>CM041645.1:33002535-33060930 GCA_023333625.1 Bothriochloa decipiens
CGGGATCTAATTCTCTTTCAACTTTGTCCTGTTTTTCTTTTTTTTTTGTTGCTGCTGATTGGTGAGCATCGTTCTCATGCTTTCCAGGATCGGTGTTTGTTTTTGTTGAAGAATAAGACCATGGCAGATCTTGTTGTTCGCGTGATTATTTCGTTTGTCCTTGAAAATCCGATAGCTCTTTTATGTGAATTTAGCTTTATCGCCGATTTCAAGCTAATATACATGTATATATATAGGCTCTTTAATTTATCTATATATTATCATATTAATTACATGCTGATGCATCTAATAAATAAGGTTAGCAAAACCTTATTATATGTATATTATTTCTAATAAATCAGATATACAAACAGTAGAATCATAAAGACATACTGGTAACCATATAGCCAGGAATCTCAGCCCACAGTTAATATAGATCTGTTAGGGTCTTTTCGGGAGAAAAAAAAAGAAATAGTTCATAAAGCTGAACAATGAAAGATATACTGGCCAAACATGCACATCATAAGGTCCTATTTTAGTTTCAGCCATGCCTTTTAGACATGTCATCAATTCATATATGAATTGGAAAAGATGACGTGCTCTGAGACGGATGGCAGTAACTTATATAGTATGTGTTGTAATCAAGGTGCATAAATTTTCCAATATTATGCAGTACGACCTTCCCCATTTACTAATTTTATTTTGTTTATTAGGATAATAATGTAATTAGTTAGGCAGATTCGCTTGAAATTTCCGTGCAATAACACAGAAAGTGCAAGATACTTAGATATATATTCTCTCGGCATGTGACTCTTGTCTTCTTTGTTTTCCGATGAAGCACATTTTTTTAAAGAAAATTCTAGGAACAAACATGCAATTGCCGGCCGGCTGATGGCATGAGTGATGAGCATGGGCAGGGAGCAGGAAGTATGGGTTGGATAGACATGGCTAGGTCTTGTGTGGACAGAAAGAGCTCAAGAGCCGAGCCACAGGCTTCCAAGAAAAAGATCCGGAGCAAAGCACAGCCTGTATCTTTGGGCCAAGGGGTAGTACGGCTCACCAATGTGCAGATGCACACATGTGGCCTAGTTTATTTAATTTGCAGTCCCTCCATTTTAAATTGGTGTTTTGGCTTTTCTACATTATTTGTATTATATAAATATATCTAATATATTGTGCGACCCTTGAGAGGCAACTTAATTCATATGTTCCGTACGCGGCCTTAAGCTCCGTTCACTCTCCAAGCTGGGCAGCAAAAGATCACAACAGCCCTTGCTTCTAAGCCACACTCTCTGAGCCGGTAAACTAAGACAAAAAAAAAAAAAAACAGATGAAGAGAAACCTGGTCCTTTCATTAAAGAGAAAAATCTAAAAGAAAAATGCCTGATTACGAGGCAGATAATGACCGGGTAACTAGTGTAATCACTCTCTAATGGGCTTGTATATTACTGCCGGTTCCCAGGCCAGATCGATATGACAGCGATAAGTAGAAGATATCACAACTAGGTCAAGCCACTATCCGACAATAAGAGTATGATACTCATTGGAGTTCATCCCAGTGGTGACCTTGATTTCCTAACTTCGCAACTGTTGTTACATTTTACTATTACATCTTAATAGAGTTCGTTACTTTTTAGACATGGAATCTCCATCATATGATTCGATAATAAATATCACAATGGAAAAACCATACATATAATAGATAAAGAACAAGTCAATACAAACCAAGTGTCATAAACTATAAACTGAAGTCCATAGAAACATAATTGCTCGTGATAACATTAATACAAACTAATAAGTCAATAACACACATGGGGGCTACATCGGAACAAAACCAACATTCTTTACCATATAATACTATAATTTGGAAATTTAAAATTAAGTTGAAGGTGAAAGTATTTACGTGGTACTTGTACAGAGGAGTAATTTTAACAAAAGATAATTTAGCTAGTAGACAGTGGCAAAAGGAGGTAGAAAATGTTATTTTGTTCCTCTAACGAGACCATACAACATTTACTCTTTAACTTTCATTATGCTAACTTTATATGGAGCACAATTCATATTTCATTTAACTTAAAACCACCGATTCGGGTACACAATTTGTTTACAGGGTGGTTGCAAAGGGTTAAATGGAAAAAAGAAAATCTCAAATTCTTGTGGGTTCATGTGCTGTTTGTTGGGCACTATGGTTAATAAGGAATGATGTTGTGTTTAACAAGACCACAATACCGTCATATTTGCAGGTTATCTTCAAGAGGATGTATTGGATTAGGTTTTAATCCTTACTTCAGAAGGAGGACGATTGCCGATTCATGAAGACAGGCTGTAGGATCATTGAGACAGCTATGATGGAGGTGTTTACAAGGCATGGCTGGTGATTTAGTAATAGAATTGCTCATTAGTTGTTTCCATTTGATAACATTATTGTCTTGATGGCTCAAAACTTTGTTTTTGAAATTTCTTTGAACTATGTTGCTCGCTTGTAATAATGAACAGTCATATATATTAGTCGATGAAGAAGCTGAGATATCAATATATTTCTTTTTCTAAAAAAAGTCAATCACACACATTCTACTACTGGTTATTTGCAATTAAACATGACACGGTCTCAAATTACAATTTGACCATTCATTTATTTTATTATCTTTTTTATGATTATCAAATTATGATCATTTGATAGTGTATTTAATTATAAATCTAATGTCAAGTTCCTATTAGAATAAATAAAAAAATTTAAGTCTAATTGTTTATAAAATATTACGAAGATCTTGATCGATATACGTGTGCATCTTATAAACTGAACTTGAGGTAGTATGTTACATGATATAGTAAGTGAACATCTTTGTTTGTGTAGCTGAGAACAACATTTAAGTAAATCAATGCATCATTAGTGCATTATATTTTGCTTCATAAGTCCAAGCACATGGTATACAAAAGATGGACCATATTGTTCTTTTTGTAAATGGACTAGGTAAGCAAAATGTAGATGTCCCTACAATCCTTGTGAGGTGGGTCGAACCTGCATCGTACCAATGGTGACCGAGTTTCTCCATGGCTTTTGATTTAGATTGATATGGAAGCTAAAAGGAAGCATAGGTACAAGCATAGGATCTTTTTAATTTAAACCTTTTCTTAATCAATATTTTAAAATAACCTGATTTGAAAATATTTTAGATATAACCTTTTTGGTTGCTCCAGTCCGTGTGACTTGAAAAGATAACACTGTCATGCCACAAGAATTAATGGCAGCCGCCGCCGATCAGATGGACCAAATGCAATACTGATGGAGCTTTTAATCCTGTTAAAGGAGAAGGAGCATCTGGTGCGGTCCTCCGGATGCCGCTGGTCAGTTTGCTGGGGCCAAAGCGCTATGGTAACCGCATGGCTTTGATGCATTGACGCTGGAGGCTTTGGCATGTCGAGATGGTGTTCTGCTCGCCCGCGACAAGGGGATCACCAACCTCATTCTGGAGACAGACTGCCAAGAACTGGTGAAGCTCTGGCAAGATACTACAGACCAGCGTTCGCACGTTGCACCAATCATTAGGGAGATCCGATTGATCAGTTCTTGTTTTCATAATTTTTCTATGATGTATGCACATCGATCTTGTAACCGAGCTGCTCATCAGCTAGCTAAGGAAGTCTCAGGTGACATTAAGGTGGGCGAGTGGCTCTTGGCCCCAGCCTGTGTAGCGTACCTGCTGATTTCAGATTGTAACCCTGATTAATCAATGAATGAATCCCACGTCACAAAAAAAAGACTTCTCTCCGTAAAAAAAAAGGCATAGCAGATGTGACACAAACTGGTGACGTGTGCTAACGAGGCCGCTCGCAAAAAGACACAAGCTGCCACGTGTCAATCAAATTGGTGCATCAAGGTCAATCTGAACGACAAAATCAATATCCCCTCTTCTGCCCCCTGTAACCCAAATTGTCTAACTCCAAAACTCAAGATACCATATACACCAAAAGTGAGCGGTTCAAGGGAACTAAATCCTACCCTTTACATATCTCTAGGATATTTTGGTATACCAAAATGCCCTACACAACCCGTCCATAAGTGCATATTTGTTCAACTATATTTCCTTGGTCCTAGCTAACACCATGAGGAAATTTACAGTACCATTTTCCCAATACAAACTATTTATTCAATAATGGTGCCATGTTACATCTGCACCTTTGTATTTCGTCTATAATCTTGAGGACAAATGTTCTAACTGTTATCCATGCTTCTCAAAGTGTGGCTTCAAAGTTTTTTTTACACAGTTCTGACTTATGTTAACCCATTCCACAAGTATCTGAGTAAGTATGTGTCTGATTCTCCCATTCATAGGACACATTTTCATTTGAAGTGACCACCTTGATGCTTTTAACTTGGTCAACCCTATTGCCTTCACCAATCTTGTATTGGTGTGGATCGCCATGACTTCACTTGGCCTCTTTGATCCTCTACTACAAACCTCCCTCTTGTCCTAAATCTTCATTGTTGTTGCCATCCACATTTGGTTTGACACTACTATTTTTTGATCCTCTTCACCTCTTTGATCCTCTTGACACTACTATTTTTTTATTTCTATAACTAACTGTTTTGGTTGCGCCGTGACTCCTGGCGTGACATTTCAACACAGAGCCATGACGTGGTGGCAGAGGACGGGCCGCGGGATGACGTCGTTTCTTCAGATGCACCCTACCCCTATTTGGTCTTGCGGCGCCATGATCCACGGGGCGCAACGCGGCCACATCATCCCACGGCCCGTCCCTCTGCCGCCACATCAAGGCTCTACGCTGCCATCATGCATGGTGCCGCAGTGTTGAAATGTGGAGCCAAGCATCACGCCGCCGCCAATACGGTTAGTTATAAAAATAAAAAAATTATAGTTAATTTTGGTAATATTTTAAAAATGGTTAAAATTAAATAAAAAATCAGCCTTACTGGGTGAGAGTCTTGGGGGAGGATATGTGATGGTTGCATCATCGGCAACAAATAATTTGGGGTCAGCAGCGGCGGAGAATCAAATAGAAGACGTATTAATAATAGATGACATTGTTGTTCAGTTATTATTCTCTGGCAGATCATACTACACAGGCAACTGATACATGAGACTTTTTTCGCATTTGTCGTTTGAACTATTATCAACCTCGCTTATAAGCCATGATTGTGTTTTTTCTCTCACAGCAAAGAAGCATCAACAAGCTTATCTACTCCTTGTATAGGCATATATATCATATATATACACTAGCTGAATACAATATACAATGAGTGCCTTTTTCTCCACATGCCTGCTGCAAGTCTGCAACCGCAACAGTTAACCCGTTGAGTATCATCCATTTCATTTCATTAATTAATATACCCGCCTCACCATCTATCTGCATCTGCACAGATGTATTGACATGCACATGCACTTGTGTTCCTGCCGTGCACAGCTGGAGAGGTATGGCCTCCGATCGGCTAGTCATCACAATAATATGATTGTGTCAACTGCTTTCTTTATTAGAAACATGTATCAACTGACAACTGTTGTTGTAGCGGTAATGGCAGGTGCGTTGCCGTCAACGGCCCTGCTAAGGACGATCCATATGACTTGGTCGCGCGGCCGGTGTGGTGTGGGCCAGTCCTCAGCCGCCGCTCTCTTGACACGTTCGCCGTGTATTGATGCGTCGACCATCCATTAATTTGCGTCGCGTGGCACAAAATGTCAACCCGGGACGACCGACAAGCTAACAGAAATGGACAGGCTTTCAAGGGCAGCCGACTCCACCATGGAGTCTATCTTCATTAATGATACTGTTATGTAGGCATTTTGCTGATGTGGCAAGTAATTTAATCAGAAAAGAGAGGAAAAAATGTAGAAACGACGTCGAGTCGTCGTTCAGTTCGAGGCCGCTCGACTCCACTTCGACTCGCGATGGGGAGGGCCGCATCGAGTCTACGGATCTCGTATGGCCGCGCGCCGCCGCCGCGATTCCTCTTCCCGCGCACGAGCTCCTGCGCTCCATCCGCTTCTCCCGCGCACTCGAGGCCGCCAATCTATCGCACGCTCTGCAAATCTCCCGCGCGCGTGAGCTCCCGCGCGCCATCCTGCTTCCCCGCCAACCCTCCGTCGCCATCTTAATCTTCCCCCTCTGCCTCCCATATCCAGTTCAGATCCGTATCCGTGTCCATCCATCCATAGCTCCATCCATCTATACCTTCCTTCGATTCCATCTCCTCCCCATCCACTGTGACCTCAAATGAATCGGTTAACGAAGACCGATTCTCGGCGAGGCAAAGTTGCCCGTAAAAACCATACTTGATTATGCAGTAGCAAGTGTGTGCAAACACATGTGACACATGGAGCTCTGTGTGGAGGATGATGATGATGGATGGCTTAATATAATCTAAATATTATTATTATTATCTATTTAGTTTGCAATTTATATCTATGTTTCTATTGCTACTGTAATGGATGACTTCTGTGAAGTATGGTTGTCGGTTATCATACACACCGGTGATGCACTGCTGTATGCGTTGACAGATCTTCTGTGTGGAGTATGGTTTTGGATGCTTCTGTTATACACTACTGTGTGTTTGTATGGTTCATTTGCTGGTTGATCGTATATCCTGTATGCTTCTGGTGCTATCCTATATTTATATTGTATAGATGCTGAGAGGTGTACGGTGGATCACATGGAAGTATACCACAGCTGATCAGCTTTGTTTATGCTGCATAATAAATGTTTTGACCTATAGAAACTACTATATAAACTTTGCATTGGAAAGTATGGTTTCTTATGATGGAGTCTTAAAGGTTAAGACTTTACAGTGAAGTCATGTATTGTGAGTGTCCTAATCCATCCATCTTCTATTTTCTGTCATGTAGCTTTCTTGCTGCTTGTCGATCTCCAGGCATGATTTGTGTTCTGGTTGAACTAAGATCACTGACACTCTGAGATCACTCTAAAAACACACCAACCCCCTCGATCTTGTGTAACCCGCAGATATATGTGTCGGAGTCGGACATGATGCAGCAGTCATCACAGGAGAGGAAAAAAAAATAGATGCTCGCTCTAGTCTCCAAGTTTCGGTTTAGTGTCGGACATGATGCATGAGCTATAGTGAAGACCCAGAACGCTGCATCAAGTAAATAAACTAGCTCAAAAGTCTTTGTCCCAGCCCACCGCGTACGCTTTACTAGCTAATCAAAGACCAGTTTAGCACGGCTTCTCTAACAACTTCAAGAATTATTTGGATTTGTTTTAGATATATTCAAAATATAATTTTGTGAGAAGCTCCTAAAAACATGCTCTTACATGAGATGATTGGTGCGGGCGATGAAGTTAAAATAGCGACTTCTCTTAGCTCCTTCTCGCTTTGGTGGGCCCAACATCGCCACACAGTCCTATTTCCCTAGGACAGCATAGGAAGCGCACGACCAAAGCCGATGATCACCGCAATGCAGACAAAGCGAGGGAGGAGGAAGGATCTGGTCACTAGAGCTCGCGCTCTAGATCTCTAGCATGGAGAGGGGCGGCGCCACCAAAGCACGTGACTGCTAGGAGTTGTGTTGCCTGCTAGGAGTACCTGCTGCCAAGTGCAGGGTGGAGGCTTTGGGAAAATAAAATAAAAAACGGAAATTATGATGTATACCCTAATACACAGCAAAAGATATGTATCTAGAAAAATCAAAAAAATCTTACCCATTAGCATTTTTGCCTTTTATAGAGGTATAAATAATTTTTGTTATGCAGCTACACCATATCTCAACAGTTAACAAAAACCGATGTATCTGGAAAGTTAAAATAATGTCTTGTAACTTAAAATGAAGGCATGACATATTTATTATTGATCGTATAATCAGTACGCCGTTAGAGCACGCATGCACGTGTGATATATGTACCAAGTCAAGCTAGTGTGGTGAGGCACACTTTGTGCCCGTTAGGTTTGATTGCTTCGGAGTTGGAACAACTTCTGTTTGCCGAATTCAAGTTTGGTGCGAGACCTTGGTTAGTGAGATGATCGATGCACTTGGCCTGAGAGAGCTGCCGTCTTTGGTCCATACATACGCTGACCACTGGTCATTAATCTCAGTTTCCTAAACTCTAGAATTGTCAGGCATATCATGCGCTTGTTTTAGTGCGAGACCTTGGTTAGTGAGATGATCTTTGTTGCTGTCATTCGATACGGTTGCGTGTAGCTTCTTCTGTAGATGTCGTCCGATATCCATTTAGCGCTTGGTGGCCGATCAACGGAACTATACGAGAAGGTAGTTGTTACTTTTTTTTTTTTGAGCAAGACTTCATCATCAGCTGTGGGTGACCGTGGCCCATGAGACCTTTTCTGGGTGGGCTGCCTCACACAGAAGGGCCAATAGGAGGCTAGATGGGCCACGCTCTGTACGACCTATGAGGCCATCACAGTCCAGCTCGGGGGACGGAACTCTTGTCAGTCACCAGCTCCTCTAATGCGAACTGATTGTCTGATTATACATCAATTGGTTAGATCTCTTACGTAGAACCTGCTCATCTGAGTTAAGTATTTGACTTGGCATGAGTGTTTCTATTTTTTTGATTTTATTTTAGGATTTTCGGTGCTATGCTTAAGTGGTAACTGGTAAGTGGTAAGCGATGTTGTCGTTGAGAACGAGACACCAGTGATTGACTTCAGCTGTGCAGTCCTTTGAATGTGTTTATAGATGTAATGTTTATGTATGTGTGTTCATATGGATAAGTATGCGTGTCTGTTGTGGATGTCTTCTCTGTACCGTGTAATTTAAAAAAAATAATTCCTCTTATTTTTTAAAAAACAACTTTATGAATAATAGAGTTTGCACTATGAGTGCCCTAAAGAGCAGATGAAGTGCCCCATAATACTGCACTCACTCGATCTCTACTGCATATAATGCATCAAAAAACATCCCTAAAGCTACACAACAAACTAACCACCACAATCATTATATCTCCTGATCTCTTCTAAATGTACTGTAACGCCTCGGCCTAGGGCTTAATAAAACTATAGGATACTCAAACCAATAAGTAAAGCCGGGACTTGGGCCGGACCGGGCTGGCACGGTACGACACTCTCGTGCTTCGTACCGCTTCCGGTCGTGTCATCTAGGCACGGGAGGCATGTTGGGCCGTGTCGATATGGCACGGTAAAACTTTTCTTCGGCCCAAGCACGGCCCGTGGCACACCGACACGTCTTCGAGTCATGCCGGCCCAAGCACGGCCCTCAACTGTTAGTTTTCTTTATCTTCGATCATTACGAAGACATATAACTTGTGTGTATCATTTTATGAAAATTTTAGTAATTTTCATAATCTATTTAAGATGATAGATAGTAGAGTAAATGTTAGAAAATCGTATTGTAGAGTTGTAGAAGTGTGTGCTGCTTTCGTGTCGTGCCAGCCTAAGCACGGCCCAAAGTGCGGGCCGTGCCATGTGGCCCGCTGTGCCGAGATCCTTGGCACGACACAACCCTCGTGTTTGTGTCGTGCCGGCACGGCCCAAAACATTCCGTGCCGTGTCGTGCTTCGGGTTGTGCCAAATGATGCCATGACCCGTCCTCAAATGGCACGGCCCAAGTCCCGGCGCTACCAATAAGTTACAACTTCTTTTTTGGAAGCCCATCTTCTCAAAACTCCAAAGTTAAGCATGTTTGATTTGGAGGGATGGATGACCGACTAGAAAGTCGTTGGTCTGTGAGGTCAGTCTATGTTCTATATAACCAGCTAGATGTAAACGGGTCTGGTCTCGAGGAGGCGGAACGTTGTACCCAAAGAAATGTACCTAGAACCCAACCAACTTTTTAAATGAAGAGACAAGATTCACTCTAATCTTTACTTTCCCTTGCTCAGATCAAACGGAGCTGGGACCAAACCTCATCACTCACGGTAAACCCGTCCTGCATCCACTACCGCCTCCCGTTCGTCTCCCATCCCGCATTCACTCCCTTCCCACATTTACCCAGGCGAGAAGTGAGGCCTCACCCTCCGTCTCCCCGACGCTGCCTCTACAGGGAGCCCGACGTCCATAAGCAGGGCCACCGCCGCGAGGACACCCGCCGCACCGAGGCCGCAAGGACGCGAGTCTGCCACGAGGACGGGAGACGCGAGGCAGCCCAGACGGGAGACGGGAGGACGCCGGGACGCCGGCACACGCTCTTCGTTGCCGTCGATCTATTCGTCGCCATGCTTATCTCTTCGTCGCTCACAATCAGATGCAAATTGCAAACAAAAAAAGTTATCGCAACCAAAAACAAGACCATCACTTGCAACCGGATTCATATCGTGGGAGCCACCATCACACCACATGATCTGAATCCGGTTGCAACGCAAGTGGAACATGCTACGGACGCACGCAGCGCACCCACCGCCACCGGCCGCCGGCTCCAGGTTACACACGCATGCGCACAGCAACGGCATGCAAGATTTTTTGTTTCCGACAATGGACGTACGCCGAGCAGTGTGTGTACAATGGACGTACTACGATGAGCAGTGTGTGTGTAATGTTTCCTTTATTTACTAGTAGTGACTGCAAAATGTGAATGCGTATATTAATCACATACGTTCAAGGATCACCAGCTCCTTATAAAAATATTTACAACCCGTCTTTCCAAGATCAAAAATAGTCGAGAGTTTATTCATGCCTCCCTTTTCAGCTAGTATACCCGTTAGTGCTGGCCTGGGCCTGCTAGAGAATTGGGGATCCGTGTCCCTAGAAAACATCGCATAGTGGCGACTGACGATCGAGGAAAAGATGGATTGAGGCAACACCAATCACTAACGGACTGCTGCAAATCTGCTGCCAAATAAAAAGCGCGCGCACACACACATGCATGGTGCTAGTACTCCTATTACAGTACGTTGCGATGTCAGCTGCCTGCTAGCTTTTCGTCGAAAAGGAAAGCTTTATTAATTTCAACAAAGTTATGTCTAGGTAATAACATCTTGAAATTCTCCCTGCCTCTGCATCAAAGATACACGGTCCAAGGCAAGAAAGAAAAAGAATAAAGTTCCCGTGCACCCTAATGATTATCAATACGTAGACTAGATTACCATCCATATGCCCGGATAAAAAACTTCTTGGTCACCTTCGCCAAGAATTGAGAAGCCGCTACAACCACCTCCTAGGAAATAGGCTTTTAAAGGATGGACCATGTATGGAGCCAGTGCGTAGTTGAGTAAATGACCTGTAGAAAAAAAGATTGTTTGTTTTCAAATATAACTGCATTTCTACGTAGCCACAAGGACCAACACAAAGCTGCGGCTCCCAAAAACTAATAGTTTTAAGTCTTTTCTAAGCCCACCTAGCTAGCCGCCAAACATATCAGACACATCTAGAGATCTAGGGAGCCCCCAGACTGCGTATATGGTGGCCCAAGTCAAACGTGCAAACCGGCAATCTAAAAACAGATATTGTATCATTTCATTCTCCTGACACAAACAACAAGCTTGTGCAACCTTCCAATAGCGCGCCCAACTCTCTAGCTAGTAGATAGAGTATTATCCATTATTCGTTCAGGCACCACACCAGCCAATGGGTATGGATTTGAATTTGGACAAGAACAAATTTATCCATGCTCTCCCCAATAGGCAATAGCATATCAGCCAGGCAGCACCGTGCCTCGCCAAGGACAAGTTTGCCCAAGCCAGCTTGATAACCTCTCCTGCTTCCTATAACCTTACTAAATCTCAGCAACGATAGTGTCACTGAGAGACTAGCAAGACGATAAGAAAAAGGCGAACTAGTTATCGCGGGAGAAATTGTACGTGTGTAGCAGGGAGAACCGGAGAACGTACAATGTAGAGTTGAGGTTTAGAGATTTACAACCTGACCGTGCATGCTAGCTCAGCAAGGATGGCGTCTGTACAAAGAATTCCGGAGTGCTCTCAAAATAACAACTGAGGAAGATTGGCCCCGGTTCAAGCAGTCATGGAAATTTAGGCGCCACACCTCACCTCACAAGCTTCTTTGTTTTGCACGTTCCCGCTCCTTTGCTGCTGGCACTTACAGGTGGAGGATGCGGCGTTACGCCATGATAGAGACATGGGGAAGCCCTTATACGGGAGGCCTGGTTAAGTGTGCCAAGGATCGCTACGACGATCGAGCTTATATACGCACGTACATGATCCATTCATCCATTGGCTTTACGACATTATTACGAGGCGTCGAGGCCTAGAGACTGAGGGGGATCTCAAGTGGGGCCCGCCGCCCGCCTGCCTGGGGTGGGGGACATGGTGCATGTCAGCCTGTCAGGGAGGAGATCGACAGCCCACCGTAGCAGCAGCTTTGCATTGCATCATGGCATCATCGTGCAAGGATCAGGTCTGCTGCTAGTAAGGTTTACACGGCCAAATCGGCCGGGGCTTGCACCGGTGTTTCTGTTCTCCACAAGAGCATCTCGAGATCTCTCATTCTCTCCCATACGGCCACACTGCGCTAGCTCATATCATAGGTCGATCGTGTTAGATTTCCTGGACCATCTATGTGTAGATCAGTGGGTGTTTTTTTATCGATTTAGGATAATCAAGTAGATTATCATGGTGCTACCTATCAGAGATCCAGAGAGAGGAGGTGAGTAGGAGTCCATACCGTCGTTGGAGTTGTGCTTCACTGGTTCGTTGATGGAGGCTGGACACAGCCAGCGACGGTTGGGGAAGAGATGCAGTGAAGTCCACCGATGGTCTGGCCGTCGGGCGGTAGGCACATCCCGTCGCTTACAGCCCATCCTTGATCGGGTAGGATTCTGAGGTGGGGATTGTGGTGGCTCAATGAACCTCGTGGTTTTGTGCCTATGGTCCATACTTCCTCTTTATAGGGCTGTGCGACGGGGGCCCACTGACTAGGAGTCGGTTAAGCATCCCCGATCAGGAAGCGGTTAAAGAGTCTGACTTGATCGTTGGATCACGTCGGGTGAGATCAATTCTAACATTCGCCCCTTGATCTCATCGCATTCTCATCTTCATCAGTTTCTTACTTCAACCTTCAATTCTAATCTTTCTTACTTCTATCCCATCCATTACAGATTAGTGCATAGAGCGTGTCTCATCGTCACAGCAATTAGTGTCATTAGACTAACAGCCACAATGCACCTCTCTGTTTTGAAATAGAATCTTCATTCATTCTGGGCCTTTATTGTCCGAAAATCATAGGCTATACCATAAAACCATGTCGATTGTGTGTTCTCTGGACACACTGGGCAGTAAGCCTTTAGTAGGCTATACCATAAAACCATTTCTTATCACTTATATGCTCAATTCGTTTAGTATGATTCCGGACTTTCTCCTTTACAACGTATAACTCAATGTCAATGTGTTTGGCATCATACTTGACCCGTTATCATAGGAGTAAAATACTTAAATGGTTGTTGCTGTTGTCAACCATTACCAATTCTGGATTCTCTTAACCATTTCGCCTGTCCTCTAAGCCTCATGTCATGTCATAGCATAACTTTGCACCATTCCTGATATCACAATTGTTTCTTTGAAGCTTTTCCATAATAAAGCTCGAACAACGAGTGTTAGTGATTGTGGATTCACTACACATCTCATTGAACTTTCATCTTTGTACCCACAAATATTTGAGAGTACTTGATCTTCATTATTCTACATGAGGTTATCAATCTTTTCAAGACATTCTTTATTCTAATCCAGTGATCTATATCTGGACTGGACTTCTGCCAAAACATCCCGGATACATGAACTATGTCAGTATAAGTTCTTACTCATTCAATTCATTAAGCTTCCAATAGCTGAAGCATACAGGACATCCATTTGATCGATCTCATATTAGTTCTTCAAGACATTTAAAGTTATTAATCCATTACCCTTGACTACAAGAACAGGCATAGGTTTTTCTCGCATGCATACTTTTATTTCTTCAGAATCTTGTCTATGTATGCCTTTGCATAGTTCTAATACCCCTCTTCTTCTATCTCGGTGAGTTTCAACTCGAATGATTCTTCAATAAGATTATTCTTATTAAAACTTGAGAACAGAACTTCTTTTCCTCTTTCGGTAGATTAACATCACTACTAGAAAGTAAGATGTCATCCACATATATGATTAGGAAATTAATTTCCCATTCATAAAATTTGCATAAATGTGATTGTCCTCTACATTCTCTTTAAAACCCAGTCTTTCTTATTGATTCATTAATCTTTAAATTTTATTTTCTAGATATTTGCTCTAATTGACAAATGGTTTCTTGAGGCAACATTGATTACGTTCTTTTCCTTCCATGACAAAAACTTTCAGTTATGCCATGTAAACTTTTCATACAATTCCTCATTCAGGAATGCCATTATCACATTCATCTGATGTAATTCTAAACCGTATTGTGCCACTAACATTCATTGCAATCTGTTCATTCTCTTTGCATGAATATCTCCATCACAAGATGCCGTATATATTTTCCTTCGTTGCCTCCAGAGCCACATTACGTCTTGTAGACCTATTACGTCTTGTAGACCCATTACGTTTTGGCTCCATTAGGAATTTATACTAAATCCCAAACTTCGTTGGTATTATCGATTTTATTTCATCTACCTTTGTTTTTTGCTATTTGGACGAGTGAACATCTCTCATGGCTTCTACAAAAGAGATGGGATCACCTTTCATTTGAATTTCTTTATCAACATTGACTCCATAGTGTCGGTGTTCTGACCCTCGAGGGGTTAACACCAACGAGTAATATTTGTAATTGCGTGCTCCCTTAATCCGGTGGGTGATGCAAGAAGGACACGGCGATTTATCCTGGTTCAGGCAAAGAAGGCCCTATGTTCAGCGGGGGAGGATGATTCGTGTTATCTTGCACCAAAGTGCTAGTACAGGGGAAAATACAAGCAGATGTGAGGAGCGTGAGGTGGGGCTTTGGCGTTCGGACGCCTAGCTCTCGACCTTACACAAGCTCACGGTGTTGTTCTATGGTCTAAAGCCTTAGCATTTCTATGCTCTGGATCCTCTCGTCCTCCTAACGTCCTGGTGCCTCCTTTTATAGATGAAGGAGGGGCACAGGAGTACATATATTTCAAGTTCGCATGGCTGGTGATGTATGACGTTGAGGCCGATCACATCGGTGCCGCTGTAGCGATGTACGTCGATATGGGAGGTCCTGCAGCCATCGCGTCGGGAGTTGTTGAGTCTCGCTCGAGGGTTCGTTTGATGACGTCGAGGGGCGGCTGTCGAGGGTCTTGGCTTGAGTCGAGGGGGTCGAGTTGAAGGGGTCGAGCCTCACCGGATAAGGTCGAATCCCGGGAAATGTGGGAAACGTTCTGATTCATACGTCTCGAGGGGGTGCTGGACATGGCACAGTGCTCGGCATGGTGCAACAGCGAAGTATGATCCGCAGGATTCTGGGGCATGGGCGGTAAAAGCCAGATTTGACCGCCACACCTACAACTGTTACCGTAACTGTGGCCATACGGTTAGGCGGGGGTAGGTATATCGCATTGAATGCGCCCGGATCCGTACGGGAGAGTCCGTAAGCCGAGGGGTGCACTGTCCTCGAGGACCGCCCATTCACCCGAATGAAGTTCCGTCCTCGAGGGCAGGCTCGTTCGGCGAGCGAAGTTCCGTCCTCGAGGGGTCGCCCGAATTATACCCTCGAGTGTACAGTCCTGGTCCGTTCGGTAGCCCCTCGAGCAGGCTTTGGCTTTGGGCCATCGTTGTCCGTTCGTGGGTCAGCCCGATATGCCTTAGCCTACGGGCCTTCGTACGTTAGCGCGGGAGGTCACTGGAGGGTTCATGTTGCTGATTTTGCGGGGTTTAGTTTGGTAAACCAGGGGTTTGGGGTACCCATTTCTTGGGTAACGACAGTAGCCCCGAGCCCCTGCTCGAGTGATGACACTCGGGCAGGGGGTCAGGAATTGGAAACGGGACGTGATTCGGATTTTTTCGTGGGGGGCGCGCGAGCGACCCCCGCGAGGGTAGCCCCCGAGGCCTCGTACGAGTCGAAAGACTCCTGTGAGGGCTTTATTTGTCTTTGGTTGAAGGGTGCTTGTCCAGTCGGGTGCAGGCCTGAACTGGAGTCGCAGCGCTTTACCGAGGGGAGCCCCCGGGGGATTTTCGACCCTCTTTCGTCGAGGGGTGCCGAGCACAGTCGAGCTCTCGAGCCTCGTGCGGCTGGGGCGTTGCTGGCCTCGGCATTCATCTCACGAGTCCTTTCGATCGGACGTGAGGCGAGAAGCGTTGGACTACCCTCGATAGGGCGAGCCGCGAAGTTCTCAGTGAGCTGGTAATGGGAAAATCCAAGCGAGAGCCCGTTCCTCGTTGGATAGAGGTCGGCAGGAGGCCCGGAGGCGGTCTCATTAAAGCAAAATGCAATGGACCTATATTCCATTCGATAGGTTTCGGCGGCTCGATGCCTCCCTTCGGGGGGATTCTATAAAGTCCGTAGTGTTTCGCCTTGGATGCGTCCAAAGGGGTCTCGAGAGTTCATTCTTGAGCAGGGCCTCGTGTTGGCTCCCCCTTGGTCACCCCTGACTCGGGTGCTCGAGGGCGACTGTCGAACCCTGATCGTGGGGCCAGCCTTCGCTCCCTCGAGGCTTAGGGCCAGAGCCCAATTTTTTTGGTGCTCAAAGGCGGCCGTTGAGCCCTCACTCGAGGACTGGCCTTCGCTCCTTCGAGACTTTGAGGTAGGGCCAGAGCCCGTATTTTTTTTTGGTGCTCAAGGGCGGCCGTCAAGCCCTCACTCGAGGACCGGCCTTCGCTCCCTCGAGACTTCGAGGTAGGGCCAGAGCCCGTATTTTTCTGGTGCTCATGGGCAGCCATTGAGCCCTCACTCGAGGACCGGCCTTCGCTCCCTCGAGACTTCGAGGCGGGGCCAGAGCCCGTTTACCTTCTCCTGGAAGAATCCGCCGATAAGCGACGCTTGTTTTTCTTACCGTTAGACGCGCCTTTTAAGGAGGAAGCTAAAACGATGCGGTAGTGGAGATCGTGGTGGGCCCGAGCAACAGCTCTTTGCCAGAGGTGTGACGCGTGCATCCGGTCTAGGATCGAGGGGGGAACGGTCAGGTAAACGCATTAATTGTGGGAAGTTACCTTTTCCCTGCTATCGGACTTCGCCCGTTGCTCTTCCTAGGTATAAAAACGGAGGGGGACAGGCGCTGTTCGCCCCTACTTTTGCCATCCTGCCGAACTCCTGCTTTCCTGCACGCATGAGGGTAAAAACTTAGAGCGAGAAGTCACAATTGGGAACCTTCCTAGTTGTTCGTCCGCCGAGGAGATTCATGCTGTTGTTTTCGCCGCCGTGCCCACCGAGCAGATCTGTGCTGTCGCTGCCGCCATGGCCCCCATCCTCCAGCCCGCTGAACCCTGGCGTCCATCGACCGTCACACGGCAAAGGTTGAACGAGCTGGTGGGGGAAGGACTTCTCCGCCCCGTCACCGATCCGAATCGGCCGGAGTGGGTTGCGCCGCCGAGGAACCACCAAGAGCCAAACCCGCCGGAGAGCTACGTGGTGAGCTTCCTCAAGTATCATCAGCATGGGTTCGGTGTGCCCTCGAGCGAGTTCATGCGGGGATTGACGAACTTCTACGGCATCGAGCTCCAGCACTTCTCCCCCAACGCCATCTCCAACGCCGCCATCTTTGCGGCCGTCTGCGAGGGCTACCTCGGGATGGCGCCACATTGGGAGCTATGGCTCCACCTTTACAAGGGGGAGTGGTTCGCCTCCCCGGTGGCGCTAGGAGTAAGGCGAATCGTCAGAGCGGGGTGCCTCAACTTCGCATTGAAGACCGGGAGGTCAGAGGAGCCACGCGAGTACATCCCCATCGGGTTGACGTCCAACCACTCCCGGTGGGACGAGCAGTGGTTCTACCTTCGCAACGACGGCGGCTACCTCCCGTCGTACACCGGGCGGCTTATCACCGAGCGTCCATACAACTGGTTGCACGGTGTCGCGGGAGATCTTCAGCGTCGACTTTGTCCCCTTGTTGCCGTGATGAAGACCCTTCGAGAGGCGAGCCTGACGGCGGGTGTGGTGGTCTCGGCTTTCCACAGTTGACGGGTGCTCCCTCTGATGGAGCGCCCGCTGCGGTTGGACAAGATGCTCCCCTCGGCGGCGCCCGAGGTTCTCGAGAGGTGCCGGATGTCCGGCAAGAAGCCATCCGCCGTGGAAGTTGTCGCGCGGGTAAAGGGGATGGTCGTGGGCTTGTTCAGGGTGGAAGACATCAAACGCCTCCCCATGTAGCCGGAGGAGGGTTGCCTCGACCTGGTGAGTGCCCCGACCCGTGCCTTTTACGTTTTTATTCCGCCCCCTTCTCTCGTCCCTGTGACTAAACATTTTTGTGTAGGGAAGAATCGACTATCGGAGATCGAGGCCCCCGCTGAGGGAGGACGCTCCCGACTGTCAGGTAAGACACTTCACCGCCCAGCAAGAAAAGCGGTGTAAGGACGAAGAGGAGAAGAGGAAGGCCAAGAAGCTCCAGGAGCGCGAAAGGCTTGCGAGACGCCGCGCTGAGCAGAGGCGCGACGGGCTCCCGGAGGAGGAGTCTCCCTCATCCGAGGGAGATGAAGATGATGCTGACGATGACAGCGATGACGTCGAGGGGGTGGCGGGGCGTCTCGATTGCATCTTGTTGGGTTCCTCCCATGCTGATCGCCCCTTCGTGCAGGAGGAGGCAGTGGAGGAGCGTGCCCCCCAGCCGGTGGCATCGGCCTCAGAGTGCCGGCATGGGAAAAGGGGGCCGAGGCCTCGCCTCGAGGGGGATCACCCCCCTCCCGTCGTACTCAAGGCGGGACCCCACCCACTTTGATCCGGGAAACCCGGTCCCGGTCGTCGGCACGGGTGGAGCAGAGCCGTGCTCAGGAGGCCTCGTTGGAGCGGGAAGGCGTGGCGACCCCACCGATGGCCCCGAGTAGCCTCAGCCCCGGGAAGAGCTCAGCCTCGGGAGGGGTCTCGAGATCCGCTGGCGGTTCGAGGGGGACCTAAAAGGCCTCTATCCCCTTCGGGTAAGTGTAGCTGATTCAATTATTTTTCGTTGCATCTTCCTTGCGTGGTTTAATAAACTTTTTGCCGTCCTCTTCCCATCCAGGCCCAAGCGCCGAATCGAGGATGCGTCTCTTGCGCCGGCTAAGCGGCTCAAGGTGGACGCAGCTGTGAAGATGGAGGCCCCGGTTATAGGTGCGACGTCAAGGCCCTTGGCTCCGTGGGAAGCCAAGTGGTTGTCCTCAGCCCTCGGTGCTATGGCGCACGGTAGGCTGACGGGTTCCGGTCTTGCTGCAGGGTCGAGCGTCTCGGGGGCTGCGATGGGCAGCGACTTCGAGCCAGGGAGGACGCAAGAGGGAGGGAGTGCCTCCTTGACGTCATCATCCGCGGCCCTCGAGCTCGGCCCGGCGCCAAGGGGCGGAGCCCCGACATCGGGAGCTTCCGCTCCTGGCCAACCGGAGGCCTCGATCCCCGCACCCCAGGCGGGAGCCCCCGAGGGCCACGAGCCGGGAGAGGAGGTAGTCATCGTCGACCTCGAAGGTGAGGAGACCACACCACTTCCCCCCTCGACGGGAGAGCGGAGACCTTGGTCGGCGGGGCTATGCGAGCTTGAGGCCCAGAGGAAGCAGGAGCAGGGGGCCCTGCAAGAAGCGGAGCTGCCGCGGCCACAGCAGGAGGGGGAGAAGGAGCCGCTGGAGCGGCGAGAAGAGGAGGAGGAAACTGGGGGCCAGCCCTAGCATCAGCAGGCGCAGCAGACGCCGCCGGGGGGCAAGGCGCCGCTGGACCCGCCGGCACAGCAGCCGCCCGAGACGTCGGAGGCAGAGGGGACATCGAGACTGCCCAAGCAATGGGTGTCTGTGATCACCCTGGATGAGCTGCTGGCCGAAGAAGAAATGGCGTCGAAGGCGTCGATGGTCCCGCGGTTGCCGGGGGTGCAACTGGAGGAGGCCTCGGTACCGAACCCGGCGGGAGACGCGTCGATGGTGGTCCTGCCAGCGCCACAAGTTGTGGTGTTGGGGGAAGCAACGGCCTCGACACCTGCGCTGCCTCCGAAGGCGCCAGAAGCAGCGTCGAGCCAGCCGCCACAACCGTCGACGGAGCAGCCGGAGAAGACGGCGGCTTCGGGCTTGCTAAGGAGGTCGACTTCCGACCCCGGGCTGAGGGATGCTAGCGCCGCGTCGGAGTGCCGCACCCCGACGGAGTTGGCCATGGGCTACGGCATCCCACGTGATGTGGTGGACGAGATCGAGGCCTTGGCGCAAACCAAGGTCAAGATGGTCCTTCCACATTGGGGCAAGGAGCGCATCGTACTCCGGGAACTCGGCGACTCCAGCGCTCCAGGGATCGAGATGGATGACCCGATGGAAGTCAAGTGCTGGGAGGACGTCGAGCGGTCCCGGGCATGGCTGCAGCACTTGCTGAAGCTGAGCGTCAAGCTCGTCGAAGGCCTCGACCGAAACCTCGCGGTGAGTCCCTGTGTAGACCATATGCGGTTTTTTTGAGTTCTTTCATATGAAATGCCTTAACCCTCGATTTCCTATCCCCAGGAGGTGCGGAGGCATTCCTACTCCAAGTCAAACTTCCTCCATGAAACGCACAACAGCCGGGAGGAAGTGCTTCACCAACTCGAGGCCGGTCGCTCTGCGCAGGGCAGGGTGGCCAGGATCGAGGAGGAGCTGAAGCGGACCAGGGAGGAGGCCGCCAAAGCCAAGGAGGAGGCCGTCCGGGCGAAGGAAGACGCTGAGGCCGCTCAAGGGGAAGCCGCCCACCTCAAGGAGGAGCTCAAGCGTGCCAGGGAGGAGGCTGACGCGGCCAAGGCCGAAGCGAGGAGGGCCAAGGGCGAGAGCATCCAAGCCCAGGAGCGCATCGAGCTACTCGTGGGGGAGGCTCAAAGCTCCGTGGAGCGCATCCGCTCGCTCAAGGCCAGTTTCGCTGAAGTCTCCATGGCGCGCAGCACCCTCTCTGCCTTGGCCCAAGAGAAGAAGAACCGAGCTGCTAGCCTGGAAACCCAGCTCGGGGCGATGAAGGCTACCCTCCAAGAGAAGGAGCAGGCCATCATCCTGGCTGGTGGCGCCCTCGAGACCCTCCGTTGCGAGAAGACGGAGGTGACTCGGGCCTTCAAGGAGGCCCAGCGGGAGCGGGACGAGGCTCGGGGGAGCGCGACGCCGTGCTGGGGGATCGCCGTGCCCTCGAGACTCGCTGTATCGGTGAGTTCCTTGAAGAGCCTTTGTTCTTTTTTCTTCCCGTATGGTTTGTCTTAACTCTTGTTTTGTGTTTCAGGCCTCGAGTCTGAGCTGCTCGCTACCCAAACCGTCGCCAAGGCACTGCAGGAGAGCCTCATGGCGGAGGGGGCGCTTCTCGGCCGGCTCCGGGTTGCCCTCAACAGGCTCTGCACCTCCTGGGAGGTCGGGCCCGTCGAGGGTACTGAAGAAGACATCCCGGGTGCCGCGCTCGTTGACCAGATCTACTACCTCGACGCCACCCTTCGCGATCACGTGCGGGAGGCGCTTCACACCGGCGTGAAGCGGGCGCTAGCAGTGGTCTCCTCCGGCTTCATCTTCGACATGAACGTGGTCGCCCAAGGCTTCATTCCTGATATCTCGAAGATCGACGCTGAGAACGAGGAGCAATGCCGAGGGCTCATCAATGACGCCGAGAGGCCGGGGGGAGCGCTGGCAAAGTTATTCGAGGACGAAGTCCTCCCCCCCGCGGATGAAGGGTACAACGTCGAGGAGGGCGGCGACGGAGCGGGCCTGTAGGGCAAGGCTGGGCGAAGTTGCCCATGTAATAAGTTAGGTTTTTGTAACTTGTATTCAATGTGGCTTCGAAAGCCTTTTTGAACATAAATGCATCTATCGTAATGCAATTTGTTGTTTTACTTTCGAGCCTTCTCTGCTTTCTTTCACCTAGACTTTGCTTTTTTGACTAAGTTTTCGACGCATGCTCGTATCCTTCGAGGAGGGAGCGAGTGGAGGTACCGTAGCCCGGAGGCGTAGGAGAGCTCCCGGCTCAACAGCCCTCAACCCTCTAGGGAGTTTGAGGCGTTTTCTACTTAATCACGAAGCGCATCGAGGCGTGAGAAAGAAGAGGCGCTCGAGTTCTGATCGCCTGACTTTTTCTTTTTGACTAAGTATTCGACGCAGGCTCGTATCCCTCGAGGGTGGAGCGAGTGGAGGTACCGTAGCCCGGAGGCATAGGAGAGCTCCGGCTCGACAGCCCTCGGCCCCTAGGGAGTTCGAGGCGTTTTCAACTTAGTTGCGAAGCGAGAGGAGGCGCTCAAAAAAATCGTTCGCATTTTTAGGAACTTAGGGGGTTACCCCCCTGTTAGCCCCCGAGGGAGGCTCGACTCTGGCGAGACAGGGTCGACGCTACCTGTTGCATGTACAATAACAAGTTTGAACTTATAATCGAAAGTGCTCCTTATATTTGTCATGCGAAAATGTACAAAATATGCGAGAATGTACGAGGGCATCGGTGCCCTAAGGGTAGAAATGACGTAGCTGCTCGATGTTCCATGTGTCGGTGAGGATTTCGCCTTTGTCGTTAGCGAGCTTGTATGTCCCGGGCTTTAGCACCTCAGCTACGGCGTATGGGCCTTCCCATGGCGGGGTCAGCTTGTGACGTCCCTTGTTGCTCTGTCATCGATGTAGGACAAGGTCTCCAACTTGGAAGCCCCTCGGGCGCACGTGCTTGTCGTGGTAGCGTCAAAGTTTTTGCTGATACCTCGCGGAGTGAATTAGTGCCATGTCTCGAGCCTCCTCGAGCTGGTCGATGGCATTTGCGAGGGCTTCTTCGTTGCTTTGCTCGTTGTACGCCTTTAGTCGAGGGGAACCATACTCGAGGTCAGTGGGGAGGACGGCCTCGGACCCATAGACCAAGAAGAATGGGGTGAAGCCCGTGGCCCGACTAGGTGTTGTCCTTAAGCTCCATAGGACCGAAGGCAGCTCCGCGGCCCATTTTTTCCGTGCTTGCTGAGGCGGTTGAGGATCCTTGGCTTGAGGCCCTGCAAAATCATGCCGTTGGCACGCTCGACATGGCCGTTAGTTCGAGGATGTGCAACCGCGGACCAATTCACACGGATGTGATGGCGATCGCAGAATTCCAAGAACTTCTTGCCGGTGAACTGTGTGCCATTGTCAGTGATGATGACGTTCGGGACCCCGAAGCGGTGGATGATGTCGGTGAAGAACTCGACCGCCCGTTCGGAGCGGATATTGCCGATGGGCCAGGCCTCGATCCACTTGGTAAACTTGTCGATGGCAACGAGCAGGTGCGTGTACCCTTTGGTTGTCCACTTGAGAGGCCCCACAAGATCGAGCCCCCAGACTGCGAACGGCCAGGTGATGGGAGATGCGTCTGCCTGGCGTAGAATTGACACCCTTTGCACGAGCGGACAATGCTCATGGCATCGGAGATGGCGGTCGGCCAGTAGAAACCCAGTCGGAAGGCATTGCCTATGAGGGTCCTTGGCGCTGTGTTATGGCCACAAGCCCCCCGAGTGTATGTCCTCGAGGAGCCTCCTACCTTCCTCGATGGTAATGCAGCGCTGAAGAACGCCTGAGGGGCTTCGCCTGTAGAGTTCCTTGCCGTCACTGTAGATGACGTAGGACTTGGCCCGTCGCGCGATCCGGCGAGCTTCAGTCCGGTCCTCTGGAAGCTCTCCCAGAATGAGGCAGTCGAGTAAAGGGCTCGCCAATCTGGTGGCGGGCTCGACGGAGGAGGAGTCCCCTGGATCTCCATAACCTGTGCCCTGGTCGAGGGGGCCCCGGTCGAGGTCATGGTGTGGAGCTTCGAGGGTGTAGTGCAAGCCCCCGAGCCCAAGTTGATGGAGGGCTCGAAGAGGTCCCTCAAGAATACATCCGGAGGGACTGTACCTCGAGTCGATGCGATTTTTGCAAGCTCATCCGCGGCTTCGTTGTATCATCGAGCAACATGAATAAGCTCGAGGCCGTGGAACTTGTCTTCCAACTTGTGCACTTCATTGCAGTAGGCTTCCATCTTGGCGTCGTGGTAGCTCGAGGCCTTCATCACTTGGTCAACAATCAGTTGCGAGTCGCCTCGAACGTCAAGGCGTCGGACCCCGAGTTCGAGGGCGATTCGTAATCTAGTGACAAGTGCTTCGTACTCCGCGACATTATTAGAAGCGGCAAAGTGGATGCGAATGATGTAACGCATGTGGACTCCGAGGGGTGACATGAAGAGCAAGCCCGCGCCTACTCCTGTCTTCATGAGCGACCCGTCGAAGTACATTGTCCACAGCTCAGCTTGGATTTGACTGGCGGCAACTGTGTGTCGGTCCACTCCGCGATGAAATCCGCCAGCACTTGAGACTTGATGGCTTTCCGCGATGCGTAGGTGATGGTCTCACCCATGAGCTCGATCGACCACTTGGCAATCCTTCCAGCAGCCTCCCGGTTATGGATGATCTCCCCCAAGGGGAACAAAGATACCACGGTAACCGGGTGGCTGAGGAAATAGTGCTGGAGCTTGCGACGTGTAAGGACGATGGCGTAGAGCAGCTTCTGCACCTGTGGGTAGCAGATTTTCATTTCTGAAAGCACTTCGCTGATGAAGTAAACTGGCCGCTGGATGGGCAAGGCGTGCCCTTCCTCCTGCCTCTCAACCACTATGGCCGCGCTGACCACTTGAGTGGTTGAGGCGACATAGAGGAGGAGGGGCTCGGGCGGTTCAGTCGACGTCACTGGTCGAGGAGGGACAAGAATCGAGGTGGATGTCAGCATGCTTTTGAGTTCGTCGAGAGCCCCCTCAGCCTCCGTGGTCCATGTGAATCGCTCAGATTTTTTCAAGAGGAGGTACAAAGGCATGGCCTTCTCCCCTAAACGTGAGATGAAACGGCTGAGGGCCGTGAGGCAGCCCGTGACCTTCTGCACGCCCTTGAGATCCCGAATCGGCCCCATTCACATGATGGCCGCCACCTTCTCGGGGTTGGCCTCGATTCCGCGCTGGGAGACGATGTATCCGAGGAGCATGCCCCGAGGCACTCTGAAGACATATTTCTCGGGGTTGAGTTTTATGTTTTTGGCTCGAAGGCACCCGAACACGATTTCGAGGTCATGGATGAGGTCATCCACTTTTCTGGACTTGACCACGATGTCATCGACATAGGCCTCGACCGTGTCGCCTATGTGTTCGCCGAAGACGTGGAGCATGCACCGCTGATACGTCGCCCCGGTGTTCCGAAGGCCGAAGGGCATGGTGACGTAGCAGTACATGCCAAAAGGTGTGATGAAGGAAGTCGCGAGCTGGTCGGACTCTTTCATCTTGATTTGGTGGTAGCCGGAATAAGCATCGAGGAACGAGAGGGTTTCACATCCCGTGGTAGAGTCAACAATTTGATCAATGCGTGGTAAAGGAAACGGAACTTTGGGACATGCTTTGTTTAAACTAGTATAGTCAATACACATCCTCATTTTTCCATTCTTTTTCTTAACTAACACGGGATTAGCTAACCACTCAGGGTGATGGACTTCCTTGATGAATCCAGCCGCCAAAAGCTTGTGAACCTCCTCGCCGATGATCCTGCGCTTCTCCTCGTCGAAGCGACGCAGGAGTTGTTTCACCGGTCTGGACCCGGCCCAGATTTCCAAGGCATGCTCGGCGACTTCCCTCGGTATGCCCGGCATATCTGAAGGACTCCACATAAACATATCAGCGTTCGCACAGAGAAAGTCAACACGCACGGCTTCCTATTTGCCCTCGAGGTTGGTGCTGATCGTTAGCACCTTCTCGCCGGGGCAGCTCGGGTCGAGGGGGACTTTCTTGGTGTCTTGTGCTAGCTCAAAGTTGCCGGCGTGTCGCTTAGGATCTAGCACCTCGTCGGTGAGGTGCTCGAGGGTCGCGGCTATCATGGCATTTTGCTCGACGGCCTCTCCATACTCGACGCACTCGACATCGCAGTCGTAAGCGTGCTCGTAGGAGGAGGCGACGGTGATGACGCCCTTGGGTCCTGGCATCTTGAGCTTGAGGTAGGTGTAGTTCGAGATCGCCAAGAACTGCGCGTAGCCCGGTCGGCCGATGATAGCGTGATATGTTCCATGAAACCCAACCACCTCGAAGGTGAGGGTCTCTTTCCTGAAGTTGGCAGGGGTGCCAAAGCAGACAGGAAGGTCGATACGGTCGACGGGAAGGGCCTTCTTCCCTGGCACAACGCCATGGAATCCACCGGCGTTAGGTCGGTGTTGGCACCTCTTGACTCCCAGGAGGTTGAGGGTCTCGAGGTAGATGATGTTCAGGCTGCTACCGCCGTCCATGAGGACCTTCGAGAGGCGGGTGTTTATGATGATCGGGTCGACGATGAGCGGATAGGCCCCGGGGTTGGGGACTCGATCCGGATGGTCATCGCGGTCGAACGTGATGGGCACGTCAGACCAGTCGAGGTAGTGAGGTGTCATGACTCGGATGGAGAAGACTTCTCGACACTCCCGCTTACGCTGTCGAGGCGTGAGCTAGGTCGAGGGGGCCCCATAGATCATGTAGCAGTCATAGACTTCAGGGAATTTTCTGTCTTCCCCGTTGTCTCCCTCACCGCCGCCTTGGTCTTTCTTGTCGTCACCTTTCTTCACGCCCACTTGCTCGAAGTGCTTTCGAAGCATGCAACAGTCCTTGAGCTTGTGCTTTGCCCCGTCCTTGTGATAAGGGTAGGGCTCCTCGAGCATTTTTGTCGAAGATGGCACCCTCGGGGGGCCTCGAGGTCTTTTGCGTTCGGTTGCTGCGATGAGATCATCTTCTGCAGCCTCACGCTTACCTTGCTGATGTTTCTTCTTCTTGTTGTTTCTCTTCGGCCCTTTGCTCGAGCCTCCAGCGTCGTTGGCTGCTGGCGCCTTTCCCTTGTCCTTCCCGTCGCTGAAGAAGGCGCCGACCGCCTCTTCGCCGGCCACGTAGTTGGCGACCACATCCATCAGCTCATCAACGGTGTCGGGGCGGTTACGCCCCAACTCGCGAACTAGGTCCTTGCAGGTTGTACCTGCAACGAATGCTAGAATGACGTCGAGATCAGAGATGTGGGGTAGTTTAGTGCACAGCTTGGAGAATCGTCAAGCGAAGTCGCGGAGAGACTCCCCTGGTTTCTGCTTGCAGTTGCGCAGTTCCCAGGAGTTCCCGGGACGCACGTAGGTACCTTTGAAGTTCCCCTCGAAGATCCGGACAAGGTCGATCTAGCCACGAATCTGGTCAGGGGGAAGCTCCTCGAGCCACCTACACGCGGTGTCGGACAGGAACAGGGGAAGGTGACGTATGATGGTGTGATCATCACGCGCCCCACCCGCCTGACAAGCCAGCCGAAAGTCGGCTAGCCAGAGCTCGGGATTGGTTTCGCCGTTGTATTTGATGATGCTCGTGGGGGGTCAAAACTTGTCAGGCAGCTAGGCCCACCGGATCGTCCTGCTGAAGACTCGGGGACCCGATGGCTCCGGGGCCCGTCGGTCTTCGTCGCTGTCGTAGCGCCCTCCACAATGGGTGCTGTACCCTCGATCCTCGGCATCCCTGTGCTTGCGTCTGCGGTTCTCAACAATGTCAAGGCGCGCGTCACGGGGAGAGCGGTCGTCATTAATACGTTCTCGGGCCGGCTTCTTCTTCTGTCGGGGGGCCGCCCCCTGATCGACCGAGACCTCCCTTTCGGGCTGGGAGGGCTCGACCTGAGGTTCGGAGGCTGCCCCTCGGCGCCTCGAGGCTGAGCTCTCGGCTTGCTAAACAGCAGCAACTCGGAGGAGATCTTCGACTTCGCGTTGTATCCGCCAGGCTTGCGAGTTGGATGGCGCAGGCATATTGCATAGGAGCATAGCCGCCGCGACAATGTTCTGGCTTGCTCGGGGATAACGGTTGGCAGGTTGCTCGGGTCCCCCTGCCTCGTTGATCTGCCGGTTGACCTCTCGGCCCCTGGCTCGAGCTCTACCGCCGGGCGGTCGCCGCTTTTGCTCGAGGGTTAGCTCGAGTAGACGCAATCGTTCCTGCTCGTCGGCGAGCTTCGCCTGCAACTCCCGAATTTGTGCCAGCTGTGCGTCCTGCTCGATAGGACGGGGGCATTTCTCTTGGGGTGCGTCTGGTTGTTGGTCCTCTGCTCTGGGGGGAGCACCCCCCGCCGCAGCGGTAGCTACCACGGCCGCTGGATCGACGGTTTCCTGATCGGAGTCGACATCACCATCGATGTGGAGGCACTCGCGGGTAGGATCCCAATGATCAGAGTCAGAGTCGGGGTCGCTGCAGCAGAAGATGGGGAATTGCCCCCGCGCCTCCTCCTGTAGTTGCCGTCGAAGTGTGCCGACGGTGTACCTCTAGGGGCCGGGCGCTCTTACGAAGGCCAAGCCCTCGGAGGCCGGTGTGACAGTCTCCATGTCTGTCATTGCACGAAGAAGGGCGCCTGGGCGGTCCTCCAACATGCTCATGTTGGAGTGGGTCGCTGTCGAGATCGTCGTCGTGGAATTGTTGAAGTCGAACGAAGGCCGCCGACGACGCTCGAATAGCTCGTGCGGGAGCAGGCTCGATCGAGCAGGGACTTCGTTGTGCTTCCTCGATGAGCGTACTACAAAGGTGGAGTCAGGGTTGTGGTGGGGTCCTGCCGGTTCGCCCTCTACCCCTAAACTCGGGTTAGACAATCCCTCAACAAGAGGTTCCTCATCTTCGGTCAGGGGCGAGGAGAAAGCGACGGGAACCATCCTCGACCCAAGTTGATGGCAATGACGGTGTCGACCGTGCCTCCTTCTGGATGTGGAAGCATGGTGGTGAGACTGGCGAGCGGCGCCCATAAGCGTGGGGGCATACCGCGACATCTGTTCGGGTCACTGATCGAGAGTAGGGTCATGTCATAGCCCTGGCCAAGGGACATGAACTCCAGGCTCCCAAACCAGATCACTGTAGCGCGGGGAAGTGGTGAAACAAAGTCGCCCATCCGGAAAAATGGCGGGAAATCATTGGTGACACACGGCTCCCCTACCTGGCGCGCCAACTGTCAGTGTTCTGACCCTCGAGAGGTTAACACCAACGAGTAATATTTGTAATTGTGTGCTCCCTTAATCCTGTGGGTGATGCAAGAAGGACACGGCGATTTATCCTGGTTCAGGCAAAGAAGGCCCTACGTCCAGCGGGGGAGGATGATTCGTGTTATCTTGCACCGAAGTGCTAGTACAGGGGAAAATACAAGTAGATGTGAGGAGCATGAGGTGGGGCTTTGGCGTTCGGACGCCTAGCTCTCGACCTTACACAAGCTCACGGTGTTGTTGTATGGTCTAAAGCCTTAGCGTTTCTACGCTCTGGATCCTCTCGTCCTCCTAACGTCCTGGCGCCTCCTTTTATAGATGAAGGAGGGGCACAGGAGTACATATTTTTTGAGTTCGCATGGCTGGTGATGTATGACGTTGAGGCCGATCACGTCGGTGCCGCTGTAGCGATGTACGTCGATATGGGAGGTCCTGCAGCCATCGCGTCGGGAGTTGTTGAGTCCCGCTCGAGGGTTTGTTTGATGACGTCGAGGGGCGGCTGTCGAGGGTCTTGGCTTGAGTCAAGGGGGTCGAGTTGAAGGGGTCGAGCCTCACCGGATAAGGTTGAATCCCGGGAAATGCGGGAAACATTCTGATTCATACGTCTCGAGGGGGTGCTGGACATGGCACAGTGCTCGGCATGGTGCAACAGCGAAGTATGATCCGCAGGATTCCAGGGCATAGGCGGTAAAAGCCAGATTTGACTGCCACACCTGCAACTGTTACCGTAACTGTGGCCATATGGTTAGGCGGGGGTAGGTAGATCGCTGTCGGCGTTAGAAACCCAGGGGCGTCCTAAGCCAACGAGTAATCGTGTGCGTGTGTAACCCGTCCGGATGGGTGATGCAAGAAGAACACAGCGATTTATCCTGGTTCGGGCAAAGAAGGGCCCTACGTCCAGCGGGGGGAGAAGATTTGTATTATCTTGCACCTAAGTGCTTGTACAGGGGTGGATACAAGCGAAGGGGAGGATTCGAGGGGGGTCGAGTACAGAGCGAAGGAGTTATTCGGAGTCTAGGAGTCTGCCTAGGCGTATGTTCGGTTGTCGTGAGATCGTTGTCTGGAGTCGTTCTCCTCTGAGTTTTTTGTCTCTTCTATTGGGTCTCCTGGCGTCCCCTTTTATAGGCCAAGGGGAGGCACACGGGTACAGACATCCTGGCTCGATGACGTGGTGGTGACGTCGCGGGTCGTGGTGGTCAACTCGAGGCCTCTGTAGAGACGTGCGCTGAGCATGGCTCGTTCTGTAGCGGCATGGCTCGGAGTTGACAGCCGTCCTTCGGAGTCATGGTTGCTGACCGGCGAAAGACGTGATCCCCTGTAGAGGACGTGCGAGTTCCTGTTGGGGTCGTATCGGGAGTTGTTGGCGCAGCTTTCGAAGTCGATGAAGGTTGACCGGAGGGCGTCGATGCGTACTCGAGGCCCTGTCGAGGGGTAGCCTCGAGTGTAGTGGTTGAGCGGATAAGATCGAATCGAGGGAATCCGATGTCGGTTGTTTGTCGTGTAGCGTGTCGAAGGGGGCCTCGAGCTGTCTAACAGCGCTGGGCATGGCGTAACAGTGCCGTGCAGACCGATGCACGTCCTCAGTATGGGCAGTAAAGCGGGATTCGACCGTCGTACGGACCACTGTGCGGACACTATAGCCATACGATTCGACGAGGTTAGGTGGTTTTGTATTAAATGCGCTATCAGACGCAAAGGGAGTTGGTCGATCGAGGGGGGGCTCGATCCTCGAAGTATCGAGACGCCCGTCCCGTCGGGGGCCTCGACACTTAACGCGGGATCCTCCCGTCTCGAGCGATCATCAGCCGGTGACGTCAGCGTCTTGTCGAGGGTCAGATGGTGACGCCAGTGATTCTGTCGAGGGTTGCCCATTCGCACGAACGAAGTTCCGTCCTCGAGGGTAGGCTCGTTCGGCGGGCGAAGTTCCGTCCTCGAGGGGTCACCCGAATTGTAACCTCGAGTGTACAGTACTAGTCCGTCCGGCAGTTTTTTAGTGTACAGTACTAGTCCGTTCGGTAGCCTCTCGAGCAGGCTTTGGCTTTGGGCCGTCGTCGGCCGTGGGTCGGCCCGAAGTGTTTCAGCCTGCGGGACTTTGTACGTCCGCGCGGGAGGCTACAGGAGGGGTCGAGTTGCCATTTTTGCGGGGTTTAATTCGATAAACCCGAGGTTTTGGGGTACCCATTTCCTCGGTAACGACAATCGCATTGAATGCGCCCGGATCCGTACGGGAGAGTCCGTAAGCCGAGGGGTGCACTGTCCTCGAGGATCGCCCATTCGCCCGAATGAAGTTTCGTCCTCGAGGGTAGGCTCGTTCGGCGGGCGAAGTTCCGTCCTCGAGGGGTCGCTCGAATTATACCCTCGAGTGTACAGTCCCGGTCCGTTTAGTAGCCCCTCGAGCAGGCTTTGGCTTTGGGCCGTCGTTGTCCGTTCGTGGGTCAGCCCGATATGTCTTAGCCTGCGGGCCTTCGTACGTTAGCACGGGAGGTCACTGGAGGGTTCGTGTTGCTGATTTTGCGGGGTTTAGTTCGGTAAACTAGGGGTTTGGGGTACCCATTTCCTGGGTAACGACACATAGTCACTAAAATAATTGTTTTTCTCATTCTTTGAGACCAATTAGGGCCTCGTGGCACTTCTTTCATATGGGGCAGTTGTTGCTCTTCATTGCCAAGTGGCAATTATTCTATAGTTCCTGTAACACAAGATCCTTACTTATTCATCTTCTTGAAGAGCAAACAATAGGTGTTGTATATGTCATACAACATCAATAGGTATTGAGCAATTTATTATTCTTAAAACATTGAGTGGGCATGCAATACCACTTTTATTCAATTCTTTAGATATCTATATACCATGTCCCCTAGATTACTCCATCTTCTATAAAGATGGCGTATCTTTAAATTTCTTATTTGGGTTTAATCTATCATAACTTCTTAAAATGCTTCGAGTATCATTTTAGTATCTCTCACTATGTTATCTTCCTATTAGAACCATAAAAGGTTCAGGAATCTAACTATTTCTTTACTTAGGGGTATCGTTATTATGACCGTTGTACTCCCTCAATGGTCACATTCATTTTTATAGATCACACATGTTCATATCACATTATTCCTCATATCACCTTTTAATGGTCATATTCATCTTTTATAAATCACTCTTGTTCATAATGCACATCATGCATCACATTATCAAAAGTATAGGGGAGCATCTTTCATCATGCATCACATTATCAAATGTATAAGGGAGTATCTTTCTTGGTTTTCTGTTTCTTAATTGATTTCACAAATCTCCCCCTCGAAATGTGGCCAGAACTATTCTGCCATAATTTTGAAACTATTTAAAACTCTTGTAGATAAGGAAACTTTCATTACTTACTTCATCCACATAACCGAGTCATGCAAAATAAAGTTATTTCTTAAATCATTTTGGGAGTACACTTTCCTCATTCCACTTCATGAACTCAACAGAGTCATTCAGTACTTCTGCAAGTCACACTTGTATGTTATTCTTATCATTTGGTTTATATGCAACTTTCTTCTCCTGCCATACATGATAATTCGGTCAAAACCTCCCTGCCATGAGGGATAATTCCCCATAAAGAGATATCAATGCCAGAATTGGCTCTTAGGGCATATTTAATTATTAAATTTAGAAATAAATTCAAATACTCTTTAACACATGGTTAATCTGACATTGGTCAAATTAAACATGCATATAACTCATTACATTTCATATCATGATAATTAAAACTAAAAGTTACATGACATATTACATCTCTTATCATGGTTTTTAGAATGAAATAAATCATTTTTTATAAAAGGGTACATAAATACATTTGTTAAACTACACCCTTACTGTACATAAAAGTCATTCCTTAAACATAACTCTTATTTTCTATCTTTTTTTCTTAGATCAATGCACCTGAATCCTTTGCTTTTAATCCATCCTTTAAAGATAACATTGTCCCTTATATGATGGTTTTCTTTAATGCAAAACTTGCACTTTTCATCTTCTAAGTCATATTCTATCTTCAAGAATAAAAGCATGGAGGTCTTTGTCTGAAAAATATTCAACAATAAACATCAACAGTGAGAATGACAATAACCCTATATTGGTCTGGTTAAAGACATGCATATTAAAATTTTCAATCTTTCTTTTGTATTCTAGATCACCGTTGGGTAGAAATAGAATAAATTGTTGTTATTCTTCTACATCAATTCTAAATCACCGTTGGGCAGAAATAGAATTAGTTCACATAGTTCAATATTCTTGGAAAAACATATAACTTCTTCTCAAATTAAATTTAAACTTCTGAATCTTTCTTATATATTCTAAATCACCGTTGGAAAAAAATAGAATAAAATACCATTCTTCTACACTAATTCTATATCACCATTGGGCAGAAATAGAATTAGTTCATATAACAATAATCTTGAAAACATATAATTTCTCCACAAATTAAATTCTCCCATCGATTCAAACTTCATTGCAGCAAAAAATGAAAATAGAATTTTCTATTCTCGGAGCATTTCTTAATATTTATCTATTTTTCTGAAGAATTGGTCACTTTGATGCAGAATTTATTAGAGATTCAAACCTCAAATTTAATTCATAAATAAACTAATAACATTGTTATCATCAACATTGGTTATAAAATAACAATGTCATAATTTCTCTTAATCATAAACTCACTAATCCTCCAATTAAAATTTTCCTGTTGGTTCCAATTTTAATTAGAGAATGAACTTTTTTATCATTTACTCAATAACTATATCTACTTTTAAAATTAAATCCTCTCATTAGTTTGGATTTAATGAGAAGACAATAAATCATTTCTTTGCAGTAGAATTCTTTTCAAAATTGACATTTTTTATTATTCAGAAGCAATTTCTTTAGCTCACTGTTCTCTGAAAAATTCAGCACGTTGGTGCAAGATTTTACCAGAGATGCAGTCCTTTAAAAATATCAAAATTCATTCAAATATTGCTTCAAAAATGAATAATATAAATTCAGCAAACAAAATGTTCATTTGGCCCATTGGTTCAAAATTCTCCAATTCTCTATAAAACTTATTCCGTTGGTTCAAAATTTTACAGAAAATTTAAACATCAATTCATCAATTATTCAAATTTAAAATAATATATCAATATTGCTTCTAGAAATGATAAAACTAATTTAGAAATGACACTGTTCATAGCAGGCCGGGGCAATCAATTCGGCCCAGCGTTCACTTCAGCCCGCGGCCTGTTACAGCAGCAGCGCGCGCCGCGCTCCAGGCCAAGTGGCCATGGAGGCCCAGCAGCGCCGGCCCAAATGACGTGAGCCATTGATCTCAGGCCATTTCAATTCGACGGCCGTCCGTCCTTCTCGGTTGGACAAAACCCGGCGGGCGGCGTCCAACCCCAAAATCCTAGGTTCATTTTCTCTTTTCTTTCCTCGTCATTCTATTCTCACTGCCGCACCAGAGAGCAGCGCCGGCGGCCGCGATGCCCGTCGGAGTCGGCAATGCCGGAACTCGTGTTGGCGGCTTTTCTTCTTTTTCTATCTCTTCCTCCCTTATCCCTCAGTGCCAGAGATTCAAGCATGATGGCGGCAGCCGCCTATGCTGTGGCTCGGAGAAGAGGAGGCGGCGTCGCCACGGGGCCCATCGCCGGTGCGTGCGCTCGCCGGAGGCTGAGCGCGCCGCTATCGATCGGCCTTGTAGCCGCGCCTTCACCCCGAGCCCGAGTTAGAGACCCGTGGTGGCGTGGTCTCCCCGGCCCAGCACCTCGAGTGCTTCTTCCCGCGTGGCGGCTAGGTCCAAACCCCACGACGACGGCGGTGGTTAGCGCCGGTGGTGAGAAGTACCCAGGGTCCCTCCATCACTGACCTTTCTATTTTAGGGTTAGGGTTCTGGAAATGGGGATCACATCTGAATCCACGTACGATACCTCCTTCTAATTCTTTCCAATTCTTTTAGCTTTAGGGTTCATTCTACATCTGAATCAAGAATCAAAATTTGTTTCTCCAATTTCTGTTCTTCTTTTCCCCAGCCATCGGGCTAGGGTTGGGGTTTCAGTTGAAAACCAATTTCATTTTCTTCCGATTCGAATTGAACCGGTCATCTACTTCTATTCTTTTCATTTCTCAACCCGATCTGGATCTACACGCTAGCAACTGGCTCCGATACCATTTTTAGATTTCTTGGACCATCTAGGTGTAGATCAGTGGGTGTTTTCTTATCGATTTAGGATAAACAAGTAGATCATTGTAACACCCCGGCCCAGGACTTAAATAGGATTAATAGGATACTCATACCAACAAGTTGCAACTTCTTTTTCGGAAGCTCATCGCTAAAGAACTCCAAGGTTAAGCGTGCTTGGCCTGAAGCAATTTAGGGATGGATGACCAATTGGGAAGTCCTTCCTGGGTGCATACGAGTGAGGACAAAGTGCGTAGAAAAGACTTGGTGTCGGTCTGTGAGGTCAGTCTATGTCCTATATAAGAGACCAGATATAAGCGGGCCCGGCCTCAAGGAGACGAGACGTTACAATGATCATGGTGCACCATTACGATGCACCTATCAGAGATCCAGAGAGAGGAGGTGAGTAGGAGTCCATACCGTCATTGCAGTTGTGCTTCACTGGTTCGTCGATGGAGGCTGGACATGGCCAGCGACGGTCGGGGAAGAGATGCAATGAAGTCCACCGGCGGTGTGGCCGTCGGGCGGTAGGCACATCCCATCGCTTACAGGCCATCCTTGATCGGGTAGGATTCTGAGGTGGAGATTGTGACGGCTCAATGAACCTCATGGTTTTGTGCCTCTGGTCCTCACTTCCTCTTTATAGGGCTGCGCGATAGGGGCCCACGGACTAGGAGTCGGTTAAACATCCCCGATCAGGACGCAATCAAAGGGTCCGACTTGATTGTTGGATCACGTCGGGTGAGATCAATTCTAACAGATTGGAGATGAAGGTTGGGTTTTACGTTCTTCAGGGACAATGATTCATGCATCATGCGCCTCCATCGTATCCCACTATATATTGCCGAGCAACGCAATCCCACCGAAGGCTGGCACGTTTGCCCACCATCGATCACCATCACCTCGTAAAAGGGTCTCTCATCTTTGGTCTTGCCTATATTCCTCAACCCATCACATCTCTCTCCCATGTCTCTCTTGTGATCATTATGAACGAAAATAACGACGCCAGCCAAGTTTAAGGATCACATATTAACATATACTATCACTTTTCAAGTTTATGGAGCATCCAGTCAAATTTAAGAACCGACGGTGTATTTTACTCTTATTTTTCTTTATTTACATTTTAAGTATTTTTTTTGATGGCTCAGTGGGGGTAAACCCCCCACCTATTTTTTGTATAAATGAATAATAAAGAGTTTACAGGCGCACGAGTAGGGCAAAAAATTTTGGAGCTCGCAGAGCTCAAAAGAAAAAGCTAAGGGGGACTAAGCTATATTCTCCAAGCACTGTGTTAAAGCGCCTGCACGGCTCTCTTTGGCCTTGATGCAAATCAAGCCAATCTGCTCTTTGAAATGCTTCTTCCAAGAAATCAAGTTGCAAGCATTTCCATCAAAGATTAATCCATTTCTAGAGCACCATATTGACCAACAAGCAGTAATGAAGATTTCTCTGAATATTGAGCTTGCAAAACTTGTTCTGGCATCAATCACCATGTCTAAAGGGGCAAGGTTTAGGTTCTAATTTAAACCAGTTATATGCCAGCAAGACTGACTAAAGTGGCATTCAAAGAACTATTGCATAACTGTTTCTTCAGAGTTGGTATTACAGATGACACATAGGTAGCTAGGCAAGAATATTCCTTTTCTTCTTAGAGCATTCCGGTGTTGAGCCTATCCTTGATTAACAACCAAAAGAAGAATTTGTGCTTACCTAGGTTGTCTCCAGCCCATAGCCAAGGGAAGAGAGGAGAAACCAGTTCTGATCCTTGCAAGATTTTATAAGCTTTCTTTGAACTGTAGGAAGAATTCTAGATGTATCCCCATTTGTCTTCTATGTCAGGATCCCAATTCACTGTATTCAGAAGAATTTGAAGTTCAGCTAGCTCATCTGCAGCTTGGGGAGACAGAGGAAGATGGAAATTGACATTGTCCTCCTTGTGTAGGTAGTACCAGATTGAGCAGGATTTCTTTTTAGCAAAGGAGTACAGTCTAGGGTATTTCTCTTGCAAACATGAGTCTCCCCATTTGTCTGACCAAAAAAGAGCAGAATTGCCTTTACGTGGTGTGCAACAAGCTATACTTCTGACTCAATGTGGAGCTTCATAACTTGTTTCCACCAAAAGGAGCCAACTGGATGTCTGGCATGAGGGGGCAGTTCTGATTTATATAGAGCTTTTCCCAAGTGAGTTTCACCCATGGGACATCTGCATGATTATACAACTTATCCATGATCTTTAGCAACAAGGCCTTGTTTTGGTTCTGAATGTTGATGATTCCAAGACCACCCTCTTCTTTTGATCTACATGCTGGTTCCCAGGCAGCTAAACAGGTTCCCCTCCTGGTAATGTCTCCACCACTCCATAGGCAATGTTTTCTGTATTTGTCAATCTGTTCAATAACTTGTGGAGGGATAAGAAGAGTACACATATAATATGTAGGCATTGCAGACAGAACAGAGTTAACCAGCAGTAGTTTGCCATGATAAGAGAGCATTTTGTTGATCCCAATCAACCTGGCTTCAATTTTTTGCATAAGAGGAGCAAAGTCTTGGACTGTGGGTTTCATGGTTCCTAAAGGTAGACCAAGATAAGTGAATGGCATTGTACCGGTGTGCAACCAAAGGTATTGGCAAAATGATTTAGTTTCCCATCATTTATATTGATTGGTACCATGAAAGACTTATGAAAGTTTACATGGAGTCCTGTGCTATCTGAGAATGATCTTAAGAGACATTTCAGGTTAAAAAGGATTCTTCCATCAGCAGGCAAGATAATGAGTGTGTCATCAGCATACTGCACTATTGGAAAATCTCCACCAAACTGATTGCTGATAGGATGATTCAGAACACTTGTACCTAGGCTTTGTTGATGATGGATTGGACTAGGTCAGCAGCTAGAGCAAACAGTAGAGGTGAGATCTCCTTGCCTTACACCTCTTACGCATTTGAAATTTTTTCTAGGAACACTATTCAACAGGACACTTGAGGTTCCAGAGCTTAAAATCATATTTACCCATCTGATCCATTTATCTAGGAATCCTTAGAGCTTAAAATCATATTCACCCATCTGATCCATTTATCTAGGAATCCTTTGTGCTTGAGAACTTCTGAAATGACAGGGTGCTCTACATTTTAAGTATTTGAGTTTTGGATTTGATTTTGTACTGATAACAATATATAATGCAACAAAAATTAGTGGATAGAGCGAGCGAGGGTGTCATGTATGTGTTTGGTTACGTTATAAGACGATTCTGAATTGAACCCTTGGCAGTATAGAGTATAGTTGGAGCTAGACTTTATAACTTGGTCTTGTCATAAATAAGAAAGGGGTTGTTGTTATAACCCTAATGACATGCCAACAGGTTTGCGGAAGGACGGTGACATGTTGTCGTGGCTCCTGAATGGCCAGGGCGCCGGTATTGGGTATTGGGAAGGAGTGACCGTGGTGATGTCTTAGAGATGTAAGCTTCAACTCAGCCTCGTTAACAAATATATTGCCTTTAGTCTTGTCTTGGATCTTGCATTTTCGTCTTGGTAGATTCAATAATTTTCCGTGCATGAAGATTAGCAGATAGCTTGCCGCCATGGAGTCTAATTTCTTAGAGAGGGAGTGGTTTGATGGGTATGTTTTGGAACAAAGTAGTCACAGCGCGAAGGGATGATGCTTGCGGTTCTCAGCAAGTAAGCCATGCGTGGTCCAAAGAAGCTTCTCCGAACTCAAAAGAGCACATGCTGCGTCGTCATCGTGCAGTCGGCGAAATCATGGATCGCATCTGAAACCACCTCATGCCGACCTTAAAGTGCACAAAAACAAAATTAAAAAGAGCTTTAACTTGGTCTGTGTACGCCAATCGATTTAACTTGGTCTGACAATGACGGTAGGAAGGAATCCATTGGATCACAAAGCAAGCTCGATCAACAGACGAACATGTGTGAAATGATGTTCTTTCTTCGAACAATATGTGTGAGATATGTCACGTGCATTAATCAAACCTTTATTTCAGTTTTGATAAAGACAACCACTGTTGCCTCGCTCTTTAGCTCAAAAGGGAAACCAATTATCGTTCCATGTGTCACACTGTCTCCAAGGTATATATGTGAGATATGTCTCGCCCAAAGTGCTGTAGTGGTCCTAGCAAAGAAGAAAAAAACATGAAAATATTTTTTTAGAAAAACGAAAATTCTGGACTCTGCAGTTTCAGACAACTATTTTTCACATGGTTTTCAGCTCAATTGCTGACAAATAATATAGGGGAAAGAGCACACTCAAACAGAAGAAAATCAAATCCAAAGTCTAGCTAGCAAGTATTTTGTGCCATCCATTTTTGGTGAAGACGCTCAAAGTAACAGTCTCCAATCACTTCGTTTGCCAAGTCAAATTTCTCCCTGTGTCCTCAAACTTTCTCCCTTGTGTCCTCGTACCTATAGGGTAGAGTCCATAAACCACAACCAATGTACTCATCAAGATGTGCGCCATTCATAAATGAAGCATTTTGTGTTTTCTCAAAAACAAAGAACAAGCAACATCCCCCACTTACGTCTTGACTAGTTTTTTACTTCTGTCAGTTGGACATCTAACTACCCAAACACTTTTGCTTCTACCCTCACAATGGAAACATCAGATCATGTTCCTTGTCTCATCTCTGTCTCTACTATTATCCCTAAGGGCTCCATCTTCTAGTTTGAAAATTATTGGCTACAACATGAAGACTTTCTCACTCAAGTTTAAAATGGATGGTTTACCCCAATTTTTCAGCCAGATGCTGCTAAAAACATCACTGCTAGGTTCAAGAATCTTAGGCAAGTTCAAAAAACCTGGAAACAGACTCTTTCTAACTTGAAGGAAAACATCAAGAATGTCAAACTAGTTCTCTCTTTATTGAATTCTCTTGAAGAGTTTAGAGATTTGAGTCTCTTGCAGTGGAATTTTAGAAAAATCCTTCATAATGAGCTCATCTCTCTTCTACGACAGCAATAGGCCTATTGGAAGCAAAGAGGAAATATAAAGTGGTAGGCCATCATCATTAACTAACTGAGTAATGAGATTTCATTTGTACTTTGTAGTAGCATGCATGACCATCAAGACAAGGCAGCTCTCATCTGGTTGGGAACCTCAAATTTCACCTCTATTGGTTTCACCCTCTTAGATTTTTTATCTTCCCATAATCATCTAGGTGTCCTAGTCCAACCTTTTTCAAAAACTAAAGGAAATGCAGTTGTTAAATCCCTCCCTTCTGATTAATCACCAAGACCTGATGGTTTCAATACTGACTTTGTGAAAAAATGTTGGCCAATCATCTGTACAGACTTCTATAATCTCTGTGAGGACTTCCACTCTAGGTCTGTCTGCCTATAGAGTATTAATGGGTCTTATATCACCTTAATTCAAAAAAGGATGATGCCAGCAGGGTAAATGACTTTAGGCCTATTTCTCTTCTCAACACCTCCATCAAGATCTTGACTAAGTTAGTTGCTAACAGATTGCAATCAGTTCTGCTCTCTCTCCTACATAAAAATCAATATGGCTTTATTAAGAGAATAACCATTCAGGATTGCATTGCATGGGCCTTGGAATATCTTCATGCTGGTCAACAATCTAGAAAAGAACTCCTCATCCTAAAATTGGATTTTGAGAAGGCTTTTGATAAAGTTGAGCATGAGTTCATGATACAAATCATGTAGCATAAGGGTTTGCCTCCCAAATGGATATCTTGGATGAGATCCATCTTTAATTCTGGGACTTCTGCAGTTATCCTTAATGGAAGTCCTCGTAAAGTGGTTCATTGTAGAAGGGGGGTAAGACAGGGGGCCCCCTTTTCCCTCTGCTCTTCATCTCAGCAGCTGATTTCCTTCAGTCTCTCCTCAACTAGGCTAAAACCATAGTATCTTTGACTCTCCCAATTAATATCCAAGATCATGATTTTCCAATTCTCCAGTATTCTGATGACAGCCTCATTTTCATCAAAGCTTGTCCCGAGGAGTTAGCCTTCTTAAAAATACCCCCAACTCATTTGCTGAATCCTCTGGTCTTGAAGTTAATTTTGCAAAATCTATGATGGTACCCATTAACACTCCCAGTGACACTGCACAAACCCTTGCATCCATCCTTGGACGTACCTTGGGTGATCTTCCATTTACTTATGTTGGCCTACCTCTGACCCTGACCAAACCCTCTGTTGCTGACTTCTGGTCTCGAGCTACCAAATGTGAAAGAAGACTTGTTTCCTTCTCCTCCTTCTTGAATGAAGCTGGTCAACTCCAACTCACTAATGTTGTTCTATCTACTTTGCCTACCTTTGCCATGTGAAGTTATCTTATCCCCGAAACCATTATTAAACAAAAAGATAAGTACAGGAAGCACTGCCTCTGTAGAGGATCTGACATCAACTGTAAAAAACCTCCTAAGGCAGCTTGGCCAATGTGTTGTGTCTCCAAAGAAGATGGGGGCTTGGGTATCCTGGATCTGACTATACAGAATGAGAGCCTTCTTCTTAAGCACCTCCATAAGTTTTTCAACAAAGATCCTACTCCATAAGGGTTTGGTATAAGTACTATTCTAGAAATAATCTAGCTTTTCATGATATTATCTTTAAAGGCTCCTTTTGGTGGAGAGACATGCTTAAGTTACTCATGAAATTCAAAGGTATGGCATCAGTTAATATTTAGGAAGGATCAACCTGCTTGCTTTGGTATGATTCGTGGAATTCTACTCCTTATAATCATCAATTTCCTGAACTCCTTTCCTATTCAAGGAATGACAAAATCTTTGTAGCTAATGCTGCTACATCTGAGCTTCACACTTTTTCATTTGCCTCTTTCTACTGAAACTTACCACCAATACCTTCAGCTATCAATGGTCCTCCAAAATCTTAATCTCTCAAATGATAAAGATATTTGGTCATATTCTTGGGGCATTAATTCTTTCTCTTCCAGCCGAGCTTACAAATGCCTCTCTGGCCATCACCAAGTTCACCCTATCTTTAAATGGCAATGGAAATCATACTATCAAAATAAACAAAAAATTTTCTTTTGGCTCCTCCTCAAAGATAGATTAAGTACCAGGGCCCTCCTTCATAGAAAATCTATGCATCTGCCCTCTTATGTTTGTGTCCTCTGCCACCATAATATGATGAAGATTTACTACATCTCTTCTTCCATTGTTCTTTCTCTATGGCTTGTTGGTGGATCCTTGAGCTGGTGGTGCCAAATTCGATTGACACTTTACATATTATGGAATGGTTTAAATCTCAGCTTCAACAACCGTTCTACATGGAGATTATTATTACGAAGTGTTGGTCCATTTGGACTTTGCGAAATGACAAATATTCAGAGGCATCGATAACTCCCTTCAAAGTTGTAACATAGTTTTTTGCAAAGAGTTTGCTCAGGTTTTCGCAAAACATAATGTAAAACCTCATGTACTCATGGCTAGAAGCATTTGTGTAATTTTCTTTATTTTCTTTGTAAGCTTTTTTGTTTCCTGATTCTCCAGAGTGGAGCTTGTAATTTATTTTGTAACACTTTTTATCAATAAAATTCCATTAGGGGGTCAAACCCCTCCTGTTCCATCAAAAAAGAACAAGACTATTATGCATACACCAAATAGTCCACAAATAGCAATGAAAGTCCCACAAAATTTGTTTCCTTTCCACCCTCCCAATGCCCGTCAAGCAACGAAGCATGTGGACAATGGTTTAGGTTGAGTTAACCCTATAGCTTTGTTTCAAAAAAAAAAGAGTTAACCCTATAGCTATATAAATAATGTTCGAAATATTCCTGTTGAAATAGATCCTAGACATAAAAAGGATCTTACATACTTAGTGCGGAAATTCATCTTAGATGCTATCTAGAGCTTGAAGATACCATCTGTTTTTTCGGGGATATGGTATTGTTGTTGTGGATAAAGTAGATCCTTAGTCTTCGATAGATTGGGACTTGATGCTCCTGGATGGTGTAGAATTCAATATAGATATGTAGCAGTAGTAACATAAGACATGGGGAAACAACCTTCTAAATCCTCCCGTGTGTGCTTGTGTGTGTTGGTGGGGTGTGGGGGGGGGGGGGGTCACCACACCTAAAAAAGTGTTACAACGAACAATCATCATAACAGTTGACAAGTGTTCTAATAGATCAATAAATGTGTTACAAAGGTTGTGTTCTACTATAGCGTAAAGTGTTACTAGAGTAAAAAAAGTGTTACAACAAAAATCATTGTAATACTAAATAAAATATTCCAGTTGACAATTAAATGTGTTATTATAAACTAGTCTATAGTAACATAATCTATTGGAACACAAACAAAAATGTGTTACTAAGAAAGCTAGTAACACTTTTTTAACCTATAGTAACACAAGTTGTTGGTGTTACTAAATCCCTACGCTATAGTAGTTCTTATTTATATGCGTTGTGAGCTAAGGGGATTAAACCTTAGTAGTCTTAGGGAGCTGGAGCTCATGTGTTTATGATAGTACCCCATTTAGTCCGTTAAGATTCGGAAGAAGATGAACAGGGCTATCAAACTAGTTATGCAAAGATAATCCATTTCGAACTCATGTGTTTATGATAGTACTTGTAAGACTATTATTTATTAATTATTTTTTTAATATGTGGTTCATCTTTTATGTTTATATAGAGGTAGAATTTACTAATGTTCGACATATATTTTACTCAACCGCTAAATGGCTTAGCCCGCTAGTTAGCCCGCTATAGCCTTTCTTAGCCTTTAAAAGAGGCAGCTGCTAAGAGTTTTAACCCGCTATTTAAAACTATGGTTATCGTCGGTTACGTCAAAAAGGTTTATATGACAAAATAAGCGCTACTTTGTTGGCAACCGCTCATCTCTCTATTGACCCCTCCTTGGCTACTCCCTTCACAGCTCTACTCGCCTCAGTCTCCTTGCCAGATCAGATATAGAACCATCAGCCCATGCCTTGGCTAGGCCCATGTCGTACGTGTCGAGCCGTCCATTTGGCCATCTATACGCATACCCGGTCTACTGATATGAGAAGACCAAAAGTGAACTGGTGACATATATACCTTGAAAAGAAGGTTTCGACATTCCCTGCATGAGGAGTCCACATGCATAGTAGCATGAGCAGTAGGCAGTAGCAGCAGACAAGGGCCTTCTGGTAAAATCTAACATCCACGTTATGGTATAAAGGTCTCTATACTACTACCACCGCGCTGCAGGCAGCCCAAGACACTAAATCACCACTGCCCACTGCGTGCCATGCTCACTCCCCTCTTCTCAGCGGCCATGGAGCCCCAGCGCGCCGAGAAGGAGCTCCAGTTCCTCCTCCTCCCCACATCCACACCTCTGAACGCTGCCTTCCTCCACGGCCCTCGGCCGCCGGCCAGCCCCTCCGACCACCCGCAGCTGGACCTGAGCCTGTCCATCAGCATTGGGCCACCGACGCCACGGGCAGCAGATCATCAAGGACGAGGCACTACGACGACTGCTGACCAGAGCAAGAGGGCGGCGGAGGTGCAGGCGCTGAAGCAGCAGGCTGCGGAGCAGGCCCGGATGGCGTCGGCGGAGCGGGCGTACGCGGAGCGCGTGATGGAGCTGGCGCGGCGGGAGCTGGAGCTGGCCGAGCGCGAGTTCGCGCGGGCGCGGGCCATCTGGGAGCGCGCCCGCGGCGAGGTGGAGAGGGTGGAGCGAGTCAAGGCCATGGCCGCGCGCCGGATCGCCGCCGGCTCCGCCGCCGCGCTCGAGATCACTTGCCACGCCTGCATGCAGCGCTTCCACCCTTAATAATCAGCATACACCATGTTGTCATAGGCTCATGGCTACCGTCACTATATAGTACTACTAGTATGTATTACATTAGTTGGCTGTTAAGAACTTTGTTTATGAGTGTTTTTGTGCCATCAGTTAATGCAGGCTTCGATCCCAGCATCATCGTAGATAAAGGGAAAAGACAGATCGAGAGCGGATCAATGTTCTTCGATCTCTTTGCTTCCTCGCAGAATACATACGTACTGCATCGTTTGAGCTTGAGCCAGCCTAAAAGGAGAGGGAAAGGGAATCTAACCAGCAGTTTAGCTTTAGCTAGTGGTGTACAATTTGGAAGGATAAGCTGGCCTCTCACTGTTGGCCGCCTTTGTTTGCGCAACACATGCTTGTTGCTTGCTTCGGCTGGGACCTCTGACAAATAATTCAGGGTTGTTAGTATGTAATAATTCGTGAACTCTGTCTGTGTTTTATATGAAATATAAAGTTCCATTCCTCACTTGTGTAGTTGTGGGGATGAAGCTGCATATTCTTCCGTTATCTCAAAAAAAAAAAACATATAGGAATGAAAGGATCAGAGTGCCTTGGAGTTAGAGCTGCCGCGCCATATCCATCGTCAAAGGCCAGATCTGGAGCATGCATGCCAAATGCGTACGGCAGCCAGTAGTGATAGACATTCAGACAGTGAAGGGTGGATAGCAGCCCTGTAAAGATGGTCACCCAGAGGCGAGCAGGAGTAAGCGTCAGCAGATTCCTGCACGGTTATATTCCTCAGCCATCACTCTTACCCATGAACAGCTGCGGCCTACTACTACAAGCTGAAAGAGAAGGCACAGACATGGCACACACAGTGCGTTGATGCTGCCAATTCCAATGCCAGGCCAAGATGTCGGCACTCCGTCGGCAGAAAGGATCTTACTGTGCCGCACTGCTGCTATAGCTTCTTAATTTTCCATTTACCATTTCTTGCATTATTGGTTCTAGGTTTTGTATTTAGGTTAAGATGGTTTTTTTATTAATTTACTGTGTGTAATTCCATATGAATGGACTGGTTTCTGCAAAATTCTTATTTTCCAAACAGACAGGTTGAACCCAGCACAGCTCCTGTACTCTCAAACTATCTATCCAGTGTGTTGGAAGTGTAGTTCAGGCTTTGGTGATGCCAACAAATGATGTTAGCAACAGTATATTGAAGTGCCATAATTCAGAGCCTGGAGAATGTCCGGGTGCCAGTTCCAGAAGTATGATCCAAATAATGATTGGTGTGTAATTCTTATGCATGGTGGAATCAAAGGAGGTGCCCCCGGCCCTCTCATTGCTTTGATCTAGACCACACATGATGAGGTTTTGAACAACCTCTTAGAAAGTAGCCTACCGACTCGGAACAACCGAAACATCGCTAGCAAAAGCAAGCCCATGTGCCCTGCCTTTTGCATTTGGGAATCTTGTCCTCACATATCACTTGATGGTGTCGATCAGACCAGGTTTTTTTTTTTTCTCTTGAGCCTGATCAGGGAAGCTCTTTGTACTGCATCCTTTGCTGGTATTATGTATATTGTCTTGCAAACATTTTTCAATCATACATGGTTTCTATCATATTACAGGCAGCATAACTACTGCCAATGTTAGGCTTCATATTTAGGCTTCTCAACAATGGCAATCACATCAAAATGGACTGTTGATCGAAGTTCATATGTCCACCATTGAATGGAAAGATGCACGGTATAGCAACTCATGAGCAGAAGCGTGAATACAATGTGCGTGTGCAGACCCAACGAAAGCATGCATTCATATAGATGATCCAAACCTGAGAACCTGACAGACATAAGCTAACAGAAGATGGAGTGGCAGGTACGTAGCTTTGGTCTCGCGCTCTCGCAAGACAAAAGCAAGGGAACAAAGTAGAAGCAGATGGATGGATGTCCTGTGCCCAAATCGACAAGGACAGATACACTGCACACTGCACGGACGACATGCTACGTCCCAATTCAAAAGTTTGTGTCTTGTGCACATAGGCTGAATAATCTGTATGCAGTATATAGTAGGCGCGCAATAATGTTGATCATCAGGGTGTGAGCTAGCACACAACTATGGATGAAATAAAAAGCCTTCCTGCAGAGTACAGACACCAATTGATTTGGTCATACAGAGAAGAGAGCTGTAGTCGTCACCATTTCTCTGGCATTGGGAGGGCCATTGACAAAAGATATTAGTATCTGATTGCCAAGGAGGGAGGGAGCGAGAAGAATTTCAATTGGGTTTGCACGCTACTCGATGTCCGGATGACAAGTGAGAGCGAAATGACATGCTTGTGTCATGGTCCAGCAGCAACTAGATTAGAGGGGTCCCCGTGGTCACTCGTAGTCGTGTCGTGGCCACTGCAACTGCAAGTGCAGGATAGGCTCCCGGCATGTGCAGTGCAGTGTTAGTTTCAAATTGCATCACGGTGTCAGTCCAACAGCGTCCGACGATAGAGCAACATTCTCGATCGCTCCCGTACTCTCATAGCGAGTCTTCCCCTACATGAGTGGTGGTATATGGTGTTGCAATACTTGTCGATAACCTCACGGCACACAGACGACACAAACACAGACGAGAAATTCAATTCATCACTCGCCAAGAATGGAACTAATAGCTTGCTGGCAGAGAAAGGCAATGAGGCAGCCAATAATTCAGGCGCCCAGTCATCCATCTCACAACACACATAGGTCGTAGCATAGTCGATTCTGAAAGAGCCAAAGGAATGTGGAAACCTGATGGAAGCCAACAATGGAAGAGTTTCCTGTTTCCCGGTCAGTTCATCTCATCGATCTCCGTCCATTGACAGCTAGTACCGCAAGGCGATTTTAAGTGAGAATCCAAAGAGGACTGCCTGAGACCATCTCTCCATGACTCCATCCTTGCCAAGTTGCCACCATGCATAGTCGAGTGTCGGGTCGTCTCAGCTCGTCGGCCGATTCCTGGAAGAGGAAGCCAACAAGGAGACGGGAGGAAATTCTGCAGGCGGCAGAGGGAACACGACGAACTATTCCGCCAGTTAGCCACCTAGACGACGCACTGCGATCCGGCATCGAAAACTGAACGTAGCACGAAACATTCTCACTTGTTCACGAACGAAAAATACACAGAATAAAAGATAAAATGATAGCTTAGGAGAATAAATCATCAATTATCCGATAACAGTTGATTATAAAGCCATACATCAAATAAAAGAATATAATAGAGGGGTTTACATAAATATTACATCACCACTTAGCGAAATCATCAGAGTAACTAGTATCCAGAACAGCTACGTAAGTAGAAGAGATATCACGAAAACATCGTCTTATACCATATCGAGCGTAGGCACGAGACCATCTAATCCTTGAGTCCCTTGTCGCTGTAGGCGTAGTCGGGCTCACCTGCCAAATAAGTTTTAGTACGATTTGTACTGCCACCGACTCCCACCCTATGCTTTACTTATGCTTTAAGGTAGGTGAATGCATAGGGGTATATCAAAAAGGCCTATATATGGCTGTAGTTTTTCTATGCAAGAGTAAATCAATATTATATAATAATAGTTTATCAAGTTTCATCTCATTCCCATTCCCAGAATCCTACTCTCAATCATCATCCATCATCCTCTCAGCTCACTCAACAACCACGCTCACACGTGGATGGCATGGACAACTCCCTCTCGTCCATGCCTAAGCGGCTATCATGCCGTCGGGTAACACTAGGGGAGGTAGAAAGGACTCCTCTCACTACTCAAAAGAAACGTAGGTCACGGAATAGCCATACCGAGGCTGCGGACTATATATAGATTCAAACAACTCTGCAGAGCGTATACACCTGTAACCATCAGATCGCCGTCATCGGTGCTGATCATCACCTAAGCGGATGCCGAATGGCCTCCTAACCTGGAACGATACCATCCTACCTCTCAGCCCTGGGAACTCCGGATAGCCGTCTCGGGGAAGCTGACAGTGGGAGACGTAGTCACTAGGCCCAACAAGTGGCACTACGCATCTAGGACGGTTTGATAAACTATCTTCCAACCGCCCACCCATACCACCTAACATCCTTGCAGTAATGGCATCTCCCAAATTAGTCGAACATCCGTCCCTCACCAAAGCGAGGGCGAGTGGTGTGCACAAAAGGTTCGTGGTTTCGGTTCTCAAGAGACATCAGTTCCTAAGTGGGATTAGACAAGATATCTCCTCTAATGTGCCTCCCATAGCACCTCCCTCTGGGGTTTCATACCACAAAGGCAATCCTCCCCGGAATACTCCTCACATCACATGTACCCGCCACAGGTACCTCTAGTGGGGATGCCTAGGTGCACCCCGGCGAGACTCGTTGTGGGGATATGACCCCCCAAATACCCTCGCGGTTATACTTGGGCCGCACCATCAAAGACGGCCCAGCCGAAGATGAAGACGTGCGGTACACGACGCGCACCGCACAGTTTATTAATAGTACCAAATAGGCTATTCTACTTGTAACTTTGTCCCTTCGGCATATATAAGGAGGGGTAGAGGTCCTTTAGCAGACCAGGTCATGATGACCACACCTCTCAACACAGAGCAGATCTCCACAATCTCTCTTGTAACCCAGACCTCTGTGGTCTGGGACAATCTGTTCATTGTACTTCGGTACTCATCAATAAAGCAGCAGAGACATTACAAGAATTTTGGCATTTTTTGACAAAGCCAGTTCGTCATTTAATGTACTATAATTGTCATAAAAAGTCCTTTGTGACGAAAAAGCAATCGTCATAAGGTCGTCATAAATTGACTGACATAAAAAGTCTACGCGTGACGAAAAGCAAAAACCGTCATATAAAGTCTGTACCTTTTATGACGGCGGAGATGATTTCGTCACATATTGTTGTTTAATGTGACGGTTAGTTTTGTCGCAAAAAGGTTAGTCAACGCGTCACATATTGTACATTTCGTCATAAAATAGTAGCCCGTGGTTCCTCTTCACATGATTTTGTGACAAAATGTTTCGTCACATATTATTTTATGATGTTGATGTTTTGTGATGATAGGTGCCGTCACATAACAGAATGTGACACTGATTTAACGTCTTGTTTCGTGGGCTGTGTGGTACATCTAGGTAGTTTTTTGTGACGCAGGCTGGTGTCATATTATATTATGTGACACACTAAAAGTGTCTTCTTTTGTGTGGTGCATGAGGCAGTTTGAGACGCTTGTACTCGTCATAAAATGTCATCACATTTGGTGACGAATGTCTCACATATCCTAAATTTGTCATCAGAGATCATACAAGCAGAAATGTGCATCCAGAAAATAGTAGGCATCATACAAAGCAATGCCATCACAGGTCATAAGTCACACACAGCTGAGCCAAGCCCTCATACAAGACATACATTCACATGATAACAAGTTCCTGCAACTTGAAATTCAAACATAACAGAAAGTTCATGGTTCCAGCCAACAAGTTCAAATTGTTGCAAGTTGCAACACATACCACACAGGGTCAAACAGAGGCGCACATAGTTCTGACAACATGCTCCACAAAGTTCTAAAAGACACAAGGTTGTTCTAGCAAGGTAACAGTAGCTTAGACATAGGCATTTGCTACCTCAGTCTTTTTGAAGTTTCAGGACAGCGCACAGCAGTGCATTAGTCTCTTCAAACTTGCTACTCATTTCCTTCACCTCTTCTTGGGTTTGGCGCAGTAAATTCTGGTTTTCTTCAAGAGACGCCTGTTGAGCTCGAAGCTGTTGTTGCAATTCCTCTTGCTTCCTAGCAGCTTCCTCTCTTTCTGCTTGGAGGGTTGCCTCAAATTCAGCTTGCAGGCGGGCTTGTGCTGCAGCTGTTGCGGACTGGGTAGCTTTGTGCGCTTTAGAGAGACCAAGGTTTGGAAGGAAGGTCGAGGAACGGGTGACCTGACTTAGACTATCAGCAACAATCTTGGATGGAGACTTTGGTGCCTCTCCTTCTTCTGGTTCTCTTGTCTTCTCTGCAACCATTTGTGCCTACATATATAGAATGATTCTAGTTGAAAACAAGTACATAGAACAGTGTGAAAAATTCTTTCAGTATTAGTACAGTACATGCATCAAATAATTGTGTCACTTACATAGATTTCCTCTGCTAGGGGACTACGGCCATTTTCTGGACTATTCATACATTCACCAAAGAATTCCACAGGATCTGGCTCTTCATCATTGTACTTTTCCCTCTGCATCGTGTAAAGAAATAATTTACAATGTTATCCAAGAATGTAGAGTGAGTGGTGGACATACATGGTCCCTAAATATGTTAATAGCGAGATCCCTAAATATTATGCACTATATGACAATAAATCAACCATTGACAGACTAATACAGCAAGCTCAAACTCAATTGCTCTTGGCATTACTTAAGCATATTAGAGGGCACTAGCAGAATATGTAAGATGTAGCAGACTAGTAGAGCATGAACATCTGAGATTGTGCTCAAAATTGCAGTCAAGCTCAAAATGGTACTAGCAGACTATGCTTAAGTTAAGTGGCATCCCATCAGAATATTCTTAGTCTTGATTTGCCCTCTAATATTTAGGCACTAGCAGAATATTCTAGTTCAAAAGCACTCTGTAATTACAAAGGTACAAATATCCCTTCTTTGAACTAAATTGTTGAAAAGATAAGTATATGTACCAAGCTGTATCGATGGGCAATATAAGACCTAGATCCAGTCTTTTGGTGAAGCTGCACTTGCCCTCGGTTTACTTTATTCTTCTCAGTTTTCTCCTGCACCACAAATGCAACACAAAGTTTTCATTCTCAAGCACATAGTTGAAGTTGCATATTAACAAAAGGAGTTAATGCAAGGCATGGACCTGACTCTTTGGGTCACACCAGTAGTCTACTAGCTTGATCCACTCCGCTTTCCTCATCTTCGGCGGAGGTTGTTTGGCCATCAGCTGTTCTTTTGTTAGTGTGTTGTCGAAGTACCTCTTTTTGAGGTTATACCTCTGCTGCCGTACTCCCCTCTTAACGATATCCATGCATGCAGCTTTGCTTGGTCCCTCTTCATCAACTTTTACATCTAGCCTTGTCTGTAGGAACACAAATGAGTTAGTAGACTTAATTTTCTACAAGAAACTGCATTAAAGGAAGAAAGTATTGTAGGTGAGATAGCTATATCCTCACCGCCACTTTGTCAAGTACTTTTTGTACTTGTGAAGGCCCCCCATCTTTTTCATATAGCTTCCAAGATGTCCAGATAGGAAGCTGGTCTCTAAGGGCAACACCAGTTTCTGAGGCAAGCTTTGCTGCTTGAATAGGGACAGAAGGTCTCTTCTTCCCTTCAGCCACTTGTACAGGGAACCTATTTCCTCTTTTTATCAGCCTTTCTAATCCTAGACCAATTGTTTTGTTGCGGACTGATTTTTGGGGCCCTGCAATTAGAAAATAATATTAAAATTGTATTCATATAGAAGTAACAATTGAAGTTACGTAATGGCAAAAATAATGCTTGGAAATTGTGTATACCTGGAACCAAGGTAGCATCTACCTCTCCTCCCTCTGTAGGACCCTCTAAAAATGTGCCATCAAATTGTTCACTGCCTTCTTTGATTTCATTGCTTTGCCTAGAGCTGCGTGCACCTGGAGAGGTGTCTGTAGGAATTGGTTGTGTGATACTAGTTGTGGGCGTAGGTTGCCTAGCCGATATAGGAGTAGGAGTTTCCTGAGGGTTTGCAACAGGCTCAGAGAAGGCTGAACTGATATGATCTGATGTAGGAGTCCTTAGCTTAGGATTTACACCAGGCACAGACCAGGCTACAGTTTCCCTAGTATACCTATGAGTAGTGCCTGTGGTTGGATTAGGCGCAGACAAGGCTGGACTGGCTGTGGGGTTTTTTCAAGTAGTAGGCATTGTGATAGTAGTTTGTGTGGTCTGAGTATGGCTTGCACTTGGACTGAGGTGGCCTTGCAGATCATTGACACTGGAAACGGCTGCGGTTTGGGGTTGGCTCTCACATTGGTCTTAGTAGGCAAAGGGTGTCCCTAGGTGGACGGCGCCCAGGCGAAGGCCTTGCTGCCTGCTGCCTAGTGAGTCTTCCTGGCGTGCCCGGTGGCCGCTGGCTAGGCACTGTCATTGATGCCACCTTTTGCTTTTTTTGGAGAGGCCTAGTTCCTGGAACCATCTCTTCTACCTGCCAAGACAAACATCCATATGATTAATTAAGAAACAAGTCATGAAGTAGATTAAATAATTGTATGCAGTGCATGTATGAAATAGACCGACCTCGTTAGCGAGGTCATCATCACATTCATCATCACTTTCAGATTGGTTATCAATTTCAGAGCCTGGATCATATTCAGTGTCAGATTCTGGTTTGTCAGTGACTACAGTCTTCGCTTTCCGCTTTTGCTTTTTTGGAAAAACATCATTAACTTCCTGAGCTAAGACCTCAATGCCCAAAGACTTAAAAATATCCCGAATGTTCTGTACATTGGCATCCCTTTGCTGCTCATACTTGGTTTTTGTCATGTCTTGTATTTGTTAGTATGAGCTAACGCATAAAGATTAGAAACTGCGCATAAAGATTAGAAACTAGAATCAGTTTCTGTTACTGAGTAGAACAAAAAAACTAAGGAATCAGTAATTTTTCTAGAATGCTAGAAAGAAGGCAAAGTAACAACAAAATGGAACAGGCTCAAGAGTTTAAGAATTAGAACATGTTAGAATTCAGTACAAAGAAGTACACTAGATCATGATAGAATTCAGTACATTGTATATAAACAAGTACTTGTATACAAACAACAAATTCTTGCACATACTAGCTGGCCAATTACTAGCAGCTAAATGCCTGAACTCTAGCACTAAATAACAGATGCAGAGCTCCACTTAATCTCATGGCAAACCAACAGATAATCCAACTCAAGAAAGCACGGTTCACCTCCACTTAATCTCACGGCAGAGACAGCAGACTTAACATATTACCTTAAGTGGAGGAGGATGAAGAGTACAACCAGCGTCGGGGTGGATCTGTGGATGTCATCGGCTTGAGCTGTGGCTCTGACTTGTAGCTTGGTGGTGCCCCGGCCGGTTGCTTCCAGCTTCGTCAGGCAGCGGTGACGAACTCCGGGATGCGGGCGGTGACAGACTTCGGGGTCGATCCGTGGATGCCGCGGCGTGAACTACACCTCTGGCCTCCAGCGTTGGGGTGCACGTCGTCGGTGCTTGGCACCACTAAGTAACGGGGAAGCAGGAGGAAATGTCCATGCTCGGTGTCGCTAGGGTTCGGGAGGAGGCGACGCTAGGTTTAGGGAGGAGGGGGCGTTTGGGTTATAGAGCTGGGCTACAGGGAGGACACACGGTGCGATGAGGTTGGGTGACGGCGGTGGGGTGGCGGCGGCGAGGGGGGTGGCGGCTCTGGGGCGGGGACGAGGGGGAGATTGGGGATTTCTTCCCCCAAGTCTTACGGGTAAGAGGATGAAGGTGCTGGGAGGCGGGTGGCTTGAGCGGGAGGCGGGTGGGACCCATGTGTCAGGGAGGGTAGCTGCGCGGGAGAGAGCATCTAGCACCACCGAAAAATTTAGCCTGACGAGTGGGCCTGGTTTGTCGATGGCAGGACCTGGGCTGGGCCAAATGTTGATCTGGTGCAGCGGGTCTACTAGTCAGTGACCCATTTTTTCTTATTATGATTTCAAATGAATATTAGGGGTATTGAACGATAGAAAATGGAAATACTGTCAAAAACAAAAATGTCCAACTCGTCGACATCTACCTGGTTTGTTTTGTATATTTTTTCATTTGAACATATTTTGATAGTTTAAATGTTAAATTTTCAAAAAATTTAAATGGGGTCTAAAATTAGGGGTACTAAATGCTTTCAAATTTAAAAGTGGTGAATACAAATATTGCACATCTCATGAAGATGTACATTTCTTGTTTTGGGAGTTTGTTCATCTGAGAAAGTGACAGAAACTTTGTTCATGGAAATCACATATCTCACCTAATCATCATGAAACTCTAAGAAGGAGAGTAGAATTTATGAACAACTTTAGTACCACTTTGTCAAATGGGAAAATGGCCAAAATATAGTTTGTAGATCTTGATAAGAGCTACAATATTGGTATTCAAAGTTTTTCAAGTTTCCAAAAGAAATTTCAAATAAATTTGAAAATATAGTATTCCAACACTTATCCCCTTTTCAATTTAAATTCATATTTCAAAAATTATTCAAAATTTGGGAAAAATTTCTCTATGAAAAGTGTTTGGTTTGATAATCTAAACATTTCATAGATTGGAAGATTTTCAAGTTGTTCAGAAGAATAAAAAGTAATTTCAAATGTTTGCTTCTAGAGATTTGACCCTTTTTGCATTCTTTTTAAATTTGAATTCATATTTCAAAATCTAGGTAGAATTTGAAAATATTTCTTAAATGAAAAGTGTAGCTCTTGAAAAGTTATGTAAACTTTATTTTTGGAGATTTTCAAGTTTCTATATATTTTTGGGAGTAATTTACAATTTTCGACGAGTAGTAGTTCTATAATTTCGGTGAACAGTAACTCACGCGAGTTGCTGGTCCGTTTTTGCTGGTCCGTTTTTGCTGGTCCAATTTGCTGGTCCATTTTGTCAACACTTGTGTTCCTGGCCACTCATTTGAGCTAGCAAGCTCAGTGGCCGCTCGGCCACGGTCTCTGGCGACGGGCAGGCTCTCCCTGCCGCCCCAACCTTGCCAGCAACGAGCACCTACAGGCAGTCCCCTCTACCCGCTCACCCCTACCCTCACCGTGGTGGAGCTCTAGCCACCCCTCTCCACTCACCTCCCCCCTTCCTCAATAGCCCTGCAGGCAGGCACCGTGGTGGAGCTGGCCGTCCAACTGAGATCTGCTCACTCAAGAGCTCCTTCCTCCCAAGGTGAGCTACTTCACTTCGCTGAGGTACTACCAATCTGAAACAAACAAGGCAGCAAAGATGTTGTTGTTGAATCTTTTTATTACATGCTAGTACCTCAGTATCAATAGGACTACAGTACCTCTCACTAGATGTTGATGTTGATTTATTACTATTTCTTTTAGTTTTCTAGGTCCAGATGGATAGAAGTTGGATTTATTGCAGTCAACCATTTTCGGCGGCCTTTTTGAGAGGTGTTCAGCAGTTCATGGAACATGTCAAATCTAGATATGGTGCAGATGAGAAGATCAAGTGCCCATGCCAAAAATGCCTGAACCATATTGAGAAAAGCCTAGATGATGTGCACGAGGATATCGAAATCAATGGTATGTCTAGGTGCTATACTAGGTGGGTGCACCATGGAGAGGAAGAAACTGATGTTGGACAAGATGAAGTTGGAGCAGAAGAATATGCTATTGTACCAGAGGAGGATATGTCATGGCAAGGAGATGATGAGGGACCACTTCATGAGGTAGGAAATGATAAGGCACCACTTCATGAGGCTGCACAATCTAAAAATGTCTTAGATGACGGTGCACGGGGAGTTCAGGGGTTGGTTCAAGATTTGCGTGACACAGCAAGCCATGGCTTTGGTGGTGACTTATACAAACAAATCATGGAAGAGGCAAAGCGTGAACTTTATCCAGGATGCACCGAGGAGTCTAGGCTATCTTTTGTTATCAAGTTGCTGCATATCAAAGTGTACAATCGGATAACAACATCTGGATTCGATGCTATGCTTGAGTTGCTTTCTGGATCTTTGAAGAATGTGCCTGGAATTCCTAACTCCTATAGGGAGATGAAAGCTGCACTTGGGAAGCTTGGTTTTGGTTATGTTTCTATTGATGTGTGCAAGTATGATTGTGCCTTGTTTTGGAAGGACCATGAACAAGCTAATCATTGCCCAGTTTGTGGTTTCACAAGATGGAAAGTGAACAAGGAGGGTAAAAAAAGTTGCTCACAAGGTCCTCCGTTACTTTCCAATAATTCCTCGTTTTCAAAGGCTTTTCATGTCAAAGCAACGGGCATAATATGCAAGATGGCACAAGGAAAAGAGGGTACCAGTTGCAAATGAAATGAGACATCCTGCTGATGGGGAAGCTTGGAAAGATTTTGATGAGACTTTCAAGTCTTTTGCAGATGATCCCCGTAGTTTGAGGTTAGGCATTGCTACTGATGGATTTAACCCATTTGGTCAGATGAGCAATTCATATAGCATATGGCCAGTGATAGTGGTACCATACAATTTTCCACCATGGATGTGTATGGACCAATCCAATTATATGCTTGCTTTACTAATTCCAGGCAAAAAGTCACCAGGCAAAGATTTTCATGTGTTCATGCAGCATTTCATGGAAGATATGGTAAAGCTTTGGAAGGGTGTAAAAACTTATGATGCAGTTGAAGGCAAAGACTTCGACCTGCATGCAGTGATTCTGTGGGGAATCCATGACTACCTAGCATTAGGCACCATGTCAGGCAAAACCACTGGGGGTTACTTTGCATGTGTGCACTGTGATGAGAATCCATGCTCATGCAGTCTTAGAAACAAAATTGGTTTCATAGACCATAGACGTTTCCTCCCTGAAAACCATGAATGGAGGACAAACAGATCTTTTGGTAAGGCTAAAAAAAGAGATAAGCCAAGGAAATTTATTGCAGATGAGGTTATGGCAAGGTTGAATGAAATTTCATATATTCCAGGCAAGAATCCAGATAAACCAAAGTCAAGAAAACGACGCCGTAATCAAGAAGAACCAGTATGGCATCTGAAGGTTAGCTTGTATGATTTGGAATACTGGCCTTTTTTGAAGCTACAGCACAACCTTGATGTTATGCACATAGAGAAAAACATATGTGAAAATATTTTGGCAACTCTACTTAATATTCCAAACAAGACAAAGGACACCATCAATGCTAGACTAGATTTGGAGGACAGAGGCATAAGAAAAGAGTTGCATTTGCTAGATAAGAGTGGTACTGCATCATCAAAGCCAAGAGCTTGTTACGTCCTAAATCCTGATAATAGGAAGAAGTTCTTGCAATTTGTGAGCAATGTTAAGTTTCCTGATGGCTATGCCTCCAATATATCAAGATGTGTCAATCTGGAGGGAGCAGGAACAATCCAGGGGCTGAAAACACATGACTGTCATATAATGCTGCAGCGTATCTTACCAGCTGGCCTTCGTGGTTTAGTGCGCAAAGACGTATACGAAGTAATTGCTGAATTGGGTAGGTTTTTTAGACAACTTTGCACTAAAACTCTAAAGGTTGATGCACTACACAAGATGAAGGAAGATATTGTGCTTATCCTTTCCAAGCTAGAGAAAATTTATCCTCTAGCATTCTTCGATGTTATGGTTCACCTAGCAGTACACTTACCTGATGAGGCTCTCCTTAGGGGACCGGTGTAGTATGGGTGGATGTATCCCATTGAGAGAAGGTTGGGCACCTTTAAGCGCTTCATCCGCAATCAAGCAAGGCCTGAAGGATGTATTGCAGAGGCATACACTGCCTATGAGTGTATGATCCAGTGCTCAACATATTTCAATGACATCATTACTAGGTTCACTAGGCCTGAAAGAAACTTAGATGAACAATGGAACATCTCACCCAATGATTTCTCTATTTTTGGTCATGGTATTAACCTTTTGGGAGCTTCAAAACTTCATTATCAAGAAAAAGACTATGACTCCATGGTTTGGTTTG
>CM041645.1:33065930-33149402 GCA_023333625.1 Bothriochloa decipiens
ACAGGGATGAAGAACTTGTGAACTCAATTCACACAAGTGCATTCTCATCGAGTTCCGAGGACATTTGAAGAACACAAGCAGGTAGTTCTCGGTCGTCTCCTTCGCTGACCACCTCTCTATCACCCTCGCCATCCCACAGTCAGGCATGGGATCAAGGGTAGCCCGATCTCCATACCTAGGGGATACGGCTCCAGTGCCCAACTCGAGCTTCCATCCAGATGGCGCTCAACCATCCCGGAGGCTGCAGTACCACGCGATTGGCTTGCCGAGCTTCCCCACTGAGACATGGTGCCGTCGTCGCTGGAGTAGCTGGAGCAATGGACAGGGAGCAGAGGGGAAAGAGGGATCGGGGACTCTGCCTACAAACCTGATGCCACCCACTCAGCTGCACCGAGCAAGCACAGAGCGAGCAACGAGGTCACCCACCGCTCGACGAACCACCAGAAGAGCTTGCCGCTTGCCGCACCGCCGCGTCGTCAGTAGGGGCTGGGATAAGAGGACCGAACACCACCGCCCTCGCCCAAGGCTGCCGCTTAGTCGTCGTGCACCACGCCAGAGGACGCGGCTCGGCGACGTGCACAGCGCCGCCCGGATCCGCCCACTCACCGTCCGCGCCACCAGGATCTGCCCGCTCGTGGTCCACCGCTCCACCAGGATCTGTCCACTCCTCGTCGCCGATGGGTATGAGGTTGGGGTCGGGCAGATGGGGATGGGGATCGGATGAGGTTGTGTCCACCGATATGGCAGAATTGGGGAATTATTTTGGTCAAGGCTTCGGCCCACTTCCAGGGGTACAGTAACATACGAGCAGGGCAATTTTCAACTAACTGATGCATGACGCCGTAAAACAGTCACAAAAAGTCACTAACTAGCGTCACAAAAGAGCAAACGATAATCGTCTCCCCCTTCATACAATTTGTGACGATGTTGGGTACCATTATGTGACACTAAATACCATGTCATCATAAAATAATATGGCTATCTTGAATTTGTGACACCACTGAATTGTGCGTCATATTATGGTACATTGTATGACAAAACTGTGACCCGTCATGAGGTATTTTGTCATAAAAAACAAGATTTCTTGTAGTGATAGGACGTAGGGTATTACGCTTCCGAGCGGCCTGAACCTGGATAAACCCTGGTTGTCCTGGTTGTTTGTCTTGCGTCTCACATCTGGTACCTAGTGATCCTGGCTATCCTACATTGTTGACAAGCGCATCCCTATGTTACCTATGGAGTTAGCTTGCTTCGAGGGTAGGGGCAAAACTTAATTGTCGACATTTTTTCTATGGACTACATATCAAAAATTACATTAATGTTGTCACCCGCTTAACATTTCTACTTATAAATACATCAGCATTCTGATTTTCTCTCTGAAGATCAATTATTTGTACATCATGTACTTTCACTCTTCATGTTTATTTTTCAAGGACAAGGTTCGGTTGCCGAGCACACTCCGTACGCTCGGGGACTGGATCGAGGATCATCATCTAGGTGGTCTTGCCACCTGGCACTCAGACTTAACGTCCAACCAGTTGGTCCAACTGCTCATCGCCACGGCTCGGTGTCACGCACCGCATAGCCTCATCTTCGTCGCTACGGCTTGGTGCTACGCATAGCACAGCCTCGTCTCTGACCACACGCTACTTGGGGACTCATCATCATTGCTTGGCTCAGTGTCACACACTGCATAGCCTCATTATCGTCGCTCGGCTCAGTGTCACGCACCTCATAGCCTCGTCTTCATCGCCATGGCTTGGTGTCACGCGCCGCATAGCCTCATCTTGATCGCCATGGCTTGGTGCTACGCACCACACAGCCTCGTCTCCGACCACACGCTGCTTGGGGACTCATCATTGTCGCTCGGCTTGGTGCCTCACACCACACAGCCTTGTCTCTGATCTCGTGCTGCTCGGGGACTCTATGGGGGTATAGACCCCGTATACCCTTGCAGCTAGACTTTTGGCTGCTCGGTACAAGACGACCTAGACCATAAAATGAAGGGCGGTCCATCATCTCCCTGATTGATGGGTCAGATGACAAGACAAAGCCTGTGGTCCGCTACTGCCCATGTTAGTGGGCCGCACGGGTGTTGAAGGCTGCTTGGCATGCAAGGAGTCTTAGTTGGTTAGATCTTCGTGTCCTCCAAGGATGCAGTACAATGTAACCGGCCGTAGGAAAACCCTAGATATGTAACCTTGTCCCCTGGCTACATATGGCAGACAAGGACCCCCTAGAATGATCATCTTTCATCTCATTGTACTCTGGTACTCATCAATACAGCAGCAGAGACGCAGGACGTAGGGTATTACGCTTCTGAGCGGCCTGAACCTGGATAAACCCTGGTTGTCCTGGTTGTTTGTCTTATGTCTCACATCTAGGTCATAGATCTTAGCATGCCCTCACCGCAATCTACTACCTTGGAGTATCCCGTGGTAGACTGCCGATGAGGTTTCATCGACAGTGGCGTGCCAGGTAGGGGGTGCGCGATTTGATCAGTAGGCGATCCAGATGGTTTCGTTCCCGGATTCCATGGACTTCGAGATGGGCGTCTCCCTCACCATTGGCTCCTTCACCTGGACCACCAGCGTGGTGACATCGCTCGCGTTCATGGAAGCAGCGCAACCGGTCCCAACTCTGGCTGCAACGCAGTCGGCGCCTGCACCAACTGCACCAACCACTCCATCGACAACCCAGATCTCGGGGCCGCCCCCAGGATCCTCATATCCGTCAGAGCTTCCTTGCTACCAAGGGAGGAACATCGACAACTCTAATCTGATCGATCTGATCGATCAACATGGAGAGGGTCTTGCTGAACTCCTTGAGTACGTGGAGTCCGCTCCGGTGCAGCTTCGTGCAGAGTACATGGACTTCACCCCTGTCCAACCATGTTGGTGCAATCTCGCCAACCAGCCACACCGCATAGATCCAGATCTCCCTGCGGCTCATGGGCTGCCACCTATCCGTTAGGATGGCAATGCTCGACACCAGCCAGGTCGTACGCACCAAGCTGGTGGCCCACACCGACCAAATCCAAGTCTGGTTCCAGCCCAAGCACCGCCTACTAATCGCAGGAGAGGACCTCCGGCCTCTCGCCGAGATGGACCTCCTACTATGGTTCAATGCCATCAACAACAACCTATGCCTGACCAGGGGCACCATCAACAGCGCCACGCGCACAACCAGGCACGCCACCAGCACAGACCGCATCCAACTCTGGCCACCGTGCACGCTCCACCCCCAGTCATGCTCGACGAGTTCATCAACATGCACCAACATGCGCATAGACCCGACCACGCCAGTCACCAAGACTGGACCACGCAGCGGCAGCAACGCCATGCACAGCAGATGCAACCTGCACCAGGACCGGTAGATCTAATCACCCCAGTTCCAAACAACGCACCTGTCTTCCCGCATGGGTTGAGCAACACAACCGTGTCCTACACGAGAAACCTGTCGACTGCTCCCCGATGGCGTGATGACCTCAGCCCGAATCTAGATCGAAGCCTGATCCTGGTCTTGGAAGACCCAAGACCCACAATCAGCATGGTGGCCTTAGAGCCGACTCCCTTTGGATCGACCACTACAGTCCCCGATGACGGCAACGTATCCGGCTCGCTCTCGGGGCTTGACAGGACACCCTCCAGCTCCTTTGATCTCACTGAGTACCTCCTCTTCGACGAAGAGAGTTTTGAGGTCTGGAGTTAGGAGGACATCGAGAAGAAACATCCGGCCATGCCGGTTCACTAGGCACAGTCTGATGACACCACGCCGGACAGCCCTGAGTTTCCACTAGGATTCCACAGCGCAGTGTTCATGGTTAGTGAGAACGAGCCCCCCGTCCTGAATGAAACGGAGCAGGACAGGGTAGCAGGGGATGCTCACAACGCTGACCATGAGCACCAACGCCTCGCCAAGGCACAAGCAAACACCGTTGTCAACAATGGCGGCAATGGAGGCAATGGTGTGGGCCCTCGACCTTGCCACATTCAACACTATCTCAACGACGAGTTCAACATGGTAGGGGACCAACTCATCAAGGAGACTCCCATGGCCAACATCACGATAGCCATGGATTGGCTCGATCAACTTCCTTCAGACACACCTGGGGTCAAGGCAATCCACAATTTTTTGATCACCGTCGAAGCACAAGTGGTTGAGCTTCGCTCCACCGGCTTGTTGACCACATCACGTTTGTCACAGTAGTCTAGGCAAAGCCACCGCCCCTAACCCATGGAGAGTAGCAACAACAATGAGTCCAACCACGGTAGACCTCCTCCGAAGTCACGCTGACTGGCGATGACGCCCCGCGTGAGGTGCAACATGACGAGCAGCACCAACATGGCAATCGCCAATGTGCTAACCGCCAACAGGCCAATCGCTGCACCATGCGTGACCAGGAAGTTGAGCAGCCCTGGGACCATGATCTTCGTTAACACCTTCATGAATGCTTTCGCACTTGCTGACATGTGAGCGGACTAGCCCTGTTCTCAGAAGATCTCCAGGCCATGGACTGGCTGAAGAACTTTCGGATTAGGGACATCAAGATGTACGATGGGCAGGACGACCCTGAGCACTAGATCATGCTATACGAGGTGGCGGTCCGAGCAGTAGTGGCGACCTCTATGTCATGGCCAACTACTTCCCGAAAGTCTTAAGCAATGTTGCTACATCCTAGCTGCTTCGCCAGCGTACCGGCAGCATCCATAGCTGGCCTCAGCTCAGGCAGATGTTCATTGACAATTTCAAACCCACCTGTGTGTAGCCGAACACTAAGTATACCTTGGCACAGGTGCAACATCGTCTAAGAGAATTGTTGCGACAATACATCCAGCGCTTCTCTGACACATGGAACCATGTGATCGACGTCACCCCAGCTGAAGGGATCGACCTCTTCATTGCTGGCCTGGTCAAGCCACATGGTCTGGATCTTAAGAAGGAGTTGCTCCTTGAGCGACCGAGAACCATGGAAGGGCTCCTTGCCACCACCCATAGGTTTTCTCATCTCGACGATGGGTTGAACGAAGGTGACCCTGTCCCTTCAGATCACAACTACCACCACAACGACGACCATGACCGCGACAGCAATCAGGATCGCCGACCATCTCAACGAGATGATCGCCGTGGCAACCGTCCCGGCAACCATGACCCCGACCGTCGAGATGGCAACTGCTCCTCCAAGCGCCATGGCTAGGAAGCCTACGAAGGTGGTCAGCACATCTACAATGACTCCTCTATCAACGTGGTAAAGGGCCAAAAGCAGGCAAATGATGAAGAGCTCGACAAAGTCCTTAGCCAGGATTGCCCTCGCCATCCTGGCAAGGGCCACACGCTAGGCAAGTGCCAGGTCTTCAAGGAGGCACTCGATAAGATGACAAACAAGAATTCGCTCCCGGCCCCAAAGGCTAAAGCCAAGAAAACCATCCAAGAGGAGGACGCAAAAGAGGAAGAAGCTCAAGACCAAGACCCGCGGCACACCTATAGGGACCCCATGAAGAATGTAACCACCGTCATATTTGGTGAAAAGGTCAGATTAGAGAACGCCCGCGACAAGAAGTGCTGATATGGACCATCGTGGTGATCCAGGAGGCAGATGGATTCGGCGCGGACATCAAGGTGCAGCCCTGCTCTGAACAATCCATATCGTTCAGCCATAGCGATATGTGGGCCAAGATCCCTGATGCTGGTCGGTTCCCGCTGGTCCTTGACCCGGTGATAGACGGCGTCTGGTTCGAGAAGGTGCTCATCGACGATGGCAGCGCCGTGAACATCCTATTCTACCCGGCCTTCAAAGAGCTAGGATTGATGAAGGAGAGCCTCAAGCCTTATGATTCTCTGTTCTAGGGCATCCTGTCAGGCAAGCCCTCATATCCCCTCAGGCAGATCATGTTGGGTACCTAAAAAAGGGGTACCCTGAACCCTCAACTAAGGGGAATTAACCCCTGACATCAACAATCCAAACCCGGTGTCATTAATCCTCACCTAGCGTAGAAACACAAGTGCCAGGTCATACTAGGCTGGCCCACGAACGGGCCTCAGAGGTCTGAGTGGCCACCCATCCGACGTACCCCACTCGAGGCAAAGCAGACCACTCGAGTGTATTGCTCGACCTACACCTCAGTGATGGAGATTTACCCAAGCGAACGGGCACCCCTCGAATGCTACACACCCCTCAAATACCTACCTCCTGTACGAATCCAAGAGGATTTAATGCATTATACCTGCTCCCGCCTAACTTCATGGCCACATTGACGGTCATAGTTACAAGTACACCGGTCAAATCTTACTTTTACCTCCCATACCTAGGAATTTGGTGGGTCGTACGGCACCACAGCTCCATGCCGTGCACTATGCCCAATATTAGGCGACCTCTTGAGGAATATTTACAGTATCTGTACCGCATTTCTCGGGGCTCGGCCTTATCCATTCGGGCCTCAACCCCCCTTGACCACCTCTTGAGCTGGACTTCATCATCGCCAGTCAACACGCCAACAACTCCCAACGCGATGGATACAGGGATCCATACGACCATGCTTGGACATCCATCTATCACCGACATCAGCCACGTTACCTTACGCACGAGAAGGATGGCCGCGTCATCTCTAAACATTTCGCTATAGGACACACCGTGCCCAGCACACGCCTCTACAGCAACACCGACATGATCAGCATCACCTCCTCGACGTCAGCAACTACGTCTGCCCTAAGATCCTTGTACCCCTGTGCCCCTCCTTCGCCTATAAAAGGAGGCGCCAGGCCCTAATTTGAAGGGGAAACGAACTCAACCAAAACATAAGGCATAGAGAGCAATCAGAGCCCGTAACACTCAAGTCCTAGCTCACTCACTCGCACACTTGTATTCACCCCTATCAAGCACTTCGGTGCAAGATAATACAAACTCTCCCCCCGCTAGACGTAGGGCCTTCTTTTGCCCGAACCAGGATAAACCTTGTGTTCTTCTTGCATCACCATCTAGATTAGGGAGCACACAGTACATATTTACTTGTTGGTTTTAGGCCCCCGGGATCAAAACATCGACAGTTGGCACGCCAGGTAGGGGAACTGCGTGTCACTAATGATTTCTCGCTGTTTTCCGGATGGCAGACTCAGCTCCACCACTTCCGCGTGCTACGATGATCTGGTTTGGGAGCCTAGAGTTCATGTCCCTCACCCATGGCTATGACATGACCCTGCTCTCAGTTGGAGATCCAAGAGGGGGCCCACCGATCCCCCACGCTTAGGAGGGACCGCACGCCGGTCTCACCACCATGCGTCCAGGAGGAGGCACGATCGGCGCCGCCATCACCATCGACCTGCGTTTGGGTTGCCACTCACCACGTTCCCTTGTTCCTGGTACGCGACGAGGGGCCCCTAGTTGGGGACCAATCTGACCCATGTCCAGGAGCAGAGGACCAGCTAGCAGGGCTCTAAGGAAATCCTGACTTCACCTTCATGATGCGTTCATCGAGGGAGCCCGGTGAGGCTCCTCTGACACGCTCAGCACCGTCACCTCCCAATCTACTGCCGCATAGACTGTTTGGAGCTCGTCGCCAATTCCCATTCGGTCTGGACAACACCGTAGGACAAACTCTGCCATGATGCACTCCAATGTGAGCATGCATGAGGACCACCCGGGGGCTCTCTTGTGTGCTACCATGGACCTGGCAACTGTCCTGTCGGCCTCCGAGGACCTTTGCTTCTCATGAGCACCTCGCCCAAGGCAGTACACCCTCGGCACAATGCAACATCACCTAGAGGAGGAGCGGTGCGAGCAGTTCCCCATCTTCTACTCTAGCAGCCTCGACTCTGACTCTGACCACTACGACCCCACCCACGAGTGTTTCCACATTGAGGGCAGAGACGCGTCAAGCAACGACGCCATTGACCCGATGGCTATGGCAGCAGCTGTGGCCACAGCCGAAAGGGCTCTTGTGGTGGCGGACCAGGAGGAGCAGCCGCCAGCTGCGTCCAAAGATGAACACCCACGTCTGGATGACCAAGATACTCAACTCGAGTAGGTCCGAGAGATGCGAGCCAAACTCGATGAGGATCGGGAGTGCCTGCGACAGCTCGAGCGGACCCTCGAGTAGGAGCGCCGACCCCCACCCGGCGAAAGTGCCCGAGCTAGAGCCCAAGAGGTCAACCAATAGATCATTGAAGACGGGGGACCCGAGCACCCTGTCATCAACCATTCCCCTGAGCCAGTTCGAATATCGTTGCGGCCGCCATGCTTCTTTGGAACATGCCCGCGCCATCGAACCCTCAAGCTCGGCGGATACAGGACAAGGTCGAGGGACTCCTCAAGGTCACGATTGCACAGCAGGCCAAGAGCTCGGCCTCGAGACATCGAGGGGTGGCCTCAGAGCAACCTGTCGAGCCCTCCCGCAATGAGAGGGAGGTCTCGGTTCATCAGGAAGCGCCCCCCGGGCAAAAAAGGCAATCCCCGTTACGACATCATCGAGAATCGATGGGGCAAGAGCGGGGACGCTACGACAGCGATGAGGACCGTTGGGCCCCTGAGCCGTCGGGTCCTCAAGGGTTCAGCAAGGCAATCTGCAACATGCCACTACCAAATCCCTTCCGACCCCCCACGAGTGTCGTTAAGTACAATGGGGAGACCAAGCCCGAGCTCTGGTTGGCCAATTTTTGGCTAGCCTGCTAGTTGGGTGGGGCACGTGACGATTGTGCCATCATTCGCCAACTTCCATTGTTCCTCTCTGACACCGCCTGAAGGTGGCTCAAGGAGCTCCCTCCTAATCAGATCTGCAACTGGGATGACTTGGTGCGGGTCTTTGAGGCAAAGTTCAAGGGGACCTACGTGCGCCCCGGCAATTCCTAGGACCTCTGCAATTGTAAGAAGCAGTCCGGGGAATCCCTACATGAATTCGCTCGATCCTTCTCTATGTAGCGCACCGAGCTCCCACACATCCCCTACCACAATGTCATCCTGGCATTCATCTCAGGTACCACCTGCAAGGAGTTGGTACGGGAGCTGGGACGCAACCACCCCAAGATCGTCGATGAGCTGATGGGCGTAGTTGCCAACTACGCGGCCGGCGAGGAAGCAGTCGGAGCCTTCTTCGGCAACAAGAAGGACAAAGGGAAGGCGCAGGTGGCCAACGCCGAGGGCATGAGTAAGGGCCCCAAGAAGGGCAATAAGAAGAAGAAGAAGAACCAGCATGGCAAGCATGAGGCTACGGACGATGATCTCGTTGCGACAGTCAAGCGCAAGAAGCCTCGTGGTCCCCCCGAGGGGGCCGTCTTTGACAAGATGGTGAAGGAGCCTTTCCCTTACCACAAGGGAGGGGCTAATCAAAATCTCGAGGACTGCCGCATGCTCAGGAACTACTACAAGAGTCTAGGCATTGAGAAGGAAGATAAAAGAAGGACAAGGGCAGCGACAAGGGTGGCGACAAGGAGGACGATAAGTTCCCCGAGGTCTAAGACTGCTACATGATCTATGGCGGCCCCTCGACCCAGCTCACTATTCGACAGTGCAAGAGAGAGTGTCGAGAGGTCTTTTTTGTCTGAGTCGCTACATCCCAGTACCTCGACTGGTCTGATGCTCCCATCACGTTCGACCGTGATGACCATTCGGATCACGTCGTCAACCCAGGAGTCTACCTGCTCATCATCAACCCATCATCATCAACACCCGCCTCTCCAAGGTCCTCATGGATGGAGACAGCAACCTCAACATCATCTACCTCAAGACCCTCGACCTCCTCAGGGTCAAGAGGTCATAGCTACGACCCAGCGCTAGGGGTTTCCATGGAGTTGTGCCAGGGAAGAAGGCTTGTCCATTGGCCGCATTAACCTCCCCGTCTACTTCGGCACCCCCATGAACTTCAGAAAGGATATCCTCAACTTCGAGGTGGTTAGGTTTCACAGCACATACCACGCCATCATTGGTCGACCCGGATACACACAGTTCATGGTGATCCCCAACTACACGTATCTCAAGCTCAAGATGCCGGGACCCAAGGGCATCATCACCATCGGCTCCTCCTATGAGCACGCATACGAATGTGACATCGAGTGTGTCAAGAATGGAGAGGCCGTCAAGGAGACCACCAGGCTAGCCTTGACCCTCAAGGGCCTCACCGCTGAGGTCCCCAAACCCAAGCGTCACACAAGTAGCTTCGAACCCACAGAGGACACCAAGAAGATCCCCTTGACCCGAGCGGCTTCAGTGGGAAGGCGCTGACGATCAGTGCCACCCTAGACAGCAAATAGGAAGTAGTGCTCATTGACTTTCTCTGCACGAACGCTGACATGTTTGCGTGGAGCCCCTTGGACATGCCAGGCATACCGAGGGAAGTCACCGAGCATGCCTTAGAGATCTGGCCCAGGTCCAGACCAGTGAAGCAACGCTTGCGACGCTTCGACGAGGAGAAGCACAGGATCATCAGCGAGGAGGTGCACAAGCTTCTGGTGGTCGGTTTCATCAAGGAGGTTCATCATCTCGAGTGGTTAGCTAATCCTATGCTAGTTAAGAAAAAGAATGGAAAAATGAGGATGTGTGTTGATTATACTAGTTTGAATAAAGCATACCCTGAAGTTGCATTTCCTTTACCACGCATTGATCAAATTGTTGACTCTACTGCGGGATGTGAAACTCTCTCTTTTCTTGATGCTTATTCTGGTTACCATCAAATCAAGATGAAGGAGTCCAACCAGCTTGCGACCTCCTTTATCACCTCTTTTGGCATGTACTACTATGTTACCATGCCCTTCGGCCTTCGAAACACTGGGGCAATGTACCAGTGATGCGTGCTTCATGTTTTTGGTGAGCACATAGGGAAAACAGTCGAGGCCTACGTTGATAACATCATAGTCAAGTCAAAAAAGGTTGACAACCTCATCGAGGACCTCAAGATCGCGTTCGAGTGCCTTCGAGACAAAAACATCAAGCTCAATCCAGAGAAATGTGTCTTGGGCGTGCCTCGAGGCATGCTCTTAGGATACAACGTCTCTTAGTGTGGTATCGAGTCTAACCCCGAGAAGGTCATGACGATGACCAAGATGGGGCTGATTCAAGACCTGAAGGGCGTATAGAAAGTGATGGGCTACCTCTCAGCCCTTAGTCTCTTCATCTCGCGCCTGGGAGAAAATGCCCTGCCGTTGTACCGATTCCTGAAGAAATTCAAGCACTTTGCGTGGACCGTCAAGGCCGAGGAGGCCCTCGGTAAGCTCAAAAATATGCTGACTTCCCCCGATTCTCGTACCGCCTCAACCTACCATGCCATCCGAACTAGCCGAGCCACTTCTCCTCTATGTCACCGCAACAACTCAGGTGGTCAGCGTGGCCATAGTGTTTGAAAGGCAGGAGGAAGGGCACACACTGCCCATCCAATGACCGGTTTACTTCATCAGCGAGGTGCTCTCAAAAACGAAGGTCCGCTACCCACAAATCTAGAAGCTGCTCTATGCCATCATGCTCATGCACCGCAAGCTCTAGCACTATTTCCTCAGCCACCTGGTCACCGTGGTTTCATCCTTTTCCCTGGGGGAAGATCATCCAAAACCGGGAGGCCACGGGAAGAATTGCTAAGTGGTCAGTCGAGCTCAAGGGTGAGGCTATCTCCTATGCTCCGTGCAAAGCAATCAAGTCTCAGATGCTGGCGAACTTCATCGGCGAGTGGACCAACACCCATCTTCCGCCGACGCAGATTCAAGCCGAGTTGTGGACAATGTACTTTGACGGGTCACTCATGAAGATAGGAGCAGGCGCGGGCTTGCTCTTCATCTCACCCCTCAGAGTCCACATGTGATACGTCATTCGCATCCACTTCGCCACCTCCAACAACATCATGGAGTATGAGGCCCTCGTCAACGGTCTATGAATCACCCTCGAGCTTGGGGTTCGATGCCTTGACATCCGAGGCAACTCGCAACCCTCATCATCGATCAAGTCATGAAGGCCTCGAGCTGCCACGACCCTAAGATGGAGGCCTACTGCAATGAGGTACGCAAGCAAGAGGGTAAGTTCCACAGACTCGAGCTCAACCATGTCACTCGATGCTACAATGAAGCCGCAGATGAGCTCGCCAAAATTGCATCTACTCGAGGCACCATCCCCCCAGATGTATTCTCAAGGGACCTCCTCGAGCCCTCTGTCAACTTGGGCTCGAGGGCTAGCACTACACCATCAACACTCGACCCCTCGGCCTCGACCAAGGCCCCCTCGACCGGGGCTGAGGTCATGGAGACCGAGGGGTCACTCCCACCGTCAAGCCCACCACCGGGCTGGCGCGTTCCATTCCTCGACTTCCTTATTTGAGGAGAGCTCCCAGAAGACCGAACCAAGGCTTGATGGATACCTCAATGGGCCAAGACCTACGTCATCTATGGTGATGACAAGGAGCTCTACTGACGAAGCCCGACTGGGATCCTCCAGCATTGTATTAGCATCAAAGAAGGCAGGAGGCTCCTCGAGGACATTCACTCGGGGGCTTGCGGCCATCACACCGCGCCAAGGAACCTCATTGGCAACGCCTTCCAGCAAGGTTTCTACTAGCTGACTGCCATCTCCAACGCCATCAACCTCGTCCGCTCGTGCGAGGGGTGCCAGTTCTATGCCAAGCAGACACACCTCCCGAGTCACGCCCTGCAGATGATCCCTATCACATGGCCTTTCACCGTTTGGGGGCTCAATCTCGTGGGACCTCTCAAGAAGACAATCGGGGGCTACACGCATCTGCTTGTAGCCATCGACAAATTCACCAAGTGGATCGAGGCCTGCCCCATTGGCAAAATCCGCTCCGAGCAGGCGGTCCTATTCTTCACCGACATCATCCACCGCTTTGGGGTCTTGAACATCATCATCACTAACAATGGCATGCAGTTCACTGGTAAAAAGTTCTTGGACTTCTACCACCATAATCACATTCATGTGAATTAGTCCATAGTGCTCATCCACAAACCAACGGCCAGGTCGAACGCGCCAATGGCATGATCCTTCAGGGCCTCAAACCAAGAATCTATAACCGGATGAGGAAGTATGGCACAAAGTGGGCTGCCAAGCTGCCTTCGGTCCTATGTAGCCTAAGGATGACACCTAGTCAAGCCACGAGATTTACCCCATTCTCCCTGGTCTATGGGTCCAAGGCCGTCCTCCCTATCGATGTCGAGTACAGGTCCCCTCGACTAAAGGCCTACAACGAGCAAACAAACGAGGAGGCCCTCGGAAATGCCATCAACCAGCTCAAAGAAGCTTGAGACATGACCCTCCTCCACTCTGCGAGGTACGAGCAGAAGCTTCGATTCTACCATGACAAGCACATGCGCAAGAGGGATTTCCAAGTTGGCGATCTTGTCCTCCGTCGACGACAAAGCAACAAGGGGTGCCACAAGTTGACTCCACCGTGGGAAGGCCCGTATACCGTAGCTGATGTGCTGAAACCTGGGACATACAAGCTAGCAAACAACAAAGGTGAAACCTTCATCAACGCTTGGAACATCAAATAGCTATGTCGCTTTTACCCCTAGGGCCTCGAGGATTTGTACATTTCGCATGTACATCTATCGCATCATGAATGAATAAAAAGACTCTCGACTTCAGTACTTTTGTTCATTCAAAAAATAATAAAGGTAACCTCGACTCTGCTTCATCAGAGTCAAGACTCCCTCGGGGGCAAACAAGGGGGAACCCCCCTAAGCTCCTAAAAAACCCAAATGTTTTTTCAAAACTCGACATTGCTCTCTTCTTCTATGCCTCGAACACGCTTTGCAACTAAGTAGAAAACACCTCAAACTCCCTAAGGGTCGAGGGCCGTCAAGCCGGGGGCTCTCCTATGCCTTTGCATTAAGGTACCCCCACTCGCTCCCCCTCAAGGGATACGAGCCCGTGTCGAAAACTTAGTCAAGTAAAATTCAAGCAAAAAAGAACAAGAGAACTCGAGCCTAAAAACATACCAATGAGCATTTTAGACAGTGCATAATGTTTTAAGGCCACCAAGGCCATGACATCAGAATGTCATAAAAACTAACTTATTACATGGGCCTCTCTACCCAGAATCAGGCTCAAACAGCTTCACCAGCTTCTCGCCAGGCCCCTCGACATCCTCGATTAGGCCCCGGCACTGCTCCTCGTTCTCGACATCCATTTTGCTAAGGTCAGAAACAAAGCCATGCTTCACAACGTCCATGTCATACGTGAAGCCAGAGGAGACAACCGCCATCACCCGCTTCACGTCGATGTGGAGTGCCTCGCGGACGTGATCCCTTAAGGTGGCCCCGAGGTGGTACAGCCAGTTGATGAGCACAGTCCCACGCACCTCCTCCCTGGCCTCCTCAACGGATTTAATCCCATAGGAGTCGCTGAGCCAGTTGATCATGATGCAGAGCCGATCGATCAACGCTGTTTCAGCCAAAAGGCCCTCCTACAATGCTTTGGCGGCGGTCTAAGTGGAGAGCAGGTCTGTCTCGAGGCTTAAAGGATAAAATGAATGTTAGTCATGGCGCACGAAGACAATGAATTCAAAACTAAGCAAGAACACTCACTGGCGCAGTGGGTGTTAAGGGCCTCGTGGTCGTTCGATGCTTCATCACGCTACTTCCGAGCCTCATCCCGCTCCTTCTAGGCCTCCTTAAAGGCATAGACCACCTCTATCTTCTCAAACCAAAGGTTTTCGAGGGCTTGGTTGACTAGAATGATGGATTGCTCCTTCTCTCGAAGGGTCTCCTTCATCGTGTCAAGCTCGGTGGCAAGGGTGTCCACGCAGTGTTTCTCCCCCCAGCCAAGATGGCAAGGGCATCTCGTGCCGCAGAGACTCGGGTGACATTGGTCTAGAGCCTCTGGATGCGCTCCACAGCATCTCGAGCCTCTCCCTCGAGTGACTTGACATGCTTGAGGGCCCTTTGTGCCTCCTCTAGGGCCTAGGCGCTGTCACTCTTGGCCTTCTTAGCCTCCTCCTTGGCCTTAGCAGTCTCTTCCATGGCCCAAGTGGTTTCCCCTCGAGCCGCCTCGGCATCCTTCCTCGTCTTAGTGGCCTCTTCCTTTGCTTGCCTCACTTCCTCCTCAGCCTGAGCCACCATGTCTCGGGCGGATTGGCCAGCCTCGAGCCAATGCAGCACCTCCTCTCGACCATTGTGGGTCGCATGGAGGAAGTGGGATTTTGAGTGGGAGCGGTTCCTCAAGTCCTGGAAACAAAAAGTAGAAAATCAATCACCAGTTAAGGAGGAACCAAAGCCAAACACGTTCGGAGAAATATTTACCAAAAGGCCACGGCCAAGGTCTTCAAAGTGTGCACCAGCCATGCCGGATACTCCTCCATGTCCTCCCAGCGATTCACCTCTGCTGGGTCATCCATCCAGATCTCGAGAGCGCTGGGATCATGAGTTTCTCGGAGCAGAAGATGCTCTTGGCCCTAATGTGGAAGGGCCGCCTTGAGCCTCACTTGCACTGATGACCTCACGCTCTCCACCACTTGGCGCGAACCACCGTAGCGCTCCATCCGGTCGGCCAGGGTGGGGAACGATGACTCGGCTTCACCACCGCCTGGCCCGATGTCAGGGGCGGACCATCTCGACGGACCAAGGACCCCCCGGGTAGTGGATGCCCTGGCGAGCAGAAGGGCCTCATCCTCCTCCCGCCGGCGTAGCGCCGAAGGACATATGGCTGTCGTCTCCTCCTGCCGCCGTTGTGGCGAACCTGAGGTCGCCGGCTCTTCCAATGGCGTGCCCTGCAGTTACCGCGGCTGGCTCGGGTAGCCACGGTCAACTCCTGTGGCGGAGGAGGGCTCGAGACCACTGCCTACCCTAGCGTCACGTTGTGCCAAGGCAGCAGGTCCAACATCACCACGTCCTCCGGCCGACTTGACGCCGTATGCTCCCCCTCCCACTATGCCTGCGACACGTGCAGGAGCAGCGATGCATCCCGTGCCATATCTTGCTATTGTAGAAACTCATCCATGGTAATCACGGCCTCCCCTTGCAACTGTGGGAGGCTTGAGACCACCAGCTCCTCCGACGGCTCAACCCACCGCTGCGACGATGAATCTAGAGGCACCGCGTCCTCCAATGGCGTTTGTTACTGCTGCTGCTATTGTTGTTGCTGTTGTTGTTACTGCTGCTGCTGTTGCTATTGCTCGGGCTGGCCCCTGGCTGCCCCCTCTTCTCTCGGCCGCTCCTATGGCTCCTCCTCCTCTTTCCTCTACGGGCCCTCCTGCTCCTGCTTGCGCCGTGCCTCCACCTCACGCAGCCCCTCTGGCCACGGCTTTCGCTCCTCGGCGGGTGGGGATGGAGCAGCGGCCTCCTCATCCTTGAGGACGATGCGGGTAATCTCCAACCCCAATTCACACCTGTCGGAGGCTCCGCCTCGAGCGAGGCGGCAGAAGTTCCGGCTTGACCTGGGGAAGAGGTCACAGGCGTCAGGATCGGGACGACACTCCCAGCTTCCAACACCTAGTCAGATGCGGGGGCCATAGACACTAGCACTAGGGCAGTGCTTCCCCTCTCCTGTAACTGCTCCAGCTCAGAACCACTTCCCGCCATGGCCCCTGAACCACTCGAGCCTGCAACAAGGGCATAGCCCATCAGCTTGCCTTGAACCATAGCTGCATGGGCTTGAGATAGCCAAGTCGCCTCCCATGGTGGCAGCAGTCTCGAGGCCGCACCTATTGTAGTGGCTGCCATTCTCACAGCTACGTCCACCCTAAGCCACCTGGGCGGTGAAGGGTTTGCTTCCTCCACCCCCCGCTTTAGCCTAGAGAGTGAGGATGTGAGCAAAGATACTTAGTGGTTCAATTGGTCAAAGAAACAAGAAAGGAAACTTTGAAAGCATGGCTTACCCAAAGGGACAACAACCTTCCCAAGACCCCTTGAGCCACTAGAGCACCTCGAGGCCCCACTTGGAGCTACACCTCCCCTGGAGCCGAGGCTGGCTGACGCTTCCAATGGCGTCGCCACGCCGTCCCGCTCTGACGAGGCCGCGCGGCCCCGAGTCTGCGTCCCGAGCGCCGAGGACTGGGACCAGGTCTCCCAAGACATAGCAGGCGGGGTCCCGTTGTGCGAGCGTTGAGATGAGGACCCAGCACAAGACAATGAACCGCCTTGACTCCTGTCTTGCGGCCGCTCCAGAACGTCCTCCTGCGCAGAGGGGACGTTAGCTCAGGGAGCAGGGGAGATGGGGCTCGAGGCATGCTGCCATCCCCTCGACATCATCATCATCATCTTCCGCCTCATCCTCCTCGGAGGGAGACTCCTCCTTAGGCAGCCCATCGCGCCTTTGCTTCGCGCGGCGCTTCTTGCGCTTTGTACGCATGAGGCTTTTTTCTTTCTTCCTCTTCTTCTCCTTGTCCTGCCCCTTCTTCTGTTGATGAGCGGTAAAGCGACTCACTTGTTGGTCGAGATCGTCCTCCCTCACTGGGGGACTTGATGCCCTACAGTTGATTTTCCCCTACGCGAAAGCATCCAGGCGTAAGAGCAAAGGGAAGGAAGAGAGGCAAAGTAAAACTCGAAAGGCACGACTCAAGGCACTCACCATGTCAAGATGGCCTTCCTCTGGTAGCATAGGGATGTGGTTGATGTGCTCTGGTCTGAAGGCGCTGGCGACCGCTACCTTTACCCGTGGCACAATCTCCTTGGGGGCAACGCCTTGGCCGACATGCGACACCCCTTGAGCTGCTCAGGCGTTGCCTCGGGCCCCATCTGGTCCAGCTGTAATGGATGCACCATCAAAGGGAGCACCCTCCGATGCTGAAAGGCCGAGATGACGATCGCCACCATTAAACTCGCACCACAAAGTCTCCTCAGCACAGTGAGGAGAGGCCTCAATCGAGGCTGTAAATCTGATGCCACACCGTGCGACCAGTTGAACGGACGCTCCGTGATGAGGCGCCCGGTGTATGACAGGAAGTACCCCTTGTCGTTGTGGAGGTAGAACCACTGTGCATCCCACTGAGCGTGGTTGGACATCAGCCCGGTGGGGATGTACTCGCGTGGCTCCACCCCCGGCCTATCTTTAGCGCTAGGTTGCAGGAACTGGCACGAACGATTCTTCTCACACCTTGTTTCACCGGGGCAGTGAAGAACTCCCCCTTGTAGAGGTGGAGCCATAGCTCCCAGTGTGGCTCCTCCCCCAGGTATCCCTCGCAGACGGCCGTGAAGATAGCAGCACTGGAGATGGCATTGGGGGAGAAGTGTTGAAGCTCAACCCCGTAGTGGTGGAGTAGCACCCACACGAATTAGCTTGAGGGTTACCCAAGCCCATGCTAGTGGAACTTGATGAAGCTCACGACATAGCCGTCTGGCAGGTTTGGCTCCTGATCCCTCTGTGATGGTGCTATCCACTCCAGCCGATCCGACGTGGTGATAGGGCAAAGGAGCCCCTCCCCCACTAGCTCTAATAGCCTCTGCTCTGTCACGGTCGACGGGCGCCAGGCCTCTAGAGGAAGAAAAGTAGGCACCATGACGGCTCTGTCACTTTCGACGGATGGGTGACCAGGAAGATTCCCAATCACGATCACTCTCACTAACCCCTCTTCTCTAGCGCTGGTGAGCAGGGATTCAAAAACTCTAGCGGCGGCGGCGGAGACAAGATGGAGAGAATGGAAGCGTATGACACCCCACCTCCCACAAATTTATACTCAGGAGAAGAGCAATGGGCAGATCCGATGATGGGAAAAGGTAAACCCTGCATTTACTGCACCCACCTAACTGCCCCTCGATTCTCGTAGCAAAACAAGCGCTGTTCGCCGGGCCCCTAGCTATTACCTACGTCCACCACGACCACGCCGTTTTAGACCGCACCTTAAACGGCGCGCCCAATGGGTGGGAGCACTACATTATCCGCCAGCGGAGTCTTCCACGAGAAGGAAAATGGGCCCCAGCCCTACAACAAGCCTTGAGGGAGCGAAGGCTGACCCTCGGTTAGATAGCCGCTCTCAAGCACCTGAGTCAGGGACACCCCAGGGGAGCCACACGAAGCTTAGCTCAAGGACGAACCCTCGAGATCCCCTCGGGTGTATCCAAGGCAAAACGAGAGGATTACCATGGAATCCCCATAGAGGGAGGCATCGAGCCGCCGTGTCCTATTGAATGGAACTGGTATCCATATATCTACTTACTAGCTGCTTACTAGGACCGCCCCCTAGTACTAGCACTTCATTTACAATATGCTTTTTAATATTTCATCTTTACAATATGGCCGCCCCCTTCATGCGCGCAGAGCCCTGCTGCTGTAGCCTCCGCGCCGCCGCCGCCATCCGCGCCACTACCGCCTTCGACCGCCTGACATGGAGCCTCCCTCCCCAAATTGAAGCTGTAGTTGCCTTCGCCTTAACCTCACAATGTGATTGTGCGAGCTAAAGTCGTCCCTACCACGCCGTGGTGCCCTGACGTCGTAGCGCCATCCTGCCGCTCCGTCGCGACACGCGCACCGGCCAGCCAGGGAGCCACAAGCTCGCTACGCTACCACTATGGGACCCACCCTAGCTTAGCAAAACCTTAGCCGCCCGCCTGCGTAGCCCACGCCGGCCAACGCCACCGCTCGCCTGCTCCCCACCGGCTAAGGCCGCTAAGCCTGCGAGTGCGAGCAGGAAGAAGATGGGGAAAAATCCCCTGCCCCATGTGGACCGCGTCCACTGGGTCCACCATGCACCCAGCTAGACCAGTCAGAGACCACCACGCAGCCCACCACTCTTAAGTCCACCGTAAGACAAGTCCTGGTACCAGCAAGCTGCAGACTCGGCCCAGTTTGGATCCAGCCCGCCACGCGGATAGTCCTTAGCTCGACACATGTCTGGGCTGCGCTGGCCCAACTGGCCCAGATCCAGCCCTACCCAGGCCCGCCAAGGCCTAGATTGGGCCCGGTAGGTGTTGACCGTTGACTCGGTCCCACCTGTCAGTGACCATTGACCGCGGTCCCACCTGTCAGTGACTGAGCTACCGGACCCACGCTGACGCCAGCATGACGTCAGCCCTGCGCCACCACTGCTGGACCTGCGGTGCCACGTGGACCAACCAGATTGCGCCACGTGTTAGCCCCTGGTTTAATCAGCCTTTTTGTTTTTCAGAAAATGATTTAAACTTCAAAAATTCATAACTAATTCATACAAACTCTGAGAAATATGAACCAAGTGTCCAAATTTTTATAAAAATGAGCTCCATGTCATAGGCTTGTGTATGATTGCATTTGGAGTTATTGAATTTCATTTGGTTCTTTGCGTTAATCTATAGGGGTCGCTCCCGTGACCATTATGTATCGGTTTCAGATCCTGTGAAGGAGTTATTTGAGGAGGAGGACTAGGAGCATGCCAAGGACTTGACGGAGGACCTGAGTGATAGCTATTCAGGAGCCACATAATAGAATGCTAGTGCTCTACTTTTGCAATAATTCTATGATATGCTATGATAGGATTGCATGGTAGATTACTTCTATGCCTATTCCTTGTCATAACCCTCACCCTGCTCACCCACTTATAGGATAGACATGCCATGCAATGCTTGTTACTTGCTACTTATACTCCACTTGCATTATTTTTGGAGATATGATGCGGATGGTGGACTTGGGTGGATTCAGCTCAGGATGCCGGATTTGGTGTTTGTATGGGTGTCTCTAGGTAATATAACATGGGTGGGTTGTCTGGTGAGGGTTGAGTCGACTGGACAGGATCTACGATGAGATTTTGGAGCGAGTCTTGCCGAGGGGGGTGTGACCTGGGCACCCCTATGATCTGAGTACTTGCGACGGGTACATGGTGACTTGAGGAGAACCCGAAGTCAAGAGCCTTTGTGGAACGAAGCCCTAGGAAAGAGATGCCATTGAGGCAGAGGGCACTAATGGCCCTGTTTGAGGAGATATCTTGTATGGACCCTTCTAGGACCTGTTGTCTCTCGAGGACCGGAACCACGAACCCCTTCGTACACACCACTCGCCCCAGATGAACCAAGGACGGATGATTTCAGCTACCTAGGATGGTGCCACTACTACTCGACGTATGTAGTGCAGGAAGGTACGGGTGCAGCCCACACCCTTCCGAGACGTTCATGTAGCCCCTCTCCGAGCATGGGCCCCTCCGAGCGCGGTACATGACTTCACATTCTCAGCCACTCCAGATCAGACTTGGGGTGCTCTAGGGTTGAAAGGTAGGGTGGCATCATCATAGTTAGATGGTCATTTTGATATCAGCCTAGGCGTTCTTGAGCGCAAATGATGGTTATCTTGTGGATGGTCGGCTTTAGCCGGTTATAGGTGTACACACTCTGCAGAGTTGATTCGAATCTATATATAGTCTGCAGCCTCGGTATGGCTATCCCGTGACCCACGCTTCTCTTGAGTAGTGAGATGAGTCCCTTCTACCTCCCCCTGAGTGATGTTGTTGTTGTTACCCTATGGCATGATGGCCGATTAGGCATGGATGAGAGGGAGTTGTCCATTGCCGCCACGTGTGAGCGTGGTTGTTGAGAGAGCTGAAAGGATGATGGTTGGTGGTATGGTGTTGTGGGATGGGAATGGATTAAAACTTGATGAACAATTATTATATAATATTGATGATACTTGCATAGGAAACTATAGCCAAATAATAGGTCTCTTGATTATATCATTTGCATCCACCTACCACAAAGCATAAGCAAAGCATAGGGTGGGAGCCGGTGGCCAGTACAAATCATACTGAAACTTATTTGGCAGGTGAGCCCGACTACGCCTTTGGCGACGAGGGGCTCGAGGATTAGATGGTCTCGTGCCTACGCTCAAGATGGTGCAAGACGATGCTTGCGCGATATCTCTCTACTTACGTAGCTGTTCTGGATGCTAAACACTCTACTGATTCCGCCATGTGGTGATGCAATATTTATGTAAACCCCTCTATTGTATTCTTTTATTCGATGTATGGCTTTCTAATCAACTGTTATCGGATAATTGATGATTTAACCTCCTGGGCTATCATTTTATCCTCATTCTGTGTATTTTCCCTTCGCAAAAAATTGAGGATGTTTCAGCCGCCTCTGAAAATGAGTAATTTTCAGAGGCAGATGTCTTAGGAGAGCCGCCTCTGAAAATCAATTTTCAGAGCCGGCTGTCTTAAGAGAACCGCATCTGAAAATCACATATTTTTGGAGACGGATTTCTTAATAGAACGGCCTCTAAAAATTATTTTCCAGCAATGGTTGTATATCTACAGTGCCTCTCGCAAAGGTTAGTAGCGGCGTGCTATGTCAACCGCCTCTGTTGGAAATTGGTGACGTTACTGATGTCAATTTTTGTACTATTGTACTGCATACTTTACCAATTTAAAACATAAATTACATTTACACTAGAAATAAATAGAAACATCGAAAACTCAATGTAGCATGCACATGCTGAGCGAACGATATCCTGACAATCAAAGCTCTTCTTGAGATCAATGCAAACTCTCTCCCTTCTTCCAACTTTCTTTCTCAACCATATTGGCTTGGTATTTTCTTTACTGCTGGCCCACCCACCCATGTGCTCCTGGCTTGTGGCCCACAAATCGATGCGTTCACTGCTGACAGCATCCGCCACACTATATACTCCAACAGCTTTTGAAACGCCCTTGATTTCCGCGAAGGGAAAATCCACAGTGTCGGAGTGTAATATGACCATTTAAATCACATTACCCGATAACAGTTGATTCCATAATCCATACATCGAACAAAAGAGTGCAAATAGAGGGAGTTACAATAACTTATTACATCGCCACAGGGCGGAATCAGAGTTCATGCAGCATAACAATAAAAGCTTGAGGTGCGGAAGCTATCTTCTTCTCTCCAACTTGAGCGTAGGCACGAAACCCTCAATCGCTGTACTCCCCAGATGAGTACTCACTCCTTGAACCTGAAACCAAATTTTTAGTATGATTTGTACTGGCCACACTCCCACCCTATGCATTGCTTTATGGAAGTGGGTGCAAAATAAGGGTATCTCAAAAGGAACCTATAAAGGCTGGGTTTTCCTATGCAATGTTCAAGTATATAAAACAAAAGTATAATAAACAAGTTTTAAACACAAACCCATTCCCTTCATCCATCTCCATCCATATCTGTAGCATCATCTCATCTCATCTCCAACACCCTCTCAGACTCTGGTCGACAAACCATCTCCCTCTTGGCTTGCCTCAGCGGCCCGCAGCCCTCAAACTGGCTCACGACCGAAAAACCCACTCAGAGGAAGGTAGAACACTCCACTCACTAGTCCGGTGCATGCGAAACATAGGAAAGGTCCATAACCGAAGATTCGGCTTATGTATCGATCGATCAACCATACACTCTGCAGAGGTTTCACTAATCCACCAGATAACCATCATCGATGCACGCGCGCACCTAGGCAGATTCCGGGCGCCTACTGCCATAGGCGATGCCACTCTACCATCCAGCACTGGATCACTGGAACTGTGAAGAGAGCATGTATCCGCTCCCGAAGAGGATGCCATGCCATGTACCCACTCCCGAAGGGGGTGCCATGATCGTCTCGGTAGGGTGTTAGCTCCATCCCATGCATATACCTTCCTATCACTTCTCGCCTAGCAGTAGTGGCATCGACCTATCCAGCGGTTCGGCCGTCTCCCCCCATGGAGAGCGAGTGGAAAGCAAGAGATTCCTAGGTCCGGATACCAGCGCAACAGTTCCTAGATTTGACCAAACCGGGATATCTTCATCAGGGTTTATCTTTAACGTGCTACCACGGCACCTTCATCCCGGGCTCCACCTTTCCGAGGATCACGCCCAAGGACCACCATCACATCTCAGTTAGCCCGCCACAGGCTCCTCTCTTGGGAATGTCCAGAACCATTCCCTGGCAAGACTTGCTCCAAAAGCTCGTCGTAGATCCCGGCTCGATTGACTCAACCCTCGCCCTACTCCCTGCCGTAAGCTCCACCCCAAACCCGGATATAACATCGTCAGCTCACATGCCCATCTGTAACATCAACTCACACCTCCAGCCTGGCACCCTCCAGGCCTTTCCCGGGTTCATCACGTCGCATCAAAATGTAAGCGAGTGAAGTATAGAAATTATAAGTATAGCAGATAAGCAGGTGGCTAGCATAACAGCGGGTAAGCAGGTGATAGTTTACAACAAGGTAGGGCTCATCAAATACATACTCTATCATGCAGTCCTAGCACAGGCATAGCATTATAGCAACATGAATTTAAAGCACTAGCCAAACTATAATTGTCATGCGTAATGGGATCTACGAGGTTGGATGGTGTGTGGCACCTTCACTGACGTAGCTGTCGGACTTCTCCTGGTAGTCACTGTCGTCAAGCTTGTCCTCGCTCGAGCCTGTAACGAGATTTAACGGTCGCGGAAGCGACCCCTATAGATTAGCACAAAGAACAAATGCAAAATAGAAGATCCAAATACACTCAAACATAGCCTAGATAGATAGGGCTCGATTTATAGAAAATTTGGATATGTGGATCATAATTTTCCGAGCTCGTATGAATTAGTTATGAATTTTCAAAGATTTAACCATTTTCTGAAAAGAGAAAGGGGCTCGAGGGGTTACGGTCTCAAGGTTACGATCTCGAGGGGTATACTCTCGAGGGGTATGCTCTCGAGGGTACTGTCTCGAGGGTTAGACCTTGAGGGGTTACGGTCTCGACGGTTACGGTCTCGAGGATACGCTCGCGAGGAGTATGCTCTCGAGGGCACTCTCGAAGACGGAGAAACTGCTCTGCTCCCACAACGGTGCTCGCTCTCGAGGGGTATACTCTCGAGGGGTACTGTCTCAAGGGTTAGACCTCGAGGGGTTACGGTCTCGACGGTTACGGTCTCGAGGATACGCTCGCGAGGAGTATGCTCTCGAGGGGTTACGTCTCGGTCTCGAGGGATACGGTCGCGAGGATGCGGTCTCGAGGGGTATGCTTCGAGGGCATGCTCGAAGACGGAAAACTGCTCTGCTTCGACAGCGGTGCTCGGCCGGTGATGGCGAGGTTAAACATCCGACGAGGGGCTGCTCCAGGACTTCGCTAACTCGTGCATCGTCCTCGGGTTGTCAAGGCGAACACGTAGGCGGTCATCGAGTCAGGAGCTTGGTTCCGACGACGTGCTTTATAGCGGACAGCGGCTCGAGGGTGACGGTGCTCGAGGTGTAGAACTCGAGGGTCGTCGCGTCGAGGTGTCAAACTCGAGGTTCTGTCCTCCGACGGGTCAAACTCGAGGGTCGGTTCTTCGAAGAGTCAAACTCGAGGTTCGGTTTGTCGAAGGCTCGAACTCGAGGGTCGGTTTGTTGAAGGCTCGAACTCAAGGGTCGGTTGTCGAAGGCTTGAACTCGAGGGTCGGTTGTCGAAGGGTCGAACTCGCGGATCGGTTCGAGCGCATGATCTGTCTCGGACGAGATCGGCTCGAACGCGGAGTTCTTCCTCGACGATCGGCGGCGGCAGAACCCTCGATTCCTGGTGCCACAAGGGATCTCCGGTGCCATTAACCCGCCCATTGGTTTCGGGACTTCACGACGGTCACGTCGATGGGCTTCAGGGCGACAGCTTCACTTCCGTGTCGAGCTCGACGGCAGACGGTGGCTCGATGGCGACGGTGCCCGATGTACACTTCACACCGAGTCACTACAGCTCCAAATGGTGGCGTAGATGGACGGTTGGAGTCACGCAACATCTGCTCGAGGTGCCGGCGGTGACCAAAACACACGGCGGAGTCCGCACGGGCAGCAACTCCCACGGCGGAGCTTCGACAGGTCCCCGTTGCACGGCAACGGCACTCCGAGAGGGTCCACGGTCTCCATCTTGCCCACTCGATGCAGCTCGTCACGGCGGAGCTTCCCGACTTCTTCCTGCTCCTCGAGGGTGGTCGATGGTGGCAGGAACGATGGTGAATGACGGCGTTCTGGAGCGGCAACGTACTGACACGTCGACGACAAGGTGGTTCGGGTCGATGCTCTGGTGAGGCAAACGCAGAGCTAGGGTGTGCACGGGGTCCGTCTCATCAAGGCGAGCGCGGATCCGGAAACAACGGAGGTCGAGGCTCAACAGAAAGGCGACTGGGTGATCTCGCCACGGCGGAGCTTGGCGCGCGGCGATGAACTGGGCAGCTTCCATTCCGGCATCCTCCCGATGCCGTGGTCCGAGGGGCTCGGCTAGTCTCGTGTGTGTGTGCGGGTGTGTCCAGTGAGGTCGGTAGTGACCTGGGCCTACGCGCTCACGGCGGAGCGCCATGGCCAACAGCACGGCGGAGGGTTCGAGAGGGCGGCGATGGCGGTGCTCACCGACGGTCGAAGAGGATGGAGGTGCGGTACAAGTCCAAGCGGCTTCGGCTCGCGGTACTGCTCCTCCTTCCTGCCCTCGACGCAGCAGCGGCTCCGAGTCGACGGTCTCCCTCCTCAGCTCCGACGGCGGCGATCTGGGAACCCTAGGGTGCCGGGGTGCTTGCTTTATAGGGCGGACGCGGTGGTAGGTAGCAGACGGACGGCCGATCACAGCTTTGCTTGATCGAGCGGTCAAGGGATGTCCAAGTCAGCAGCTGGGGTTCGAATTGGGTCCAGAGAACAGCGAGAGGGGGCTAGGTAACACTGGGTGTCAAAGTTCTTTATGGCGGCAGCGTTCCACTGCGGCGACAGCGCAGGTGCGCGCGCGCGCGGAGAATGTTGCCTGTGGCCGTGGGAACTTTACGTGGGCTGGTCGGTCCAGGTGGCTTGCGGGCGCACGTCGGTGCGGGGCGACACTGGATCGAGCGGTCGAGGGAGGTTGCTTAGGAGCGACGCCGGGGAACAGTGCTGACGCGAGCACGCACGGCCGGTCGGGTGACCTCAGCGGGCGCGATGACACGTGGGTTCCACTTCGAGGCCCCATCGTCAGCGACTCCTCGGCAACGGAGGCTCGGTGCGGCGCGCGGACGCGCGCGGCTCTTGCTGGGCCGTCGGCCTGGTTGGGCCTCGCAGCGCGGGGTCGAGCGGCGAGCAGGGGGTCGAGCGGCGAGCAGGGGGTCGAGCGGCGTGCAGGGGGTCGAGCGGCGAGGCAGGGCCGAGCGGCGTGCAGGGGTCGAGCGGCGAGCGCAGGGCCGAGCGGCGAGCAGGGGTCGAGCGCGCGCAGGCCGGGTCGATGGGGCTGCTCGGGCCGGTCTCCTCCTTTTCTTTTTCTTTTTCTTTTTCAAATATATTTATATATATACTTATATATATATGCGGTGTGCTTATTTTGTGCTACAGAATAGTGAGCATACATGGCCCAAATACTTCTAGGGTATTATTCCCTTAATATTTATTTGTCAAAATAAATATTTGTTTTCATTTTTATTATCTAACTCATAAACCAAATAAAAATCCAACTCACTCTTTTAATGCAACATGATGATTAAACAAATGAAACATTAAAATGTAACATGTGAACATAGAGCATTGTTATGAGATGTTATTTAACTTGCAACATAAGAATGTCATGCATGACATGCTAGGGTTGATGCATATGTAAGGGGTAGATGATGACATGTCGCACCACATCACTCGAGGTTTTGTCGAAAAATTTTGTAGTTCGAATTTTCGGGTTGTTACAGCTTTCATGTAAATCTTCTATTTAATACCAATCGCAACTGATCTTCTATTCTATTTTTAGTTTTTTATTTGACGTACTTCTTTCCTTTTTTGCTATTTCTAGCTGCTTACTAGCACTTCATTTACAATATGCTTTTTAATAGCTTACCCCTATATAAATATTTCATCTTTATTTTTAGCATGCACATTACATTGGTACCAGTCTTAATAATCTAGAGTTATCTTGCAAATGATATCCTGTAACACAACATTATATGAAGGAACAAAAATAATCTGTTACAATATTCGACTACTCACTAACACACTTGTTGCTGATGAGTAGTTGCTTTCCCGGGCTTACACCAATTATTATCTTTTTTAACTCACTTTTATTTATTTTTTTCACATTCTTCGTCTGCTTTTCAGCTACTTACCTTTCTCAATGACTAAGTACCTTTCTCAATGATTAAGTACATAATTTTTTCATTTATTTGACTCATTATATATTTTTTATAAATGTAATCCATCATACCTTTTTCTATTTTTATTTCTTATTGGTATTGCCACACATTTACAATATGTTGCTTCCGCTTCCAAACTTGATATTTCGCACTCATTTACAAAAAGCACTTATGTCACAAAACACTATACGAAGGAACACAAATCGGAGACAACCGATTCATGCCGTCTCAGGATAAAATCATATTCTTGTGGTAATACTTATATTGAACTCTTTGAAATGTTTAATACAATTCCAGTATTATTAGATTGATTGTAGAATATATTTTAGTTGGAGAGATAAATATTGATACCGTTTTACGTAAATTCAGTTAAATTTAAACTCCTTTGACTTGACTCAAATCTGGAATGAAGTATATCTCATACAAGCTAATACTGCATACTTTACCAATTTTAAACATAAACTATCTTTACACTAGAATTAAATAGAAACATCGAAAACATAACATAGCATGCAGATGTTGAGCGGACGCTATCCTAAACTCTCTCTGTCTCCTCGTATTCCCTTCTTCCAACATTCTTTTTCATCCAGCTTGGTATTTCCTTTGCTGCTGGCCCACCGACCCATGTGCTCCTGGCCTGTGGCCCACTCACTCATGCGCTCGCTGCTGATAGCATCCATCACACTATATACTCTAACAGCTTACACATAAATCTTCTATTTAATACTTATCACAACTGATCTCTTACTCTATTTTAAGTTTTTCATTTGACGTACTTGTTTTCTTTTTTGCTATTTCTAACTGCTTGCTACCACTTCATTTACAATATGCCTTTTTAATAGCTTACCCCTATATAAATATTTCAACTTTATTTTTAGCATGCACATTACGTTGGTACATGTCTTAATAATCTAGAGTTATCTTGCAAACAATATCCTATGACACAACATTATACGAAGGAACAAAAATAATCAGTTACAATATTTGACTACTCACTAACACTCTTGTCGCTGATGAGTTGTTGCTGTCCCGGGCTTACACCAATTATTATCTTTTTTGTTAACTCATTTTTATTTATTTTTTCACATTCTTCATCTGCTTTTACTAATCTTTAGTTATTTACCTTTCTTAATGATTAAGTACATAATTTTTTCATTTATTTGACCCGTTATATATTTTTTATAAATGTAATCCAACGAACCATTTTCTGTTTTTATTTCTTATTGCTTATTGCTACACATTTACAATATGTTGTTTTCGCTTCCAAACTCAATATTTTGCACTCATTTACAAAGAGCACTCATGTCACAAAATATAATACTAAGGAACACAAATTAGGAGACAATCGATTAATCCCACCTCAGGATAAAATCATATTCTTGTGGCAACACTTATATTGTGTTTAGATTTTACCAACTCTTTGAAATGTTTAATACAATGTCAGTATTATTGGATTGAATGCAGAATATATTTTAGTTGGAGACATAAATATTGAAACCATTTTAGGTAAATTCAGTTAAAGTTAAACTCCTTTGACTTGATTCAAATCTACGACGAAGTATGTCTTATAGAAGCTAGTACTGTATACATTACCAATTTAAAACATAAATTATCTTTACACTAGAAACAAATAGAAACATCGAAAACTCAACGAAGCATGCACACGCTGAGCGGACGCCATCTTAACCATCAAAGGTCTTCTTGAGATCTGTGCAAACCCTCCCTCTCTCCTTGTATTCCCTTCTTCCAACTTTCTTTTTCTTTCATATTGGCTTGGTATTTCCTTTGCTGCTGGCCCACCCACCCATGTGCTCATGGCCTGTGGCCCACCCACTCATGCGTTCACTGCCGTCAGCATCCACCACACTATATACTCTAACAACTTTCACATAAATCTTCTATTTAATACCAATCACAACTGATCTCTTATTCTATTTTTAGTTTTTCATTTATCGTACTTATTTTATTTTTTGCTATTTCTAACTGCTTACTACCACTTCATTTACAATATGCCTTTTTAATAGCTTACCCCTATATAAATATTTTAGCTTTATTTTTAGCATGCACATTACGTTGGTACCAGTCTTAACAATCTAGAGTTATCTTACAAACAATATCCTATGACACAACATTATATGAAGGAACAAAAATAATCTGCTACAATATTCGACTACTCACTAGCACACTTGTTGCTGGTGAGTTGTTGCTTTCCTGGGCTTACACCAATTATTATCTTGTTTGTTAACTCACTTTTATTTATTCTTTTTCACATTCTTCATCTGCTTTTACTGATCTTTAGCTATTTACCTTTCTTAAAGACTAAGTACATAATTTTTTTATTTATTTGACCCATTATATATTTTTTATAAATGTAATCCAATGTACTTTTTTGTTTTTATTTCTTATTGCTTATTGCTACACATTTACTTATTTTGTTTCCGCTTCCAAACTCGATATTTCGCACACATTTACAAAGAGCACTCATGTCACAAAACAAAATACTAAGGAACACAAATTAGGAGACAACCGATTCATGCCATCTCAGGATAAAATCATATTCTTGTGGCAATACTTATATTGTGTTTAGATTTTACCAACTCTTTGAAATGTTTAATACAATGTCAGCATTATTGGATTGATCGTAGAATATATTTTAGTTGGAGACATAAATATTGATACCATTTTAGGTAAATTCGGTTAAAGTTAAACTCCTTTGACTTGATTCAAATCTGCGACGAAGTATATCCCATAGAAGCTAATACTGCATACTTTACCAATTTAAAACATAAATTATCTTTACACTAGCTGTGGCAGAACCTCCTAAATCATATGGCCCACGTATGATTATTGTCTAAACAGACTCCAAATAACTATGAATGTGTTCCATAAAACTTAAAAGGTCTGTCGGGTAAATCCCGAATCATCCACAATTCTCCGAGCAGGATCAATTATTACAAAGAGACATTAGTATTACAATAATTTTATACAAATTATATACATCGGAGTAAAAGAGCGGAAGGATTACAATAACATAAATTTACAAACCGTTTAGTTTCAACTTACAGATCATAAGTTGAATTATTACAAACCATAGTAGCAGTGGGATAACAATATAACTTATTACATCAACCTTGATTATATGCTCTGCCCAAGAGTGAGATATCCTATTCGTCATCACTTTCCTCGACGACTGTCATGCAGCAGGATACGAAGCATTCCTGCCCATGAGGCTCACCTGCAACAAGGGTTCAACAAACCCTGAGTATAAACTCAACAAGACTAACCCGACGAAAAAGAGGGGTGAAGACTCAGGAAATGCAGGCTAGAGGGACAAGGTAAGGCATGCAGGAGATAAAAAATTTTGCAGAAAAGCTCGAAAGAAAGAAAAGTTGTCTTGCTTAAGATCAAAATTACCAACCAACTTCCTTCTTAAACCTAAATCATCATTCAAGTTGTTACTATGATGATGAACACCGATTGAGTCTTCTTCTCCGAGAAGCAACGGCGATTCGAATCCATTTTCTTATACCCATCTGGGACCTAGGTCACTGATATACAGGAGACTCTAACTCCTAAGCATATCAGATGAATCGACATACTGGGATAACAACCGCAGCCATATATCACCACATGATACACGTGAGCACTTTGACCCAGTGTACCGATATACATGGGAACTTAAACCCACAGTATAACACACTATGACATATGTGGGACTCTGGCCCACTATAAGTCACTCCATGACATACGTGGGACTCTGGCCCACTGTATACCACTTCATGCATGTGGATTTCTAGTTTCTCGATATCACCAGTTCACCATCGACACGGGACCTAGGGCATCAACAGAAGGAAACACTACAGAGGGACTCCTTTCCCATTGCAAGTTAGCCGTCCGGACTCGATTTATTAATTATCATCATGATTTTAACAGATAAAGACAAACTCATCTTTTTCATTCTTTTGCTTTTGAACACTTAATTAATTAAGCAGGGCTAAGCATTACTACGCATCTTCTAGAATAGGTAACAAGGAATATGGAAGTAAGACAGGTAATGCAGTTGGTGGGTTTTCACTCAACTCCTATTACTTAATGCAACATATCATAACTGAAGCAGTAAAACTTTTATAAAATAGAATAGGGTTTGAATGCATCTGGGGCTTGCCTTGGTATTCGGGGTAGATGGTCTCGGGCTCTGGACCAACTCCCAACTCCTGAGTTTGCTCTTCCTTAGGATCTGGTGTGACAACGTTAAACTCTCCGTTAACGAAAACTATACGATACAATGATATGCTTCAACATGATGGAATGGTAAACATGATGCTCGATGGATGCACAACCAGATTAAAGGCTTGAGTACAACTTTCCTTCACGGTAAAGTTGCAAGCCACCCAAAACATACTTACTAAGTTCATTAGGGTTAACTACATTATTTACGAAAGTTATTAAACACATGAATAACGTTAATTAAGCCCTAATGACATGGTTAAGTTAAGCGTAAACAATTAATTAAAGTGCCAAAGGTCATTAGGGTTAATGACCCAAGGTCATCAATCAATCCCAAAGTCAAACAAATCCTATAATGATTAACCTTAATTAAAGGGAATTAATTAATTATTTAAAAGCATAAAATAAAGGCATAAAAATTAAAGTTGTCTAATTAAGCTCAAAATTTTATTTTGAAAAGCTCTTGGTCTAATTAGATAGCAAAACAAATTTTAGAATTAAAAGCCAATTATTTTATTTATTAAAAATCATTGAAATTCCATTTTTTAATTAAAAGAGCTAATTTTAACTTATGCAAAAAGTACTCAAATTTAGCATTTCATATTTTTTTCTAGGTAGATGACATCATAAAGAACATACAAAAAAAATTTCAGAATATTTGGAGCTACACATGAATTATTACGAATTTATAAATAAAATAGCATTTAAATAATTTTCTAAAAAAGAAAAAAAGGGAAATTCCTTCCCGACGTTGACCGGCGGCGGCCAGATTTTGACCGGCCACAATTCGCCGGCAGCGAGGACTTGGGGGGCGCAACTGGTACCTACGTGCTCTACTTGACAAGACGAACACGCCGGGCTAGCTAACGCGGTGGCGGACGCGGCGGAGCTACATCGCCGATGGCGATGGAGGCACGGCGGCACGCGGACGCGGTGGCAACGGCAACTGGGTGCAATTTCGACGACAGCGATGTGACCATGAGCTTCTACACACTCAGGCGAACGCGACACGCTAACTAACTAAGCCGAAGCTGACCCCTAGCGCGCGTGGGCAGGCACGCGGTGGCGCTAGCATGGCCGAGCTCACCGGCGACACACGGACCAACGACAGCAGGACGACTCGAATGAAAACAAGGACACGGGCATGCTCAGTAGCTCACCCTAGAACTGATGCGCGCGAAGATGACGGCGTTGAAGCGACAAAGGTAGGAGAGCGGCAGAGACAGTGCCAGCGGCGGCGGACTCCAGTGGCACGACGTCCGTCCTGGCGTCACCTGTAGAGCAACGAGAGAACCAAAGGGAGCATCAGATGCGCGAGGTAAAGGCGGGCATGTCTGCAAGATGAATTGTAGAGAGGACCAACAACGAGGATGAACGGTGGTGGCGAATCCACGGTGGCTCGACGACCGGCCGCGAGGAAGATGACGGCGAACCGGCCGATTCCGGTGGCGAGGGGCTAATTGAACTAGCTGGGAAGACATGTAAGGGCAAGACAGAGCTGATGGTGTGCTTAGTGTGGCCAAAGATGACTCGACGACGGCAGCAGCGAGTGGCGGAGCTGGCGGCGGCGGAAGAGAAGCAGGAGAAGAAGAAGAGAAATGGCGGCCGGCTCTGGTACTTATAGGAAGGAGGTGAAGCACGAGCGAGTGACATGCATGCGAGGAGGTTTCCAGCGACGGCGTGCACTAGCAATGACGAGCAAGCCGGGATGGGCACGGAGGCCACGGCGACGGCGGCGCTAGTGAGGGAAGAAGACGATGCTGACGTCATCAATACTGTAGCAACCGATGTCATACTGAATTTTTCAAATTACTCCCAAAATTTACATAATAACTTGAAAATATTCAAAAATGAAGTTTGCATAACTTTTCAAGAGCTACACTTTTCATTTAACAAAGATTTTCAAATTCTGCATACTTTTTGAAATATGAATTCAAATTCAAAAAGGGAATAAAACCCTAGAAACAAATATTTGAAATTACTTTTGATTTTTCAATAAAACTTGAAAATCTACAAAACTATGAAATGCTCAACTTGTCAAGCCAAAAATTTTTCCAATAAAAAGTTTTCCCAAATTATGCATAATTTTTGAATTATGGTTTTAAAATCAAAAGGGGACAAATGCTAAAAATTATATTTTCAAATTTATTTGAAATTCCTTGTAGAAACTTGAAAAACTTTATAAACCAACTTTATAGCTCTTGTCAAGATCTACAAACTATCTTTTTAGAGTATCCCCAAATTCCTTATAAATTTTAAATTATAGAAAAGGGGATAAAACTAGGTTTTGAAATAAAGGGTTTTTGAAACTGAATTCAAACTCGATTTGGTTTCTAATTTAATTGGTTGGTTATTAGAGATCACATACATCATCCAAGGACATTTTTAGGTCAATGACCAATGACACCCTTGGTTGACCAAGTTGACTTTTGAAAAACATTTTATAGCTTTCTAATTTGAATTTAAATTTGAATTACAAGACTTGGGAATAAGCTTTGAAATCCAAATTCAACTTCAAATATGGAAATCATTTTTAGGGTTGGATTTAAATTTATACACTATGCTTGACATTAGTGTAAACACGGTTTACACCTCATGTACATAGAATATAAACTAAGTATTTAGGATGACATTCGAAAGTAGGGTTTTATTATTTTATGTGACAACACATTCCAGAAACACAATCAACTTATGAAATGTAAACTTATTTTAGTTAATGCACATCAAGATTGACCTAATCATGAATGCTTTGCAGTGCATATGATGACATGGTAGGTTTTAGTTAATATAACACCAGAGGTGTTACACTAGAAATAAATAGAAACATCGAAAACTCAAGTAGCATGCACATGCTGAGCGGACGCTATCCTAACCATCAAAGCTCTTCTTGAGATCTGTGCAAACTCTCTCTCTCCTTGTATTCCCTTTTCCAACTTTCTTTTTCAAGCATATTGGCTTGGTATTTCCTTTGTTGCTGGCCCACCCACCCATGTGCTCCTGGCCTGTGGCCCACCCACTTATGCGCTCGCTGCTGACATCATCCACCACACTATATACTCTAACAACGTTCACATAAATCTTCTATTACCAATCATAACTGATCTCTTATTCTATTTTTAGTTTTTCATTTGACGTACATATTTTATTTTTTGCTATTTCTAACTGCTTACTACCACTTCGTTTACAATATGCCTTTTTAATAGCTTACCCCTATATAAATATTTTAGCTTTATTATTAGCATGCACATTACGTTAGTACCAGTCTTAATAATCTAGAGTTATCTTGCAAACAATATCCTATGACACAACATTATATGAAGGAACAAAAATAATCTGTTACAATATTCGACTACTCACTAACACACTTGTTGCTGATGAGTGTTGCTTTTCCGGGCTTACACCAATTATTATCTTTTTTGTTGACTCACTTTTATTTATTTTTTCACATTCTTCAGCTGTTTTTACTAATCTTTAGCTATTTACCTTTCTTAATGATTATGTACATAATTTTTTCTTTATTTGACCCATTATATATTTTTTATAAATGTAATCCAACGTACCTTTTTCTGTTTTTGCTTATTGCTATACATTTATAATATGTTGTTTCCGCTTCCAAACTCGATATTTCGCACTCATTTACAAAGAGCTCTCATGTCACAAAACATAATACTAAGGAACACAAATTAGGAGACAACCGAGTCATGCCACCTTAGGATAAAATCATATTCTTGTGGCAATACTTATATTGTGTCTAGATTTTACCAACTCTTTTGAAATGTTTAATACAATGTCAGTTTTATTAGATTGATTGTAGAATATATTTTAGTTGGAGACATAAATATTGATACTGCTTTATGTAAATTCAGTTAAAGTTAAACTCGTTTGACTTGATTCAAATCTAGGATGAAATATATCTCATAGAAGCTAATACTGCATACTTTACCAATTTGAAACATAAATTACCTTTACACTAGAAATAAATAGAAACATCGAAAACTCAAGTAGCATGCACATGCTGAGCGGACGCTATCCTAACCATCAAAGCTCTTCTTGAGATCTGTGCAAACTCTCTCTCTCCTTGTATTCCCTTCTTCCAACTTTCTTTTTCTATCATATTGGCTTGGTATTTCCTTTGCTGCTGGCCCACCCACCCATGTGCTCCTGGCCTATGGCCCACCCACTCATGCGCTCGCTGCTGACAGCATCCACCACACTATATACTCTAACAGCTTTCACATAAATCTTCTATTTAATAGGGATCACAACTGATCTTCTATTCTATTTTTAGTTTTTCATTTGATGTACTTGTTTTCTTTTTTGCTATTTCTAACTGCTTACTACCACTTCATTTACAATATGCCTTTGAAATATCCTACTCATATATAATATATTTCAGCTTTATTTTTAGCATGCACATTACATTGGTACCAGTCTTAATAATCTAGAGTTATCTTACAAACAATACCCTGTAACACAACATTATATGAAGGAACAAAAATAATCTGTTACAATATTCAATTAATCACTAACACACTTGTTGCTGATGAGTTGTTGCTTTCCCGGGCTTACACCAATTATTATCTTTTTTTGTTAACTCACTTTTATTTATTCTTTCCACATTCTTGGCCTGCTTTTACTAATCTTTAGCTATTTACCTTTCTCAATGATTAAGTACATAATTGTTTTTCATTTATTTGACCCATTATATATTTTTTATAAATGTAATCCAGCGTACCTTTTTCTGTTTTTATTTCTTATTGCTTGTTGCCACACATTCACAATATGTTGCTTCTAGTTCCAAACTTGATATTTCACACACATTTACAAAGAGCACTCATGTCACAAAACACTATACTAAGGAACACAAATTAGGAGACAAGCGATTCATGCCACCTCGGGATAAAATCATATTCTTGTGGCAATACTTATATTGTGTTTAGATTTTACCAACTCTTTGAAATGTTTAATACAATGTCACTATTATTAGATTGATTGTAGAATATATTTTCGTTGGAGACATAAATATTGATACCGTTTTATGTAAATTCGGTTAAAGTTAAACTCCTTTGACTTGATTCAAATCTGTGGGATGAAGTATATCTTATAAAAGCTAATATTGCATACTTTACCAATTTAAAACATAAATTACCTTTACACTAGAAATGAATAGAAACATCGAAAACTCAACGTAGCATGCACATGCTAAGCGGACGCTATCCTGACCATCAAAGCTCTTCTTGAGATATGTGAAAACTCTCTCTCCTCGTATTCCCTTCTTCCAACTTTCTTTTTCAACCATATTGGCTTGGTATTTCCTTTGCTGCTGGCCCACCCACCCATGTGCTCCTGGCATGTGGCCCACCCACCCATGCGCTCGCTACTGACAGCATCCACTGTTGACACTAGAAGTGGCACATGGATATACCACAAGCGTACGATACTCAATGTAGCCTTCACGAGGAGTATTCCAGGTATTGTGATTTCCACGGGGAACATGAAGTGATTCAGCTAGGCTCAAGATCATCAGGTGATGATCAAAGGGTATTAGATTAGGTATAGAGAGGTTTATCTAGCAAAAATATCTGGCCACGGTACTCTATGTATAATGAGGTTTATCAACTCCTCCTTTACTGGGGCGATAGATGAAACCGTAGGAGACAGAACCCCTACCAAGGTGACTACCCTACTCAGCCTCGCACTCACTTAGTTAACTTGCCTCCAACACATACAAGGACCTATATGCCTAGTGAGGTCTGTCACTCTCACGCTAGGTGTCTTGCAGTGCGACAAGCAGCTCACACTGGTGAGATATAGTCTAGACACCATGTCTACACTAATCACACTACTCTAAGGTTAGCTAATGCTTCGAGCAATTCTCCAAAGTAAAACAATGTGCTAGTAAAAGACCGTATACCTAAAGTACTAAGCTAGAATATTAAATACTAGCAAAGACTCGAATGTAAGACTTACAGAAAGACTCGCATCTGTTGAGGCGCACCTTGGAGAAGACTCCCAACAGACCAGGACTCCTCCTTGGAAACTCCTCACTCTCTTCCCACTATTCTCACACTAAAGCTACTAAAGTAGTCTTTGCTCCTATGATACATACTCTAAAGTAAAGAACTAGGGGGTATTAGGTAGAGTAGGGCCTACTCCAGCGCCACATCATCGATCCGTGTGCCTCTGATCTTCCACCGTTGGATCAATCTGACCTCCAAACTGACTTGGATGGTGGGCAGTGATGAAACCTGCTGCATGGAGGCATGCATACATTGGTGGGAGGCAACCGACCTTGGCAGCTCCCAATGAGGGGCCGACCGACCCCCACTATGGCAGGTGGGCCCCCTGGTGGGTGTCCCCACATGTCATGGAGTGTGGCTCTGCTACGGGTTGAAGTGTTGTGAAGTTGGTTCCTTCGTTGTGGGCCCATGAATCCATGTGCATTGATCCTTGAACGTTGATTTGAAGTGTACTTGTGATCCAAGGGTGGAGATCGAGCTTGGAGAGCTTCACTTGAATAGTGACAGCTTGGCACCACCTAGGCCCACAGGATGGGGGTCGGTCGACCCCCTCGCTGTGGCCACAGTGTGTCAGCTCTGCTTCTTGCTCCTTGCTTCTATGGTGCTGAATTTCATGTAGCAAATATGTATGTCTTGATTGTTGCTACTTCTTCCTTTTTAAGCTTCTAGACCCTAAAAAATAGCTGATCGAGTTCCTACAACCAAATAATGACATATACATGTGGAACCAAGTTATTTGTACCTATATCACTACTTGTTTGGTTGTTTCTTCCCCAAATTGAGTGTCATGTTGATGGTTATGTTTGTAGAAAATAGGGCATAATTACCATCAACATCCACCACACTATATACTCTAACAGCTTTCACATAAATCTTCTATTTAATACCAATCGCAACTATTCTTCTATTCTATTTTTAGTTTTTGATTTGATGTACTTGTTTTCTTTTTTTGCCACCTCAGGATTCATGCCACCTCAAGATAAAATCATATTCTTTTAGCAATACTTATATTGTGTTTAGATTTTACCAACTCTTTGAAATGTTAAATACAATGTCAGTATTATTAGATTGATTATAGAATTTATTTTAGTTGGAGACATAAATATTGATACCATTTTATGTAAATTTGGTTAAAGTTAAACTCCTTTGACTTGATTCAAATCTGGGATGAAGTATATCTTATAGAAGCTAATACTGCATACTTTACCAATTTAAAACATAAATTACCTTTATACTAGAAATAAATAGAAACAACAAAAACTCAACGTAGCATGCACATGCTAAGCAGACGCTATCCTGACCATCAAGGCTCTTCTTGAGACCTGTGCAAACTCTTTCTCTCCTCATAATCCCTTCTTCCAACTTTCTTTTTCAACCATATTGGCTTGGTATTTCCTTTGCTGCTGGCCCACCCACCCATGTGCTCCTGGCCTGTGGCCCACCCACCCATGTGCTCCTGGCCTGTGGCCCACCCACCGATGGATGTGCCATAAAAACACGTCAACATTCCTCGGTTCCAAGGAAGAATAGCATAACATGAGCATATTTTATCAATAATCAGTTCCACTGGTACTCTTAGCTTGTGATTTTAGGAAACATCAAAATGCAGCTTGGTGGGACCCTATAAGGGAGTCGACCGACCCCCTATGAGCTCACCATGAGCTGAGCTTCGAGCATGATCCATGTCAAGATTCCTGGAGCCCAAATCAACCATCAAATCAACTTGTGTTTTCATCCAACGATGAAGAATTGTTGCACATGGATTCATGGACCGACAAGGAAGCAAGCAACGTGACAAATATTCAGAAGAACACCAAGCCACTTCACATGATAGGTGGGGACACCATCTTGAAGCTCTAGCTAGGCCCACCTACCAGTGAGGGGGTCGGCCGACCCCTCCTGTGGGCCCCACTATGGCAGTTTGCACCCATCGACCTCCTGCATGCCACCATGCATCGAGTGTGATCAATGCCATCCAACTACGTCGGTAGTAAGGTTGGTTCATCCAAGGGTGTAGAAAGGAGGAGCACACGGATTGCTGACGTGGCACCCCCTCCCCATCCCCTCTATAAGGAGACTGCCACCACCCTTGGAAATCATCACAGATCATATAATCAAAAGCTCCAAGCTCCAAGCTCCAAAGCTCCAAGCTAGAGCAGTAGTAGTGTCGGGTACCTAAAAAAGGGGGTACCCATAACCCTCGACTAAGGGGAATTAACCCCTGACATCAACTAGCCAAACCCGGTGTCATTAGTCCTCGCCTAGCGCAGAAACACAAGTGCCAGGTCATAATGGGCCGGCCCACGAACGGGCCTCGGCGGTCCAGGCGGCTACCTATCCTACGCACCCAGCTCAAGGCAGAGCAGATCGCTCGAGGGTGCCACTCGAACCACCCCTCGAATACCTACCTCTTGTACAAATCCAGGAGAATTTATTACATTCTACCTGCTCCCGCCTAACTTCATGGCCATAGTGACGGTAATAGTTACAAGTACACTAGTCAAATCCTACCTTTACCTCCCATACCCAGGAATCTGGCGGGTCGTACCGCACTGTAGCTCCATGCCGTGCACCGTGCCCAGCATCAGGCGACACCCCGAGGCATATTTACCAGTATCCATACCGCATCTTCCGAAGCTCGTTCTTATCCACTCAGGCCTCAACCCCCTTGATCACCCCCTCGAGCAGGACATCGTCATCACTAGTCAACAGTCCAACAATTCCCGATGTGACGGCTACAGGGATCTGCATGACCACGCTTGGACATCCGTCTATCACCGACCATCAGCCGCGTCACCTTACGAACGAGAAGGATGGCCGCGTCATCTCCAAACATGTCTCTACAGGACACGCCATGCCCGACGCACGCCTCTACAGCAACACCGACATGATCGGCATCACCTCCTCGACTTCAGCAGCCACGTCTACCCTAAGATCCATGTACCCCTGTGCCCCTCCTTCGCCTATAAAAGGAGGCGCCAGGGCCTAGTTTGAATAGGAAAAAAATGAACTCCACCAAAGCACAAGGCATAGAGAACAATCAGAGCCCGTAGCACTCAAGTCCTAGCTCACTCACTCGCACGCTTGTACTCATCCCTGTACAAGCACTTCGGTGCAAGATAATACAAACTCTCCCCTCCTCCCCCGTTGGACATAGGGCCTTCTTTTGCCTGAACCAGGATAAACCTTGTGTTCTTCTTGCATCACCATCCGGATTAGGGAGCACACAGTACATATTTACTTGTTGGTGCTAGGCCCCTGGGGTCGAAACACCGACAGTTGGCGTGCCAGGTAGGGGCACTGCGTGTCACTAACGATTCTTCGCTGTTTTTTTGGATGGCAGACTCAGCTTCATCCTTTCACGCGCTACGGTGATCTAGTTTGGAAGCCTAAAGTTCATGTCCCTCAGCCATGACTACAACATGACCCTGCTCTCGGTTGGAGATCCGAGCGGAGGCCGCACCGGGCCCCCACGCTTGGGAGGGGCCACACGCCAGTCTCGCCACCATGCCTCCGCGTCCAGGAGGAGGCACAATCAGCGCCGCCGTCACCATCGACCTGCGTCTGGGTTGCCACCTACTGCGTTTCCCCCGCTCCTGGTAGGCAACGAGGGGCCCCTGGTTAGGGACCAATCTGACCCGTGTCTAGGAGCGGAGGACGAGCCGGCAGGGCTCTATGGAGACCCCGACTTCACCTTCACGATGCATTCATCGAGGGAGCCCGGTGAGGCTCCTCCGGCGCGGTTGGCACCATCACCCCCAACTTGCTGCACGGGCTGTTCGAGACCCGCCGTCAGTTGCCACTTGGCCTAGACAAGGCCGCCAGGACGAACTCCGCTGTGATATGCTCCAATGTGAGCATGCATGAGGACGACCAGGGGGCTCTCTTGCATGCTACCATGGACCTGGCAGCTGTCCTGCTGACCTCTGAGGCCCGAGCACCTGGCCCGAGGCGGTACACCCTTGGCACGATGCAGCGTTAGCTAGAGGAGGAGCGGCGTGGGCAGTTCCCCATCTTCTACTCTGGCAGCCTCGACTCTGACTCGGACCACTATGACCCCACCCGCGAGTGTTTTCACATCGAGGGCGGAGTCGCGTCGAGCGACGACACCATCGACCCGACGGCCACGGCAGTAGCCGCAACCGCAGTTGGAAAGCTCACGCAGGTCCGGGAGATGCGAGCCAAGCTCGATGAGGATTGCGAGCGCCTGCAACAGCTCGAGCGGACCCTTGAGCAGGAGCGCCAACCCCTGCCCAGTGAAAGGGCCCGAGCTAGAGCCCAAGAGGTCAACCAACAAATCGTTGAAGACGGGGGCCCCAAGCACCCTGTCATCAACTGTTTCCCCTGAGCCAGTCAGAACATCATCATGGCCGCCATGCTTCTTCGGAACATGCCCGTGCCATCAAACCCTCAAGCTCGGCAGATATAGGACGAGGTCGAGGGACTCCTCAAGGTCACGGCCGCACAGCAGGCCGAGAGCTCGGCCTCGAGATGTCGAGGGATGGCCTCGGAGCAACCTGTCAAGCCCCCCGCGATGAGAGGGAGGTCTCGGTTCACCAGAAGCAGCCCCCTGAGCAAAGAAGGCGATCCCTGTCCGAGACCACATCGTCGACAACCGTGAAGCCCAAGACGCGTGCTATGATATCATCGAGAACCGACAGCACAAGAACAGGGATGCTGAAGATCGAGGCTACAACGCCCATTGAGGGGGACGCTACGACAGCGACAAGGACCGTCGAGCCCCCGAGCCACGGGCCCTCGAGTCTTCAGTAGGGCAATCCACAACACGCCACTGTCGAACCCCTTCCTGCCCCCCACGAGTGTCGTCAACTACATCGGGAAGACCAAACCCGACCTCTGGTTGGCCAATTTTTGGCTAGCCTGCCAGCTGGGAGGGGCACGCGACGACCGCACCATCATCCACCAACTCCCCCTGTTCCTCTTCGACACCACTCGAAGGTGGCTCGAGGAGCTCCCTCCCAACCAGATCCACAACTGGGCCGACCTGGTGCTTAGGTTAAACTAGCCTTCTTCAAACAAAATTGTGATATGGTGTTGCATTTTGAATAATGAACTTTGAGTTGTTGTCATGAATAGTGGAAGAAATTCATGTTGGAGATGAAGCAAGGCATGCTTTTTCTTTATCTAGCCTTGTTTGAGTTTGAAAAAGAGTCAATTTATGGTTCCCTTGTTCAAAAAATCTATTTCTGTTGGATGAATCTTATTTATCTTATGATGATTCAATTTCTATGCTGGTAAGTTTTGGTTGTAAAGTACTGGTTACGCATCTTTTGAATTAAGCATGGTGCTTAGTTTGAAGTTTGGATGTGGATCATGCTTCTTTAGGCTCGTTAATTTAAGCATGATGCTTAGGTTAAGTTGCCTACCTAGACCAAATTAGACATCGTGTCTAGTTTGATCTTGGAACTAAAGCTGCTAGCCTAGATTTTTGGTTAATATTATGACTAACCCCTTGCAGGAACTTATCAACTTCATAAGGGTAAGTCTTTGAGATGACAGCAGAGACAAGCATTTCTTTTATGAACCTTGAAAAGAAAAATATAATGACAAATAAAATCTTAAAAAAATAATAATATACCTTTCAAACCCAAGCGTTGTTGTCTTTTTATCTCAATACCACCATAAAAATAAGCTTGGGGGGAGCTTCCTAGCACGCTCAAGAGAGACCATGAACTGCACATCAAGCCGAAGCACCACCAATTAGTGGCGCCCCCAGGTGATCCACATTGGTAAGTCAAGAGCAAGCTTGGGGGAGGGCTCTCACAAAGGTAACTTGTATCTCACATTTCTTTTTAGTAAATTTTCCAACTTATAAAATGGTGAGATAAGTTTACTTTCTCTCATATGTGTTAAGATGTGTTTCTTTCTACTCTTGTTGAAATGATGAATAGTTGCTATCTTATGTTTCACATGTACCCATTTTTATAATCGAGCTTTCTCTAAGATTTGGGTTTATCAGCTAAAAATGTCTCATCCTAAAAACTTGTGCTAGTGGGTTGCACATGCTTGATCTTATCTAAGTAATTGCCTGATATGATATGGTGACATGGGCTACGCTATGACTTTGTTCTGAGTGAAACTTAACATCCAGAGTTTTATTTTTTAAAAAAATTCAAAAAAAGTTCCTCAATAATTATGAAATACCTACCAAGGCCATATGACATGCTTCAATTCTGCAAACCTTTTAGTCATATGCTGCTTGTGGAACATTGAGTTAGGTCAAATTGTTGTGACCTAAGTGAGATTATGGTCATGCACCCATGATTGAGACTCACATGCACCCACCAAATAAAGCCAACTCTCCCAACTCTCACCCCGAGAGTTGCGCACAACATGCATTCATCCATCCACCAAAAATATGTCAACTCTCACCATGAGAGTTGCGCACTCTTTCATCAAATAAAAATGCCAATTCTTACCTTGAGAGCCGCGCATTTGTTATCCACCAAATAAAAATGCCGACTCTTATCCTAAGAGCCGCGCATTCATTTTCCACCATATATTTACTCCTCTCAGTACCATCATGATGTCTCTCCATCCAAAATTTCTTCATATGTCAGTAACGGATATGGGCTATGTCAAAAAAAATCCATGCCAAGGGGCATGAGAGATCCAATAAACAAACGGGAAAGAAAAAGTTCCATGTACCCGTTCAAAAAAAGAGAGAAGAAGAGAAAAAATGGATATATGATCCTACAGCCCATATCTCTCCAAAAAGTTTCATTCCATCCAATAAAGAAGAGAGTCATGATGCATGGAGAACAATAAAATTTAGAATTAGGATTTCCACCATCCTCATACTCCACACACTTGCACATATCAATCAAAGTGTATGACTTGTATCTCATTGTGGTTCGGTTTTTGACTTAGCAATATATGTGATGCAAGTATGCCCACCTTTATACCTGCCCAAAACCCCACTCATAATCCTTAGTGGTAGGATATGAAAGGCAACATTACAATGCCTTTGGTGAGGTATTCATACACATTGAGTGATCGAGAGAATCATTTGAGGAACTTAAATTTCTTTGCAAAAACTTTCAAAACCTCCGGAAAGATGGTTGATCTCGGGATGAATGATAAGCAATGTCTATGAATCTGTTCTGTCTTGCAATCACCCAAGGCTTGAGATGGCTAAAAATTCCCGTTTGTTTCAAGATAATAGCAGGGTGGATAACATGCTGATTTATTCAAATTGCGGTAGAAAACTTCGTTATAAACTTGATATATTTGAAATATGATTAGCATTGTAGCAATTTTTGATCAACAACCATACTTAGCTATTTGCTCAGGATGAGTAAAGGTTAAGCTTGGGGGTCTTCTTGGAGGTCCTTACGGATCATTTTTAACCACCAACTTATGCTTAAAAGGTGAGAAACAATCATGCTTTAACACATAAACATATGCTATTAACAGAGTTCCACTTGTACCCCTAATGTTTTATGTTTTTATAGGATTTATAGTAAAACAAGTGGAAGTGCACAACACCAATTGGAAAGTGTAAAGGAGAAATGTGAATTTAGGAAATACGCAACCAAGAATAACAAAGAAGCCCACCTTTATTCCATATCTGGGCCCATTCATAACCACAGGGGTGGTCCAGGCCCAGAGGAGAACCAACCACGTAAAGACGGTAGCCGAACGGCCCCACCAGGGAGGCGGCCGGTCTCAAGGGCGGCCGGCCCCTGGTGGCCCCTCCCGGGCCCAGTTTTCTTAGGCGGTTCATAGGACGGTTCCCTCCAGACGGTCCTACCTATGATCAGTGCAAATGGAAAGTATAAACTGCCCTTTGGAGGTCGGTTTGGATCCTTCCATGTGAGGATGATCCATTTGCATAGAGCCCCCTCCTCTCAAGCTATAAAAGGAGGCCTCCTCCTTCACACATTCATTCATTCACCAACACAACAGGTCACAATGTAGAAGAGGAAGAGCAAGCTCCATTTCATTAGCTTCTAGCTAAATTAGTATAGGGAGTGAGAGAGGGAAAGAGCTAGAGAAAGAGCGGAGTCGAACCAGTTCTACCTCCGGGTGGACGAAGTGTCAGGCTTGTCGGCTCTTGCTCCAACTTGTACCTCTACGATCGTCTTTCTACTTGAAGTAAGAAGTTCGTGTTCAACTTTGGTTTGATTCATTAAGTATGTCTCTTTCATAAAGCTACTTGTTTGTGGGATCATCATTCATCCTTTGGACGGATGCTCTAGTAAGAGGACTCCTGATAGAGACGGATGTTCCTGATCACCGCTAGAGTAGTAGTCGCCTTCATAGACGTGGTGTTTAGGTCAGAGTCTACCTTTGTATGTTGCGCGCACCCATGGGCAGAGGGGTAGGTGGCAGGTGGTGACCGCCCTGTCCACTTGTACCAGAATTCCCCCACGTTCGGCCTCGGAGTAGCGCTGATACTGGTATCGCTTGGCAGACCAAGTGTGTCAATGGGCCTGAAGCAACCAAGTAGTGGGAGAGTTATCTTTGCTTAGGGTTTCTGGCCTTAGACAAACCTCTCTACCTAAGCTACTCTTAATCTTATTATTCTGGGAGAACTAGTTTTGAGATCTCTTACACCTCCATTCCCTGTGGAAATATGATACCCTGAATACTTCTGGGTGAAGGCTACAATGGTACTTCCATGCGCTTGCAGAATTTTCTGCTAAGGCTAAGAAGCGCCAACACCAGGTGGGCCCCAGCTTGCAGGGGTGGCTTCCTGAGTCTTCTAGATTGTTCCTGTGTACACATTCGTCCTTTATCTCTATGTAATCTAACATGCAGACCTGCTTTGGTAGTTTCAGCTGACACCCTGTAGATAGCGGATCAAACAATTTGGTTCCCTAAGGGACTGGCAAGACACATACTAGTCAAGGTGCAAGATGAGTACGTCTCTGCTGACTTCATCATACTGGACATGGGGTCCAACAATAAAAAATACGAGTTGAGAAAAATACAACATTCATAATTCAGATACTTACTATAAACATATATTCTGTGCATAGTCTGTTGGAGTATTATGACTTTCGGCATAGGTCATTTCTCCATATGATGTCATTTGCAAATTTAAAAAATGAATTTCAAAACTAAAATCTTAAAATAGAATTTTTAGACCTAAATTTTTTGAAATGGAAAGGTAGTCAACTATAAAGTTGCAATCTCTTTAAGTATTACAACTTTAGTTTAGGTCGTTTCTCCTTCTAAATTCATGTGAAAAATTTAAAATTTTGAATTGTGAATTATGATAAGTTGGAACAAAATGTTCTTTTGCTTAGGAATCCAAATGAAAAAGTCATTGACTACAAAGTTATGGGGCCCTTTGAATACTACGACTTTGATATATAGTTTGCCTTCATTGTCACTTCTAAAATAAATGTAGTCATGGATAATTATCTGAATATGAAACCAAAATTGTTAATGAGTATCGTGTGTTCTAAATGGCTAATGAGCAATCTATTTTTGTACTCTTTCTTCATAATCTAGCAATGTCTCCAAATTGGAAAGTAGTCTTCTCTAGATAAGAGCGGAGCATGCACATGTGCTCTACACCTATGCGGTGATTACTCGTAAGGACGTGGATAGGGCGAGATCGTCTCGCAAATGGGTAGCAAGCGACCCCAGCCCGCACACGCGACTCAGCCCCATACGGGCAACCAGGGCTCAATCCTATGATTCACACCCCCCCACTCCTTTCCAATTTTAGGTGACCTATCCATCCACTGGATAGGCGCTACTACATGGCGCACGCGTGCCAGCAACAATCACGGCGCACAAACTCCCTCCCCTTCCCCTCCCTTCCTGTGCATGTAGCACTGTTCATCTTCTACCTCCAACACCCACACCTCCCCGCCGCCCCGCCGCCCACCGCCCACTTGTAACACCCCGGCCCAAGGTTTAATAGGATTAATAGGATACTCATACCAATAAGTTGCAACTTCTTTTTTGGAAGCTCATCACTAAAGAACTCCGAGATTAAGCGTGCTTGGCCTTGAGCAATTTAGGGATGGGTGACCGACCGGAAAGTCTTCCCGGATGCGCACGAGTGAGGACAAAGTGCGTAAAAAAGACTAGTGTTGGTCTGTGAGGGTAGTCTATGTCCTAGATAAGCGGCCGGATGTAAGCAGGCCCAGCCTCAACAAGGCGGGATGTTACAAATGGTATCAGAGCCGACCCTTGCGGTTTCACGGGCGCGTGTGTCAGTGCGCAGGCATGGTGGGCATGGTTGGTGTGGATCTGAAGTGGTCGCACAGCATGACACATGCGCTAGCACTATTCACATGGACATGGCCAAGAGGGGACGTTTCTGGCCTGGGGTGACTGACGAGGACATCGGTCTCCTAAGGGCGTGAATATGTAACACCCCGGCCCAGGGTTCAATAGGATTTATAGGATACTCATACCAATAAGTTGCAACTTCTTTTCCTGAAGCTCATCACTAAAGAACTTTGAGGTTAAGCGTGCTTGGTCTGGAGCAATTTAGGGATGGGTGACCGACCGAAAAGTCTTTCCAGGTGTGCACGAGTGAGGACAAAGTGCATAGAAAAGACTAGTGTTGGTTTATGAGGGCAGTCTATGTCCTAGATAAGCGGCCAGATGTAAGCGGGCCCGACCTCGAGGAGGCGGGACGTTACACCCCCGCCGCGATGAAATGTTTTCAAAAGGCTAACCGATGGTGAGTTTGGAAATGGTCTCAGTGAGATCATCTCTTGGTGTTGGCTAACATGAAAAAGGCTTTAAGAGCAATTGGACTGACCTTACCGTGCTTTGGAACTTTCTATATGATATGGAATGGTCGTCCAAAGCTAAAGGAGAATCTTGCACATTGTTGAGGATTTCAGGGACCCACGGACTGTCCGGCTGTTTGGCCGCGGACTGTCTGCAAGTGTTCCCCTGGAAATAAAACAGATTTAGGACCATCGACTATCCGCAGGTGCTGATTTTGAATCCAACGGCTAGTTTCGGTGAACCGTGGACCGTCTGGGTGTTGTACCACGGACTGTCCAGGAATCTCACAGAAACAGAGTAATAGCTAGTTCTGGAGCCCTCCTCTATATATAGTGGGTTGCCTAGCTTGGGGAGCACCCTTTGGCCATTTCTGAAGTATATCTCATAGGAGAGCTTCCTTCTAACACCTCCTCTCATATTCTTAGCTTTAGGGCAATATTTGGAGAGTGAGTGTGAGATCCATTAGTGAGAATCCTTGCATGAGAGATTCCTTGTGGCACTAGGTGATTGATTTGTTGGTGTTATTGCTTATTACTCTTGGAACTTGCTGGTTCCTAGATGGCTTGGTGTTTCTGTCTTCATGAAGCACGCAAGAAGGATTGTGTGGTTCTTCGAAGCTTGGATTTGTGAGGGGCTATTGAGTTCATCCCCGCCGGAGGAAGCTGAAGAACATATCTAGTGGAATCAAAGTGCGAAGAGTGCCTAGTGGATTCATCCGGCTCAAGTTTAGTGCTCGAGAGGAGCCTACCTTGTGAGTGGTCCAAGGCCTGCAGACTTGGAGCTAACAAGAGGAGCGGCAATCGTCTTGCTTCAACTTGGAATAAGTGACCGGCAAGTCACTGAACCAAGTAAAAAACATTGTGTGTCATCCTCTACATTGTGGTTTGCAAATCTCAACATAAGCTTACTTCATTACTATATATCACTCTTGTGTTGATATTGTTGTATCTAGTAGCTTCCGCCTTATCTCTAGTATGTCTAGGAGCTCCCTTGTGCTTTTGCATATTCTAATTGCTTAGGTTGCTTGACCTTGCCAACTAGAATTGTTTAGGAGCTGCTATAGCTTACACAAGCACCTATCTCTTTCTTACATATCTCTTGTTAGGTGCTTGTTGAATTATAGTTAGAGGGGTGAAGTCTTGGCTAGACCGATAGATTTAAATTCCGCAATTATATTGGTTAGCTGGAGAGATTAGTTAAAAAAGGGACTATTCACCCCCCTCTAGTCGCCATTGATCCTACAAGTGGTATCAAAGCTATGTATCTCATTTGTGGTCTTAACCGACCCAGGAGGATGGCGACTTATGGGCTAGATGTTGAGTGTCCACAAATTTTTGATGGCACACAATTTGCACGTTGGAGAAATTGGATGTCATGTAATTACAAGTTTATTTCTCCTCAAATGTGGTGGATTGTAGATGTCAGCTTTTCTTGTGCGACTGATAGAAAGGATGCTACTCAAGCACAAAAGAATTGCCTCACTCTCAATTGCCAAGCTATTAACATTTTCTATCGATCTATGGATGATAGCATATTTGAAGATATCATGAATTTTGAGTCCGCTCATGAGATATGGGTTTATCTCAATGAAAAATATGGTGCTATCGTTGATGATGATGATGAAGTTGAGCCAAAAGGTGAAAGCACATGAGGATGTTGAGCATGATCACAACATGGTGGATGTGAAGGATTGCTCCAACTCATGGTCAAATGATGACGATGATCGATCTACCATATATTCACTTGGCAAGATGAATGATGATGCATCAAGTGTTGCAAGTGATGATTCTACCTCAAGCACACTTGATGGAGATGGTGATGGTTCATGCTTGGTCTATGAGTGTGATGCTACTACAAGCCCATCAACAACACAACATTGCTTCATGTCACAAGGTGACACAAAGGTATCAAGTTGCAATGTGATTGACCATGATTCATATGATGAGCTTGTTAGTAGACTTGCTAGCATGACCATGTCTTTAGAAAATGAGAAAGCTAAAACAACAAAATTAGAAAATGAAAATTCATTTCTAAAGACAACATGTGAACAACAAGGGCATCTACTTTATGTTACTATTTGTTCACATGATGTGATAAAATTGGCTCATGAGGAGCTTCATGTTGCTCATGACAACTTGTTACAAGATCATGCTTTTGTCACTAAGAAGCTTTAGAAAAATGAAATTAAAACTAGTGAAAGCTCATCATTTGGGTTAAATGATCAATCACATGTTACTAACCCTTGTGATGTAGAGAAGAAGCATGTATCCACCTCTTGTGATGATTTAGATTTGTCTAGTTCTTCATATTTGGATTCTAGTTCTCCTTCTATGTATCATGAGACTAACCATGTAGAAGAAGAGAATGAACCAAATAATGAAGAAAAGAAATCAAGATGCAAGGATGGATTGATTAGATTGCCAAGAGTCACTAAACATCAATTATTGGCAAGCTATAAGAAATTTGGCAATATGAATGGCATCGACTACAACAACACCAAGATCAAGGGAAAAAGATGGGGCAAGAGGAAGTATGAGGGAGAGATGAATAGAATAGAAGAACTTTCTCATTATAAGTGCTTCAAGTGCCACAAGGAGGGCCACTTAGCCATAAGTTGTCCCAACAAGAGAAAGAAGGTGCCACGAGTCACAAGTGAAGAAAAGTCAAAGGTTTCTCAAGTGCAAGCAAACATCAACAACAATGTTGCTAACAAGTTGGGAATGAAGAAAGTGAGAAGAGAAGGAAGAAGAAAAAGTTTGAACAAGAATTTCTTCTCCGATGAGGCATATCAATATCACAACAAGGGACACCTTGTGTATGGTGAGCCAAATGGTAACTATCCTAAGCCAAGTTCAATTCATGAGAAATATTTGCTTAGGAAGGATAGTAAAGGTACCGTGAAGGCTACAATTGCTAATCATTCCAATGTGCATGTGAAGGCCATTTGGGTGCCTAAACATTTGGTTACTAACATGAAAGGACCCAACTTGGATTGGGTACCATCAAGCAATTGAATGATTAGTAGGTAACTTGGTGGCATTGGAAACTTGGTTTATTGATTTGCAATTCTCTTATCGACATGAGGCCAAGTTTGAGTTGATATTTTTTGCATATCTTGAACCAATGCTACACTAGAGGTTGTTTCATGAGGAAGTCTTTTATTGTGAAAAATACACTTCTTGATGCAACAAATTCAACTCCGACAAGATAACCGCCCAAGAGTGTGTGAAGAAGCTTCAAGGAGGATCAAACCGAATTTGAAGCATTTTGGGTGATATTTAAAAATCAGAAGCTCATGAAAGTGCTCTAGCTCAAGCAATGATGATAAAAGTGCTACGTATAGATGCTTGATGATTTGGCCATATTGAAAGTGTCTAGGCCATGAAGATTGTTGATCCAAATATATTTATCATGGATTTATCTTATTTATTGATTCTCACATGGAAATCATCTATATTGGATCATATCTTCTCTCCAACCGGTGGTATGGAATTTATATGTGCATTTTCATGGCATACCTTACTAGAATGCTCATAGGTGCATATAGCTTCTATTTAGTCTCATATCTTCTCATTATCAAAATATTTCCTATTTGTTTGTTTGTTTGTTTGATCAAATGTGCAATATTGAGATTTTATCCATAAGCAATGCTATCTTGATGAGATTGATAAGATAGAGGTGTTTGAATTGGAACTCTTATCAAAACTGGTATTAAAATAATGATTGAGCAGTTTGAGATCTTACAAAGGCAGTTTGGAGCTCAATGGAAATATAAACCCAACTGTGCAGCAAGCTGAAAGTGCAGTTATCCAGATCTCGGATTGTCTGCACCTGGGAACTCGGACTGTCCATGGTAGAAAATATGTCAGCACAGGCTTCTGGACAGAAAAGTTGAAGACACAAAAATTTGCATCTCGGACTATCCGCGTATGGTAGTCTGGACTGTTCGCAAGTCATTAACAGCACAAAGTCGAAAGTGCAGAGTTGAGAAAAATAAAATTTAGCATTTTTAAGAATCTACAGTGGTCCATGCTCTATTCTCTGGATTGTCCGCAGGTCAGGACCAGACCAAGTCGAGGTGCGTAGTTGGAAAATAAAAATTAGACTTATAGTCTGAAGGCCGGTTTGACTGTCCACCGTACTTATCGCGGACTGTCCGTGGGTCGGGTTTTAACCCAGACTGGACCCGACGGGAAAAGAGACTGAGCCACTTCTTCCAAATCAAACCATCCGTGCTCCTATCCCTGTCACCCGTGTGGTGCCAAGGAGGAAGAGGGAGGGTGACCGGGCGTTTGGAGCCTTCCCTGGACTCTTCAAGAAGTTCCCCCGACACTCCGCGAGCTTCTCCACCATGTCCTCTCGGTTTTTCTTGGATTCCCCATCTCTTGGCTGGATTTTTGCCATGGATGGATGATAGAGTTGACTCCTCGATCTATTCTTTGGGCCATGGATTTGGAAATCTTTTTGGGGGAAGCTGTTGCTCATGCTATGGAGATGATATGCCTAGAATTTGGTAGAAAGTTATTGGTTGAACCATGAGATATGGGGATGGATTGGATGAATATTACTGTAGCCATGCGTGGGCATGAACAGTATATACTGCTTGAATCAATTATGCCTTATGCAATAGCATCTACAGCAACAAATACTTACAGTACACAGCTCAATTCTTTGTACTCATCATTACTATGAGTTGGTTCATCATGTGTTGATAAGAGATTATGGGGCTTGATTGTTGAATTTTCATTGGGAAAATCACTTGGTAGTCATGATCATTATTGACAGCAGTACTCCACTTATTTGATTGTGTTGCTAATCTAGTTCATTCTCATATCACCTGGACAAGTCATGAAATTGAATGATATCTAACTATAGCACTTGCTTGTTGTCTCATGCACATTCATTGTAAGTCTATTGTGAGTTCATGGCAGTGATACATCTCTAAGTGGGCAGTACATCTTGATTATCTATACATATCACTTGTGTTATGCTATGATTTGAGTCAAAATAACAGTCAACCATCTATGATGCTTTGGCCTGTCACTCATGTCACTTATACATTGCTATATTCTTTTCTGTGCATTGACAGTAGCAGTGGCAGAACCAAGAAAGCAACCACTGGCAAATCCAAGGCAAGCTTATCAAGGGCCAAAAGAAGCAGAAATAGTCTTGATCCAGATTAGAATCCAAATCCAGCGGAAAGAGATGAAGAAGACAGCAGTGATGATGAAGAGATGGATGTGTCAGGCTATCAAGGTGTCATTAGAAAATGGACCTCATCTGAATATGAAGATGCAAGAAGCCCAGATCAATACACCTTTCAAAGAAGTGCCACACTTCCATATTTTCACACAATGGTGCAGAAAGATGCCTTCTTTGGATTCATTAAGACTAGAACTGGCCACAAGCATCAAGCCATCAGCATGACATATTGGCTTGAATAGGATGGAATGGCAGATTTAATTACAAAACTGCACAGCTTGGCCTACATGATTTCTTTGAGCACCAATGTGATTGGAATGACATGATAGTCAAATAGTTCTATGCCACTATGGAAATCAGAATGGTGAGAGAAGAGATTGAGTGGATGACAGGAAAAAGGAGGTACATTGCCACGTTTGATGACTTTGCTGCCGCAAACAAGATAGACAGTGGTCTCTTGTATGGAACCATTGATGTTGATGAAGAAGAAAATCTACCTATAAAGCAATGGGAATAGTTCTATGAGCCTAATGAGAAAGGGACAGTTGGAAATCCTAAGGGTTTAAGGCATTATCCAGCATTGATCAACAAATTCTACAGGTTGACCATCTTACCTAAAGGAGGAAACAGAGATGCAATCAGGGATAAGTTCTAGAATATTATTCATCACATTATGTATGAAGAAAAATTTGATGTGGTCAAACTTATCATGAACCAATTGGCAGTACAAAAGCATGACATGACCACCAATCAATACTTTGCTCCCTATATCATGTCTCATTCTTTAGAAAACAAGGTTCAAAGGGAATTGTGAAGTCAAGCATTCCTCATACAGAACCTATGGAAATGAGCCAGAGTTCTATAGAAGGCCAATCACTCCCTTTCCTCCACCTGAGGCAGAAGAAGAAGAAGAAGCTGATGATCGTGATGCTCATATGGGAGGTCATGATGAGCACATGAGAGTTGATGATGAGCAGCACATTCCAGAGCCTCAGATGCCAGAACATTAGGGATATGGTTGGCAACCTCCTCCAAGATACTTTGATCCTTTCTTTGCTCAATATGGTCAGCAAATGCAGTAGCAGATGCAGCAAAGTTTTGAGGCTATGGATCAAAGGTGGAAGACTCGCATGGACACTAGTTTATAGAGGTTTGAGTAGCACATTCACACTCATATGTACCAGCCCATAATTGTCCATAATGATGCTCTCAGTGCATAGTTTGGCACATTATCTACACAGGAGCAGTTTCAGCAACTTCAGAATAGGCAAGGTCACATTGAGTAGCGTGTTGATGAGCTAAACAACAACTTTAACATTTTTAGTGACATTTCAACATGATCTATCCAAGGCCTATACCACTTGTAGCTTAGTTTCCTTACATGCCATATTATCCTCCAGAGTATGCTCCAGCTGCACCTTCAGCTTCATATTATCCACCTCAATTCTACCCTCCTCCTCCTAGTGACAATGACAATGCCGATGCTTAAAGCCAATCTTTTGGAAAATTAATGACAAAGGGGGAGAAAGTGAAGAAGTGAAAGAAAATTGAAGATCTTTGATGGATAAAAAACTCAGAAGCTTGCCTATGGACATTGCATGTTTTTATTTATATCTTGGACAATGCATTTGTGTGGCTTGCATCTTAGTTGTAATAACTCTATATTTGTGGCAGCTTGTGTGCTAGAACTTAAACTTGTGTATGACTAGGTGTATTGTGCATGGTACCTTATGTTGAAAATTGTGTTGCCCTAATACTCTTGTGAAGTAGTTCTAGCTTATTTGTGGTATTCCAATGATATTATTCATGTTTATGGTTTTCAAGGTAATATCATATATATCTTGTGTTCCTTGTTTACCACTATGTAAGGGAAACTCATCCAAAATTTCTAAATTTATGCATATGTGAATGAATTGAATCCAAATCTTTATGCACATATGTAGGGGGAGCTTTCACTACATAGTTGAGTTTTGGAGCATTTATCCATCCTAACCCATATTCTTCATGCTATGGATAAATGGTTTAAAACTCTTTTTCAAGCTCACAAAATACATTGTATGGAGTTGGCTTGAACTTTCAATTATTCTTTAACTTCTTATTGTGGTTGTCATCAATTACCAAAAAGGGGGAGATTGAAAGGTCTAGGCCCTTGTTTGGGTTTTGGTAATTAATGACAATGCTTGTGAACTAACCTTTGAGTTTAGTGTGTGAACGCTGAAGTGGTTGAGTTCACAAGATGAGATGTATGTTGGCATTGGGTTAAATGCTAGTATGTTGGAAAGTTCAAATCAAACATAGCAAGCAAGTGAAGATGGAAGCAAGACTTGGCTTGATGGACCGGTTGCAAGGGTGAAGGGCAAGTTGAGGCTTAGAAGCGAAGGACCATGCGATGGTGAAGCTTGGGCAAGACTTGGTGTCGAAGGACCAAAGTGACGGTGAAGAGCAAGTGAGGCTAAGGTTGATGGACTTGGAGTCTATGTGATGGTTTGAGTGATCCACATCATTTTTGAAGATCAAGCTTGAGATTAATTGTCATATCAAGTAGCTTGGTGAATGTCGGGCAATACCTTCCTTGCGGGTATCAAATTTGTGGAATTTGGATTTGCGCAAGGCGAAGATATGAAACATAGGGTGTTTCATTTTGTTGGCTATGAGGTGTTTAGAGAAGATTAAGATAGCCAGATTTAGGATTGATAGCTGTACTATTAAGGAGGCAATCATGCTTTACAGTTTGGTTATCTAGTGTCACTTGAGAGCTCTAGCGTTGCGGTACGTTTAGTGATAAGTGGCGATGAAAGGAAAAATCTTTATGAAATGTTTTCAAAAGGCTAACCGATGGTGAGTTTGGAAATGGTCTCGGTGAGACCATCTCTTGGTGTTGGCTAACTTGAAAAAGGTTTTGAGAGCGCTTGGACTAACCTTATCATGCTTTGGAACTTTCTATATGACATGGAATGGTCGTCCAAAGCTAAAGGAGAATCTTGCGCGTTGTTGAGGATTTTGAGGACCCGCAGACTGTCTGGCTGTTTGGCTGTGGACTGTCCACAAGTTTTCCCCTGGAAATAAAATAGATTTAGGACAATCTATTTTGTTGGGATGCATGTCAACAGCGGACAGTCCGGGCCTGGTTGGGTAGACTGTCAGCAGGTCATTTTAATCGATGAGCCAAGCTACTGGATGTTCTGTCCAGTGTGCCGCAGATGTACCGCGGATAGTCCGGGCTTTGTCCCATGGACTATCCGCTGGTAATTCATGCTGGTAGGCAGAGGTGCTGCCATTTCTGTTGGAGGTGCCATGGTATAATGGTGGACCGTCTGGGCTTCGGACCGCGGACTGTCCGCAGGTGCTGATTTTGAATCCAATGGCTAGATTCGGTGAACCGCGGACTGTTCAGGCGTTGTACCATGGACTGTTCGGGAATCTTGTAGAAACAGAGTAACGGCTAGTTCTAGAGCCCTCCTCTATATATAGTGGGTTGCCCGGCTTGGGGAGCACCCTTTGGCCATTTCTGAAGCATATCTCGTGGGAGAGTTCCCTTCTAACACCTCTCATATTCTTAGCTTCAGGGCAATATTTGGAGAGTGAGTGTGAGATCCACTAGTGCGAATCTTTGCGTGAGAGATTTCTTGTGGCACTAGGTGGTTGATTTGTTGGTGTTATTGCTTATTACTCTTGGAATTTGCTAGTTCCTAGACGGCTTGGTGTTTGTGTCTTCGTGAAGCACGCAAGAAGGATTGTGCGGTGCTCTGAAGCTTGGATTTGTGAGGGGCTATTGAGTTCGTCCCTGCCGGAGGAAGGCGAAGAACATCTCTAGTGGAATCGAAGCGCAAAGAGTGCCTAGTGAATTCGTTCGGCTCAAGTTTAGTGCTCGAGAGGAGCCTACCTTGCGAGGTGGTCCAAGGCCTGCGGGCTTGGAGCTAACAAGGGGAGCGACAATCCTAGGACTTGCTTCAACTTGGACTAAGTGACCGGCAAGTCACCGAACCAAGTAAAAAACATCATGTGTCATCCTCTACATTGTGGTTTGCAAATCTCAACATAAGCTTACTTCATTACTATAAATCACTCTTGTGTTGATATTGTTGTATCTAGTAGCTTCCGCCTTATCTCTAGTATGTGTAGGAGCTCCCTTGTGCTTTTGCATATTCTAGTTGCTTAGGTTGCTTGACCTTGCAAACTAAAATTGTTTAGTAGCTGCTATAGCTTGCACAAGCACCTATCTCTCTGTCTTAAATATCTCTTGTTAGGTGCTTGTTGAATTATAGTTAGAGGGGTGAAGTCTTGGCTAGACCGATAGATTTAAATTCCGCAATTATATTGGTTAGCCAGAGAGATTAGTTGAAAAAAGGGACTATTCACCCCCTAGTCGCCATTGATCCTACACTCACTCACCGCCGGCCGGACCGCCACCACCGCCTTGTCACGGCCGCCACTAGGCCGGTCGGCCGATTTCTATAGCCAGGGAGGATTTGGGAGGGAGAGAGAGGTCGCCGCCGCCGTCGTGGCCACCCCCGCCTCGCCCAACGCCTCGGCCGTGGCGCCCTGGCGGCCTCGCCCGCTTCCATGCATGCGCTGCCTCGCCTGCGCCCTGCAACCGCCGCACGCGCCGCTAACGCAAGTTGCGCGCGTGCGCCAAATAGCGCTCGGGCCGCTGGACGCCACCACATGCTCTACGCCGATTTTGAGGACACCGCTTTCCCAAAATCGACAGGAATCTGCCAGTGGCAACCTCCTTTCCACTCGAATCTATCGACCGCCACCACAACTCCATCGATCTGAATATGCTCCTCTCCGCTGAATTTCTCCTCGTCTTAGGCAACTCCTTTGTGCACAAAATACTTGAATGCAGGTAATCCCCTCTTTCCCATTTCTTACATACATCTGGAATCGACCTTTGTCCCTTCCTCTACAAATGATTTCTGTATATGTGCATCTAGATCAATCATTCGCTGGCAGAGTCTAGATATGTGGATTTCATGGTCCAGTTGCTTTGCTTTCATGTTCCACATTAGAAGGAACCATTGGATCTCTGAATAACTAATTGTGCTTCTCGAAACTAGATGGCATTTCATTGATTAAATTAGGATTCAGTCTATGATGATGACCATCCTTTGTATAGTTAGAAAATTGTAGTTCATCATAATGTATCGAGTAAAATAGTGCAGCAATTTATATGTGCAAATTTTTATTCTTTTACAGGAAGCCATGTCTATTACATAGATATTTGACCTAAATTTGGAAGCAATAGATATTGAAGCTTCTAATAATGTTTAGTTAAAAGCAACCAACACAATGTGATAGAAAATAGACTGCTAATAGCAGAAATTAACCAGAAAAATGAAGGCATAATTGGTCCAAGTGATACAGCAGCCAAAAACAGTAGAACATACTCTTGACGAAATGCAAATCTAGCAAGCAGAAAAATTTTTCAAGGAGTCTAGGAAAACTATTCTAATAGATCAAATAAGTGTTGCTACAATTGATGCTGAGGAAGATGTAGAAGTCCTATCTACACCCACATGAGACTTTTTTTAGAATGAGCTTCGATTACTCAAAAGCTGCAAAGGACTACTACAAAAGTAATGCTAAACGAGTAGGTTTCTCGACTAGGATCAACACATCTCATGAATTAAAGAAGGACCATATGAAGATCAACTACATAATTGTTTGTTAGAAGGCCGCTCTTCGCCATGCCAGCGCAACTGCTTAGCTGTCTTCACACATGCGAATATCTTGTGCACCCATGGAGCTATACGGAAGTACCAAGCAACCTTTACACTAGGCACTTATCTAGGTTTTTGTATGTGTCTCCTCCGTACAATATGCAATCACTAGTACAAACGTGGATTTTTTTCAAGCTCGAGGCTGATGGGGCAAATCATTTGCTTGGCCTGGTATGTCTTTTCTAGTAGCTCACTTTGTGCTGGAAGCATTTTTGATATTTTATCTAATAAATCATCGAAGCCTTTATCACTCAATCTGTGTGCAGATTTGAACTTTAAAAGCATGATGACAGCTTCCAATTTGCTCATAGAACAATCCTCGTACAATGGTGTATCAGCATCTTCTCTCATTTTCACTAGCTTTTTCAGCTAAATATCACTTAGAAATCTGGTATCTATGTTATGTAGCATCAAAGAAATACCATCATCTTTTGCGGTGTCATCCGCTAGCGTATTCCTAAATACATCATTAACGGTAGCCACAAGTCCCGTGTTGACATCGAGATCCTCATCATTGTTCGCATGCACAATATTCACATCATCATGGTGGTGCACGTCAGGCACATCCACATCATCATTGTTTCCCTGCACAATATTCACACCAACCTCCCCATGCAGAGACCATATCGTATAGTTTGGCATGAACCCCCTCATAAGCAAGTGCGATTGGATAGACATGGGATTCAAAATCATCCTATCATTTGTGCAATCTTTAAATGGGCAGAAGATCATGTTCCCAACCCCAACATTAGCTATGGCAGCATTGATCAACATTTTGATGCCATCCATGTATTGCTTGTCCGATCGAGACAAATTCATCCACGATCGAGACAAATTCATCCACTCTCGATCCATCTCTGTTCAAAAAATTGCAGAGAAATTAATAAATAGTGGATTAGCTTCATGAACAATATTATACATTAATTATAGAGTGAAATGGGTAGCCTGAGCCATATATAATTTGAAAACTATAGCAATGTAGCTCCAAAGAAGGTGTTAACTCATAGTCCCATATAAAGAAAATGATTATACACTAATAAAAAAATTATTCTACTCAACGGCACTAAAATTGGAGACACTATTCTACTTAAATTATTTATATAAAAATAAATTGGAGACTTGATCAAGAACACCAATGTAGCTCCAAACAATGTGTCAACACCTAACAAAATTGTAAAGTAATCTACTCTACTCCTAACATGAATTAATTCGAGCATTACATACTAACAATCATCTTGATCAAACCATGAAATTTGCTAAGATTTCAAATGAGGTGATGATATATAGACACCAACCTAGCTTTTTGGATGATGGAGATGATGGATTCCCCACAAAGTGCTTGGAAGCCTTGCACAAAGTCTAATTTGAAATTGCTCTCTAGGATGGAGGAAGAACTAGAATGAGAATCAAGCAATGTAGCCATCAAAACAAAGCTAATGAAGTAAGAAAATCAAAGGAGTGGATGCTTGTTACTGACTTTAAAGCAAAAGGATCAAGCCATTCTTCAAAATTCAAGGACTAGCTCATGATTTTCAGCAGCCACAACAATGAAGGAAATGGCCCGTGCGCGCTCCTCTATTCTATGGAATGGAGTGAAGAGGAAGGAGAGGATGGTACAAGCCTTTCTGTGGTGTCAACAAATCACTGCCGGCCTAAGTCTAGACCCGGCAGTGTTGTTTCATATCATTGTCGGCGCTTGGCTCAACCCTGCAGTGATATGTGGCCGAGAAATCACTGCCAGATCGAGACACCAACCGGTAGTGATGTGCATCAACACTGCCGGTGCCTTCGCTCCATGAGCCAAGTCTTGTCTATCAGGGCGTGGCATCGGTAGTGAAGACTCGTCACAGTTGGTTTCACCATTTCTAGTAGTGATGGGATGAGTAGTAATCTGTAGTAGTGTTACGTGGCTTTGTGTATGGTTTGGTTCGATCTCCGGATTTCCCACACACACCAACCCCAAAAACCACACTCACCATGGCTTATAATAAGAAAACTATTCCTCTCTCATGTTCCTCTTGCATTTGCTCAGTCTAGCAATATAATGTGCATTCATTTTCTTGCCTGCAAAAACATGTCCTAGAGGTGTAGCAGCAACGCTTGCATCATGTGCGTGTATAATAATCTCCCAGCCCATTGCTTTTTCTTTCTTCATGGGCTGGACACTCAAGATTTATTTAATACGATATATCAAAATGGCAGGCATCTGGCGAAACCATCTAAGAAATCTTTTTCTGACTGCATTTTCAATAGCGGCATCATGCCTCCCAAATCCTAGAGTCCCAGTATGCTGGAAAGAATCATCATTGATGAAGTGCAGGACGGGTTAAACTAGAGAGGGCAGCATCGGAGTGCCTCACCCTTGCCCCTAGACATGGATATTTCGATCCAGACTGACTGCCAGGTTTGACCGAGCCTGCTTCTTCACCGACGAAGCATGATGAGTACATATATCCATAGGGCTCTTCTAGCCAGCTTCTCCATGGATGAAGTTGACACGAGCCATGATAAGTTAGGGAGACAAGAACCTTAGCTTTCCAACTCTAGCTACACCGGAGCGTGATTCAACACACACAATGTATAAAACGAGCAATTTGTCAGAAGCCAAAATCAAATTGGATTCCCAAAGGAAGGTATATGCATGGTTGGAAGAACAATAACCATCTCCATCCATCTAATCATCTTTTGTAGTCAGACATTATGTGGATAGGACCCATTATCTGGCTTGAATGGTTGTTAGAGTGTCCATCAAGTAATTACAAAGTTGTTAATTTCAGAAAACAACACAATCATGAATGTGTCAAGAAATTCTCACTTACAAAATACCTATCATCAGAACTAGCAGCACAAAATTGTTCCAAAAATCACAACAAAAATCATCATCAAAAAGGTGAGAATTGGAGGAGGGAAAGGATAAACTCAAAATTTAGCAACCATTCGATTACCCAACCATGAATTCATTTGTACATCATATTACCCCCTCCCAAATATCCTCCCACTTTAGATGAGAATTTACTCTAAGAGGTAGTCACTGCTTATCTCTAGCCTAATCTCTCTAACATGAATCTCTCTTGGCTAATCCTAAGCAAAATTGTATGGGGTGAAAGGATGGATGTCTTAGGTAGCCACTTCTCTTATTTATAAGGCTATTATCCCTAGGTTTAAACTTGAAACATTGTGTGACTACGCGTGAAATGGCTAAATTTGACTTATGTGCATCGGACGGACATGGGACCTTCATGAAGTCTCTTTGCCTTGACATAAGCTCTCTGATGACGCCATGTGCTTCCCCAAGATGGTGATGATACTACCGAAACTCCACCAAGGTGGAGACAACGGTGGCCTGAGGCAGGCCCCCTTCCCCTACCGCGGGATATGGAAGTCTCGAGGATGGATCTTTGCAGTGCTAACGTGCCTGGTTCACTCCACCTCATCATGATGGTGCATGGTGGTTCTGTAGCCTAGTCATGTTGCAAGCATAGTGGCTTAATTGCTAGCAACGGTGTGGCACCTAGCCCTGCTTGGTAGTGACTAGTGTGGCACAGTACAACGTTAGTTTGTCACCGTTGGCATCAATGGCGACTTGTATACAATCTGCTGGACTACTATGGCATCTTTGTGATGGTGGCTCTGACAACAACGAATTGTTAGAGTGGTGGTGCCTTTGATGTGCACATGACATGGTTGTCGAGCACCTTCATGAAGCAATTTGATAGGTTGGAAACTTCAAGTTGGTTGCGGTTAATTTTGGTTGACATAACGGATGTTGGCCATGGATGTCAGTGGTCTATTGTCGTGACAATGACAACTTGCAGAAGGCAACTCTCACTGGACATGAGCCTGAGAAGCAGTTTTGTGTGGCATCAGGGGACTATCTTGGCCTGGTGTGGAAGCATGATGGGTTTGACCTGATGTGTTTTGGTGCTTGGCGAGCTAGCAATGGTTGTGAGGCTGATGACACAACAATGAATCCTGATGACACAACAATGAATCACGCTTATCAGTGACTCGATTGGTGTGGCTACAACAACTCGCTGGTGGCGGCTCACTTCGATTAGAAACTTGATATAGGTCGTAGTTTGTGATGGGGGCTTTGGGAGAAATCCTTGGTCGGCTTGCTAATGATGATAATGGCGATGCTTGCGGGCCTTGTATACCTCACTGGAAGCATTTTCATGAGCCCTCATTCCTTCCTGCATCTACACCTTGGGTCCTTTACTTGTCATAAAAATAGTGCCATATTTTGGTGGGCGCTGATGGCATTTGCGGATGTCATTTTCCTCCATGGAGGCATCACTTTTGAAATCCCTTGATAGTTTGCTTCTACATTGGGCTGGATGATTTATGGTTTTGTGGGCAATTTTTTTGTGGTGGTATATATGCCTTTGCTATCATCCCATGTTGTTTCTAGGAGGTGTTGGTGCAAAGAGTTTTGTTTATACATTTGTATGTACTTGTTTACTTCTTTATTAATACATAGACCGACATTTATCCTACCAGCTGCTCTCATTCTTCACATGAATGCTTCTTGACAAGAATTGTCTGGGAGACTGGTAGCATGCATGGATGTCCTAGGATGGCAAGGCCAACTAGAATGTTGTCAAATATCATGTGTAGAGATTAAGGGGGTTAGAAAATCTTAAGGTAGAAGGCTGGAGTAAAAGTAGATTAGTTCTTTTATGGGGTCTAATCTCCGATGACATGTGGCAGCAGGAGTGAGAGTGGAGGGGGGCGGCGGCGGAGCTGGAGCGTGCGCCCGGGGGCGGCACATGGCTGAGGCAGTGCGGGTGGCGATGGCATGCAGGGCAAGGGCGGTGGTGGCTAGGGTTTGAAGAGAGAGAGAGCCAAGAGTTGAGGGCTGGGTAAATAGTTTCCCCTATTTCTTTGTTGATTGCAACGAAAACATGAGGGTTTACATTTATAGTTCATGCAGGACTTGGCCCCTAAGCAACCAGAGATCCTGTGGATCTTGCTTCCTATTTTATTTATTTCTATTTCCCTAATTGGTCTAGATGACATGGTGATCTCCATAGACGAAGGCGGCAGTGGTGGGGCTGCGCCCGCACCCTCATCTATCCTGCGCGCAGCACCTTGGGCCCGCGAGACGTGGCCTGTTGCGGCAGTGGCGATGTTGCTCCTTTGTTGGGCCCTCCAGTTGGCCCAATTTCTTGCCAATTTGTAGAGCAAGCATTGGACTTGTTATAGTTATCTTACTCTAGACAATCTATTCCATACATAAATTACAAGATTTCCACAGATCGGAGGAGTTTCTAACCAGAAAATCACATTTTGGACTCATGTAGCCAAATTAAAATTGGCTTAGTCCACTTCCAAAACTAGCTTGAGCTATTTTTTACTGAGCCTAGGTGGCTATTATACTTTTTTGACCGAACTGGTTGGGGAGTCCCCGACCTACTTTTTTCAATTAAATGAAAGAATGGGGTTAAATTACATCAGGGTTTGCATGGCCTTAGGTCTAAAAGAAAAAGGAACAGATCACTAGCTAAGGCTATCTCTCCACAATTTGATGAGGTTGCTCTTTGTGGGTTTGGCCTTTATACAGACCAACCCAAGTTCATGCCTGAGGTGACTTTTCCAAGCATCACACTTTTATCCCCATTATCAAAAATGATCGTGTTTCAGATACGCCAAATGCACCAGCAAGTAGTGATTAGAATTTCTCTAAAATAGGGTTGTTGAAATTCTCCCTGGCTTTCAGTATCATGTCGACTAGGTTTAGAGAGAAATCCCTAAGGATGGAAATGGCAGCTTAACACTCTTGACTGAACTGACATTGAAAGAAGAGGTGGAAATAGCTTTCTTCTGTGTTGTTGCTACAGAGAACACAAGAGTATTCAGGTATCTGCATATTCTTTCTCTCATATTCTTTGTGTTCGGTCTATCTGTGACCAGAAACCAAAAGAAGAATTTTTTATTCCCCATGTTGCTGAGCCATTTGAACAAAGGAGAGCTACTTGTTTTAGTGTCCATTGCTTTAATTGTAACCAAAAGTAGAGCCTGTTGGAACCCCATTTGTAGCTCCAAGTGTCCAATATATCCTCATTCTAGTCTCTAGTCTCCATGAGATCCTGAAGCTCCTCAAGCTGACTGATGGCCTCTAGGAAAAGGGTAGGCAGAATACTCTATCTAGTTGTTGATTGATGAGAAACCTGACTGAGCATGTAGCCTTTCTTGCAAAGGAGAACAAATATGGGAATTTATTTTTTAAAGGCTGATCTACCCAAACATATGACCAAAGCAGCACAAAGTTGCCCTTGCTGGGCTTATAGATTGTTATACTCTGAAATATGGGAAACAACTTCATTACATCCTTCCACCAAAAAGAGCCTATTGGTGTTCTGCCTTGTGGAGGGTGCTGCTGTTGGTGTACATTTTGGACCAGGTAAGGGATGCCCATGGATTGTTTGCATTGTTGTAGAATTTGTTTAGATGTTTCATTAGGAGGGCATCATTTTGTCTCTCAATATCAATGATGCCTAAACCACCCTGTTTTTTTGATTGCAGGCTTCTTCCCAAGCAACAAGTGTTTTCCCTCTGCAATTCAGCTCCCCTTTGGTCCATAAGGAGGCTTTTCTAGCTTTGTCCAGTTGACTGACAACTGAGGGTGGGAGCTTGAGACAACACATATAGAAGGTGGGTAGGGAACTGAAGACTGAGTTTACTAAAATAAGCCTTCCACTGTAGCTGAGGAGTTTACTTCTTCCTGTTAGTCTCCTTTCCACCTTGCTATTAAGAAGGGCATAATCATCTATATTTGGTTTTGTAGTGCCTAGGGGTAAGCCTAGGTATGTGAAGGTCATGTTTCCAACCAGGTAGCCAAAGGTATTGGCAAGATGAGAGGCCTTTTCAGCAAACATATAAATGGGTACTAGAAAATATTTGGAAAAATTGACATGGAGGCCACTGGAATCAGAGGAACTTCTCAACAAGCCTTTTAAGTTGAACAAGGTTCTAGCATCACCAAGAAGCACAAGAAGTGTGTCATCTGCATATTGGACTATGGGAAAGTCACCTTGGAAGGTATCACTGAGAGGATGTTTCAGAAACACCAGAGGCCCATGCCTTGTTGACTATGCTTTGGAGCAGATCAGCTACGAGTACAAATAGTAGAGGTGATAGGGGGTCACCTTGTCTTACCCCTCTTTTAGTTTTGCGAGGGCAGCTATTTAGGACGACTGATGAGGTCTCACTGCTTAGTAGATTTTAAACCCATTGAATCCATTTTATAGGGAACCCTTTATGTTTGAGAATTTGTAAAGTAAAAAGATGCTCTTATTTGTCAAAGGCTTTTTTAAAGTCTAGCTTCAGGATAACTATCTCTTTCTTGACTGATGACACACTAAAGGCCCATGCCATGTTGACTATGCTTTGGAGCAGATCAGCTGCAAGTACAAATAGTAGAGGTGATAGGGGGTCATCTTGTCTCACCCTTCTTTTACATTTAAAAGTTTTGCCAGGGCAGCTATCTAGAATGACTGATGAGGTCCCACTGCTCTAGATTTTTAACCCATTGAATCCATTTTACAGGGAATCCTATATGTTTAAGAATTTTCAGAATAAAAGGGTGCTCTAATTTATCAAAGGCTTTTTCAAAGTCTACCTTCAGGATAACTATCTCTTTCTTTGACCGATGCCACGCCAAAGGCCTATGCCTTGTTGTCTATGCTTTGGAGCAGATCCGCTACAAGTACAAATAGTAGAGGTGTTAGGGGGTCATCTTGTCTCACCCCTCTTTTACATTTAAAAGTTTTGTCAGGGCAGATGACTGATGAGGTCCCACTGCTCAGTAGATTTTCAACCCATTGAATCCATTTTACAGGGAACGCTTTACATTTGAGAATTTCCAAAATAAAAGGGTGCTCTGATTTGTCAAAGGCTTTTTTTGCTATACTAAAACCAAAAGGCCTGTTTTCCCTCAAAACTATCAAATTGGTCCAGATTCGATCCTCTTTGATATACATACTGTATCTGATTTTCTAATTCCATATTCAAGTCTCGTATCATATTTTGGTTGGTCATAACGCTACTTTCCAGTTCATCTCCATTTTTCTTCCCTGCAAAAGGAGTTCCAATATTGTGTCCTAATCTATCGCATATTCGCATCTGCAGAAGTCAACTTGAGTTCTGTCAATTGCACTGTCAAGAACCCGTTGTTGGGTTGCCATCTTAATCCGCCCCTGGCTCTAGAAGAAGATGGTGCCACTGCTGGCCAGCGGCGTGTCGCACTCTAACTCTTTTTTTAGACCAGCCTAGGCACGTATTTCATTAAGCAGAAAGAGATTGTCTCAAAGATATACACAAACGGCGGCAACACGAGGTTACCACAAACACAAAGCCCTCACCCCTCCACTCGAATCGAATAGGCAATTACATGAATAACAGTTATGCGACTAAAGGAAAACTGACTAAAGTCGACAGTAACGCCCCCGGGTGCTTGTTACCTGCTGCACACCACAAGCTCGCCTCATCCTGGATGAATGGCAGAGGCAAGCACTAATGGCGACCTGGCAACCCGGTCGAAGGTGCGCGCGTTCTGCTCCTTCCAAATCATCCATCCAATGATGAAGAAAAGGGAGTCAAAACCTCGACAACACGGTTTGGCCACCTCCTTTCTCACTCGAAGCCACCATTGCATTGCCATCTCCTGCTGAACCGTGACCTGAAGGTGGAGCTTGCTCAACCATATGTGCCAGACCTCACGGCTAAAGCAGCAGCCAAAACTGTGGATGGGACTAATAGGACGGTAGTCTCTAATCTCCTCAGGGTGCTCCTTTTTTATTAAAATCATGAACGCTTCGTTAACGAGGTTGAAGCTCCTGAAATCCTGTGACCAAAATGCATTGAAAGCGTTCAGAGGAGGAGGTGTGGGCGGTGATCAGAGAGCTGCCGGGTGACAAAGCTCCTGCACCCGATGGGTTCACTGGATTTTTCTAGCTTGCATTTGGTTTGGGAACCAAGTGGGTTAGGTTGGGTCCAATCCAGTTATCTGGGATGAAATGAACTCATCTCATGTTTGGTTAGGGGTTTGGGTTCAACCTAGTTTTTTGTTTGGTTGAAGGGACGAAGAGGGTTGGAATGGATGTCATTTTAACACCGTTAACAGTACGTACTTGGGTCTACCTGTCATTCTCTTCTATTTTTTCTCCTTATCTACTTCCTCTGTTCACCCGTTCGATGGCCACCACGCGCAATCCCCGCCCTGCTCCGGCCTGCACCGCCTGGCGGCCGTGGTGCCTCCACGCCGGCGACCATGGACGCCCGCCGCCCCGACGGCGCCCCACCTCGCCCTTCGTCGTCTCGCCATGGCGACGCCGCGCTGTGCCTGCTCCCCACGGGCGCCCTCCGCGAGGGCCACCGGGGCCGCGAGCGCCGTCGGGCCGCCTTGAGCGCCGTCGGGCCGCCTCAAGGGCCGCCGCCCGCCGGGGCCGCAGCGAGGGCCGCCGGGGCCGCCTCGAGCATCGCTGCCCGCTGGGGGCGCCTCCACGCGCTGCGCCGCCCTGCGCCATCGGCCCGGGCCGCCTCCATGCGCCGCGCCACCCTGCTCCGAGCCGGCTCCACCGCGTGGTCCTCCGAGCATGGGTCGTGCGGGGCCGCCGCGACCGCTACCGTGCGGGGCTTCCGAGACTGGAGGCTGCGTCGTCGGTGGGCGCAGGAGCCACGCACCGCCGTGTCTGGAGGCCACGCCGTCCATGGACGCCGGGGATCGGAGGCCGCGCCGTCCCGAGCGCCACCGCCGGAGGAGAGCCGGAGGAGCCAAGCACCGGGGTCGGGGATGCGCGCGAAGGAGAAGAAGACGACGAAGCAGCGACGCCGTGCGTGTGGGTTGAGATGGTCCGCAAGTTTTGGGCGAACGAAAGAACCCGCATCTGTGCAGAATATTCCCATCGTGGGATGAACCCAACCCACTATATTTTCATCCAAACACAGGTTCATCTGGGTTCGACCCGCACAAACCCACGCCAACCCGCAATCCAAACACACTGGCTTGGGAGGTGATCAAGTCGGCACTCCAACTCTTCGTCGTCGCTTTCCATGTTGTCCTCGGTCCTCCATGCCGTGGATGCCCACATCTTTACACAACGATTACCAAGGTCACCTCATAATAACCTCATCCATTGTCGACTTCTCACCTAAGTTGATTGCGACAATGCAAGGTGGAAGGTGCCCAGCCAAATTATTTTGCGCTGAGGCCCAGCTATACATCTTGAACGACAAACAAAGTCCACACTGCAGTGACGCTCACAAACGCGTCACAATGGCCAGCTTTACAAAGCCGCAGCATCTGCTGCTTGTCGCCACCGTCGCCGTTGTTCTCTTGCTCGTCGCCGCGGACGCCCGGCGGCGTCCGGTGCACCTGCGGCTGTACATGCACGACATCATCGGCGGTCCGGGGCAGACGGCCATCCACCTCATCCGGAACGTCGGGCCGCCGCACACGTCGCTGAAGGGCGCCTACTTCGGCGACACGGTGACCATCGACGACCTCGTCACCGAAGGACCCGCCATCCACTCCAGGGCCGTCGGCCGGGCGCAGGGCACCTACATGCTGTCCTCCCAGCACGAGCAGGTGCTTGTGGCCGCCGTCACCGTCGTGCTCACCGATGGGCCCTACAACGGCAGCACCTTCACCGTGGCCGGCCGCGTCAAGATTCTCGACGACACGACGGAGCTCGCTATCGTCGGCAGAACAGGCCAGCTCCGGCGCGCCGCCGGCCACTTGCTGTGGAAAACGGCTGAGTGGGTGTCCGAGGTGTATATGGTGTTGGAGCTGGTCGTGCACATGTCTGCTCCTGCCAATGGGTCGTCAGTTGCTGTCGAGTAGCAGAAAGGGACCACCCAACCGCAATAATGCTACTGCTCTCAACCGCAGTAATGCACCTGTTTTCCTTCTTCTTTTCCCTTTATCTTCTTTGGGTTTTGCCACCTTTTCTTCTCTTCTAGAGAAAAGGAAATAGACTGATTCTCCAAGCAACTTGTATGGATAATAATTCAATATCTTAATCTTATTGTGTCTCATATGTCCCACGTTTATCTGAAACTAGCCGAAATATTATGTGTCGGCACGCTTTTGAAGGATAGATCAGTTGAGAGTTTGAGATTAATTAAATACAATATGAGTTGAATGGAGGTGTCATTACATGAGTACATGCGTCTGCTTGTAGGAACTTCTCTTCCACAGCACAAAGGGTACCAATAAGGACATCACTCATTTAGCCTGATCCTCAAAACTTTATGCAAAGTGCAATGACCCGAACTCAAATACAACAATTAAATCCATAAATGAGCTCGCTCTTAAACAATCATTTCCATACTTTTAAGAGTAGACTACTACATAATGATGTTGCGATGTCGTGGGCTCATTAGTTGCGAGGAGGTACAGCAGGAGCAGGCAACGCGGACGAGGGGTGGAGGGCATACAATGGTTGAAGGCAGGATCGTCAACCAAAGAAGGTGTACTGTGAATGAATAAGAATCCGTGAGGAAAATAGGAGGATGAAGAGTGTAGTTCACCACGTTCAAAGGCTTAGCTGTAAATCCGATCCGGAAAATGTTGGAAAGTGATTTTCTATATATTTTTTGGATTAAAAAAATAGCGAACCAACGAAAACAGCAGCGGACGAGCTGTCGAAACCTCCACGGGAGATACGAGGAAAACATCTTCTCCACACCCCTCTGTGTTGGCGGCTGCCGGCGAGGTGAGTCACCAGACCGGACGATGGCGTGCTGCCGCGGCCTCGCTCTGCAGCTCCTTCCCGCGTCTGCTCACTCCCGCGCCCGGATTAACTTCCACCGTCGCATCCGATGCTGCGCCGCCGCGGGCGACCCGGTAGAGGCGCCGCAGGACGCCGTGCTCAAGGCCATTTCTCGTGAGGAACCTTTTCTTTCCTTTTTTTTTTCTCCTTTCCTTTTTGTGGACAAAAATATATGGATTGTCCACAGTACTCTCCATCACGCTTCATAGTTTCAATTCCGCTTGGACCCAAATCGGGATGGAAAGCTCAGTTTAGCACTAGTTTCCTCTACTTTGAGATGGATATTCTTGACAGTTGCCGCCTTGCCGTAGGATTAGTTGAATGTTCAGGTGTTGATTAGATGGGATTGGAATTACGAGTGCCAACGTGCATTGTCGTTTCTAGCCTAACTGCATATCAGTGTCGACAGTCATCACTGGGAGTTTGGTGCTGTCATACTGATTACCATACGTTTTGTGATGTTTGCTCATTTATTTGTGATTTACTGAGTGTTGCCTTTTTTGGTGTAGTTAATTTGTCTGTTCAATCTACCAAATCCACTGATTTTGCTTTGTCACTACTTTTGGTGCTGGTGCCTATGACTGAGTGTTGTAATATTATATCTGGAAAATAGCGTTTCATAACAAATTGGTAACTCTTAGGACCTTCTGAACTATTGGAAAACGTTTGCCCTGTCTCTGAAGTCTTCTTTGTTCAGTTACACCCCCTGAACTATTACAAAAGTTTAATAAATATTAAGTTTGATGGTTTTGAGCTTCATTTTAATACATATGCTTCAAGTGTTTAATGTCTTCTTAGAACAACTCTTTACTATTCAAATTTGTTCATAGGAGATTTTTGATATATATCTATCCTATGTGGCCTGGTATAAAAGTATCCATATAGTTTTGAGCTAATAGTATTGCACAAAATATCATTTTTGACGATTCCTCTGTTTTACTTTCTTGTAGGATTCCACTTCCATTTCTGTATGATTTTTATGCTTCCCGTACTTCTGTGTTTCTGAATGTGCAAATCCATATGGACCTTGGTTATGAACTACAATATTACAGATAGATCCTTCTTCCTAAATGTGGAAGAATATGTGTAAGGTCCTAATGGCTAGAGGGGAGGGGTGAATAGCCTATAAAAAAGTTCTTGTAAAGCACTGGAACATCCGGTTAGTACTTAAATGGCGAAGCTATTTCTAGCACTAGCTCGACTAAGCTATGCAAGCCACCTACATAATTCTAGCAAAAAGCTATGATCTCTATACACAACAACAAACCTAGGTTGCTAACTTACTCCTAGAGAACAAAGAAACTAAAACTAATTACCGCTGGAGAGCTAAATTAGCAACTAGCATTACACAAGATAAATCTAAGAATGCAAGTGCAAGAGAGGGGATTGGATTGTTATACCGCCGATGTAGAGGAGATGAACCAATCAATAACAATCACAAACACAAAGAAGAATCCTCGGTAATCAAGATGACACAATGATTTTTTACCGAGGTTCACTTGCTTCCCGGCAAGCTAGTCCTCGTTGTGGCGATGCACCCACTTGGAGATATGCCGGCTAAATGGCGTCACCTAGCCAACCTCACAGCCTCGGGTGCGACACTATCAACACAAGATGGGAATCCTCCAAGCCACGAGCAATCCACTAGAGTAGTCAATTGCGATCTCCCGTGGGAAAGGCTCAAGAACCCCTCACATGACAATGATCAGAGGCCGGAAACAATCACCAATTCCGCTCACACGATCCTCCAAGCTTCGGGCCGTCTAGGTGTCAGGAAACACCAAGAGTAACAAGCCCTCAATCAGCCCAACACGCTCAACTAGTGCCACTAGATGCAAGAACATGATGCAACACACTAGAGGCTCTCCAATCTCACTCAAATGATGAACTCAAGTGTGCAAGTGAGTCGATGGAGTTGCTTTTGCTCAATATGTGTTTTCTCAGCACTTTGGGGTTGGAGAGGTGGAGTATGGCTGGCCACACCCCATATTTATAGCCCCATCCCACGGAACTAGCCGTTACTCAAAAGCTGCTCACGACGTGGTCACCGCCGTGCCATGGCGGTGCCCTTCCAACGGTCAAAATGCAATGTTCGAAAATATAGCCGTTGGGGCGAAGTGGTCACCGCCGTGCAATGACGGTGCACCGCTGTGCCATGGCGGTGCACAGCCATGTCAGGGAAAGAGACCACCTTGCTCACGCCGTGAAACTGCACCTCTCTGGAAAAATAGAGTGGTGCACTGCCATGCCATGGCGGTGCCCACTTTTGCACACGTTGCGAAATAGCTCCTCTGAAAAAATAGGGCGGTGCACCGGACAACCATGGCGGTGACCACCTTTGATCAAGCAAGAAATCAGCATCCTCTGGAAAAACATGGCGGTGACCATGGCGGTGCACAGCCATGCCAGGGCGGTGCACAACCATGCCAGGGAAAGTGGTCACTGGACATGGTTGTGACCACCCGAGGCAAAACCCTCCGTTAGCACCATTTTAGATACCCGATTCAATCCATGTGTCTCTAACTCTATTCCATAAGCGTTGTTAACCCTCAAATAATTTCCAAATCATGTCTTGAGTCGTGTTAGCATTTTCCAAAGGATTTTTATAAAATCATTTTCGCTTGCACACCGGAATGTGTCACTAGGCCTAAATGCAATGCATGAGCTCCAACACTTAGTGGCACTTGATGATCATATTGTCTAATTAAGAATCCCTCTTAATAGTACGACCATTTATCCTAAATGTGATCACACTTTCTATAGTGTCACGATCACTAAACCAAAAATGCCCTACCAAGATATACCTTCACCTTGATATCCATGGGCCTTTTCTCGATCTCTCGAAGCTCGATCATGCCACCAAGTTCACCTTGTCCATCACATGATCTTGTGGTCATCACCATGCCACAATGCTCATCATCACTTGATGCTAATATATTCTACATATACTTAGTGAAACCATTAGCAACTTGGTGTGTCATCAATTAGCCAAAACCAAACAAGAGCTTTCATCATGTCATCTTTCTATTTACGAATGTTTAACAGAGTGACATGATGTGCGCCTTTCCCTGCTTACTATTGTGTTGTTACATGCTTTGAGGCCTATTACCTATTTTATTCAAAGCATAAAGTTATATACTCCTTCCAGAGACTATAAAATATTTTAAATTTTTAATAACCTGCAACTCTTATTCATTTCCAAAAACAGAAGTAGCAAGTTCTAAAGGAAGGATTGCACAAACAACAAATGTTATTATGGGTGGTACTGTGACAGATGACGCAACAGATGAATGGCTTGCTCTTGATAAAAAGGTGCTCTCTCTTCTAGGTTGGTTTATTTCTTCGGCTTCTTTGTGTTCTTTCTTTGGAAGTAGGTATAAGAACTTTCTACATCTGAACAGCAGCCATTAGTAGGTAATTTGGGAACATAGTCATTTTGCTTGATTTCTGTTTCATGTCAATAGTCCCTCTGGAGGAATGATAATATTGCCCCTCGTAGCTAACATTTCCCCATAGTTGAGTCGATGGGTGGTTTTCTAATTATTGTTGTCTCTGTTTTCTCTTTCATTTGTCTAACAAAATTTGCAGCAAAGTTCTGGTGGTCCTATAAAAAAAAGGCAACATTTCTGCATCAGCTCCTAGTTCCATGATACACTGTGCTTTTGGTAGGCAGATTACACTAATCGTATGTCATATCCTAGATCTGTACAACCGCTATTTCTTATGCTGCTTTCTCACTTTGGCCCTGTTCGGCTGGTCCGGAGCAGGCAGATTTCGGCTGGTTAGCCAGCTGGCTGTTTGGCTGGTCAACCACGAGATTCAGCTGAAATCAGGCTGAATCTACCAGCCGATCACACTGTAATTTGCCAAATAGTGGAACTTGTTCGACAGTTGAGGTAGCAACTTATCATGGCATGGCATAAGATAATGTGGAATAATGCTTAATCTGATCACACCTTCTGTAGCTTATTTCATGATTGGTATGAAATGTGGATTGTGACCCATGGTCCATTTTTCTGCCGCTTTTTTTAACTGCCCTTGAAACCAACTATAAGAAAAGAACAGGGGATTTCACTTGATGTGTCATCGTAAAACACTCGCTGCCTCTATTTGCCAGGTAAATACTTATCCTACAGTTAGAGGGTTTACAGCAATTGGTACAGGAGGTGATGATTTTGTCCAGTCAATGGTTGTTGCTGTTGAATCAGTTATTGAAGAACGTATTCCTGAGGTTGGTCTTCTCTGTGTCTTTGCTATTGCATTTGTAAAATTGCAGGATACAGCCATTGATGAAAGTGATTCTGTTTCATTTACCAGGGTTTGATGTTTCTATTGTCTTTGCACATATAATTATTTTGGAAATAATAATTTACACTAGCACATGTGAGAACTGCCAACAACACTGTTAAAATATTTGGTTTGATTTGAGTACACTCCCAGGTGCATAGTTATGCATTTCAATGCTGCGAGTTCCTCTGTCCATTTGTAACTATCCTGTTTCTTATGAACTGTTGCCTATATTTGTGTAGGGTCAAATATCCCAGAAAGTGTCTGCAAAGGGTAAATATGTGTCTGTCAAAATTGGACCTATCCGTGTGGTTTCCAAGGAGCAGGTAGTCTTGTTATTATAATAGTGATGAACATAAAACACAAGCTCACACACTGAGCCAAGACTTATAGATTAAAGTCCTTATTGCATCTATGACCTTTTCATTTTTGTGATGATGTTCAACACAAATTTGTTTCCAGGTCCAAGCGGTGTACAATGCCATGAAGAAAGATGAGCCAATGAAATTCTTTTTGTGAATGCCATGGCAGATAGGTATTGTTTGTTCTACACAAATTGTAACACTGGTACCGTGCCACAATTGGTGACGTGTTGTTAATACAGGAGAAGGCATTGTGTTGACTATACTTGTTTGATTGCATTGCTTCATAGATGGCTGCCGATGACCTATTACAGGTTGGAGTGTTATATCAGAACTGTTGAATCACGATGGTACTCTTGCTGTCCAACATTAAAGGAGGCTTGCTTGCATCAATCTCTTGCAGTACAGGTACCAGTATGACATTCCATTTCCCTGCCAAGGAAGAGATCAGATTCATAGGCTAAAGTTACTCCCATCCATGTACCTTCGTGTTCAGAAAGAAGATCGAAGCTGTCTGCTGACTGGGGAGCACAATGTGGATTTTCCATACTAGCAGTTGGATTGGCGTCAAAAATGGAGTGTGCCCATTGAGTTTGGGAAATGGATGATGTATCTGCAATTTCATCCTTTGGCTAATCGACATGACATTTTATATCTGGCATGTTTCGCTGGATGTTCTCTAAGCCTGCACAACATTTGTTGAAGGAAAACTGATCCGGGATTTGGAACACACGTTTGTCACTGTCACAACTAACAACCCCCTTTGATCTGGATGGAATTTGGGGTGAAATGGCAGGAATTCGGGAGGGAGATGGGAAGAACACGAGAAGTCTACAGAATTCAGATTCGTTACAGCCGCCTGCAGGCATTCCATACACTCACACCGCCTCACGCTACTGGGCTGAGCCCATTATACGGCCCATGTTCCTTTATCTAAAAAAAACTATACGGCCCATGAAAACCTGATCCCCCCAAGGTTTGCCTGCACGCGCATGTCTCCTTATAGCCGTGTATCATCAGCATTTCAGTCTCTCGGAACAACCAATAGCAACTTTGCTTGATGTGCAGCGCAGGAGGACACGAGGGCCGTCCCTGTCCAAGAGCGAAGCGAATCTGATGTTCTCGGATGAGTTGTCGACGAAACAAGAGTATTTGCCGAAAGTGAGAAATTTAAAAGGAGGCAGATTCCGAAGAATGTAGCCATTGGTCGTGTTGCGCTGAGGCTGAGCACTTTTTGGATAAATTCTGCATCCAACCAAGAGGCTCCACGAGCGCGGTCCATCACCGGACCCGGACAAAGTCGCCCAAGGGAGGGGCAGGCAGGATAAGGAGGCTGCACGGGCAATCTGGTCTCAAAAGCTGGAACAGTCCCATGTGAAAATGAGTGGCTCCAAATCTCCAATGCTATTTAGGAGTATGTGCTTGAGAGGTTGGTTCCAAACGGAAATGGTTAAATTATCTTGACGCGGCTGGTAATGATGTATGTAAAAGTTGCATTAAGGGGTCACGGATATTGAGGTTACATTACTCTCTCCATCCCCTTGTTGTTGTGTTACAAACTATAAGGTGTTTTAGGTTTGTATATACTAAATCTAATGTCTTTCAATTTCGACTAAATTTATAGACAAATAAAGAAGCATCACTATAAAATATATTTAATGATGGATTGAATTAAACTAATTTTACATTGTAGATACTGCGATGCTTCGTTTATGAACGGAGTCAACGAAACAAAATACATGTTATTCGCAAAAAAAAAAATACATGTTATCCGGATGGAGATGGTTGTGAGTTGTTTGTCACCGGACCTCTAGCTCGAAAGCTATAACAAGATTAGTACTTTGAAGTCTCCAGGCTTGGAGCGTCGTTGACCAATGCAATCCTAGAAAGCTACAGTATCCTCTAGGGCTTGGAACTTCCCTAATAAAGAGTAAAATAAAGATCAGTGTACAAGAAACCGATATAATACTATCATCATCGATTTTTTTTTAATAAGGACCATCATCGAAGTTAAATGGTGCAAAAAAGCGACCTTCGGCTTGTGCTAACGTGCAGGCCGGAGCCTAGGTAGGCACGGCAACGTGCCACTGATAATTAATTAGAACATATGGTTAGGTAAAGTGCCAACCTGCTGGTTCTTGGGAAAAATCCGTGATGACAAAATTGAAGACTTTTGTGACAGTGAGTATAAACAATACGTAGTAAAAATCAAAATTGGCCCTCGGTAGGATAAAGATAAACTTCATGCCTCCGGTAATTTACATGGTTCTAAAGTCAAGTTTTTAAATGGTGGTCGAGGCAAGTGCTTCGTTATATTGCCCTTGATACAAAATATACTAGGTGTTTGGTCCGAGGAATAAATTAGTTCATTACCTTCTCACTTATTTATTGAGTTTATATGAAATGTAATGAGTTGATTCATCATCACCTCATTCTCTATGAACTAATTATAATCAATCACCTTATTCTTGACGGACTAATTGTCAATACTAGTACGGGTAAGAAATTAATTCATGGCACATCACCTCATTTATACATCTCCACTATAATATTAAACTTCTCTGAGCGTTAGACTGGACAGGTTCACCCCGTCTCAGACTCACGCCCCTCTTCAAACTAACCCCCGCGCCCTCATCGCTTTCCGAGAAAAAAAAACCGCCCTTGGCACTCCCTCACTCCTATCGTCACGGAGAAAACGGATCCGCTGGCCTCCTCCACGATCAGGACACGGTGAGATTCCACCGCCGGACGTCGCCTCCCGGAAGGCCGGAACAGGATGCGAGCGCGGTCGCCTCCTCCCCACGGCAACGCTCCAGTCTCGATCTATGACCCGGCGGACAGTGATCCCGCCGCTGGCAGCGTCCCGGATCATCAGGTTGAGTCGTGATCTGCAACGTGGCCGGCAAGCACGTCGTCGTGGTAAGCCGGTCGATGAATCAATTTTGCGTGGTTGGCTTTGATCATTTGGTTGGTACCTGCCATTGGCTTGTGGACGAACATGATGGAAGTTAATTCACGTGACCTCTAGATCTATTGCTTACCTTCACTCATTAATTCAGTTTATAGTCTTGTTACTGTAACTCGCATGCTCGCAGACAGTTCTAGGAATTTAGAATGGCTGTCCAAACATGACGCGTGATTATTTTCTTGTCTGGACTAAGAATAGAAATCCTTGACCGTAGGAGATAAAGAATTTTTTTCCTTCAGTGTTAGCTTGTTGTGTATAAACTGAAAATTTCATCTTGTCTGCTTCTATATAATACTCTCTCATCCAATGCAGATAATTTCAAGGTGCGGCCCAGCTCTACGGACTAGCCGGATGAAAATCCTTGCTGGTACTTCGCAATGTCTATAGGGGAAGATATACAAGCAATGCGCTAAGTGACATCATCAACGTTGCAAGTATGATTTCAATAAGAAGAAATACCACACATTTGGGGTGTTTTTCCAATTTCTAAATGCACACTTTAAATGATTTCAATAAGTATAGGGCAATGCCTTGATTTTTTTCCAGAGAATCAAACTTTTATTGCTAGCACTTTCGGTGGCATTGTAAGTATTTCTCTGCCTAAACTGACACCAGTTCCAAATCCCATGTCTCCCATGCTTGATTCAAATATTTGGCGTAGCTGACAAGATTGTTGAGAAGTAGACACATATCAACCACATGATCAGATAGGATTACTCATGTACTGACTAATTCATTGAATCTATAATCTTGACACCAAAAAAGATCTATTAACTGTTTGATAGTTGTTTTGGACTTAGGTGTTAATACTTGGCTGAGTTAGCTGCATCAATTTTTAAGTGGATTTGACTTTGGAACTGTTTGTTCAGTTAATTTATATATGCACAGAGAAATAGTAATCGTAAGTTAACTGAATGACCGGAATTTAGTTGACCTTCGATGGTGTTGGTAACTGAACTGCTAAATGATCCCTAAATGATCCTTGTTCGTGAATAAATTCCGTACCTTGAGTTTTTTTTGCAGTTTGTTTCTTTGATCATTCGTCATGGGAATACTAATGTTATGTTATATTTTGATTTGCTAGGTACTTCATGGAGATGTGGACACCGACAAATATAGCTTGGTTCTTCGGTTTGTTAAGGGATAGTTTGTTGAATTCCAGGTGAACCTATAGAAATACTTCTGATGCTAGGTGAACCTATAGAAATAATTCTGGTCCTAGGCTGATGAAATTTGACGCGAGAGGTTCTGCAGCTGTATTTGGTGCAGCTAAAGCTTTGTGGGACAAATCAAACCTCCTGGAGTAGAGGTGCTTCATTTTTCACAGCATCATAGTTGTATCAGATGTAGAGGTTTTACCCATATTAATTTATCTATTAAATTTCTATGATTTTTCCCAGGTTCACTTTGTAGTCGCTGGCACAAGCATGAGACCTGATGACATTATTGTAACTGCTTCCAACGGGAAGACAATTGAGGTATGTTTTTCCAACACGTTATAAATGACCAGAATTTACATGATTCATGAAGATTTGTTATAAGGATCTGCTTGTTCGGAGTCTTAGTAGTCATAGATCATAGTTCTTTTGCACCATGTCTGCTGGTTTTTCATAAACTTTTACGTTTGTAAAAAAATGGATTTCAGGTAAATAACACTGAGGCAGAGGGAAGGCTAACACTTGATGATGCTTTGGTCTACGCTTGCAACCAAGGTGTCAAAGTATAGTATTTTAAAAGTATAGTATTTTAAATAAAAACATTTATAATTGTTATGAAAGTAATTTCTAGGTGTTCCCTTCATTGTCGTGCCTCAGCTCCGCACTCTTGTTTTGCAATAATGAAAATTTGGCATTCATGGAGACTGTTAGTTTGAGACTCAGCTTTTTTTTATTGGCTTGATTGGGGCTTGCCGGAGAAATCATATGGTATATTTCTAATGACCCCTGCATGTACCGAAGATTGTAGCATCTGATTTTTTTTGCGTTAATTATTTACATTGCTGGAATTGTCTAAAGTCATTTGATTTATATATTTCTAGGTGAGTAACTACGAAAAGAGCTGGAGGATACGAAGCACATGACAGGGCAGGATTGTTTGTTTTATTTTTTTTAACAAGTTTTAGCATGTTTTGTATTTTGCTAGAGCACATTGACGGCAACCCGGAGCGCTTGAGGGTGCCGTGATGAGGACGAGCTCGACTAAGGTGGCCGGTTGCGCGACCTTGCATGTGGGCGGCGGACGTGGATCCTGAAGTGCCGTGGCTCGTGGCTCCGGGTCCGTGGGGATGGTATGGTTTGGCGACGACATTGGCGTGGCATCAGGTGGATGTCGTGGCACAATATGATTAAGAACCTAGGTAGAATGTTACTTAGATGGTTAATATGAGAAATATCTTTCCTATGTCTTATGCAAAAGTGTTCCAAATATAATTGTATAAAAGTTAAACTATGCAAAAAATTATTTTTATGTGTATTTTTAAGATAAAGCCGTAGTGTTAGCACGGACATTGTACTAGTTATAATACAGTGATTTTTAAATCAAACACCCAGTAGAATATGCATCCCCAAAAACATACTTTTATATTTCCTACTTCCCAGAAATAGACACCAGGGAAACGCGTGAGTTGAAGCAATAGACATCCAATAATTTGTTTAGAAGAGGATGGCATAATTACTTGGGTATTCCATTTGAGTGCCAAACCACATGGACCATGGTTGAAGTAGTCTTGTTCATCGGCAATGACAACACGGAAGGCACTGTGGAGCGCAAATCTCTGCAACTCCCCTGCTATCTCTAAAATAAGTTCAACAATCGGCTAATTGAACATATTTCATTTCTTATTAGTATTATTAAGCAAAATGTGCAACGGAAGGTTTCACTTATTTTAGGCCCTTTTGTTTGCACTTTTGGTTGCTTTTAGACTACTAGCTTTTGGACTTTCCAAAAATTAAATAACTCCCGTAAGCCAAAAGTCCAAAAACTCACTAATAGTGAGCTTGTGGCTTTTGGTTTTCGAGAAACTTTTGGTGCTTTAAAGGTCAAAAACTCCTAGAAAACCCAAACAAACCAGTCCTAAGCTAATAAAAAAAGATAATGTGCTTATATAGGAATAGAGTGTGTGCAATGTGCGTGTACGTCTCGTTCGATATATATCTGTGCACGTGACATTGATAATAGAGTGAAATGCACTACAGGTCCCTGGATTTGTGCTGCTGTGTCAAATAGGTTCATGGACTTAAAAACCGGACATCACTATTTTTCAAAAACAACCCTGCACAATCTCACATGTCATCACTGAGCCCTCCTTCTTCCTCGGAGCGCCGGCAACGACCCCTGCACCCCTCCTCCCCACCAGCTTGTCTCCGGAGAAGGCCAGCCGCGTGAGGGTGTCGCCGTGTGCCGCTGTAGGGCCGCCATTGGCGGCGCCGCCCTAGCTCGCGGCCGTCCTGGCCCGTTACCCACGCGCCGCCGCGGTGCGCCGTTTCGCAAGGTGCTGGAGCAGGAGCCCCAAGAGCTAAGCCTCGCCGCGGACTCGCCGTAGCGCTCGGCGACGGGCACCCCTGTGGCAGAACCTCCTAAATTATATGGCCCACACGCACCTATCATTGTCTCCAAGACTTCTGATAGCCATGCATGTGTTCCAGATAACTTAGAAAGCTCTGTCGGGTGCCCTCAAAGGACCCCGATTAAACCACATTTGTCAACTCATACCAGGATCAACAAAGGAGTAGCTACAACATTACAACATTTATGATAAAACATATATCAGAGTGCGGAAGAGTAATAACATTAAGTTTATAAAATATATGAAAAAGTTAACTTTTACAAACTTGACTTTAATTACGGAAGCGGCGGAAGCAGAGAAGAACTTCAGAAGTCAACTTAGGTAGAACGCCTAAGTCGGGAGGGGACAACCAGATCACGTCGAGCCTACCGACATGAACTTGATTTAAACACCAATTAGCACCTGCAACAGGGGTTCAACAAACCCTGAGTACAAAAGTACTCAACAAGACTGACCCGACGAAAAAGAGGGGTGAAGACTCAGGAAATGCAGGCTAGAGGGACAAGGTAAGGTCTGTAGAAGATAAAAAGTTTTGCAGAAAAGCTTTACAGAAAGGAAAGGTTGCTTGGACTACTTTCAATTACCAACCAACTTCATTATTGAACCTTAATTCTTGTTCAAGTTGTTACTACGATGATGAACAACGATTGAGTCTTCTTCTTCGAGAAGCAACGGCGATTCGAATCCATTTTCATACCCAGCTGGGACC
>CM041645.1:33159402-33176599 GCA_023333625.1 Bothriochloa decipiens
TTAAGCTCTTGGGCAGAGCTTTTGTGTAATATTGTAATCTACTGCTACTCCACTACTATTATGGTTTGTATAACTTAAACCTATTCTTGTAAATATTTGAAACTCAGAGTTTGTAAATGTATGTTATTGTAAGTCTTCCGCTGTTTTACTCCGTGGTATTTTATTTATATGAAACTGTTGTAATACTGCAATGTCTCTCTACAATGATTGATCCTGCTCGGAGAATCGTGGATGATTCGGGATTTACCCGACAGACTTTTTAAGTCGTATGGAACGCAATCATGGTTATTTGAAGTCTGTTTAGACAATAATCATGCGTGTGGGCCATATGATTTAGGAGGTTCTGCCACAACCGTGGAGCCGCCTGCCAGCGAGCTCCTCGGCGTCGTCCGCCCCCACGCTGCGGCGAGACCGCGGCTGGGCAGCGCGTCCGCGCCCGCGGAGCTACCCGCATGCGCCTAGCGAGGCCGTAGCGGGGCAGTGCGTCGGCGACCGCGGAGCCGCCTGCCCGCATGCGCCTGGCGAGGCCTGCCCGGTTTGTAAGTCCATGGACCTATTTGACACAGCAGCGCAAGTCTAAGGGCCCGTGGTACATTTCACTCTTGATAATAGTACACAAGAAGAGAGTCAACGGTTTTTTTATCCAAAGACATGTGAATTTTGAAGATCATAATAAGAAACAGTGTTAGATTGATACTCCCTGCATTTTTAAATAAATATCGTTCTCGCTTTTCGAGAAATAAGTACCGTCAATTATAGTTTAAGATATATTAATATTTGTACCAACTAATTAGTATTATCGAAAAGATCTCTAAATCTAGTTTTTAATAAAATTATTTAAATATATAAGTATTGCATATATTTTCTATAAATCGAGTCTGTGGCACACACCCCAACGGCGATACTTGTTTAGGGACGGAGAGAGTAAGTCATGGCATTGGCTTGAGATAAGAAAACATCATGAGAAATTATAGATTTGCAATATATCAGAGCAAGCTAATAAGAGCGCTCGCTGCCAGCTGCTAGCAGGCTGCAAGAATCGGTTACAATCAGCTTGTATACTAAGCAGGCTGTATGCTGGCTGTAAAAAATTAGTAGTAGCAATAGAAGAACTATTTCTGTGCCGGCTCACGTACGGTTACTGAGTGCATGAAAAATCGATGGTCCTCTGGCAGATTTGGCCCACATGCATGTGCGCCCGTATGTCCTCGGTGCCCAACATTGTGGCAGCAAGAAGGTTTTAGCATCGGTACATGCATCTGCTTTAATATTTTAGGCATCGAGCACATCGTGGACGGGCTAACAGCCAACTTCCTTCTCTTTCCTCAATTCTCTCTTTCCTCTGTATAAGATTTTTATGACATGGATTCTCTTACAACCTACTGAGTACGACTTATTATACTTGCTCTCATTTAGAAGGGAAAAACAACATGCAGAACAATCATTTCCCGTGTTGAATCAATGCACGCAATGAGTAACAATGGCGCGCAGGCATTGAGAGGCATTGCTGCTCAGTAGACTGCGCAAATTGGCCGGTAGTAGGTTGGTACACTGAACAGTGCTACTGCCGTTCATGGCATTTACAGAGAGAGGAAATCCTTTGGTCCCTTGTCAGTTCCGCCACGAAAAGCAAGGCAGTCCGGACCATGCTAGTAGCCTACCCCGGACACGGAGACGGTGCACGGTAAACCGCGGCCGCTCCAGGACGCACGAGTTTTTCCCTCCAGCACCACTGACAGCTAGGCCACCACTACGTGGGCTCACAAACCAGAGCAAACCAATCAGTGGGCCTAGAGCTGTTACGTGGGCGCCATCGGACGGCTTTGCATCCGTCTCGGCTCAGGGAGGCTGCTCATAGGCGGTTGTTCTGCTGAATCCCGGGAAACTGCGTTCGCCCTTTTTTAGAATTTTTATTTTTTATTTTAAAAAAATTGCCACAAAGTGGCAGTGTTCCCCACGCCCCCTCGTTAAACTGGCGTATTGCATCGTGTAAAACCTGAGCACAGTTTTATACCAAGAAGCCACTGATTGGTTTGCTCTGGTTTGTGCATATGGCAGAACCTTTTAAATAATATGGTCCACATGTACTTATCATTGTCTAAACAGATTTCTGATAGCAATGCATATGTTCCATAAGACTTAAAAGGTTTGTCGGGTGAATTTCGAATTATCCACGATTCTCCGAGCAGGATCAATCATTATAAAGAGACATTGCAGTATTACAACAGTTTTATACAAATACTATACATTAGAGTAAAATAGCAGAAGGATTACAATAACATAAGTTTACAAACCATTTAGTTCAAAACTTATAAACCATAAGTTGAATTATTACAAACCATAGTAGTAGTGGAGTAGCTATAGATAGCTTATTTACATCACCCTGACGGTACGCTCTGCCTAAGAGCCAAACTTCCTACTCATTGTCACTCTCCACAACGACTGTCATGCAGCAGGATACAAAGAAAACCTGCTCATGGGGCTCACCTGCAACAAGGGTTTAACAAACCCCGAGTATAAAAGTACTCAACAAGACTGACCCGACGAAAAATAGGGGTGAAGACTCAGGAAATACAGGCTAGAGAGATAAGGTAAGGCTTGCAAGAGATAAGAATCTTTACAGAAAAGCTCGATAGAAAGTAAAGCTTTTTTGCTCTATCTCAAGATTATCAACCAACTCTATTCATAAATCTTAACCATAATTCAAGTTGTTACTACGATGATGAATAGAGATCGAGTCTTCTTCTCCAAGAAGCAACGGCGATTCGAATTCATTTTTATACCCAGCTGGGACCTAGATCACTGATATACAGGAGACTCCAACTCCTAAGCATACCAGATCACACGATATACCGGGATAACAACCGCAGCCATATATCAACCACATGATATATAGCAGAGCACTGGCGGCGAGCAAGTACGCCGGCGGCTACGGCGCGGTAGAGATGAAATCGAGGGTAGGGACAGATGCAGGAGCTCATGTAACACCTCTGGTGTTATATTAACTAAAACCTGCCATGTCATCATATGCACTGCAAAGCATTCATGATTAGGTCAACCTTAATGTGCATTAACTAAAATAAGTTTACATTTCATAGGTTAATTGTGTTTCTGGAATGTGTTGTCACATGAAATAATAAAACCCTACTTTCGAATATCATCTCAAATGCTTGATTTATATTCTATGTACTTGAGGTGTAAACCGTGTTTACACTAGTGTCAAGCATAGTGTATAAATCTAAGTCCAACCCCAAAAATGATTTCCACATTTGAAGTTGAATTTGGATTTCAAAGCTTATTCCCAAGTCTGGCAATTCAAATTTAAATTCAAATTGGAATGCTATAAAAATAATTTTTGAAAGTCAACCTGGTCAAGGGTACTATTAGGTCATTGACCTAAAAATGTCCTCGGATGATGTTTGTGATCACTAATAACCAACCAATTAAATTAGAAACCAAATCGAGTTTGAATTCGGTTTTAAAAACCCTTTATTTCAAAATTTAGATTTATCCCCTTTTCTATAATTCAAAATCTAAAAAGAATTTGGAGATATTCTAAAAATATATTTGTAGATCTGGGCAAGAGCTACAAAGTTGGTATTTAAAGTTTTTCAAGTTTTCAAAAAGAATTTCAAATGAATTTGAAAATACAGTTTTCCAACATTTGACCCCTTTTGATTTTAAAACCATAATTCAAAAATTATGCATAATTTGGGAAAACTTTATATATGAAAAAGGTTTGGTTTAAACATTTCATAGTTTTGAAGATTTTCAAATTTTATTAAAAAATCAAAAGTAATTTTAAATGTTTGTTTCTAGGGTTTTAGTCCCCTTTTGAATTTGAATTCATATTTCAAAATCCAAATAGAATATGAGGATGCTAGTTAAATGAAAAGTATAGCTCTTAAAAAAATTATGCAAATGATATTTTTGGAGATTTTTAAGTTCTTATATAAATTTTGGAGTAATTTGTAATTTCAAACGAGTGGTATTTCTATAATTTGCTTGAACAGCACCGAGACCTATCGTCGGCCGCCATCGCCGGCTTCTCAAGCCGTGCCGCCGTCCACCGCCGCACATGCCACAGCCGCCAGCGTGCTCCAGGACACGCGAAGCTTCATGGTTGTCGTGTCGCCCGTCCATACCTCGCCCCTGCCCTATAAATAGGTCGGCCGCCGCCTCTTTTCTTCTTCTTTTCCCCCTGCCGCCGCCGCCGACGACCTTGCTCCGCCGCTCCAATTCGCCGCCGTCGCTCCACCATTGCTCAATTTCTCTTGCCAGAAGCTCCGCATCGTCCTTGCGCTCAGTTTGAGCTAGCCCGTGCTCGCTCTCCCCGCCTGAGTCGCCCGCGCGTCGTCGTCTTCCTCGCGACCGGCACTCGAGCCGCCACGAGCTTTCTCGCCGTCCACCGCCGTCAAGGTGGAAAACATATTTTCTTTAACCCTTCTAACATGTTCTCCATCTTCTCCTGCCCCTCATGTGCATCTTGGCCGGCTTAATGGTGCACAAGAGTCGCCGTGACGCGGACCTTGCCGCCGGAGCACCGCTGCCGCCATTAGCGCTGCCGGCTACAGCTCGCCTCAGCCACTCCGAGACTTCATCAATGTGCGCACCGTGCCCGTGGTGAGCTCCTGCGTCCCTCCATGCCCTAAATTTCACCTCTCTTGCGCCGTAGGGTCCGGCCGCCGTGGCTCGCCGCCGGCATGGTTCTTCCCGCGCCGCCGTGCGCGTAGCCGTTTGAGCTAGAGGCCAGAAACGGTTTCATTTTCTGGCCCAACGTCTTCGCATCGATGTCCTACACATGCTCATGCGCTCACCGCCGCCAGAGAAGCTTCGGTGAGCTCTCCCGTCGGGCCACCGGGCCGCCATGGCCGCCGGCCAGTGCGCCGCCGTCGCCCCGCCACTTCTTTAGCCAGCCCAAGTTGCTCGCCGTGCCAAGATGAGCCTGTAGGACCAAGCCCCGACGCCGGAGACCTCACCGCCGGTGAGATAGCCGCCGGTCAAGCGCCGTCGCCGTCGGGTCAATGCGGGGAGAGAAAAAGGATTTTCTTTTTCTTTTTCCAAAAAATGATTTAAAAGCTGTTTTCTTTAGAAATTCATAATAATTCATGTATAGCTCCAAAAATTCTGAAAATTTTTGTGTGTGTTCTTTATGATGTCATCTACCTAGAAAAAATATGAAATGCTAAATTTGAATAACTTTTCATAAGTTAAAATTAGCTCTTTTAATTGAAAAATGGACCTTCAATGATTTTTAATAAATAAAATAATTGGCTTTTAATTCTAAAATTTATTTTTCCATCTGATTAGACCAAGAGATTTTTAAAATAAAAATTTGAGTTCAATTAGACAACTTTAATTTTTATGCCTTTATTTAAATGTTTTAATTATTTAATTAACCCCTTTAATTAAGTTTAATCATTATAGGAATTGTTTGACTTTGGGATTGATTGATGACCTTGGGTCATTAACCCTAATGACCTTTGGCACTTTAATTAATTATTTGCGCTTACCTGGATCATGTCATTAGGGCTTAATTAACGTTATTTCATGTGTTTAATAACTTTCTTAAATAATGTAGTTAACCCTAATAAACTTAGTAAGTATGTTTTGGTTGGCTTGCAACTTTATCGTGAAGGAAAGTTATACTCAAGCCATTAATCTGATCATGTATCCATCGAGCATCATGTTTACCATTCCATCATGTTGAAGCATATCATTGTATCGTATAGTTTCCGTTAACGGAGAGTTTAACGTTGTCACGCCAGATTCTAAGGAAGAGCAGACTCAGGAGTTAGGAGTTGATCCGAAACTCGAGACCGTCTACCCCGACCATCAAGGCAAGCCCCAGATGCATTCAAACCCTATTCCATTTTATAAAAGTTTTATCGCTTCAGTTATGATATGTTGCATTAAGTAATAGGAGTTGAGTGAAAACCCACCAACTGCATTACCTGTCTTACTTTCATATTCCTTGTTACCTGTTCTAGAAGATGCGTAGTAATGCTTAGCCCTGCTTAATTAATTAAGTGTTCAAAAGTAAAAGAATGAAAAAGATGAGTTTGGCTTTATCTGTTGAAATCATGATGATAGTTAATAAATTGAGTCCGGACGGGTAACTTGCATTGGGAACGGAGTCCCTCTGTAGTGTTTCTGTCTGTTGATGCCCTAGGTCCCGTGTCGATGGTGAACTCATGTTTATCGAGAAATTAGAAAATCCACATGCATGAAGTGGTATACGGTGGGCTAGAGTTCCCACGTATGTCATGGAGTGACTTATAGTGGGCCAGAGTCCCCACATATGTCATAGTGTGTTATACTGTGGGTTTAAGTTCCCATGTATATCGATACACTGGGTCGAAGTGCTCATGTGTATCATATGGTGATATATGGCTACGGTTGTTATCCTGGTATATCGGTTCATCTGATATGCTTAGGAGTTAGAGTCTCCTGTATATCAGTGACCTAGGTCCCAGCTGGGTATATGAAAATGGATTCGAATCGCCGTTGCTTCTCGGAGAAGAAGACTCGATCGATGTTCATCATCGTAGTAACAACTTGAATAATGATTAAGGTTTAAGAAGGAAGTTGGCTGGTAATTTTGATCTTGAGCAAGACAACTTTTCTTTCTTTCAAGCTTTTCTGCAAAATTTCTTATCTCCTGCAAGCCTTACCTTGTCCCTCTAGCCAGCAATTTCCTGAGTCTTCACCCCTCTTTTTCGTCGGGTCAGTCTTGTTGAGTACTTTTGTACTCAGGGTTTGTTGAACCCTTGTTGCAGGTGAGCCTCATGGGCAGGAATGCTTCGCATCCTGCTACATGATCGTCGCCGAGGAAAGTGACGACGAATAGGATATCTCGCTCTTGGGCAGAGCATATAATCAAGGTTGATGTACTAAGTTATATTGTTATTCCACTGCTACTATGGTTTGTAATAATTCAACTTATGATTTATAAGGTTTGAACTAAACGATTTATAAATTTATGTTATTATAATCCTTCCGCTCTTTTACTCTGATGTATATTATTTGTATAAAACTGTTATAATACTACAATGTCTCTTTGTAATGATTGATCCTGCTCGGAGAATTATGGATGATTTGGGATTTACCCGGCAAACCTTTTAAGTTTTATGGAACACATTCATGGTTATTTGGAGTCTGTTTAGACAATAATCATGCGTGTGGGCCATATGCTTTAGAAGGTTCTGCCACAGCTCACCACGATGATGATGCGCATGCTAGTTGGCTCGGGGACGGAGCGAGCAAGCTACAGGTGGTGGCGTCGATGGCGGCGGCGCGCTCTGGTGGCAAGATGGACGCTCCGGTGACCCCTGTGCACCAATGAGTGGTCCAAGATGGACGCTCCGGGGGCAAGCTGGCGGTGGAGGCAAGCCGGTATGGCGAGGGAGGCCACGGCGACAGTGTGGGAGGAAGGTGAAGGTGACGTCATCTTCTACTGTAGCAGGTGATGTCATTTTGAAAATTTACAAATTACTCCAGAAATTACATAAAAACTTGAAAATATCTCAAAATATCATTTGCATAACTTTTCAAGAGCTACCATTTTTATTTAATAAACATTTTTAAATTCTGCTTAGTTTTTGAAAGTGCATCCATCGGATCTATACAGACTTTGGCACGAAAAATACTCGTCCTACTAAAATAAATAGACATCTGCTATTATTCTAAACCAAACATTTTGAACTCCAATCAACCTTACCAAAAGAGAATGCCCGACGTCTATGACATCAAAATTACATTATGTACATTTTGTAAATGATTAAAGATAGTATAGTTTTATATCATAAATATTGGTGTTCTTTTTCAGTAACATTGAAGATAATTTACTTAGAAGAGGGGGTGACATTGAAGGCTCTTGCCATTGAACAGGGACCACTATTATTACACGTACATTACCTCTACAAGTTGGTTAAACCACATAAGTACTGAATTACTTCTTGGCTCACACTTATCTATGTTATCCCCCATGATTACATTTCCTAGCACATACTACAACTGAGTTTGCAAGAAAGATCAATTAACAATTTGATGTGAGTCACAACAACATTAGCACAACAAAACCAAGAACTCATCATCTACCATTCTACAATATAATTGTATTTTTTTAGATCAACGAAGTGGTCTATCTTAAAGAAAAAAGTGAGGCTACATTATTCATTTTTGGGCAGGATGAACACTAAACACTAATGAAGGTTTTATGACTAATATAAATGGAGTCTTGTAGTAGAAGCATTTGTGTAACATTTATTTTTTCTTGGTAAGATGAACCAGAAACACTGATGAGGAATTGAGGGCGTGTTTCAGTGTTTGGTTGCACACCGTAACTCATTCACACCAAAATTTTGACAACTTCAGGCGTAGTTTGGTTGTCATGTAAACTTCTGCCTTCACAACTGTCGTTTTGCTTCCCTAGCTTGTCGTTTTGTCTATGGCAAAGGGTGTGGCGTGTAACGACCATTCTTCCTGCCACACAATTGTGATGCTGCTGAACCTGCGGTGTGACTAACTATAGAGTGTAACCGAACACACGCATATAAAATAAATCTTATAGTAGAGACATTTTGTGTAAAAATGAATGAATGGCTTTTTTTTAACTCGGGGCATGTGCAGAGTTAATTAAACAGAAAACAACTGCATTAATAAGTGACACGTAGGACGGTAGGACAAATGAAAAAGGTAAAAAATCGGCTCACATAGTTACTAGCAAAAGAGACTCACACAAGACTTATGTCTAAAATTTGTGTAGAAATGTATGAATGACTTTCTTTTAACTTAGGGCGCATGAAGTTGAATAAAGACGTGCTTGATGCACGCCGTAGTTGGTCCACACAAAAGTTTATCAATTCTGACTGCTACTTGGCTGTAGTGTAAACTTCGGCTGCCACAGTTGTCATTTTGCTTTCCTGATCTGTTGTTTTGCCTATGGCGAAGGTATAACGTGTGACGATCATTCTCCCACCACAACTATGGTGTCGTCGAACCCACGTTATAGTTGAAGCAGTCGTGTAAAAACAAATGAATGGCCTTTTTTTGGAACTCAGGCCACGCGAAGAATTGATCAAACAGAAAACAGCTGCATTAATGAATGATGATGACACGTAGGACTGTAGGAGGATTGCAAAACGCGAAAAACCGGAGGAGCATCTTGAGAGAGCGGCGCAGCAGAAAAAGTGGAGCGTGGAAAGCAAAAGAGCAGCACTGCAGCAGAGGAAGGAGAGCAACTGCTGCCTGTGCACCACCTCTCGCCCCCCTATAAGCGCTCCTCCCGAAGCCCACCACCCCCACAACCCCAGTACCCCACCACCACCTTGTCCGTCCGCCGCCTCCGCCCCCTCCGCTTCTCCCCCTTTCTTGGTCTTCCTTCTCCCTCAGCCCCAAACCCTAACAGCCCACCACCCTCCGCCACGTCGTGGGGCTTAAACCCTACCGCCCCAAGGCCGGACCAGCGGCGGCGGCGGCGGCCATGAAGACGCTGTGCCCCAAGCCCGGCAAGGGCGGCAAGATCCACCCGTCGCCGGCCGAGGACCCCATCGCGGCGGCGTTCCGCCTCCTCCCGGGCGCCATCCTCGTCCTCGTCGCCGGGCTGTGCCCCGAGGACCAGCGCGTGCTGGCCCACCTCGTCACGCGCTCCTTCCTCGTGGGCTGGGACGCCGCCACCGCGCCGCCGCCGGAGCAGCAGCAGCAGCAGGCGCGCAGCGGCGGCGGCGGCGGGGGCTCGCGGCGCCGGCGCGCGCACCCGCCCACCGTCGGGTGCCTGTGCTTCGAGTGCTACGGCAGCTTCTGGTCCCGCTGGGACTGCTCCCCGCAGCACGACCGCATCCACGACGTCCTTGAGGCCTTCGAGGAGCACCTCAGCGCCGCCGAGTCCGCCGCCGCCGCCACCCCTCCATCCTCCTCCAAGCGCCGCGACAAGGGCAAGCGCGGCGGCAGGGCTCCCGCCGCCGCTACGCCTCCGCTGCCACCTCTGCCGCAGGCGCCGGCGCGGAGCTGCCCCGAGTCGTCGTCCCCGGAGCCGCCCGCTTCCGAGGTGGTGGCGGCCCAGGAACGCCCCTCGTCGCCGCTCGTTCCTTCCACTTCCTGCCCTTCGACCTCGCCGTCTCCCGCGGCGGTCTGCCTGTCCGAGAACAAGGAGAATGTCCCGGAGGAAGAGACTGCCGCCGCGCCGGAGACCAAAGCAGAGGGGGAATGCGGCGGCGGCGAGGTGGCGGCGGAGGCGGAGGCCGAGGAGGAGAGGAAGCGCGGGTGGGCGGACGTGATGGGCGGGGTGCTCAACCTCCGTCGCTGGGGGATTTGGAGCCCCGCCGTGGTGGAGAGCGGCGCCACCTAGGGGCGGGGCGGGGCGGAACCGCAGCAGGCGGCGGCCAGTGGCATTCCTGTAAATGCTCGGCCTCTCTAGGGTACTTACTTTTGGGCGAACTGCGTACTAGGCAGCAGCAGCAGAGGTAAAAAAAGAAAGAAAAAAAAAGAAGCGCTGGTAATTCTCTCCTCCTAGATGGCTTGGGGAAGGGAAATGGAAATCTGCAAGCGCGGGTAATCTAGCTATTGTAGTAAATTATTATGGCAACCAGTGATGGTGCAACTGCAACTGAAAAAAAGATGAACATCACTTGGTGGTGCTTGATAATCGTGTGAATTTTGGTCTTGGCGTGCTGTTGTTCATAGTTCCTGCTTGACTTGCATCTGTCAAATGCTCCTCCGATGCAGGAGAAGCCCCTGGCATCCCTAGCCAATGCCGATCGATCCGGTGTGAATTATGGATTGTCCTGGTTGCCTAGTTGAGCAAAAGATGAACTTTCTGAATTCTCGTGGGAGGAGAATGGCCAGACATTGCGCTTGGTGAAAACTTGTGTAGGAGTAGTACTAGTTCTTGCCAAACTCTTCAGGCAAAGCAATGGGCACTGTTGCTTTTTCATCATTTCCGGCCGGTTTCTGATGGGAGCTTGCCTTATCTATCTTTCTGATAGTACGCCCTTCGGCCCCGGATCCAATTGCGTGGTCTTTTGTTTCGAGAGTGGAAGATGGTGTCGGGGGATATGGATGATTTGATGAATGCCTTTATCTGTCTTTATTTACAGAATTACAGCAGTGTATTCTTTCCTGCCCAAAGTACCCAATCCCATCCATGCTCAGCTCAAGATGAGAAGAGAGACGGAATGGTGGGGACTGATTGGGAATGGCAGGGGAGCATGGCAACAACGTTCGCTTATCAGCAGGAAGGAGTGGGGCAGCACAAGAGAGATCGCAATCAGGTATTATAGGAGTACCACCGGCCATTGTTTGGCGGCTACACTACACTTTTGTGGGGATAAGGGGGAGGATTGTTCGTTGTTGCCTTTGGTCTCGTTTAGATACATCAACTTTCTACAGTAAATTCTGTTAAACACTGTAGCAATTTTATTTTTATTTGGTAATAATTGTTCAAACATTGATTAATTAGGTTTAAAATATTCGTCTCGCAAAGTATAACAAAACTGTGTAATTAGTTTTTTATTTCATCTATATTTAATATTTCATACGTATGTCGGTATTTTGATGTGATGAGAAATTTTCTTTTTATATAGTAAAATTTGACGATAAAATCTGAAATCTAAACAAGACCTTTGCCTGGCTTCTCCCATCTTTTGGCCATTGTTAGGGGATCCAAGGGGGTTCATTTCATTACTCCGTCCCCGAGTACACTTACATCGTGGACCAGTCGTCCATAAAACCGTGTCAGTCGTCCTACTTGTCGCGTTAATCTCATCCCTCCTCTGGTTGGGTTCACTCGTGCATTTCCTGGTCCGTGGTCCGTGGAGTACTCTCCTAGTCCTTTCGTGGTACACAAAGCAGTAATACCAATATACAGTATATATCCGCAGCTTGCCGAATACTATTTGATCAACAAATTGTAGCGATTATGGCAAACGAATATATTATAGTTTAGAAAATGAGTCTTCTAACTTACAAAGTTCGATTGACGCAGTCATTTTGACGTTTGTTGCGATTATGCCATCCAATCATTTGCCGTAGCGTGTACGTTCCCATGCGCATACGTGATACGGCATGCCTAAACTGTGACAAACTGTTGCAGGGACGAAACATGTCCTTACTTTGGATGGTAAAATGAGCGGCAGAAAATTAACTACTCTTTCAAATTGTAAAACGTTTTGGCTATGTTATATCCAAATGTGTAACAAAACTAAAACTATGTATCTAGACAAAAAAAGAAACATCTTGTTGGTTTCAAATTAAAGGATAGTTTGTTTACATTAAAATTACGTCCATTCTAAAATATAAAGTTTGTTACTCCATTCTAACATTAGAAAGATTCATACATTTGTCTTAAGTCGAACTGTTATAAATGTCGATGTTTCGTAGCGTCAACCAATGAAATTATAGCCGTGCTTATGACCTCGGATGCATGGCTAGCACTCAAAGACTAAGCAAGAGTCTTGCCTAGTAGCGCTATCGAAGCCTATTGGGGAGAATTTGGCCACCACGATCGTAGCAAGAAAAAGAACACGAGGAACCTGTGGCTGTCAACATTATTATGCAAACCAAACACTAGCCAGTTGTCCGTATAGTCGTATGTGTGACGCGATGGACGTAGTCGGACAACCAAAAAAACCAGAGCTATGGAAGCCCTCCAAAGAGATCCTATGGCAACAACGTCATACAAACAATGATTTAATACTATTTAGCACTTCCTCCCAAGTTAAAAATAAGAGGTTGTTTTGGACAACGATGCGGTCTTCAAAACATAATTTTAAGATAATTTCTATAAAAGTATTTATTAAAATCATAATATTATGTATACTTTTATGAAAATATATTTGAAAAAAAATCTTTTAACATAGTTTTTATATTTTTAAAATAAATAATTTAAAAGTTATTCATGATTTATATTCCTACTGTTTAATCGAAACTTTATCTAAAAGGAATCTATTTACCAATGCAGAACGAATATAAACTTAGTTAATATGATTTAGGCGACTTATTTTCAGATGGAGGGTGTAAATATGAATACTATTTAATATAAACTCTGTTAAATTAAACTAATTTGACTTGTATGAGTTACTGTATAGTTGTTTTTTTATTGGACGCAGGGGTGTACTTTGGTGGCGTGGCGTGAGACGCGACCGCGCGGTGCCTCGTGAGTCGTCACGCCGCCGCATGCAACTCGTCTGACACTGCGCGTGCGGCGCTCCCTCTCGTCTCGTCTCGTCTCGGCTTTGTCCGGCGGCACACGCATTGTTTGGGCCCCGCCCCTCGGCCAGCCTCTGTCGGTGTGGCCAATGACCATGGACGCTTCGCCCCGGTCGCGGCATGGTCGACGCCAGCCCAAGCACATGCACATGATGCTGTGGATGGAACGAGCCAACGGAAGCTAGCCAGCCAGGCAGCCGCAACGATGCCAGGGGAAAGAAACAGATGCGTTGTTTTCTTTTATTATCGTGCAAAAACACGTCTTTCATTAAACAGAAATAGATGCTAGTTTGTTGTTTCTGTCGCCAAATCCAAATTGCTTGCCCAAAGTTCCAGAGGGAGCCTCGATTCCGATTGATGATTAGCTGTGGCTGTGGCCTTGTGGGGGTGAGAGGCGAGTGACGGACATTTTTGGGCTCGGCTGCTTGGCAGAGTGCACGAGCACGACACGAGCCAAAGCGCTGCTGGCGCTAGACACGATCACACGAACAAGCTTTGCGACCGACACGTGGGACCCGGCGCTGACCGTCGAGTGGCCTCCAGCCCGAAGAAGGCGAAGAATCTGATTCCATGTGTACGGGTACGTCCAACCAACCGTCCAGGACCAAGACTCGTGACACAAGCCCACCAAGGCTGGCTGCGAAAGGCCTGGCGGCCTGCAGGCCGCCTACGTGACACAAAGCCCACGACGCGGGTGCTGCATCGTGTTCCTGTTTGATGCAGCGAGGTCAGCGGACAGCCTCGCCTCGCCGTCCTGTCCATGTCGCTCTGCCACCGCCCACCGCGCGGGCGGCGTGCAGCCGGCTGGCTACTACCCTTCCGGCAAGAGAAACCGGCCGGATTACCAGAGCCGCTGGGCCCGGCCCTGGCGTCGTCCGTGGAGCACGTACACGTACGGTCGGTGTGTGCAGTGTGCACGTACAGCGTGCGAGTAGGCGTGGTGCAGGTGACTTTTGTTTTAGTAAAACTGTAGTGCAGGTGACTTGGCATTGTGAAAAGGAGGGGCCGGACAGGCAAGTCGCTCCGCTTGCAGGTTGCCGAATTCGAACACTGCCGTCCCATGCCCAAGCCGTCTCCAGAACCCGCTCCGAGCACCACATGTTTCGCCAACAGAAATGCAGTTCGGGCCTTGTTTAGGTGCCCGAATCGGGATAGCCGAATCAGTATTACGGTAATATAGTGTACTGTAATATTTTATTTGTATTTGGTAAAAAAATTTTAAAAATTAATTAATTAGGTTTAAAATATTCGTCTCGTAAAGTATAACCAAACTGTACAATTAATTTTTAATTTCATCTGTATTTAATACTCCATATATGTATCGACATTTTAATGTGATAAAAAATCTTGTGAATCTGGATCTAAATTTAAAATACTAAACATGACCTCGGTGGTGAATGATGATCGATGTGACCAATTCCAGGATCGACGACGGCGAGACGCTGCGGGAACGGAAGCGCGTCGCCGACCCATCGATCATCATTCACCGTGTGGCGAGGCCGCGGGGACGAAGGGAGAGATGAGCAAAATCCTCCACCGCTTCGGCTCTACTGCGTCCAAATACGGACCGTTGGAATCTGAATAATACTGTATACGAGTAGTATTTTAAAAGGAAACTGTTAGGGTGCTGTTTTTTATGTCGAAAAAACGATTAGAGAGTGGTTCTGGAAGCACTATTTTTTTTTAAAAAAGGAATATATTAACATCCTAACTTTTATATCGACTAATGTATATAGTTATTCATTATTACAAGATTACAAGCAAGCAAGCCAATTCCAAGAAATCTCAAAAGCGAAGTTTTGAGCCATCAAGACAAAAATGTTCTCAAAAAGGAAAAAACTAGAGACCAATTCTTTTGCTAAATATCCAGCCATGTCTTACGAACACTTTCATCGCGGCTATCTCAATAGTCCTACAGCCCCTTTATGGATTAACGTTCCTCCTCCTTCTGAAGTAAGGCACCAGTACCTGATCCAATACCTTCCCTTGAATATAACCTGTAAATAAGACAATGTTGTAGTCTTATCTAACACAACATCATTACGTGTTAATAAAAGTGCCCAACGAATATCACTTGCACCCACAAGAATTTGAGACTTCATTTTTTCTATTTAACCCTACCAACCAACCTGTAAACAAATTGTGCACACTCGTTGGAGGTTTCAGGTTATAGAAAATTTAAACAATTCTCCACATAAATTTGGCATAATAACAATCAAAAAGTAAATGTTGTATGGTCTCATCGATGGAACAGAAACAACACTTCCTATCTTCTTGCTACTATCGCCTATCCAAATTATCCTTGGTTAAGATTACACTCTTGTACAAATACCACATAAAAACTTTAATCTTGAGGGGTAGTCAAGTTTCCAAATTAAACTGTTGTAAGGTAAAACTTGTATGTCTAATAATGCTCTGTACATGGAATTAACTGAAAACAACCCGTTCTGATGCAGCCCCCACACAAAGCGATCCCTTTGGTTTCTTAAGTGTGCCTCTGCAACTATGGACACTATATTGTGCCATGCTTGCAAATTAACCCCGATAAGAGATCTCCTGAAAGCTACATTTAATGGTGTCATAGATAGTACTGTCCTAACAGATGTACTTCTCTTCTCATAATGTTATATAATAATGGGAAGAGTGTCTTGAAAGGGTGTGGCGTTATCCACGAGTCCTCCCAAAAACGCACTTGGGATCCGTCACCTAGATCAAACCTGCCCAACAACAAGAACTCACCCTTGACATTCATAAGGCCAGCCCAAAACTAAGAGTCCTCGGGCATGTATTGAACCTGAGTCAAAGTCTTGTCCCTTAATATTTATTTTTAAGCACCTGTTGTCAAACTCCATCACCATTTATCAGTTTGAAAAGCCACTTACTTAAGTGACACTTATTATGGATACCTAGATTTAGGGCCCCCAATTCTTTTTGGTCTTTTGGTGTACATACTATTTTCTATTTTGTCGGTCTATATTTTTGAACCGAGATCTAAAGTAATCTCGGGAGAGCAAAACTGGGGCAAAACTGGGAGGGTAATGTGTGCATCGGCGTTCCTTTGCAGCCACGACGCGGAAGCACTCTCGGTCTCAGGTGCCATGTGTACGAACTTTCTATCTACGATATAATGATATTTAGCAATCAAATAATGGCTAATAGCGAAGATAAATAAAACTATATATAGTCAGTAGTGTTCTCAATTGGCTAAATAGCAGAGCTTAGGGCGTCCTCAAAGATTCTCTTACTAGCTTGAAAGCAATAAAAAAATAAAAAAGCAAGTAACCTTTTGAAGTGGTAGAGGGGCTGAGAAACGGAGTCTTCTGGGAGTCCATGCGAGCCTAGCGACTTGGACGATGTTCACGTAGAGTTCTGTCAGCTCTTTAGCCGATAAGGTGCCTCCTAGCTTATCGATTTACAGCCCATTGGAGACGCTCTTAGGCTATAGCACTATAGCACCAAATTATATACGAACATACATAAATTAGCTGCACCTGTCTCAAAGCGATAACAACAATCATATTGGATATTTGAAACCTTGACTATAAAAGAAAAGCACAAAGTTAAATTAGCTGCACCTGTCTCAAAGCGCTAACAACAATCATATTGGATATTTGAAACCTTTTTTTTTTTTTGCGAAATGGATATTTGAAACCTTGACTAAAAGAAAAGAAAAGTAAAAATCAAATAAAATAAAGTGCAAGGTTCAACCGGCAACAAAAAAGTGACAACTCAAACACATATTAAATATAAAAATAAGTGTTTCCTCCACAACATTATAATCCACTTATGTGATCGTTGCCCTCGTTATTATTGGCATATAATGGTTAAAACGACCGTACAACAAATTATATGTTCTGTTTCAATACACAAAATCGTTTCACAAATTAAAAAATGGCTCCTATATTCGTATATATTGCAGAACACCCATAATAAGCTCGCCGATAAATAATAATAATAATAATAATAATAATAATAATAATAATAATAATAA
>CM041645.1:33176609-33191496 GCA_023333625.1 Bothriochloa decipiens
AATAATAATAATAATAATAATAATAATAATAATAATAATAATAATAATAATAATAACAATAATTATGTCTAAACGAAAGTTAGCCTAAGTCGTCGGTGATGACGTACGATCACCAGAGCTTCATGTTCAACTTGCAGTCCATGCTCTTGACCCCGAGGCTGCCCTCGGTGGCGAGCCTGTTGAGCACGAGGTCGCACCGAACGCTGGGCGTCAGCTTGGCCGTGGTGAAGGGTCCGACCTTGACTCTCGCGGGCACCACGCCGCGGAACACGAGCGGCAGCTCCCCGTCGCCCTCGGTGACGTGCCTCATCGCCTCCACGACGCCCGTGCCCTGCAGGCGCGCCTCGCTCATGGCGACGCGCACGAGCGCCGCGTCGCCGCGGGGTCCCTGGTAGAACGCCGGCAGCGCGCCCTGCGAGAGGCGGTACCCGCCGAACCAGACGGAGAGGTCGGACCCGTCCTCGTAGCGGATGCCGATGGCGCGGTTCGGGTTCTCGAACCGCACCGACGCGTCGAACTGGGCCCGTGCCGTCATGTCGTCGTCCATGCCGAACGCCGTCACGTTCAGCGCGTGCACCGTGTACCGCGGCAGCTTCGGGTCCAGCGCCAGGTACAGCGCCCCGAGCAGCGCGGCGGCGAGCGCCACGGCGAGGAGGACGGCGCCGGCGACGCGGCAGCAGCAGCCTGCGCGCGTCCGCTTCTTATTCCTCCGTGGGGGTTTGTGGTTCGCCGATGACGATGTGGAAGGTGACGACGCCGCCGGCGCCGGAGAGTCTTGTCGTCCGGCCTCGAGGTCGACGTCCACTTCGTGGATCGTGTCGAGACGTGACATTGCTTGTTTTTTTTCTTTTCCTACTACGATGTCGTTGCCCGCGCTGTCGGACGGGAACTCGAGTGCAACGGCCGGCTGAGGCTGACGCAGTACGTACGGTGAGACGTACGGGCCGGTATACTAGCTAGTAATTGCGGCGAGTCGTGGACGTGGAATTGCATGCAGGGACCCTCTGATATTTATAAGGAAGGTCTGTGCTGTGCCCTCAACACTCATGCCAGAATCGGAAAGGGAAGTCGTTCGATTTTCGATTGATATACGCCCGTGCGTTCGGAGTCGGAGGGGGAGGGAGTACGTCTCACTACTCGGAATCCAAATCTGCCTCAGTAAGGCTATCTCCAACGGCGGATAGCTAAATAGAGCAGCCATTTCTAGATTTAAGTGCTGCACAGTTACTAGGCCACGGACCTAATTACTTCGACCTCTAACAGACCACCTAATTACCGCTGCCTCCGTCTCCACCCCTCCGCGCACATGTTTCGTTCTCAGCCGCACACATACCTCCCAGAAAAGTCGCATGCTCCTCTTCTCTCCTCGCCGCGGAAAGGACCTACATGCGCCGCCGCTTCCCTCCCTGATTTGAGCGCGAAGAAGGCGCCGAGGTCCGGTGGCAGATGGCCGACGAAGAAGGCGCCGCTTCCCTACCTGATTTGAGCGCGAAGAAACCGCCACGCGGGCCTTCGAGGCGCGCCGGACTTGAGGACCAGCGGGTGGAGCGTCCGCACGGCGCGGGATACGGAAGACGGAGATGGAGCTGGCGCGAAGTAGCAGGGCAAGGGGGTCGTGCCGTGTTTCAATCGTTCCAAGGTTGACAGGGCGGCAGGCGGAGGCCTCATCGGTCATCGCCGCTGATGCAGAGCATGCTCCCCTGTCTCAGCGATGTCGAGTCCGCGGCCGCGTCGTCGTCGTCCCGCGAGACGAGGAGGTGGGCGTCGCACCTACCGCGACGGCGAGCACCCGGCTGAGCCGTGCTGGTGATTGTTGGCGAGGGCCAATTCTTCTCCAACGGACTGCACATCGGGTGGTTGGGTCCCTCCTGCGAGCGCCTCAGCAAGCTCGTCACCGCGCTCCGCCTACTCGCCGCCGACCTCCTCGCGCTTCATGCCCACCGTCGGGCTCTGCCACGACTACCGCGTCATGCGCGAGGCGCCAGGCGGCGGGGCCGCGCCGCGGGAGAAGATCTGGCGAGGTGCGGCCCCCGCCCACGACGCCGGCTGCGGCCCTGTACTCCAGGAGCGCGGCCAGGAGGCCGAACCCTACAGCGGCGGATTGGTGGCCAGCCGGCCTGCCGTCTTCTACTCGCCGCTGCGCCACGCGGCCGTGCCATACGCGCCAAAGGATTTGGGTGGTGTCGTCGGGAGGACGTATATTTGCCTTCCCTCTCTCCTTGTAGGCAAAATAGCAACTCTGAATACCTACTCTGTTGGAGGCAGGATTTGTACTGTGCAGCATGCATTTTGAGTTTGGGTGAGCTTATGCATAGGCCGTTGGAGACAGCCTAACTTAAGACTAATAGGGTCTGTCTATTGATTACTCGGGTGACTTGCACCCTTTTGTCACTCGAGTGACGGAGCACAAAAAATCACTCGATTCTTGCAAATAAAGCAAATTGAGTGATTTAAAGCTCTATGTCACTCGATTTTCATATAAAAAAAACATACTCATATCAATGCTAATGAAAGGCAAATAGAAAGATATTTAAAATAAAAAATACAAAAATACAAACAAATAAATCAGATTGGTTTCTATGGAAAGAAAAAGAGAATAAGTTCAAAGGAACAAATAAAAAAATACAAACAAATTAGTCAGATTGATTTCTATGAAAGAAAAATATGAAGATATCTAAAGAAAAAACGACAAAAAATACAAACAAATTTATCAAATGATTTTACACATCCAGAAACACAAATTTACACAAGTATTCAATGAACTTACAGTGTACAAAACATTGTAAATTATATACTAGGTGAGTGTAAATACCATAGAAATTAACTGTAAACTTAGAAAATCTTGTTTAATAAATAATAAAAAATCTTAACGCATGGTGATGTGATGGGTCAGATGGCATGGGCTGCGGCTGTAGGGCCCAGATGGCTGCTCGCCCTGTTTTAATAAATTTATTTTTTAAAAAAATTACAAAATTAGTCTACGTTTTCAAAAAATGACAGGATTGGGCGACCAGTCGCCCGTTGGAAGGGCGACCAGGCCAAGTTCGCCCGGCGAAAGGGCGACCGGGCCCAGTTCGCCCGGCCAAAGGGCGACCAGGCCCAGGTCGCCCGGCCAAAGGGCGACCAGGCCCAGGTCGCCCGGCCAAAGGGCGACCAGGCCCAGGTCGCCCGTCCAAATGGCGACCAGACTGGAAACCTGGTTTTTTGGATTTTTTTTAAATAATATTTATTTATTTGGAAATTTCAGAAAAAATTTCGGTTTTTTTAAATATTATTTATGTATTCGGAAATTTCAGAAAAAATATCGAAGTCAGAGAAATAGCAAAAATAATACGCAGTCATGCAATTGGCGTGCGAAAACGCCATTGTCGTGTGCTCGCCCAAATTTAATAGATGAAAAAATACAACAGTGAAACATTAATTAAGTTCTAAAAACTAAAATAATATCAGTACAATATCATAGAAAACAACATCGGCGGCAAATCATACAAAACTAATATCGTCCACGCTTAGGTGCAACACCCCTAATCGTGCCAGGCTTTGGTGCTTTGCGGCCCGCTCGCACATGGCTGGCTGAGTAAGTAAGCGGCGAAGGAGGAACTGTAACACGTACAGGACGGCCTCCAGCAGCAGGTGGTGTCGCGTACTCGTCCTGTGAGGGCTGTGTCTGTGGTGGTGCTTCACGTAGCTGCGATGACGCAAGTACGTCCGCCGGCTCCTGCTGCAGGTAACTCTCAAGGTCGAAGGGTGTCGGAGATCGCTGACGAAAAGTGTCAGCGTGCTCAGAGATGTCCGATCCCTCGTAGTCGTAACGAGTCGTCCCTAAACATATAAGACCAACGTTATGATAACGCTGATGGTAAAACTAATATATAACGTGTCGAACTCTTAAAAGTAGGTCATACCTGGAACCATGGGTACAGCGTGTGAAGAGGAACCTCCGAAATCGAACTGATGCCGCGAACCGTCAAAGTGCATACCTGACCATGCAGAGTGAATGTAATGTTACGAATGAAGTAGTATTAGATAATATAATTAAATTTCACCACTATATCGTACCTGTAGGCATGTGAGCAGGCTGCGAAGATGATCCAATGATATCGAACTCCGGACGCCAACCGGCAGAGTACGTAGGTGGACCTGAATAATGAAACTTATAAGTAACGAACAAGTTAGCATTACTACATACGAAGAAAATATAACTTACTCACCTGTTTGGTACGTAGGCCGCGGAGGTAGTGGCGCCGTCGGTCCGTCAGGCCTGTGTGTCACGTGTGAAGGTCGAGGGACGACATTCGGCTGTCGCCCGCAGGGCCGGCACGACGTCAACTTGACAATGTTTGCAGTAGAGTCGTACATCCTCTGGACCGCAGCGGTAAGCTCGTGGCTGGTCATCTGAATGCCCTCCCTCAACCGGTGCAAGAGCGATCCACCATCCACAGTGATACGATGACCCATGTCGGCCTATTAACAAAACGAGAACATTGAAGTAATTACGATAAGAAAAATATTAAACGAAGTGGGTTGAAGTTCATAAAGATCGTACCGCCAACGACAACGCCTGATCTCTGTGCACAGGGTACGTGTCCGTCAACCTGGGGACGTGGGTCCGTGGCTCCGCTGGTGTATACGTGACTCTGATCCGTGTGCGAGGAATATACCAACGTAAGTAGTCCCCGTAAGCCTGTAAGGAAAACGGTCTGGGCTCGTAGGTCACATCATGTAGTGCGTTGGCCCACTCGTCGACCCACGGCTGTATACGGGAGGACCAAGTAACGCCTGCCGGTAGACCCCTCCGCACGTAACTATGGATTTCAAAACATATTAATTATCTTTCTATATATATTAAATACTCAATCAGAACGAATTAATTGTCTTATACTTACCCGTGCACGGAAAGAGGAACAATATGGGCAACCGGAAGTGGGAACGTCTGGTTACGACCAAACTGCCGCATCACTCTGTGAGGAGCGTAGTCCTCGACAAAGATGTCGAAAACGACAGCCTTACGTGTCATCCAGTACTCCTGATCCCTCGTGCAGAACGACGACAACCCATTAGGCGCTCGTACGATAATCTCCTCCATGCTGTAAGGTGTCCAGCGGACGTCGTTTGGCCTAATCCGGTCGAACGCCGCCATGTACTCAGGATAGGCTCTGTGAACCTGAATGTTTGCCCAAGTAGGCTGTATAGAAAATAATAGTAAGGTGCAATTTATTCAAAAATAAATAGAAACAGGTTCAACCGCGATATAGAAGACTTACCCGCCGCCGGACCCACAACGAACCCATCGTAGGGCCGTCCTCCTCCGTCTCCCCGTACAACCCTGCTCCGTAAGTCGAAAAATCCATGACTGGTCGTCCAATACTAAACCGCTCGTACGACCAGAGTTGAAGTAATAGTGGACAACCAGAGAGGATAGCTGACGGGTCGGTCTTTGTGCACGCATCACAAAGACCTCGGTACGTGGCTGCCAAGATAGCGGACGCCCAACTATATTGCGGCACGGCGTCGAGCGGTGCGTCCGCTATCTCGCGCGCGAAGTGGATCAAGTGCTTCGCGACAGAGTTCCCATGCGACGATGTGAACATTATCCAACCAAACAACCACAACAGATAGGCCTCCAAGTGCCTCGACACAGTGGCCTCATCCGCCGCAGGGTGGATATACTCGGCCTGAATTAGAAAACAGAAGTTCAAATTTTATTTAACATACATATGAATATTTGATGTTAATGAACTATATCATAGTGTTATCTATTTACCTGAAACTGCAAGAGCCAGGTCTTCGTAGGCCCGTGATGCTGGTTTTCAGCAAGAGTTTGATACTCTGGAGCGTCTGGTCGACGCACAACACCCTCGAAACGGACTAGAAGGTCCTCACGCCAAGTGGCCTCCACGTCTGGACGGCTGACGGCCTGTCCAGCAGTGGTGACACCAAGTAAGTAGGAGACGTCCTCGAGTGTGGGAGTCATCTCCCCGCAAGGAAAGTGGAACGTGTGTGTCTCAGGCCTCCAGCGGTCCACCAATGCCGCAAGTAAGGAACGGTCAAAGTTGAACCGTGTCACCGCATCGGCCGGGGCCTCAACAGCACTAGCCTGCACAAGCCTACACAGAGGCAGTAGACCAGCTGCTCGTAGCCTGTAGCAAATACAACATTTATATATAAATATATATTACCAAATCGTCTATATGAGTAAAATAAATAAGTGAACGTGTTATCATGCATACCTCGGTATCCATCGCTCGTCGAGCCGCCACAACTCCTGAGGTACCCTAGGCCGTAGAACAGGTAGCTCAGCACCTGTCACAGCACTCAAGTAGGACCGGTGGCGCTGGTCCAACTGTGCATCCAACAACTCCAAGTGTCCCTCATCCATCGCCATACCTAAAATATCTTAATATTGTAAAAAAATAATGCATAAATATAATTAATACTATGAAACAAAAAAATCAAAAAAAGCAGACATACTATTATTTTTAAAGAGCATTTTCGCCTTGATTCCGAAATCCACGACGTGCACGAGGGCGCCGGCCGTCTTGCGGATTCCCTGAAGGTCCTGCTTCTGCAGCTCCCTCTGTGGTTGTTGCACGCGTGCACTTTTTGTAAGTATGTCCTGTGCCATTGCACTTGGTGCACCGATGCTCCAGTCTTCCCACTTCTGAGTCATCCATATCATTTCTAATGCGCCGTGTCTTACGACGACCAGGCTTCTGTCTTAATTTGTCCTTATCGGGCCCCCGCAGGTAGTTACTTCCAGGATTGTTTGTAAAACTACCAAATATTGCGAAACCATAAATCTCTACATTCCAGGTTGTCATGACTACCTCCTTCGTAAAATAATGTGAGACATACGGCTTCGGGGACAAATTAGTAAGTGAACAAGCTGCTATAACATGTGAGCACGGCCTGTGTAGAAGTTTTGGTTTCATGCACGAACAGCTGCATGAGTTATAACGAATAACACACTCTTGTGCAATTCTCTCTCGATTGCCACCACGACGGCCCCGATCCCTACACAGAACTTCAAAGCGATTCTCTGCTGTGCCCATAGGACGTGCACGATGCAAGCTTGCCTTCTCCACCTTTTTTTTCATGTAATTTGTCATGAATGTTGAAAAAATCAATGTATTATCTGACATCGCATTAAAAGCAACCATATATCTTTCACGGAAGTACTTGCATGTTCCATGCAAAATACCCTCTACGATTGCTACAAGAGGTAATCCTCTCATGCCTCGAATGACCCAATTGTACACCTCCGCCAAATTTGTTGTCATTATTCCAAACCTCGCCCCATCTGTGTCATATAATAATGACCACTTCTCCTTTGGCTCATACTCAATCCAATCTGAGAAGCACCTGATTGATGACCCCGACCTCCGCACCACGTTCCTCAAGGCATCCGTTGGAAGGCCTGAAAGAGGAACAGACATATCATTCAGGTCTTGATTCGTACGAGTCGCTAACTCTTCTGTTTGCTTTGTTGTTAATTCATCAAGACGTTTCCACATTGCATTGAATTTTCTTTGTTGGTTCTGATTGCACAACCTCTTAAACATATTCATAAGGTGTTTATTTTTGAAATGGCTGAAAAAATTTGCACCCAAGTGCCTCATGCACCATCTTGATTGTATGTCCGACCATCGAGGAGGAAGATCACGCTCCACTGAACCATATTGCATATCCGTTATCGCCTTCAACAAACCGGCATGTCGGTCATGTATGACACAAACATTAGGTCGTCCTTGCACCACTGCTAACTTCACACGCTCTAGAAACCAATACCAACTATCTGTGTTCTCACTTTCCACAAAAGCAAAAGCAACTGGTAGTACTTGATTATTCCCATCAACACCAATAGCAGTTAGAATCTGACCTTTATACTTTCCTGTTAGAAATGTACCATCCATGCATAAAACAGGTCTGCAATGATGAAATGCCATTATACATTGACCTAGTGCAAAAAAGGCTCGACGAAGTATTAACTTTCCGGCCTCTTTTGGATTAGACACATCCATGATATCATAATATGTACCAATATTTCTTTGTCTGATGGTTTCTAACAATCTTGGTAGGTTCTCATAAGATGCTTCGTACGAACCGAATCTCTTCTCAATGACCTTCTGTTTCGCTCGCCACGCCTTCGAATAGCTGATGGTGTATTTAAAATCTTCCTCTATAGTAGTCACTATAGATTTCGGCTCATACCTTAAATTATCAACAATTCGATTATACATGTACTCTGCAATGAAGCTCGATGTAAGAGCAGTATTGGACTTCTCTAATTCTTGTAACTCACATGTATGTTCTGTTACTATAGAGCACTTCCAAATTGTACTCCATTTTTGCTCATAAGCATGTATCCTAAATGGACAGTCCGAAAACACACATTTAACATCATATACTTTCTTGTTGGACTTCACAACTACAAAAGACCGCTTCATTGACAGAGACCAGTACTTCACGGCACTCATCACTTCATCTTTGCCTTTGTACATACCTCCCTCTACTAGTTCATTCTCATGATATTCCCACGGCACAGAATTTCCTTCGTTGATCATCAAATTCTTCGAACTGTTACTCTTCCACTCCAGTGGGACAGGAATTTCATTCTCATCTTCAGATGATTCAGTTTCAGATATATTCTCATTCTCCATATCTTCCATCGCCATCTCTTCAACTATATGTTCTATGCGCTCTCCTTCGTCCGCTTCACCCGTCGGTACCATAGATGACAGGTGATGATCACCCTCTTCATTATCTTCCTCATTATCATTGTAATTGTCATGGCTCGGACCTCCTTCTTCTTCTACACCGTGTACCTCATGAACCTCCTTCGTATATGCCTGAACAAGAAGGACTAGAGGCCACCCACGTTCTACAGCTTTGTTGACGTATTTTCTCCATGTTGATGTTGCATTAAGCGGTACTAACTCCCAAAAAGTGCCCTCCCGAGCACGACTAACGATACCCATGACCTTAACGTCATGTTGGTTGCTGTCAAGCCCAAATATTCGCATCAACCAATTCTGCACACCACTAATTGTTCTCTCATTTGCCCTAGACACCCATCTAGTTACTGAGGAAAATCCTGACAGATCAACCCCGTGTACACCTTGAATAATTTCTCCTTCTCCATAATAAATTTGAAATCCTAACTTCTCCGACATCTGTGTAATCTAAAAATTTCAACTAAAATACCTTTTTAGTAATATATTACTAATATTATTTCAACTGAAATATAAGAATATAAATACCTTTAACAATATATATAAAATAAGAATATAAATAATACTACCGAAATATAACATTAATCGCTTAACTGCTAATTATATTATCTAACAATTAATATAACACACATTAAATAATTATATATAAAATTATTTTTTTACTTACCGAAAATTTTCCTCTTCTCCTCTTCCTCTTCCTCTTCTTCTCTTCTCTTCTCTTCTCTTCTCTTCCTCTTCCTCTTCCTCTTCCTCTTCCTCTCCTCTCCTCTCCTCTCCTCTCCTGTTGCGAAATCCCAGCCGGCAGCGGCCGGCTGCGGCCGGCCGCGTTATATATAGCGGCGCCACGTCGCCCCGTGGCCGGGCGACATGGGCCACGTCGCCCCGTGGCTGGGCGACATGGGCCAAGTCGCCCCGTGGCCGGGCGACATGGGCCAAGTCGCCCACTGGCCGGGCGACGTGCGCCACGTCGCCCACTGGCCGGGCGACGTGGGGCCCACCCATGCCAGTGCACGGACAAGTCGCCCACTGGTCGGGCGACATGGCCCTCTTCGCCCTTCCAACGGGCGACTGGTGGCCTATTCCTGTAATTTTTTAAAAATAGAGACTAATTTTGTAATTTTTTTAAAAAATAAATTTATTAATAAAAAAAGTTCGTTCGCTTGAGCCGTGGTTCTGTTTCTACCCAAGAGCGTGTGGGCCTGCCTTGGGCTGCGGTGCTGGAGTCCACGAGGCTAGTGTTTGGCCGTCGATGGTCATCAATGGCGTGCATCTGCCCCGCACAAAATCGAGTGACCGCATGGCATAAATCACTCGAGTGACATTTAGATTTACCGTATTCTTTTCATATACACAAGAGAGTTGGGTATCGTTTCATTAAGAAGAAGATTTATAAAATACAACACAAGCACCACCCGTACCCCCAGTTACATTCGCGCATGTCAAAATAAAACACGACCAACTACTAACAAGTAACAACGGTGGTGGGCTTAACTGTTCGCTCACAACAGATGCGCTTCCGCTTCGATGTGTGTTAGGATTCTCTGCACGTTTGGTGCCGTGGAATACACGATCGTTTCACTTCTTCCAAATAATCCGTGGTCCCAAAATAATCAAGGAATTCAGGTTTGGGTGATGTTCTCCAGAGCTTTGGACGCCTAGGGTGGCAGCAACATCTGACCGTGCGACGAACCGGCACCAGGGATAGAACCGGAGGTTTTGGGGCAATGGTGCACTTCCGCTAACTGTAAAGTGTGTAGTTTAGCATCTCCCATTGAGAAATAAAATGTAAGTAATCATCAGAATGGGAAACAAAAAGACAGTTCATTGAGTTGTGTAAAAAGATAGGAAGACATGATTCCTGCACGTGTCCCCATGCTCACAACAACAATGAACAAAAAAAAAAAAAATTGCTGGTGACAAATCCAACCGAGTACGAGTTAGATTCAATACAAAACATCTAGTATTTGGGAACCTTTTATTTCCTCATACATTCAACCTGGACAAGGGGGCAACATGCTCTTACAAGGGGATCGAGAACGACTTCTTCAACTTCTCTACCTCCAAATAAGCATTAGAGTAAGGCAGGAACTCCGAGAAATGGCTTTGCATCAGATCGTTGATGGCAGTTGCGAGCTTTGGAATCTCCATGATCTCCTCATTTGTCAGCTTCCGAACAAACCGAGCTGGGCTTCCAGCCCAGAGTTCACCGGTCGGAATCCGCCTTCCTGGGGGCAATACAGAGCCAGCTTCAAGGATTGAGTTGGTCTCAACCAGCGAACCTTCCATGAGGATAGAGTGCTGGCCAATGATGCACTCGGGCTCGATGGTGCAAGAGCGCAGCAGACAGTAGGCACCCACTGTCACATATCGGTCGACAAGTGTCTCAGCTGGAAGCCCTGTAAACAGCACAAATTGGAGATGAGATCAAATCCAACCTTTCCTAACAGGTTACATACAGTACAGAGTATGGAATTGTAATACAAGGAGGTGAAAATCTAAAAATTCCTTCTCATGCTACCTTAGAGCAGTTGGTTTCCAGTGGTGGAAAGCATTCACATATGTCCAGAACAAATTTGCATAAACAGAGGGGGGAATCTAATAAGGTAAGATCGTGTCTATTGGATAGACCCAACAGTGGCCAAGTGAGGACCAAGGCTTAAGGAAAATTTGAACTTTGAACAAAACCAAATAACACCGGTGGGTTTCTTTCATTAAATATCAGTGCTTATATTTGTAACTCATGCATCATTTAAGTAAAAATAGCAAGAGATGTACTTAGCGATTATAGATAATTTTAATGAGTCAGTAGGCAAGTTTCCAATCCAACGAAGATCAAAATTTAACACTAACAGAGATTTGCAATCCATCTAGACTTAAACTCTATGCCATGTGGCAAGGCTGCTTGTTCAGAGTAAAGGGAAAGTATCACCCAGAAACCACAGTTCACAAATTGATTCTAACAGATGTTTACTTTTGTTTTCCCAGATACGCAGGGGATCTGCGAATTAGTATATTAAGAAAGAATACTAGTGCAGCTTATAATAGAATGCAATCTTATCATGAAAATTTATGAACAGAGCTACGGACCACTAGGAGAGGTTACCTATTCTAAAACAAAACACACATATAGTGATATAAACATCACATTCAGCAAAAAAAAAAAAAAGGGCATGAAGTGCAAAATACAAGAGAGTTAACAGGTTCAGCATTATTTGTTCTGAAAATGCACACACTTCCTCAGTCGCGTGTGTACACAGTATTCATTCTGGAATGCACAAACTTCCTGAGTTACGATGCTCAGAATCTAGACTTTAACTAACATGATAAAGGTTAAATGTTAAGTCACTGATAATAGCTTAATTTGGTTATGTGAAACTGCAACTAATCTCGTTAACCAAATTAAACTGTGAAGACATGCTCCAGATAAGTCAGCAAAATGTTATGGAACAATTTATGGGAGACTCTGTTCAGAAGCATTCAAAAGCGTACATAGGCTTACTAAAAATACAGCACGAAAGAAGCAGATATATTCAAAAACAACTTCAACCAGTACTTTGAGTTGCCTGCTGCTTGGTGATCTCATACTAATAAGCCTAAGAAAAAGTAGATCCGTCAGGCTTGATAAAACACTGATCCACATACACTAGCCTTAAGTAATGGAGCCAAAAAAGAAAAAACATTGATAAGCTCATTCAGCACCTGCTTCTGTCCCCTATAAGGATCATGCTGGATGCTATTTAATTCTGCCAAGGTAGAGAAAGGAAAGAACACATTCACGAATTTCAGGTACTAAAGATGTTCATGGCTGAAAGAACTAGACAGGGGTAAACAAGTTGCAAGAGGAGAAAATTTTATTTGTTTACTGCAAAATGTTTCTGGGTAACCTCATGAGCAGAAAAAAAAGGTATATTCTTATTTACCAGGAATTGGGAAAAAGAGTTCAAGGAGAAATTCTTCGGAGATAACCCAGATGAACCCAGTCAGGAATCAGTTCTCTGGTAGTGGAGGAGAATTGAGGTTGTAGATTCAATTGTAGATTCAAAAAAAAAAAGGACAATTGAGGTTGTGAAGTGAAGAGAGTCACAGAACAACAAGACAGAAGAGTGATGGTGGCGCACGGGATGAAACTAGGCCTTTGTACCACAGGAAATGGGAGTAGAAACCACAGAATGCCAGACAAAATGGATATATCTAATAGCAATGAGGCCCATGTGAGAAGAGTGGCACAACTAAGAAAGACAAAATAGCACAATCTTTGAGTGAACCAAAATCTGAAGTACCATGAAAAAGAGTAAACAAAACTTTCATAGCAGTCTGACATAGCTCCTTCTAATTGTAAAATAGCTTTTGAGCTCACTGAAATTGATGTTATCTGCACCACATAGCATTACAAGTTCAGGGAACTCCATTGTAGTACATGGATGTCCAATAACAGGCTAACTAGTGGGTTATCAGTAGTCTAAGAAATTATTGTGAGGTACGAGAACTGTTATATTACCAAAACCAAATGTGGCTCTTTGAATGAGTTAAAGCAAGTAATTTCACATTTTGCTATGATATTGCAAACATAACAGAACAGTACAATATATTGAAAACAACTAAGTGCCCCTGAGAACTCCATTAAACAGCTTGTTAACAAACTCGCATGCAACCTAGTTAACATGGATCCTTTTTTCCATCTAAATGATTCAAAGATTAACTTAATGCACGACTAGAGTAATTGGACAGCTCTATCTACAAGAGCATTTTTTACAGGTAAACACGGTTCAATTTTCCTTAACGACGTGCTATGCAGTATCAATCCAGTACGAGATGAACCAATGGAGCAAATGTTAATGCCGATTTGCACACAAAATTCGTAACTCATTCAGGGCAACTAACTCCTCAGAAACACAACGGTTCAGTTCAGTCTCAAGCTGCGCAAGGCATCATCAAGTTACAAGCCACGCCTGATAGTTCACTACACCAACCGAAACGAAAACAATCCCACCGTGTCCTAGATCCCCTAAGAAATTCAGGAAACAGTCCTAAGCCTAGGAACCAGATCTAGCATTTCGAGTGGTGAGGGGTGACCTGTGGGCGCCGCCCATGCGGCATGGAGGACGCAGCGCTCCTGGACGTTGGCGCAGAATCCGAGCGTGATCTTGTTGAGGTCCCCCCGCAGGACGGCGCCGCTCCAGACGGAGGCGCCGTCGTGGACGGTGACCTGGCCGGCGAGCACGGCCTCGGGGGCGACGTACGCGTCCACGGCCACCTTGGGCATCCACTGCCCCAGCGGCACGAGCTGCCGCTGCCCGCGGTAGTCCCACCGCACCCGATCCGCGCCCACGGCAGCCGCAGCTGCGGGTGGCGGCGGTGGGGCGGATGCCGCGGCGGGGGCGGTGGAGGTGGCCGAGAGGAGGCGCCGGAGGGACGGCGCCCCCGCCGCGGAGGCAGAGGCGGTGGCGCGGCGGGAGAGGCGCGCGAGGGAGGCGGCCGCCATGGTGGAGGTCGTCGGAGGTGGAGGGGTGTGGCCGTGCGAGTTGGGGGAGTGGGCGGAGCGTGTGATGGGTTCGTGGGGACGTTAACCACAAGCTGGTGGACCGGACGTTTGGGCTGTTATGTACAAATGGGCCTGCGCTGTGTTATTCTCTTAGCCCAGCATTTAGATCATCTTTTTTTTTAAGCCTATTTAGCTCGTCTTGAATTCATGCTTGTTGAAGTTTTCTTTTGTGAGGGGACATGAATTCTATTATAACTAGAAGAATACACACACATTGGTGTGGGACTTCTTAGACACAAAGTCGTTGTACTTCGAGTTTGGGAGTATGTTCTTGCATTAGCTCCGGTCAAAAGTAATGAAAAATTTTATGGAAAAATATAATATTCGATCAAATTATAAGATGATGGAACATGTGTTTTGGATGCAACGTGCTCACGTTAGAGAGGAACAAACGATCTATTATAAGTTTGAACAAACATAGATGACACATTATAAACCGTACTAAGAGGAAACAAAGTTGGCTAGGTTGATGGAGAAGGGTAAGAGATTGTGATCTAGTGGTAAAACATCAATGAATTTAGCATGAATGAATGATAACATGTTCGTCGACGGTACTAGATGGCCGCATAATAGTAGATAGAAAGAACGCTCGTAAGGAGTCCTATTGAAACCA
>CM041645.1:33206730-33321527 GCA_023333625.1 Bothriochloa decipiens
CCGCTCGACCCTGCTCGCCGCTCGACCCTGCTCGCCGCTCGACCCTGCTCGCCGCTCGACCCCCCTGCACGCCGCTCGACCCCCTGCTCGCCGCTCGACCCCGCGCTGCGCGGCCCAACCAGGCCGACGGCCCAGCAAGAGCAGCGCGCGTCCGCGCGCCGCACCGAGCCTCCGTTGCCGAGGAGTCGCTGACGATGGGGCCTCGAAGTGGAACCCACGTGTCATCGCGCCCGCTGAGGTCACCCGACCGGCCGTGCGTGCTCGCGTCAGCACTGTTCCCCGGCGTCGCTCCTAAGCAACCTCCCTCGACCGATCGATCCAGTGTCGCCCCGCATCGACGCGCGCCCGCAATCCACCTGGACCGACCAGCCCGCGTAAAGTTCCCACGGCCGCAGGCAATATTCTCTGCGCGCGCGCGCGCACCTGCACTGTCGCCGCAGTGGAACGCTGCCGCCATAAAGAACCTCGACACCCAGCGTTACCTAGCCCTCTCTCGCTGTTCTCTGGACCCAATTCGAGCCCCAGCTGCTGACTTGGACATCCCTTGACCGCTCGATCAAGCAAAGCTGTGATCGGCCGTCCGTCTGCTACCTACCACCGCGTCCGCCCTATAAAGCAAGCACCCCGGCATCCTAGGGTTCCCAGATCACCGCCACCGCTCTGGTGAAACCCCATTCCACCTTACCAGCCTCGTTTGGAGAAGAGCTGAAGGAAGGAGGAAGAAAGGAGTCAGGGAAGAAGAAGAAGCCGCCGCCGGAGTTGGGGAGGAAGACCGTCGACTCGGAGCCACCGCTGTTGCGTCGGGAGCAGGAAGGAGGAGCAGTACCGCGAGCCGGAGCCGCTTGGTCTTGTACCGCACCTCCATCTTCTTCGACCGTCGGTGAGCACCGCCATCGCCGCCCTCTCGAACCCTCCGCCGTGCTGTTGGCCATGGCGCTCCGCCGTGAGCGCGTAGGCCCAGGTCACTACCGACCTCACTGGACACACCCGCACACACACACGAGACTAGCCGAGCCCCTCAGACCACGGCATCGGGAGGATGCCGGAATGGAAGCCGCCCAGTTCATCGCCGCGCGCCAAGCTCCGCCGTGGCAAGATCACCCAGTCGCCTTTCTGTTGAGCCTCGACCTCCGTTGTTTCCGGATCCGCGCTCGCCTTGATGAGACGGACCCCGTGCACACCCTAGCTCTGCGTTTGCCTCACCAGAGCATCGACCCGAACCACCTTGTCGTCGACGTGTCAGTACGTTGCCACTCCAGAACGCCGTCGTTCACCGTCGTTCCTGCCACCATCGATCACCCTCGAGGAGCAGGAAGAAGCCGGGAAGCTCCGCCGTGACGAGCTGCATCGAGTGGGCAAGATGAAGACCGTGGACCCTCTCGGAGTGCCGTTGCCGTGCACCGAGGACCTGTCGAAGCTCCGCCGTGGGAGTTGCTGCCCGCGCGGACTCCGCCGTGTGTTTTGGTCACCGCCGGCACCTCGAGCAGATGCTGCGAGACTCCAACCGTCCATCTACACCACCAATTGGAGCTGTAGTGACTCGGTGTGAAGTGTACATCGAGCACCGTCGCCATCGAGCCACCGTCTGCCGTCGAGCTCGACACAGAAGTGAAGCTGTCGCCCTGAAGCCCATCGACGTGACCGTCGTGAAGTCCCGAAGCCGATGGGCGGGTTAATGGCACCGGAGATCCTTTGTGGCACCAGGAATCGAGGGTTCTTCCGCCGTCGATCGCCGAGGAGGAACTCAGCGTCCGAGCCGATCTCGTCCGAGACGGATCACGCGCTCGAGCTGACCCTCGAGTTCGACCCCTTCGAAGAACCGACCCTCGAGTCGACCGTCGGAGGACAGACCCTCGAGTTTGACACCTCGACGCCTCGACCCTCGAGTTCTACACCTCGAGCACCGTCACCCTCGAGCCGCTGTCCGCCATAGAGCACGTCGCCGGAACCAAGCTCCTGACTCGATGACCGCCTACGTGTTCGCCTTGACGACCCGAGGACGATGCACGAGTTAGCGAAGTCTTGGAGCAGACCTCGCCGGATCTTTAACCCCGTCGTAACCAGCCGAGCCCCGCTGTCGAAGCAGAGCAGTTTTCCGTCTTCGAGCATGCCCTCGAAAGCAGTACCCTCGAGACCGCATCCTGGCGATCGTGTCCTCGAGACCGTAACCCTCGAGACCGTGCCCCTCGAGCACGTAACCCTCGAGAGCGAGCACCGTTGTGGGAGCAGAGCAGTTTCTCCGCCCTCGAGAGCATAACCTCGAAACCGTAACCTGAGACCGTACCCCCTCGAGACCGTACCCCCTCGAGACAGAGACCCTCGAGACAGTACCCTCGAGACAGTAACCCTCGAGATCGTAACCTTGAGACCGTAACCCCTCGAGCCCTTGTTCTTTTCAGAAAATGGTTAAATCTTTGAAAATTCATAACTAATTCATACGAGCTCAGAAAATTATGATCCACATATCCAAATTTTCTATAAATCGAGCCCTATCTATCTAGGCTATGTTTGAGTGTATTTGGATCTTCTATTTTGCATTTGTTCTTTGTGCTAATCTATAGGGGTCGCTTCCGCGACCGTTAAATCTCGTTACAGGCTCGAGCGAGGACAAGCTTGACGACAGTGACTACCAGGAGAAGTCCGACAGCTACGTCAGTGAAGGTGCCACACACCACCCAACCTCGTAGATCCCATTACGCATGACAATTATAGTATGGCTAGTGCTTTAAATTCATGTTGCTATAATGCTATGCCTGTGCTAGGACTGCATGATAGAGTATTTATTTGATGAGCCCTACCTTGTTGTAAACTATCACCTGCTTACCCGCTGTTATGATAGCCACCTGCTTATCTGCTATGCTTATAATTTCTATACTTCACTCGCTTACATTTTGATGCGACGTGATGAACCCGGGGAAGGCCTGGAGGGTGCCAGGCTGGATGTGTGAGTTGATGCTTCAGATGAGCATGTGAGCTGATGATGTTGTATCCGGGTTTGGGGTGGAACTTACGGCAGGGAGTAGGGTGAGGGTTGAGTCGATCGAGCCGGGATCTACGACGAGCTTTTGGAGCAAGTCTTGCCAGGGAATGGTTCTGGACATTCCCATGAGAGGAGCCTGTGGCGGGCTAACTGAGATGTGATGGTGGTCCTTGGGTGTGATCCTCGGAAAGGTGGAGCCCGGGATGAAGGTGCCGTGGTAGCACGTTAAAGATAAACCCTGATGAAGATATCCCGGTTTGGTCAAATCTAGGAACTGTTGCGCTGGTATCCGGACCTAGGAATCTCTTGCTTTCCACTCGCTCTCCATGGGGGGGAGACGGCCGAACCGCTGGATAGGTCGATGCCACTACTGCTAGGCGAGAAGTGATAGGAAGGTATATGCATGGGATGGAGCTAACACCCTACCGAGACGATCATGGCACCCCCTTCGGGAGTGGGTACATGGCATGGCATCCTCTTCGGGAGTGGATACATGCTCTCTTCACAGTTCCAGTGATCCAGTGCTGGATGGTAGAGTGGCATCGCCTATGGCAGTAGGCGCCCGGAATCTGCCTAGGTGCGCGCGTGCATCGATGATGGTTATCTGGTGGATTAGTGAAACCTCTGCAGAGTGTATGGTTGATCGATCGATACATATGCCGAATCTTCGGCTATGGACCTTTCCTATATTTCGCATGCACCGGACTAGTGAGTGGAGTGTTCTACCTTCCTCTGAGTGTGTTTTCCGGCCGTGAGCCAGTTTGAGGGCTGCGGGCCGCTGAGGCAAGCCAAGAGGGAGTTGGCTTGTCGACCAGAGTCTGAGAGGGTGTTGGAGATGAGATGAGATGATGCTACAGTTATGGATGGATATAGATGAAGGGAATGGGTTTGTGTTTAAAACTTGTTTATTATACTTTTGTTTTATATACTTGAACTTGCATAGGAAAACCCAGCCTTATAGGTTCCTTTTGAGATACCCTTATTTTTGCATCCACTTCCACAAAGCAATGCATAGGGTGGGAGTGTGGCCAGTACAAATCGTACTGAAAATTTGGTTTCAGGTTCAAGGAGTGAGTACTCATCTGGGGAGTACAGCGATTGAGGGTTTCGTGCCTACGCTCAAGTTGGAGAGAAGAAGATAGCTTCCGCACCTCAAGCTTTTATTGTTATGCTGCATGAACTCTGATTCCGCCCTGTGGCGATGTAATAAGTTATTGTAACTCCCTCTATTTGCACTCTTTTGTTCGATGTATGGATTATGGATTCAACTGTTATCGGGTAATGTGATTTAAACGGTCATATTACACTCCGACACTGTGGATTTCCCTTCGTGGAAATCAAGGTCGTTTCACTGGGCCTCGAGCTCGGGCAGGCAGGTCGGGCGAGCACGCGAGCGAGCGGGCAGGCGGCAGTGCAGCAGGCCGAGCTGGGCCTCGAGCTCGGGCAGGCAGGTCGGCGTGCATGCGCGTGCGCGTGCGAGCGAGCGCGTGTGCGCCGGCGGTCGAGCGCGTGACAGGGCTGGGCTGCTGGCTGGGCCAGCGCGGGGGTCGGTAGCAGGCATATATATATACATGTATTAAAAGGTTATTCGATTTTTATTAACATCACATAAAATCGAATAAGAGGCGAATCAAACTCTGGTAATTAAATGCAATGCTTGGGCTAACGTTGAGTGCTATTTGTGCATCTATTGGCGGGTTTCCTACATGACATCCACCATACACTGGTAAACTTTAGAAAAATTTTTGAAAGCCCGTATTTTTAGTATCCGGATTTCTAGGGTTGTTACACTAACCTACCAACTAAGCTAACCTACCAGCTAAGCTAAAAAGACTGGACTAAACTAAGAGTTACAAGCTGTTAAGCCAAGAAACAGAATGCAAGATAGAAATCAGATGAAACAAGGATGAGTTGAGAGTCGCCTGGTGCGAAAGAGTCGCCTTCGTGCGAAATCTTCCCCTGCCCCCTCCCCGAACCTTCTAGCTCCACCGCCGTCTCCATCATCACCGGCCCCCTGCCTCTACCCGGCGAGCTCGCCGGCGGTAAGGCAGGAGGGCCGGTTTCCCCTCCAGTCCCTTCCTCCCCCTCTTCCTCCTCCTTGTGAGATTCCCATCAATAAGAACCCTAGATGGGTGCGTCGAGGGCCATAGTCCTCCTCACCTTCGTCCTATGGAGTATGGGCTTGTTCATGGCGGCCATGGTAGCTGGTGGGAACAATCTCAAAGCTTTTGAGGTGAGTAATAGAGCTATCATCACCGGCATCTTCGGATACGGCAGGCTCCAGTAGAGAGAATCGGCTGGAGGCAAGATCGACTACAAGAGATCCGGCGCTAAGTCTCCATCTGACGACCACCAACCTCCTCTCCGCCCTCCACTTCTCTGGGGACCGGCTCTTGCACCTTGTGTAGGACTGGCTCTTGAGGTGGAGGCATACTAGCGAGGCAGCTGCAAAGCCTCTGCAAGAATTGGTGGACCCGAAGGTGGTGAACTCTCCTCCATCCTCCTCCACCGTGCAGCTTTCGCGTGTGGCCTTCCCTGAGCATGTGCACATGCAAGAAACAGGTGAAAGCTCTTGTTTAGTTTTGATAATTGATGACACTCATGTTGGTAATGCTTTGATCTAAGTTTGACTAGGTACTTAAGCAACATAGAGGTGATGCCTAGGGACTTGGTGTGAACTTGTACATGGGATGATCAAGCATCAATGTCTCAAGACAAAGGTATCAAGAGATAGGTATTTTTCCTTTCGGTGATCAAGACACTATAGAGTGTGATCACATTTAGGATTGATAATCGACTATCAAGAGGGGAATTCACGGTTGAATTCGCGGTTCAAGTGCCTCTAGGTTTGACTTGGCATGATGCACATGAGAGACTAACTATAGAGCCAACCCTTGCCTCTGTTCTTCATGGAGATATGCTAACTCTTGTGATCAAAGAGGTTTACATGTTGAGGTTAGCGTCCTTGGCAAGTGGTGTGACTTGGATTGGCGAAGGCACGATGATGAAGAACATTTGTGTTGGAAAAGAGAAGTGATGGCTCTTGGATTAGAAAACTACTTCAATCCATAATGATTGGGATCTTGAGGATATGTTTGTTGCGTAGCCCTCTGAATAAGCTTTCCATAGATTCCAAGATCATAAAAACAGAGTTCGGAGCTAAGAGATATGCTCGTTTTAGTGCGGGGTGGTGCTGGACCAGCGGAAGTTCCGGTGGGCCTAGATTGGAAGTTCTGGTCAGCCCAGCCCGAGCAACTACGCAACCCGAATCACTTTTGGTTCATGACCAGAAGTTTCGGTGGAAGTTCTGGTGGATGACCGGAAGTTTCGGTCAGGTGACCAGAAGTTCCGATTGACTTCGCGGACTGACTTGCGTACAACGGCTAGATCTATACTGACCGAAAGTTCCGGTGGGGCTCCACTGGAAATTCTGGTAGGCTAATCCGAGGTGACTATATATGGGTTTTGGCTGGCTGTTGGGAGATATTCTTGCCTATTCCTTCATACTTGAGCATTCTTTGAGCGAGAAAAACTCCTCCCCACTCATCTCTTGACTTGGTTGTTCATCTAGAGTGAGATTGAGTGAGAATCTAGTGCTAAGCATTGAGAGTTGCATCTAGAGGCACTAGATCTTTAAGTTCACTATGGAGTTCTTGTTATTCTTGGGTGATTCCCGTCACCCTAGACGGTTTGGAGGCAGCAGGGTGTTGAGCTCGAGGTGGAGTTTGTTCGAGGCCACACCCAATGTTCTTGTGAGGGGGGTTCTTGATCCTTCCCGTGGGAGTTCGTAAAAGGATACTCTAGTGAATTGCGTGTGGCTTGGAGGATCCTCGTCTTGTGTTGATAGTGTGATGCCCGACAGCGGGTTTGGCATTGAGTGACAATTTAGCATGCACATCTCCAAGCGGGAGTATCGCCACAACGAGGAGTAGCTTGCTAGGAAGCAAGTGAACCTTGGTAAAAAATCATTGTGTTCATATTGTGATTGCCGAGGATTCTCTTATGCGGTTATTTCAATTGGGTGATTGGCCATATACACTTCGCGTTGGTATAACAATCCAATCCCCTTCTCTTGTATCTAGCTTGTTATTCATTCTTTGATTGATTGCTTGTCTTGCTAGATAGTGAGTAGAATTGCTATCTTGTGTAGCTCCTTTGTTTTCTTATCTTGTTGCTCTTGCTAGCTTAGTGAAGTGCCTAGAGTAATCTTGTTTAGAATTGCTAGTCTTGTTGTTGATTGGGTGCTAGTAGTATAGCCTATATACTAGACTTGTTAGAAAGGCTTGCATAGAGTAATCGAAGCTTTAGCTTTGCATTTACGCCATCTCTTAGTCTAACAAGTTGCTTAAGTGTCCCCTGCTTGGGCGCCTCTGGTGCACTGAGGCTGCCATCCCCTGCTTGGGCGCCTGAGTCAACTCGTCGACACCGCCGTGCCACGCCAATCCCTCGCACGTCAGCCTCTGATGGGCAGATCCCCTTTCCCCATCACCTTGCCACAGAAGATCCACGTGGGTGGGGAAGGGTGGGCCCCGGTGGTCTTGACTTGGGCATTATTTCCAGCGATGTGGGCCCACCACTTTGGTGTTGGAGGCCATGCAGCTACACTCTGTGGAAGGCTCAGCTTCATCAGTTGTCTGCCTTTGCCACGTGAAACAACCTCGATTTCAGCGAAGGGAAATCCACAGAGTCGAAGTGTAATATGACCATTTAAATCACATTACCCTATAACAGTTGAATACCATAGTCCATACATCGAACAAAGAGTGCAATAGAGAGGTTTACAATAACTTATTACATCGCCACTTGGCGGAATCAGAGTTCATGCAGCATAACAATAAAAGCTTGAGGTGCGGAAGCTATCATCCTCGATCCAACTTGAGCGTAGGCACGAAACCCTCATTCGCTATACTCCCCAGAAGAGTACTCACTCCTTGAACCTGAAACCAAATTTTTAGTACGATTTGTACTGGCCACACTCCCACCCTATGCATTGCTTTGTAGAAATTGGATGCAAATCATGGATATATCAAAAGGAACCTATAAAGGCTGGGGTTTTCCTAAGCAAGTAATCAAGTTTTAAACACATTCCCATCCCACACATCCATCACCATCCATCTCTGAAATTCCATCCCATACCTCCAACACCATCTCAGACTCAAGTCAACAAGCCAACTCCCTCTCGGCTTGTCTCAGTGGCCCGCAGCCCTCAACCTGGCTCACGACCGAAATCACGCTCAGGGGGAAGGTAGAACACACCACTCATTAGTCCAGTGCATGCGGAACACAGGAAAGGTCCATAGCCAAACAAGTCGGCATATGTATCGATCGATCAACCATACACTCTACAGAGGTTTCACTAATCCACTAGATAACCATCATCGGTGTTGAACACCACCTAGGCAGATTTCGGACGCCTACTGCCAAGAACGATGCCACTCTACCATCCAGCTCTGGATCGCTAAAACTATGAAGAGAGCATATATCCACTCTCGTAGAGGATGCCATGCCATGTACCCACTCCCGAAGAGGGTGCCATGATCGTCTTGGTAGGGTGTTAGCTCCATCCCATGCATATACCTTCCTATCACTACTCACCTAGCAGTGGTGGCATCGATCTATCCAGCCGTTCGGCCGTCTCCCCCCATGGAGAGCAAGTGGAAAGCAAGAGATTCCTAAGGTCTGGATACCAGCGCAACAGTTCCTAAGTTTGACCAAGCTGAGATATCTTCTCCAGGGTTTATCTTTAACGTGCTGCCACGGCACCTTCGTCCCGGGCTCCACCTCTCAGAGGATCACACCCAAAGACCACCATCACATCTCAGTTAGCCCACCACAAGCTTCTCTCATGGGAATGTCTAGATCCATTCCCTGGCAAGACTGGCTCCAGAAGCTTGTCATAGATCCTAAATCGATTAACTCAACCCTTACCCTACTCCCTGCCGTAAGCTCCACCCCAAACCCAGATACAACATCATCAGCTCACAAGCTCATCTTGACCCATCAACACACACTCCTCCAGCCTGACACCCTCCAGGCCTTCCCAGTGTTCATCATGTCACATCAAAATATAAGCGAGTGAAGTATATATATAAAAATATAGCAGATAAGCAAGTGGCTAACATATCAGCGGGTATCTACTATGCAATCCTAGCACAAGCAAACCATCATATTTCAACAGAAAGTAAAGCACTAGCATTGCTACATTTGCCATGCGTAATGGGATCTACGAGGTTGGGTGAGATGTGGCACCTTCACTGATGTAGCTGTCGGACTTCTCCTGGTAGTCACTGTCATCAGACTTGTCCTCGCTCGAGCCTGTAACCGAGAATTAATGGTCGCGGAAGCGACCCCTATAGATTAGCATAAAGAACGAATTCCAAATAGAAGATCCAAATGCACTCAACAAAAATAGAAAGAGCTTGATTTATAGAAAATTTGGATACGTGCATCATAATTTTCGAAGCTCGTATGAATTAGTAATGATTTTTCAAAGATTTAACCATTTTCTGAAAAAGAAAAGGACTAAATTTATCTGGTGCTGACATGTGGCATCACGAGATTGGTCCACGTGTCGCGTGCGAGTCCAGCCGAGACAACTCAGCGACTGACGTGGCGGATGACGTCATGCTAATGTCAGCATTGACCGGGTCAACGATGGCCTAACATGTGGGTCCGGGGTGACGTCACTGCTGACGTCAGCAGTCAATGGTCAACTGATAGGTGGGCCCCACTAGGCCATTAACGGGCCATTATTGGGCCGTCAATGGGCCGAGTGGGCTGGATCTGGGCTGAGCCGGGCCTGCCATGTGGCACGCTCTGGTGTTGTCACGTCACTGCTCTGGATTCAAACCGGGCTCAGTCCACGGCTCTCGGTCCTCGGTGCACCGGCTCTCTTGGGGTCCACTGGTAGCGACACAAGTCCATGTGAGCCGGGTGCACGAACATGTCCTCGGGTGCATTCGGTCCACTGACCAATCTACGGTGCACCGACATCGCCTAGTCCCACATGCAGCGTCATTGGTTGATGAACACCGCGTCTACCGTCCTTCTGCCAAGTCCATCCCCTTCCTCTGTCTCTCCAGCCCAACGCTGGGGCTCACCGGCGGTGGTGCTTCTCCAAAATTCTGGTGCTCCGGTGGTCCTTCGGTGTCATCAACTTGCCCATCAGCTCCAGGACGTCATGGCGCACACGGAGGTGGGCTTCAAGGCGGCAGCTTGGCTCCTGGTGACATGCTCCATGGCAGATGGCGGCTCGGCGGTGAAAACGCTCGACTGCAACCTCATGGGTGATTCAATCCGGGTCCAAGCAGTGCGCGGGGGTGCGATTGAGGGCACGCAGCACCTCCCCGATGCGCCAACGGCGACCGAAATCCACGGCGGAGTCCGCGTGGGTAGCAACTCCCACGGCGGAGCTCCGACGAGGTCTCAGTGCATGGCACGGCACCCAGGGAGGCTCCATGGCTCCTATCTTCTCCTTATCCCAACACAGCACGTCCTGGCAGAGCTTGACAAGGCATCCTTGTCCTTCGAGGCGGCCAGAGATGACGGGATACAGCGGTGCAAGGCAGCGCTCTGGAGCGGCACCGTGGTGGTGCGATGAGGGCAAGGCGACATGTAGACAATGCTCTGGTGCAGCAAGCACGGAGCTTGGGTGCGCGCGGTGTCCATCTCATCAAGGCGAGCGCAGATCCGTGCTCAAAGGAGCTCGTGGCTCAGCGGTGCAGTGGTAAGGCGGCCTCGCCGCAGCGGCGTGCGGCGCGACAACGTCATGGCAGTGTTCTGGTTCGGCATCCTCCTGATGTCGTGGTCTTGGGGCTTGGACTGTCCATGTGCGTGTGTGCGGGTGTGTCCAGGGAGACCGGTGGAGGTCTCGGCCTACGCGCTCCCAAGGCGGAGTGCCATGACCGGCAGCAAGGGTGAGGGGTTAGAAGAGGGGGACACGGCGGTGCAAGGCGGCACTCCAGAGCAGTGGTGCGCTGGCATGGCCTCGTGCTCATGGCTTCCCGGTGTGGCTTCCAAGGGGCTAGCGAGTGCATCGGGTGCGCCTTGCCGAGGCGGGCACAGATCCGACGTCGAAGCGGCTCGAGGCTCGGAGATGAGGTAGCAAGGTGGCCTCGCCATGGTGGCGTGCAGCACGGTGGCAGACATGGTGGTGTTTCAATCTGGCATCCTCTCGATGCAGTGGTCCTTGGGCTTGGCCGGTCCATGTGTGCGTGTGCATGTGTCCATGTAGACCGGGTGAGGCCTTGGCCTACGCGCTCGGTACGAGCGCCAAGGCTAAGAAGTAGAGGGCAAGGTCGGGGTTTTTGGGTTGTTACAGTCCTCCCCCTCATTGGAAACTCAACCTCGAGATTTAAGAAGTGACGTACCCTTCAAAGAGGTAAGGATACTATAGCAGCAGTTGATTCTCATCTTCCCACATTGCTTCCCGTTCAGTGTGATTGCTCCATTGAACCTTGCACATAGGAATAGACCTGCTTTGGGTCTCTTTGGTGTCATAACCCAAAATCTTGATGGGGTGCTCTTTGTACTCTAGAGTATCTTGGATATCAAGCACATCAGTGGTAACTGTTTCTTCCTCGGGTACCCTCAAGCACTTGCGTAGCTGTGAGACATGGAATACGGGATGCACTCCTACCAACTGTGGGGGTAGTTCAAGCTTGTATGCCAGTTTTCCAACTCTCTGTTGGATGCGGTAAGGGCCAACATATCTTGGAGCTAGTTTCCCTTTCACGTGGAATCTGACAGTACAATGAAGTGGAGACACTTTGAGATAAACAAAGTCCCCAACCTTGAATTCAAGGTCTCGATGTCTTTTATCCGCGTAGCTCTTTTGTCGGCTTTGAGTGATTCTCAAGTTCTCTCTAACTTGAGCTACTCCTTCGGCTTCCTTGATCTTGGCGGGGCCAAAGACTACCCTCTCACCCGGGTGGTCCCACATCAATAGGGTTCTGCATGGCTTGCCATAAAGAGCTTGAAAGGGTGACATCTTGATACTTGCCTGGTAGCTGTTGTTGTAAGAGAACTCAGCAAACGACAAACACTTCTCCCAACCTGAGCCATATTTGAGAACACTGGCACAAAGCATATCCTCAAGAATCTGATTCAACCTCTCTGTCTGACCATCTGTTTGTGGGTGGTAAGCGGTGTTGTAGTCAAGGTTAGTCCCAATGGACTCGTGAAGAGATTGCCAGAATCGAAACATGTATTGAGGTCCATGATCCGACACAATACTCTTTGGGGCTCCATGGAGCCTCAATATCTCCTTGATGTACAAGTCCGCCAACTGTTCGGCACATATCAAAGTCTTGACTGGTATGAAGTGTGCTACCTTTGTCAAACGATCGACTATTACCCAGATGGAGTCATGACCTTGCGGGGTTCAAGGCAATCCCACGACAAAGTCCATGGATATGCTCTCCCACTTCTATTCAGGAACATCAAGTGGTTTGAGTAATCCAGCGGGTCTCCTGTGCTCAGCCTTGACTCTGTTGCAGATGTCACATTCGGCCACATGTCTAGCAATATCTGTCTTCATGCCTTTCACCAGAAGTGCTTCTTTACATCTTGATACATTTTTGCACCACCAGGATGGATGCAATACTTAGAATCAGGTGCTTCTGATAGAATTTCCTTACGCAAGGCAGCATTGCTGGGTACACAGATTCTGTCTTCGAACCAGATGGTTCCATGCTCATCTTCTCTGAATTTGGGGCTGTAACCTAGCTTCATCAACCCACATATGTACTCCATCTCCTCGCAACTCTTCTGAGCTTCATGAATTCGCTCGGTGAGATTATACTCGATCCGAAGTTCGTGTAGCAGACCATGGGGTACTATCTCTAGCTGGAGATCTTCAATCTCTTTCTTCAATTCAGGTGGCAGGGTTGAGGTGAACAGAGCATGACAGTAGGTCTTGCGACTAAGAGCATCTGCGACTACATTCGCTTTACCTGGATGATATTGAATTTCCATATCATAGTCCTTGATTAGCTCTAGCCATCTGTGCTGTCTCATATTCAAATCCTCCTGAGTGAAGAAGTACTTCAAGCTCTTATGATCAGTGTATATATCACACTTATTGCCAATGAGATAATGCCTCTAGATCTTCAGGGCGTGCACAATAGCTGCTAACTCGAGATCATGAGTGGGGTATCATTGCTCGTGCTCCTTTAGCTGTCGGGAAGCATAAGCAATGACTTTCCCATTCTGCATCAACACACAACCTAGTCCTTGGCAAGAGGCAACACAATAGATGACAAAGTCATTAGTGATATCAGGTAAGGCTAGGACAGGCGTGGTAGTGAACTTCTCTTTTAGAGTCTAGAAACTTTGTTCACACTCAGGTGTCCATTCAAACTTGTTGGTCTTCTTCAAGCTATTTGTCATAGGATGAGCTATCTTTGAGAAGTTGTCAATGAATCGGCGATAGTAACCCACCAATCCCAAGAAACTCCTGGTCTCGGACACATTGCGAGGTTGCTCCTATTCTTTCATGGCCTCTATCTTTGCAGGATCTATAGCAACACCATCAGCTGAGAGTACATGAATAAGGAAAGCAACTTCTTCAAGCCAGAACTCACATTTGCTGAACTTGGCATAAAGCTGGTGTGGGGATAGCTTCTCGAGCACTATTCTCAGATGTGCTTCATGTTCTTCGGTAGTGGATGAATAAATCAGAATATCGTCAATGAAAACCACCACAAATTGATCAAGATCATCCATAAACACCTTGTTCATCATGTTCATGAAGTAGGCAGGGGCATTCATGAGACCGAAGGATACGATGGTGAACTCATACTGCCCATAGCGAGTGACAAAGGCTGTCTTGGGAATGTCTTCCTCACAAATCTTTATTTGATGATAACCAGATCTAAGATCAATCTTCGAGAAGTACTTAGCACCATGAAGCTGATCAAGCAAGTCATCGATCCTTGGTAGAGGATACTTGTTCTTGATAGTAATAGCGTTGAGATTGCGGTAGTCAACACACATCCTCATTGAGCCATCCTTCTTTTTCACAAACAGAACATGTGATCCCCAGGGCGAGGCACTAGGCCTAATAAAGCCCTTATCGGAAAGCTCTTACAGCTGCTTTTTGAGCTCTTCTAGTTCATCTACTGATATGTGGTACGGTCGCTTAGCAATGGGACCGGTACCCAGCATGAGGTCAATTATGAACTCAACATCATGATCAGGTGGCATGCCTGGCAACTCTTCTAGAAACACGTTCTCATATTCTCTGACAACGGGGACATCAGTGAGAGTCTTCTCCTTTTTCTGAGATTCTGCCTCAGACTTGAGTGCATTCAAGGCACATAGAACAGATACTGATTTATCCTTCTGAGGTGCACATCTGACTGCTTGGCTAGAAGGGTGAGTTATATGAACATATTGAGGTGAACAAGAGATCAAACCCTTGTGCTTTGTAAGCTAATCCATGCCTAGGATGACATCTAGACCATTTGAAGGTAGAAGGGTAAGGTTAGCTTGGAAGGTTAGACCCTCGATAGAAAGCTTCACTCCCTCACAGATATGGGTACTTCTCATCTCACATAGGGGAGAACTGGTGACTATAGGCTCCAAACGTGGAGCGGTAGGTATGTTGTTCTCTCGTGCAAACTTGGATGAGATGTATGAACATGTAGCTCCAGAATCAAACAGAACGGATGCTTTAATGCCATTAACTAAAAACATACCGTACACAACATCTGGGGCAACCTGAGCTTCTTCTACATTCATGTGCGTGAGGCGACCACGGCTTGTAGATCCATGGTACTGAGACTTGGGTGCAACAGGTGCGGGTGTCTTCTCAGGACAGTCAAACACCTTGTGGCCTGATTTGCCACAACCAAAGCAAGTGAACAACACACTGCCTGTGGGGGTTGGTGCAGCAGCCTTCCGGTTGCCTGAGTTTGGCGCAGCACGAGAAGGTGTAGAGTGGTCGGACCTGTGACGTGGCTACGAAGAGTGCTCACGGGGGTAGCAATCCTTCCCAGAGCGGTCATGAGAGCGATGGTCATGAGAGTGACAGTCGCGGGAGCGATGGTCACGGGAAGAGCGGGAGTGGTCAGTAGAGTAGGCACCACCACTCTTACCCAAGCCATAGGTAGGGTCCTTGCTATAATGAGGATGGCTAGATGACCTGTCCCGATGGAACCTCTTGTGCTCATGGTCACAGTAGAAGCCCTCAAACTTCTTTTTCTCCCTTCTGGACATTTCTCCTACCTCCTTCTGGTCCTTCTCGATCTATATGCAGCGATCGATCATGTCACAAAGGGTGTGACTCTTGGTGCCTCCCAGGGCCACCTTGATCTTGGGGTTCAGACCCTTCCTGTACTCAGTGATCTTCTCCTCTCAGATGCCGCAACATGCAGAGGTGCATAGCGCAGCAAACTAGTGAAAGTGTTGGTGTACTCGCAGATGTCACATCCCTTCTGGGTGAGGTTGCGGAATTCCTCTTCCTTCTGCTCCATGACTCCCTCAGGAACATGGTACTCGATGAACTCATCAGCGAACTCATCCTAGGAGATGTGGTCGGGTTCCTCATGAGCTTCATGGTAGCTATCCCACCAGGAGCGTGCAGCTCCAGTGAGATGGTGAGCAGTGATCCCGACTTGCTCCTCAGGGGTACAGGTGGTAAGCTCCAGCTTCTTCTCGATCTCCCGAAGCCAATCATCGGCTTCCAGCGGTTCCTTGTAGGTGCCATCAAAAGTGGGTGGCCTGAGCTTTAGGAAGCCCTCGAGTTTCCTCTAGAAGTCATTCGGTTTCCTCCATAGCGGTGGTTGGCCCTATTAACCAATGCGGCGAGCAGCTGCGTCTGTTGTGCCATCACTTTCGCCAGGTTCGGCGACAGTGGTGGTGGCAGGATCGGCTACGGCAGAGGGTTCGGCTGAGGTGGAGGCCCATTGCCATTGGCATCACCTCCTCTAGCGGCACCTCCTCTAGGAGCACAGCCTCCAGCTGGCGGGGTCCGTTCATGATCATTCCCACCCTGGTTGAGGTCGATGGGTGGAACATAACCACCCTTGCATCCACGGTGCCTTCCACGCCCAAGTTCAGGCTCGGGTGGTTGCGGACGGTTGCCCAGACGTGCGGAGCGACGTGCAGACATCTGCGACACGGGTCGACAAAGGTTTAGTACTTTATTGATTTAATATAATTAAATGATTTCAACAATTTAAGGAAAAACATTTAATATATCCAACACTCATACAAAGAAGCAATAAGAGCCATAAAATGCGATAAGATCGAATATTCATCACATGGTTCGCATTACTGTAGCAGCTACGCTAGATGACGTGAGAGACTCGCACTATGAGAAGGTAACTCATGGAGGGTACATCAGGGTTGACACATCATAACTCATGGATAACAACTAGCTCAACTCTAACTCATGACGTGGCCACGTAGGGTCCACACTACTCTGACTCTTACATTGGTGTGTTGTACACTGCTGGGTGAAAATGGCTGCCAAGAACCATCAGCTCCTCTTGTGACATGTGAAGGTGCTTCACATAAGCCTGGGCCTCTTCGAACTTCTTAGTAAGTGGTAGGTTGGTGGCGGCTGGACAGTGGTCGTGCCTCAAGAGAGTCTGGCCAATCTGGAAAGTTTCCTTGAAGGGGTCCTTGCATCTGGCTGAGAAAGGAAGTCGATCACGCAACTCAGCGTATTCCTAGCAGTGTCTCTCGTCAGCATTCTTCCATGCTGTCTTGAGCCTCTTGTACCTGTCCACCAAGGTCTTGTTCTGAATCATTAGGACAATCAGATGGCCTTGGTTGCGCTGTGCTTTTGTCTCTACTTTCTTCAGGGCTTTGATGAGCATTGACTTCTCACACTGCACAATGAAGTTGCTCTTGCCATCTTCCCGTCTCCTCTTCTGAAGTTCTCTGATCTCCTTTTCCTTGTCAATCTTCTCTCCTTCCAACTGGAGAATTCTTGCGTCGAGGTAGTAGTCCTGAAGCCCAATGTCCTCCACCTTGTCTCGCAGGTCGGCAACCTCGGCCTTGTGGGCACTTGCCTGACGTGCGAGCTTGTCCTTCAGTCGAGTGATGGTAGCCTCGAGACCTTCCTTCTCCTCAGCTTCCTTCTTGCAAAACTCCTGGTACTCCATCATAGTGTTGTGGTCAAGATGCCTCTTCTTCTCCAAGTGCTCTATGTAGCGGTTCTGCTCGAAGAGGTGAGCGGCAGAGGCACGGCTGCAAAGACTTGTCTCAGCTAGGATGACCAGCCTGACCTAGTCGTCCTGCTGCTCTGGTGTGAGGAGAGAGTTCAGGGCCTGAGGAAGAAGATGAAACTCTATGTTGCGAAGGTGCTCATAAGCGATCTTCATCACTTCACGCAGAGCTTTGAGGGACACGGACTGGATTCCTTCCTCAATTGAGTCCTCCACTGCCATCTCTAGGAGAGCTGGTACTGAAGGCAGAGTCTGACTTGCAGGGATGTCCAAGTGAGTGACCACATAACCCTTGATTCCTCCTTCTAGGTCAGGTGCTCTAGTGCAGGTGTACTTGATCTCCTCAACAAGAACTTCGAGCACTCCTAGAACACGGCGTAGGGTGTACGGGAAGCCTAGAAACTCCTATCCCTTGTAGGTGAACTCAGCCTTGGGTATGCTGCTCAACGGTCCAAGCGGGGGTCCAAATCTTGTCATCTACACGTTTAAAGGGAAAGAAGAAATAGAGAAGCCTTGCATAAGAAGCCTTGCATAAGAAGAAATGCAGGGTCAGTATATAACTGAAAGAAAAAGCTGGTTTGTCCTGTACTAACGTCCATTTCTAGGGTTTCGTCCTAGGGTCAAGTATGGCTCCTAATACAAACTAAAATGATCTCAATTTCCATGAAGGGAAATCCACAGAGTCGAAGTGTAATATGACCATTTAAATCACATTACCTGATAACAGTTGAATACCATAGTCCATACATCGAACAAAGAGTGCAATAGAGAGGTTTACAATAACTTATTACATCACCACTTGGCAGAATCAGAGTTCATGCAGCATAACAATAAAAGCTTGAGGTGCGGACGCTATCATCCTCGATCCAACTTGAGCGTAGGCACGAAACACTCATTCGCTGTACTCCCCAGAAGAGTACTCACTCCTTGAACCTGAAACCAAATTTTTAGTACGATTTGTACTGGCCACACTCCCACCCTATGCATTGCTTTGTGGAAATTGGATGCAAATCATGGATATATTAAAAGGAACCTATAAAGGCTAGGGTTTTTCTAAGAAAGTAATCAAGTATATAAATAATGTATTAATCAAGTTTTAAACACATTTCCATCCCACACATCCATCACCATCCATCTCTGAAATTCCATCCCATACCTCCAACACCATCTCAGACTCAAGTCGACAAGCCAACTCCATCTCGACTTGTCTCAGTGGCCCGCAGCCCTCAACCTGGCTCACAACCGGAATCATGCTCAGGGGGAAGGTAGAACACTCCACTCACTAGTCCGGTGCATACAGAACACAGAAAAGGTCCATAGCCGAACAAGTCGGCATATGTATCGATCGATCAACCATACACTCTGCATAGGTTTCACTAATCCACTAGATAACCATCATCGGTGTTGATCACCACCTAGGCAGATTCCGGGCGCCTACTGCCATAGAACAATGCCACTCTACCATCCAGCTCTAGATCACTGAAACTATGAAGAGAGCATGTATCTGCTCCCGTAGAGGATGCCATGATATGTACCCACTCCTGAAGAGGGTGCGATGATCATCTCAGTAGGGTGTTAGCTCCATCCCATGCATATACCTTCCTATCACTACTCGCCTAGCAGTGGTGGCATCGATCTATCCAGTGGTTCGGCCGTCTCCCCCCATGGAGAGCGAGTGGAAAAAAAGAGATTCCTAAGGTCCGGATACCAGCGTAGTAGATCCTAAATTTGACCAAGCCGAGATATCTTCTCCAGGATTTATCTTTAATGTGCTACCACGGCACCTTCATCCCGAGCTCCACCTCCTAGAGGATCACACCCAAAGACCACCATCACATCTTAGTTAGCCTACCACAGGCTTCTCTCATGGGAATGTCCAGATCCATTCCCCCGCAAGACTGGCTCCAGAAGCTCGTTGTAGATCCCGGCTCAATCGACTCAACCCTCACCCTACTCCCAGCCGTAAGCTCTACCCCAAACCCAGATACAGTATCATCAGCTCACAAGCTCATCTTGACCCATCAACACACACTTCTCCAGCCTGACACCCTCCAGGCCTTCCCAGTGTTCATCACGTCACATCAAAATGTAAGCAAGTGAAGTATATATATAAATATAGCAGATAAGCAAGTGGCTAACATATCAGCGGGTAAGCAGGTGATAGGTTACAACAAGGTAGGGCTCATCAAGTAGTAATCTACTATGCAATCCTAGCACATGCAAACCATCATATTGCAACAGAAAGTAAAGCACTAGCATTGCTATATTTGCCATGTGTAATGGGATCTACGAGGTTGGGTGAAATGTGGCACCTTCACTGATGTAGCTGTCAGACTTCTCCTGGTAGTCACTGTCGTCAGACTTGTCCTCCTCGAGCCTGTAACTGAGAATTAATGGTCGCGGGAGCGACCCCTATATATTAGCACAAAGAACGAATGCCAAATAGAAGATCCAAATGCACTCAAACATAGTAAAAATAGATAGATCTTGATTTATAGAAAATTTAGATACGTGGATCATAATTTTCGGAGCTCGTATGAATTCGTAAAGATTTTTCAAAGATTTAACCATTTTCTAAAAAAGAAAAGGACTGAATTTATCTGGTGCTGACACGTGGCATCACGAGATTGGTCCACGTGTCGCGTGCGGGTCCAGCCGAGACAACTCAGCGGATGACGTGGCGGATGATGTCATGCTGATGTCAGCATTGACCGGGTCAATGATGGCCTGACATGTGGGTCTGGGGTGACATCACTGCTGACATCAGCAGTCAACGGTCAATGGTCAACTGACAGGTGGGGCCCACTGGGCCGTTAACGGGCCGTTATTGGGCCACTAATGGGCCGAGTAGGCCGGATCTAGGCCGGTTCGGGCCCGCCACGTGGCACGCTCTGGTGCTGCCACTTCACTGCTCTAGATTCAAACCGGCTCAGTCCACAGCTCTCAGTCCACGGTGCACCGGCTCTCTTGCGGTCCACTGGCAGCGACACAAGTCCATGTGAGCCGATGCACGAACATGTCCTCGGGTTCATTTGGTCCACTGACCGGTCCACGGTGCACTGACTTCACCTGGTCCCACGTGCAATGTCACTGGTTCATGAACACCGTGTCCACCGTCCTTCTGTTGAGTCCATCCCCTTTCTCTGTCTCTCTAGCCTGATGCCGAGGCTCGCCGACGGCGGTGCTTCTCCAAAATTCCGACGCTCCGGTGGTCCTCCGGTGTCATCAACTTGCCCATCAGCTCTAGGACGTCGTGGCACACACAGAGGTGGGCTTCAAGGCGGCAGCTTGGCTCCTGGGGACGTGCTCCACGGCGAACGGTGGCTCGGCGGCGACGACGCTCGACTACAACCTCACAAATGACTCAATCCGGGTCCAAGCAGTGTGCGGGGGCGTGATTGAGGGCACACAGCACCTCCCTGATGCGCCGACGGCGACCAAAATCCACGGCGAAGTCCACGTGGGTAGCAACTCCTACGGCGGAGCTCCGACGAGGTCTCGGTGCATGGCACAGCACCCATAGAGGCTCCACGGCTCCCATCTTCTCCTTATCCCGACACAGCACGTCCTGGCAGAGCTTGACGAGGCATCCTTGTCCTTCAAGGCGGTCGGAGATGATGGGATACGGCAGTGCGATGCGACGCTCTGGAGCGGCACCGTGGTGGCGCGATGAGGGCAAGGCGACGTGTAGACAATGCTCTGGTGCGGCAAGCACGGAGCTTGGGTGCACACGGTGTCCGTCTCATTAAGGCGAGCGTGGATCCGTGGTCAAAGGAGCCCGTGGCTCAGTGGTGCGGCGGTAAGGTGGCCTCGCCGCGATGGCGTACGACGCGGCGACGTGTGGCAGAACCTCCTAAATTATATGGCCCACACGCACCTATCATTATCTCAAAGACTTCTGATAGCCATGCATGTGTTCCAGATAACTTAGAAAGCCCTGTCGGGTGCCCTCAAAGGACCCCGATTAAACCACATTTGTCAACTCATACCAGGATCAACAAAGGAGTAGCTACAACATTACAATATTTATGATAAACATATATCAGAGTGCGGAAGAGTAATAACATTAAGTTTACAAAATATATGAAAAAGTTAACTTTTACGAACTTGACTTCAATTGCGGAAGCGGCGAAAGCAGAGAAGAGCTTCAGAAGTCAACTTAGGTAGAGCGCCTAAGTCGGGAGGGGACAACTAGATCACGTCGAGCCCACTGACATGAACTTGATTTAAACATGAATTAGCACCTGCAACAGGGGTTCAACAAACCCTGAGTACAAAAGTACTCAACAAGACTGACCCGACGAAAAAGAGGGGTGAAGACTCAGGAAATGCAGGCTAGAGGGACAAGGTAAGGCTTGCAGGAGATAAGAAATTTTGCGAAAAAGTTTGAAAGAAAGAAAAGCTATCTTGTTCAAAAATTTCCAACCAACTTTATTCTTAAACCTTAATCATTGTTCAAGTTGTTACTACGATGATGAACACCGATCGAGTCTTCTTCTCCGAGAAGCAACGGCTATTCGAATCCATTTTCATACCCAGCTGGGACCTAGGTCACTGGAATACCGGAGACTTTAACTTCGATGCACCCCAGATGAACCGATATACTGGGATAACAACCGCAGCCATATATCACCACATGATACACGTGAGCTCTGTGGCCCAGCGTACCGAGATACATGGGAACTTAAACCCCACAGTAAAACACACTATGACACAGATGGGATCTCTGGCCCCACGCTAGGTCACTCCATGATATACACGGCTCTAACCATCCGTATATCACTTCATGCATGTGGATTTCTAAATTCTCGATATCACCAGTTCACCAACAGACGGGACCTAGGGCATCAACAGACGAAAACACTACAAAGGGACTCCATTCTCAGTGCAAGTTAGCCATCCGGACTCGATTTATTACTAATATCAAGATTTCAACAAGAAAACCAATCTCATCTTTTTTATTCTTTTGCCTTTGAACAATTAAATAAATAAGCAGGGCTAAGCATTACTACTTATCTTCCAAAGCAGGTAACAAGGAATAAGGAAATAAGACAGGTAATACAATTGGTGGGTTTTCACTCAACTCCTATTACTTAATGCAACATATCATTGCTGAAGCGGTAAAACTTTTATAAATAGAATAGGGTTTGAATGCATCCGGGGCTTGCCTGTGTTGCAGCGGTGGTTAGTTCTCGTCAAGATCACGGGTGTTACGCTTGACACAACTCCAGGATGGACGACACCACATCATGGATTCGTGACTTCACTTCGATGGTGGATGGCATTTTCCGGAGATCGTGCACCAAGATCCACTCACTCTCGAACAACTACACATATTTAATGATGCATATTTTAGCATGATGAACTCATGACATGATGCACGGCAATGCATTAGTGCAAGCATAACAAGATTAAACAACTAGCTAATTATAAACTATTTTAAAAGCACTACAGAAGATAAATATAAAACTGTACATATTCTAAAATTATATAGCCATATTAGGTGTTAACATGACATAGCAGAATCATAAAATGGTAAAGGAACCACATTTTTCATTTATACATTTTTATTATAATTATAAACCATTTAATAAGCAATAAACAAGATAAATCAAAAGATAAAGCATACGATATCCAATGATCACTATATTTTTACTACAACACACACATAGCATAAGAAACATGTCATAAAAATTTTAAGTCAAAAGGAGTCACATAGCATGAGATATGAATTTTCCTTCTTTTCTATTATTAAATAAAAGGCATAAAACATAACTATTTATTTTTCTACAAAACATGGCATGTTTCATATTTTTAATAAAAACTAGGCATCACAAGAAACACAACAAAATTTGGTTCACCAAAAACGGAGTTACGAAACTCCATATATGAATTTCCGAAGTTTGAGAAAATCTGTTGCAAACAGGTTCTTGGGGTACTATTCACCTGAGTCTGTAGCTGTGCAGTTAGGACCCTGGCTTTAGTTGAATTTGAACCGAGGTCCTTCACGTGATTTGGACAGAGGAGCTCACTGGGACTCGCGGTTTCCGACGATGGAGTGCTCGTCAGCGGGAATAGAGAGGTGGGGATGCAATCCTGGGCTTGTGCGCACCCGCAGTGGGTGTCGGCTCGGCCTGGGGTGGCCTGTGGCCTCCCGGCCACGTGCACGGGCGGCTTGCCGCGACGGTGGCAATGGCACCGGCACACCAAGGGGGCTAGCGGTGACACGAGCTGGTTCAGCGACTACGCGAAGTTGAAGCGGAGCTCAAGCCGATGAACAAGGCGGCTGGGAGTGCGGGAACAGCCGCGGCGTCAGCGAGCTCGGAGCTCGACCATGGTGGTGACCGAAGAAACAAAAGGCGAGGGAAAGAAAATGGACGGACGGCATGGCTTAAGTAGACATGGTCGAATTCTCCACGGCGGGCCAGCAGCTTCTGGACCGGACCACGCAGACGCCCGCACGAGAAGCATTGCGACGGGCGTGGCCAAACGACGCACGACGTCGACGCGGCAGTAGAACAGAGCAGCTGCTCGCGTGGGTACTGTTCACACAAATTACAGAACTGCCACTCGTCGAAAATTATAAATTACTCCAAAATTTATATAGGAACTTAAAAATCTCTAAAAATATTATTTTTATAACTTTTCAAGAGCTACATTTTTTATTTAACAAACATTTTCAAATTCTATATATATTTTGAAAATGAATTCAACTTCAAAAGGGAAACAAAATCCTAGAAAAAATATTTAAAATTACTTTTGATTTTTCAATAAAACTTGAAAATCTTCCAACCTATGAAATATTCAGCTTATCAAACCAATCACTTTTCATAGAGAAAGTTTTCCGAAATTTTGAATAATTTTTGAGATATGAATTTAAATTGAAGAGGGGATAAGTGTTGGAAAACTGTATTTTCAAATTTATTCAAAACTATTTTTGGAAACTTGAAAAACTTTGAATACCAATATTGTAGCTCTTGTCAAGATCTACAAACTATATTTTGAGAGTATCTCAAAATTCCTTATAGATTTTAAAATATAGAAAAAGGGATAAAACAAGGTTTTGAAAATAGTTTTTAAGTAGCAATCAACTCATCATTTCATGTATAAAACAAAGTACCACATAAAAGACATTATTAAAACATGAATGCATTTATGTCATGATACTCAATGATAGGCTTGATAATAAACTTGATTATAATTTTAATTGCTTACTAACATCTGGGATGTTACACGACGTCATGGCGGTGTTCCGATCCGGCATCCTCGCGATGCTGTGGTCTTGGGGCTTGGCCTGTCCATGTGCGTGTGTGCAGGTGTGTCCAGGGAGACCGGTGGAGGTCTCAGCCTACGCGCTCCCAAGGCGGAGCGCCATGACCAGCAGTAAGGGCGAGGGGTTGGAAGAGGGGGACACGGTGGTGCAAGGCGGCGCTCCAGAGCGGCGGTGCGCTGGCATGGCCTCGCGCTCATGGCTTCCCGGTGTGGCTTCCAAGGGGCTAGCTAGCGTATCGGGTGCGCCTTGCCGAGGCGGGCACGGATCCGACGTCGAAGCAGCTCGGGGCTCGGAGATGAGGCAGCAAGGTGGCCTCGCCGCAGCGGCGTGCAGCGCGGCGGCATACATGGCGGCGTTCCGGTCCGACATCCTCCCGATGCAGTGGTCCTTGGGCTTGGCCGGTCCGTGTGTGCGTGTGCGTGTGTCCAAGTAGGCCGGGTGAGGCCTTGGCCTACGCGCTCGGTACGAGCGCCATGGCTGAGAAGTAGAGGGCAAGGTCGGGAGAGCGGCGATGGCGGCGGTGCTCATCGGCGTTGGCGAGGATGGAGATGCGGTACAGGTCCAACTCCGGCTTCGGCTCGCCATTCAGCTCCTCGACGGCTCCGCAGCAGCAGCAGCAGCACCGCAGCGGCGCTCCTCCTTCTTCTTCGGCGGCGGCGGAGCTTCTTCTTCCTCTTCCCCGCCCCCTTCTTCTCCTTCCTCCCCTTCTTCCCCAAATTGGACTGGTTGGTGGCGAAATTGGGTACCACCGGAGTGGTGGCGGCGGCTGGGAAACCCTAGGGTGCCGGGGCGTTGCTTTTATGGATGGAGCGGGGAAAATGGCATGGCGGTGGTGAGCTCGAACGGCTGGGGGCAATCCGGTCCAGAGGAAGCTTCTGGGTTGCTTCCCCAGCCTTGGTGGGCTCCAGCGGCAGTGAGGAAGAGGCAAGCTGCCTTGGCGGCGAAGAAAGCGAGGGGACAGGCGGGGGAAAAGGTCATGCGCACGGAGAGGTTGCGCGCGCGGGAGGGCAAGGCGCTCGCAGCCGTGGTGCCTTGTGGCAGAGCCTGTCGGCCGAGGTGGCAGGCGGGATGGCTGTCGATGTGGGGCCGGGACGGATCGGGCGGCCAGGGGACCTCGCGTGGCGCTCACGCGAGCGAGTGCGGCGCGGGAAGAGCAGGGGAGGTCGGGTGACCTCAGCCTGAAAAAGATGACAGGTGGGTCCCACTGCGGGACCCACTCGTCAGCGGCTGCGGCCATCTCCTGGCGTGAAGCGGCACGGGCGACTTGATGGGCCAGCTGGGCCGGTTCGACGCGAGGAGAAAGAGAGAGGGAGAGCGGGCGAGCAAGCGGGCCGGCGGGGCTGGCTTGCTGGGCTGCTTGCTGGGCTGGCCGGCGTGAAGACAAGGGAAGAGAGGGGCAGGCCGGGCTGGGCTAGTAAGCGGCCATGGGCCAGATTGCTTTTCCATTTTTCTCTTTTTATTTTCTTTCTCTTTTTCATTTCTCAAATACTTTTATTTATATATATATATGTGATATGCCAACTTTAAATAATAAAGTAGTGGGCATACAAGGCCCTTATATTTGTTAGGGTATTCTTTCCTTAATATTTATTTGTAAAAATAAATATTATAATCTCATTTTAATAATCATTACATAAATCAAATAAAAAAACAAATCACATATTAATGCAACATGGCATGACAACTATTGAAACATTGAAGGTAAAGCTAATGCAACATTGGAAAGCAACATATGAAACATTGATCAAAAATTACTTTTAAACATTGATTATGCTATGATTGCATAGGATATTATGCATGATATGTTAGGGTTGATGCATGGTTAGGGTAGATGATGGCATGTCACACTCATTACTCATAGGTTTTCGAGAAAAAAAAATTTTGTAGTTCGGATTTTCGGGTTGTTACACCACGTACCCTCCACCTCATGGCTCAGCACTTTCTACCGGTGACGAACATGTTTTACAGCCTTTGGTCCTACTGCTCTACATTGCAACTAGACAACTACTTCTTTGGCACTGGTTCGATGAATCTGTCTCCACATGGGTTTTCGGCACGAGCTTCACCTACCTCCGCCGACGACTTCAACATCATCCTTCGGTCATCGGCATGTATCCTTTGCGTTGGCTCCACCGACCCTCTCTTTACCGTCGCTGCGCACGGTCAGTCCATCTGGGTGCACGCGCCTTTGACGCCCCTGCGTATACCCCTCGCCGGCAGATTTGTCCGCATCCTTGCTTTAGTCGACGCTGCTGTCTTCTTTTCAGGTCGAAGGACCTAGATGTAACTCGGTCCTCCTTGAAAGACCCTATGTAATATGGCTATTTTATTATATAATATATGCTGTTGTCAAAAAAAACTGATGAAACAAAAAGATCAAAGTTGTCTAAGGAGTCTTTATGACATGGAGAAAGATAATTGGGCATTTTAGACAACAGTGACGTTGAATGTTACGGTGCAAGATAGAACTTGTTGTATAATTTTTCTTTATAGGAGACATAGATTAGAGAATAATTGCATCCTGTTTAAATTGAGATAAACTTCCTAGATATCGCAAGATCAGAATTCACGGTAACACAGAGATGCAAATGAGCTACATAACCATCCTACCAACCCCGTAGACCTTGCAAAAACAAAAATAACTAGCAGGGACCCCGCAGCAAATGCCGTGGGTGGTATGCCTAAGTAGCCGGACGCAAATATATGTATATATGGCACCAAATTATTTTTTTTCCTTTATTGATTTTATTTGTTAACGGGTTTGAACTGTTTCGTAGTGGGTTTTTACTATTTTATACCGGATTCTACACTGTTTCATAACGGATGGTACTGTTTGTAGCGGGTTTGTTATGGTTTTATATCGGCTTTTACTGTTTTTAACAGGTTTTTTTACAGTTTATTATTGCTACTGTTCATAGCGGGTTTGTATCCATTACTGTGCTTGCTGCAGTGCTGTGAACAGTGAAATATGAGGGGCCGGGTGCCACCGAGAATATGAGTATAGGTTAGATATGAAGAACACCAGGTTGGATGCATAGATAGGCATTCGCACTGGGTTTTTCCACAAGGAAAAAGGTCGACAATTTTCTTTTTTTGTTGAAACCCGCCTAAATTTTGAGATTTATCCTAGTTTTAGCTTGGTAGATTTTAGAACCCAACCACTTATGCCCTCGATATTGGAGGTATAGGCATAGATAGGTCACAAACAAACAGAAATTACCAATCCAGATTTGATAGGAGTTACTACCTGTCAACAGCAGTCATGTGTGGAACGAGTGGCTTTGCTGTGTAAAGCGGCAGAACGGGACCTCAGACCGATTTCCAAATTCACCCTAAAATTCTACTATACAGAATTTCTATTCGTCGTCACATCAAAATGTCGGCAAATGCATAAAGTACTAAATATAGATAAAATTAAAAACTAATTACACAGTTTTATTGTACTTTACAAGACGAACATTTTGAGCCTAATTAATCAATGTTTAGACAATTATTACCAAATAAAAACAAAATTACTACAGTGTCGCACAGTGCGCTACAGTGGATTCAGGAGGTATGATTCCGGTGACTAAACGAGGCCTCAATCTGATAGAAACAGGACGTTTGTCCTTCAAGAGAGAATTGGAGGCGTTTCTGGACGGACGATGAATACCGTGTTTCAGCCTGCGTTATTCTCTGTTTTTTATAACAAAAAAGTGTTCAATTTTGTGTTGCGCGTGTGGCCTCTAGCAGTAGCACCCAAAGTGTTCGCGAGTGTCATGCGTCAGTGAGCAGACAGTGCCAAAAAGGACAGTGATGTTGGCATGAACAAGTTCGATTTCTTAAGCTCGTCCCGGCCGCGGACCCCGTCTGAACAGATCGAGGGGGATAGCCAGTGAGTGGTATTCGTCCTTGTATGAACACTCATCATCATCATCATATAAATCGTCTGAAATCGATGCACAGCCAAGCAGATGAGGGAAGAAGGAACAGATATACAACACACTGCAGTATCCGGATTGTTCGCCGCAGTTAAACAAATTACTCATAAGAGACACCACCAACAAACAGTAATACTACTAGTGCTTGTAGATAAGGTTACATTTGCACGCGATAATCGAAGACATCCACCAACAAAGAGTAGCACACAGTACATGATGAGGAAAGAAATGGTGAAGAAACCGTCCTGTCCGGTCCCGGCGACAGCTAGCCGGCGTAGATGTGGACTCCGATAACGATGAGGAAGATGGTGATGAGGGCGAAGTAGAGGACGGCGTGGACGAGGATGGCGATGCCGCTGGTGTGCATGGTGCCGAAGCCGACGATGCGGCCGTGCGCGGGGAGCTGGAACAGCAGGCCCGGCGTGAGCAGCACGAACAGCACCGTCGCGATCACCACGGGGCCCCAGTCAGCCATGCTTGGCTATGGATCGATCAGGGATCGATCGATGAACTTCCCTTCCCCTCGCTCGCTCGCTCTGTATCTCTCTGTGTTTGAATCTTGATGAACCCCCCTTTCTCTCTCTGAAGCAATAGCGAAGGAGCTTCGGACTCGGGACTGGGGAGGAGTAATTAATGAATGGTCTTGGCGGCAGGTGAGGAGTGCCTGCGACGTTGCTCTGCTCTGCGTTTAAGTAGCAAGTCACTGGTGCTTTGCCGTGCCGCCCACTGGGCAGCGCAAACGGTCGGCGAGAAGAGCCAACAAGTGTCTGACCCCTGGGCCCCTACCAGGAGACACGTGGGCGGACGCGCGGGGGCCGCCTGCCGTCGGTCTCGTCGCGTGACCGCGGAGCGCCGGGACGGCGCGGACGGCGGTTGCACGTGAGGCTGAGGGGCAACGCGGGTGTGTCTCAGTCACGGTCTCCCCACTGTTTGTGCATTTCGATTTGGCCGTTTCCACTCGTGTCGTGTGTAGGGGCCGGGCAGCACGGCCTCGGGTGAGTCAGAGTGGCGGTGTCTCTCCATCTCCATGCGTCGTCTCTCCGGCTCGCGTCGCGTCGCGTCGCGGCGCCGCTTGGTCTCGTGCGCGGCTGCCGGCCGGAGCGCAGTGGCGTCTTGGCGCCGCGGCCGCGTTCCAACTTGCATTCCACCGCGCCGCGTGCCTACGCACACGGGACAGCGCGGTAGCGCTAGGTGCTGGCGCTGGTCGCCTTTACGGATCCGTCGGTCTTTCGTCACACGCGCACACACCGCAAAAGCTAAGCCAAAAGATGGAGACGACAATGTTATGCACCGACGTGGCCACAGGGAACAGCATTGCTACTTAGTAGTGGTACTAGGCTTTGGCACCGGCCGCCGTCGGTGCAGTCGAAAGCTGCCGTGCAGAATTAAAAAAGTACTGTAATTAAGCAACAGCAACATTTCCTTCTTGCGCGGTCGTGCTTGCACAAAGGGATGCTTTGCTTCGGGCTTCCAGCAAACCGTCCTGATGGAGATGGGGAATCGGAATGCCGGAGTATACACATACTGTACTTGGCTGTTACCGCACCGTCGATGCGTGCAAAACCGATACAAAGAGCCGTCCACAGCGTGCTCAGTTTTCGAATCCCTTTGGGCGGCCAGGCCTGGCGTCTTGTCTGGGCTTGGCCGTTTCCTCCTGGCTCCTCGATCCAGGATCGCCGTGTCGCAACGTGCAGTCGCCTCGTGTTACTACGTAATAGTCGGTGGGCTGCCTGCCTGTCGCGGTCTGTCGCCTCGCCTCGCCTGCCCCCAACAATTTCACCATAGGTTTCGTTCGATGGAGCCACCACACAGCAGCTTTCTACTATCTTTTGTTCCAGGTGGTGCGGTGACCGGTGAGCCGACGGAATGGGTAACGGCCTAATGAACCCCGATCACATCACCGCCGACATGCGGCATAAAACAGGCTGCTTTATCCCCTACGTGCCGCCTGCGACCGCGAAGCAAATCAAAAAGAAGCTTCATTCCGCTGAGAGGAGTGGAATGATGTTTTGTTTTCCTGCTTTTCCGCGGCTAATGGTGCTTTGTTTCATGCTTTCACCAATGGGATTTTTTGGAAAGCGCGGCTTTTCTTCATCAGCAATCAGGAGCTGGTGATCACGCTGAAAAGAAGGGCCGTTTTCAGCGTCCAATCCAAAGCTATATAGGTGTGCGTGCTTTTTCACCGTAAAAATAAAATCGGCCTGCCTTTAATTTGATTTTATTTTTTGAGAGCAGAAGGAACGGCAAATGCGCTTTAGATAAAGCTTGTGAATAATTTGATCCTGTGTGTTCTGCAGAAAGATCAAGGATCATTCTAGTATAGGCAGTTGTTACAAACAAAATACTAAAATTGAAAAGATCGAGTTGGACTCCTGGTGGGAGTCGACTCGATCGATTGTGCAAGAGGGCAAAGAGGCATACTGCACATGCAGACATGCCTCTCACAATACAAAGCTTGCTAGTTTTTCCTTTTGTTTATTCTCTATCGACAACAGCAAATCGCTGAACTAGAAAGATTATTCTGCAGAACGGTCTGAAACTCTGAAGAGAATGTAATCGCCAAAAGCCCACCAACTTGCGCAGTACTCGTACAGCGTTGCACATTCCTTTGTGAGCGTACGAAGGATCGGATCGGAGGGGACAGGAATCGTCGACCTTGCACAACCATCAAGTTACATATTACGGAGTACGGAGTACTACGTATACCCTCCTTTTGACTTTATTTAGGTGCTTGGTAACAAGAACTAGAGAGAAGTACAAAGATTAGACGTGGTTGGCGTTCAAATTATTCTCAACTGTGAAAAGTCCCTGCATCCTGCAGATAGTAAAAAGAGAGCTTGCATTGGGGTACATCCAGAATTGCTGATGTCGGATACGTAGGCAGACATGGTGGCTCTCCCTCGCCGTGCTGCTGCTGCCACGACCATGCGCAGACGCCAACGTGGCGCCCAGCCAGGCAGCCAGCCCAGCTGAGGAACGAAGAAAATCGAGGTGCACTGGATCGAGCACACGTTGGCCTCCACCGCAAACCAAGCGACCGACACCCAAGGCACAGCACAGGAGAGGTGAGTCAGTGACCAAAACACACGCTCACTCATCAGGTCGATCAAGGACATCACCGTCGCCTCCTTGCTGGAGATGAGTTCAGCTTTAGCACTTCCTGGAGCCATCAGATTCGTCAGAGCACATGAACATGAGGACTTGAATTGCTTTTATTTATTTTTCTGTTTGAGAAACGAGAATTGTTATTTTTTTGACTGACAGAGGAATTATTCTTTCTTGACAGAGGAAGGTGCATATATGCAAGGGACAATCGCTACTACATGCGTATTATCTGTGGAAGCATGGAGTAGGTTCAGAACTTGTTTGAATACCCTCTTATTTATGTTAATTTTCATAGGTTAAAATGAATTAAGGTGTAAATTAATAAATTAGTTTAAGTAGTACACAAAGTACATGGCTGAGGTCCTGACGGATTCTGATCACACCAGGCACCATGACGACCAACTATCGAGGTTTGACTGATCCTCCCTCGGAGGCACCTGGGTTGCTGCGGATCGAGATGTGGAAATAAACTGAGAGTGGCACTGCTAGCTAGAACCGAATTGGAACACGTGAGGACAAACACAAAGGGATCGGAAATGGAAATGAACAAACAAGAAATTAATCGAGCAACAAATAATAGATTTGCTCCAACCAACCAATAGATTCGATTAAAGGGCAGGCACTAGCTAGTTCCTGCAAGCGTTACATGATAGATCAGATAGAGTAACTACTAGGGATGAGGAAGGCAGTACAAGCACTAGTCGAATCGATCGAGTTGGGAGAGGAACGAACAAGAGCAACAACACAGGAGCGCCGGCTCTGAATTCTGATCCGATCCGATCTGAAGACCTCTGCAACAGAGCAACTCCTAGCTAGCCGGTGTAGATGTGGACGTGCAGCGCGAGCGTGAGGATGGTGAAGGCGGCGAAGAAGATGAGGGTGTGGACGAAGATGGCCTTGCCGTTGGTGTGGAAGCCGCCGAAGTCGACGTGGCGGTGGGTGCCCGGGAGCTCGCACAGCAGGCCCGGGGACAGCAGCACGAAGAGCACCACGCCCACCACCACGGGGCCCCAGTCCGCCATCGCCGATCGAGGCGCCGATCAGAGGAGATCACGGGAGCAGCGGTCGAGCAGAGGAGGAAGGAGAGCAGGAGTGTGAAGAGGGGGGAAGGACCGAAGGAGGAGTGTGGTTTATGGATGCGAGGACGACGGGAAAAGTGACGTCTCTGGGAAGGACGGAGCAGAGTGCGGCAGCCGTCAGGAACGGAACACGATGCCTTGGCCCACCGCGCGCCGCCCACCGTCCACGGCACACCGACCGATATGGTCTACTCCCCACCGTTCCAAAATGTCCCTCCATTTTAAAATATCTGTCTTTCGAAAAAAAACTATCAGTAATTTTATATTAAAAAATATTAATATTTATAATACATAAGAAAGATTTTTAAATTTAATTTTTTAATAAATTTGTTTAGAGATATAATATTATATAAATTTTTTAAAATTAAGTTAAACTTATGACACGTGCACCACAGTTAATTTAAAACAGAGAAAGTATTTTCTTCGTTTTAAAAAGACTTGCTTTTTGATTTTTAAATTTTATGTTTGTCGTTCGTCTTATTTAAATATTTTATATAAATATTATTTATTTTATTATAACTTAATTATTATTAAAGATATTTTAATAATAATTTAGTTATTTTATTATTTATATCAAACATAAAATCTTTATTTTAACATGGAGCGAGTAGAGTGAAGCCAAGTCGTCAGCCGGGCATGGGCTCCATTTCCGGAGACTGCACGACTGGCCCCACCCGTCCGCCGCTGGCACTGCCACAGTGCCACTCCATTTCCAGCGGAAACCCGTCTGTTGAGCCGTATACCGTTGCGTTGCGGGAGCGGGGGGCACGGGCACGTGAACGACGCTCGTGCGTCCGTCTCGAGTGCTGCGCCACCAGGTCTCGAGGGAGCGTGACAGACTGACAAAGCATCGTTTATTATTTCCTCCGTTCTAAAAAATACACTACGTGACAGTTAAAATGTCCAAATTTAATTAAATTTTTATTAAATAATTATCATATTTATAACTCTAAATTAATTTATTATAAAAATATATTTTTATAAATAATTCATGATACTAATTTAATATCATAAATATTTATATTTTTAAATTTATAACTGATCAAATTTTAAAAAAACAAGATACTATATTAAAATTGCAGGACGGCAGAAGTACGGGATTAGATCAGTCTGGATACACAAGCAAGCAGTACAACTCGGCACACAAGCAGTACAAATACTGAACCACGATACAGATGCAACACTCTCGGAGTGGACGCTGGACGAGCGTTAGGAAACAAGACTTGGCTGCGAACATAGAGTATCTTAAATCTAGGCCTCGTTTAGATGGATAGAGGAAGAAAAATTTACAATTTCGTTTGTATTTAGTAATTATTGTTTAATTATAGATTAATTAGGCTTAAAAGCTTCGTCTAATCTATGCAATTAGTTACCTTTTCAACTACATTTAGTGCTTCATGCATGCGTGCAAAGATTAATATGATGATGATGTGATGGAGCGAGAGAGTGAAAAAACTTAGAATTTTGAGGTGAACTAAACAAGACCCTAGAGCAACGTGGATAACAATAATGTGTTCATCATGCCATGCTCAAATCTCCAAGTTAAACTTCTCTATTACTCGTATCAGACGGAGAGATACCCAGTGTCTTAGAGGAGGCCACGTCATTCGAGTTTGTAATGTTGTAACTAACGCCATAAGTTATTATTGTGTATTAGTAGATCAGGGTCAACAATATCTCAGTCTAAGTTATCAATGTGTATTAGTAGATCAGGTCAACAACATCTCAGCAAGGTGAGCTGCAAGTGCATCATGTACCCATCGCTTTAGGCGTAACCCACCAACAATAAATGTCTGTTCCATAGGCTAGTAACATGATCTCATAGCTAAAGATATCTCTTTCCCTGTTGATCCACTAGGTACTACATATGAGGAAGACCACATCCTCTTTATGTTTGGGACATGTATCAAAGATTCACAATCACTTATCACTAGGGACTCCACACAAGGAAGGCCATACTCTAGGGTGTGATTGGTAGCCTGGTTGTGCCTCAGCCTAGTCTGTCTCATACAAGCACAGGCGGAGCTACCTCGTGGCAAAACTGGGCTCCGCCCCCTTGCCTTCGTGAATTTTGTAAACCCATGCTAGCCTGTGTCTTGCTTGATGCTTTGTCTCCGCTGATCCCTGTCCCTGCTTGCCTGCATGCATGACTCTACATCTACTCCGTACGTACTATGTCTGCAGCCTCTAGTCAGATATTGTCAACGTGCACAGCTCCCAGCCTTTCTTTGCCTTTGCGCGTATAAAACATAGGAGTACAACCCTACAGCCATGACTACTTTTGTGTTCTCAATGAATCCTCCAAATTTTTTCTTCACTTTTAAGCTCTAATTTGTATAAAATATGTATGATATTTTTATTTCTCTATGTTACATGTACTCTAGTATAGGATTTACAAAATAATTGACTTCTAAAAAAAATAAGATATGACTTAATTTTGTGATGAAGGGACTTTATATAAGTATTCAATGGTAAATCGGCCCCCCTATGTTTTGCTCCAAGCTCCACCACTGCATACAAGTGTATGACATTTGGTTTCCTCGATTGGACTCTAGGCATGTCCCGGTGCATGCAAGATTCCTCTCTCAGCCATAACGAGAATAGATACGGCAAGGTCTCATTTCCATCGAGCTAGGCTCGCATGGCACAACATCACGTATGAACGACTCCCACTTGTGAGTAGCTAGGAGAGCCACGATTCACTGGAACCAAACACTGAACTCTTTGTATGCGGTAGACCATGCTCCGGCCAACCAGACTCTTAGGTTTCTGAAACTTGGATGGGGCACCACCACTAAACACGCAATGAAAATTTTGTAAAACGTTAAGTAAAGAAATTTCAAAGTTGTTAACTGCTTGGGTGCAGTTAACTTCTTGATATTTTTTGTAAACATGTAACTGGAGCTCCATCATAACTTACAAAAAAGACATTTTCTTTAGAAACCCCATAATTTGAGTGGGGGCATGTGCCCCTATTCCTTGTGTACTGGGTCCACCCGCACCTCGTAGCATGTAGACCATTACGATGTTTAAGACCTTTCAACACCTGTAGGTATTCGATTGTGCTATAGGAATATTGATTTTTGTTTTAAAAATTATGGAGAACCTTTTTGCCATCCTATAACAGAGAGAAAATGGTTGTGAGCTTTATGACATGCATATTGAACTCCTTGTAGCCCCCTCCGCCATGGCCTTGCAGCAAGTGCCTCTTGTCAAGGACATCTTCATCTTGTAGGCCATTGTTCGGAGCTCCTCAATCTAAACTTTTGGTCCCTCTCTATTTTTCATCACCTGCTTGTGACAGAACTGACCAATTTATTAGAGCACAAGCACGTAATTCGTCATTAGATAGCAAACTTACATGATTGAGACCTAATAAACCCGGTAGTCATACCGAAATCTCAAGGGATTTCAAACTTTCCGGCATAGCCAAGATCGTAATAAGTTTAGCCGTCACCATTCACAACATACATAGTTCACACATAGTTTAAAACATCGGAGTTCGAAATAAGTTGTTACAACCCAAGTTCAAATTCGAAATAAAGCGAAAGCAATTTAGTTCAAATCCACACACACACTTAGTTCAAATACAGTGCCAAGTCCTCAGTCAATATCCAGCAAAAGCATAAGGTACAGTAGAGTGACCATGCCTAAGGTCTAGTCATCACCCAACGCGGGATAGAAGCAGTGCAGACAATAGCCATAAAACATCTCACCATCTGCAACAACATGGGAAAATAAAACCCTGAGTACGAGAATGTACTCAGCTAGACTTACCCGTCATAAACTAAAAATAAATTGACTCCAAGGAGTATGCAAGGCTATATAAGTAGGATAGCTGACTCATCAGTTGCAGAAAAGCTTACATTAAACAAAGAATTTATCATAACCTTCTAGCATTGTATTTTAACTTGATTAACCTTACCATACTAAATTAGCACCTGTACTAAACAAGCATGGTAATAATTATTCAACAAGAATAGTAACCAAATTCCGGTTGAGTGCCTTCCAACATCATGGCTCAACCATCTCATCTCTTTATTCAAGTTATTACTACGATGCCGCTGCTCAAGTCAAGTGTTCACTGTCCAGGAATGATGACGATTATAATCGATTACTAACCAGCTGGCGGGTATTCCTCACACAAACCACACTCACCAGCCACGGCGAGCTACAGATCATCGAAAGTTCAATTCGGGAAAATCGCGAGATCAACAGGTACCATCGTATCCGGGAACCGCCTAGCCGCCTTATTCAGGGCGACCCTGACCTCGGACTTACTCTCGGCCCAAACCAAACCTAGGCTTCGTGGTCAGAACGACTTATCCTTCCAGCTAAATGTGAGGCATAAATTTAATATGACTTGAGGACGTACAACGGACGGGGTCCTAGTTCGACACAGACAGGATAAACTCACCGAACCTTCAGTTGAGTCTCAAAACCAATTCCGCCCGGTCTCGATTTATTATCTCCACATGGTTATCCAAGATAACAATGTATTCCACCATTCCAAGTCACCACCTATAACTCGCGGATGACAGAAAATCACCTGACTTCTACCGATCTAGTTAAGCAGGGCTAAGCAGATAATCGTACCTGAACCTAACAGGGTTGAAGTATAAACAGTGGCAAGGAATATAAGTAATGCAGCAACGGTATAAAACAACGCCTATAACTTAATGCATCAAACAAGTAAAGGAATCAAGTTAGATATTTTGCAAACCACAGGGAGAATGCTCCGGGGCTTGCCTTTCAGGAACGAGCTTGGCTGGAGGTCGGGACACTTGAAAAGATCAACCTCGGGATCCTCTTCTACTGCTATCTCCCGCACCACAGTTTCCTGCTGGCCCTCCTCTTCTGGTGCTCCGGGAACTACCGTTTCGAGCTCTGATGATCCTATATGATACATAGTGCATATGAATACTACGAATATATAAAAATACAATATACATGCTGACGGTGAATGAATGCTCAATTGAATATAAATGATGATTTTAAAACATATAAGATAAGCACATGTCATCTGCATTCTCTTCTACAAACAATCCTTTAAACAAGCCTCATATTACAATTTACTTACACATTAAAAGGAATTATAAACGACTATTATTTTTCACACTACTCTCTACTGAACCAAAACCAATAACAGATTATACACATCACAAATAACAGAAAAAGCATTATTACACACATGAAATAATAACTTAAAGCATTATTAATAATTGAAAGAAATCAGGGTAGAACTACAACATGACTTTAGATTATTCAGAAAATTTTATAAAAATTACAAAAGCTTAAGCATACCAAATGTAGACTACCATAAATTTTTCAAGCCAAAACAGTAAGTACTTTATCCTACACAAAAATAACAAGGCAGCACAATTCAATGGGCATAAAATACTTTGTACATAGAAATATATCAAACAACAGATCTCAGAATACTATTAGCTTTAGATTGATATGAAAACATTCTTCAAAAAGTTTCATGCACAAATCACTTATATATTATTTATTATGAATTATCTATCATCTAATGGAAAAAGGAACCATAAATAGATAGAACAATGTTTCCATATGACATAGCCTCACAACATTTTTTACAAATAGAGCATGACATAAGAAGACTAACAAACTTAGTTTCATATTTTTCTAAGCAACAGAGAATTACTTATGCATTTTCCAAGATAAAAGCAATTAATAGGGATAAATAAATCTATACAGAAAACTATCATAAAATCCACATTTCATATTTTTCATGCCTAGATCTCTCCAAAATAAAAATACTACAAGTTAAACAATCTCATTTGGACTAAAAATGAGAAAGTTATAATTTTTCAAAACTTTTATCAAATTCTAGAAAATCCATTTTCGAAAACTAACTGAACTGAAAATGCTACGCGTACCCGACATGTACCCAGCGACTTGACTCTGCTAAGTGCACACGACGCTGTGCACCCAGACCAAACCTATGCTGACGTCAGTGCTGACGTCATGCTGACGTCACCACGGGACCCACACGTCAGCGGGACACAGCGGGAAACCGGTCACCGGCTGACGGGATCTCGCCGGCGGCGAGGTCCCCGGCGACACTACGGTCATCACTCGACTCGTCTCAGCAGCGCGGACTCATAGGTGTACAAGACGCAAGTTATTAGCGTGATTTTGACCGTCGGCCACGTGCGACGGCGGACGGCGGCGAGGCTCGACGGTGAGCTCGCCGGGATCGGTCACGGTGGGAGACAAGGGCTTGCCTACCAGCTACAACAGACCAAAGCGACTCGGATTAGCTAATCAATGAGACAAAATACTAGCCAAAACGACGACGGCAAGGTACGCCGACGAGCGGCGGCGCGACCCGCGACGGCGGTCGGCCAAATCCGACAGACTAGAACCCTAATCGGTCCTATTAGCTACACCAACCTACACTACTCGAGCAGGCGAACACGATGCGCAGGCTAATGAAGGGAGAGAGGGGTTGCTGGCCACAGCAGACCGCGCGGCGGTCAAGGCGGCCATGACCCGCGAAAGGGGAATCAGCCGATTTGACCTATACCTTATGGCTCGAGGGTAGGGAACGCGCGCAGGACGTGTCCCCTGTCAAGGCGGAGCTGCTGGCGAGTTAAGGGCAAAATGTGTCAAGGTTGTGAGGTGCGGTGGTGGTGCGAGCGGGGGCCAAATAGCGGACAGCGGCAGCGCCCGGCGTACAGACGCCGCGTGGCCGGCGTCGGCTGCGACACCGTCGCGAGGAAGAAGAAGAGAGGGAAGAAGAAGAGACTGGCAGGTGAGTCCCACTGCGCCAAGATTCGTGCAGAACTTGATTTACTCTATATTTTCCAAAATAATCCGAATTTAAAGAAACTTGTAAAAGATGAAATATTGCTCTCAATGAGTAGAACATTTCACTTTTAAACATCAAAGCCTAATTCTTCCTAGAATTTGAAATTCAAAAATGGGATTTTAAAATCCATTTAAAATTAAAAGAAAAAACATTTTTATAACTGTTTTGACATTTTTGACCCATTTCCAAGCCTTTTCATGAAATGACCCAAAAATATGTTTTGCTCCAAATAATTTTCTCTACAAACTTCATTTAACACTCAACCCTAAACAAACAACCTATCACATAGCTCTAGTTCAAATCAAAGCAAGCACATTTTCATATTATCATTTCATGTAAACAATTGATGATGCAAATGAGATGGTTATGCTCATGATGTGCAAGACAATGCATGCTTAACACCATGGTATTATAGCCCTTCCCCCCTTAAAGAAATCTCGTCCCAAGATTTGAGTAGACTAACTATTCCTTATGAAAATGGGGATATACTTTTAAATAGTCCTCGGTTTCCCAAGTGGCATCGCTATCGTCATGATTGCTCCAAGAAACCTTGTATTGCCCGACCACACGATTTATGGTCACTCTGTCTTTGACATCCAGGAGCCTCATTGGTTTTTTTTTATAATTTAAATCTGAACTTAGCTTAATTTCTTTAACTTTAATGGCTTCTTCGGTTGGAACACGTAGACATTTCTTGAGTTGGGATACATGAAAAACAGGAAACACTGCGCTCATCTCTTCAGGCAGTTTGAGCTTATAGGCCCACAATCCTTTTCTTTCTACTATCTGATATGGACCAACATAGCGAGGTGCTAGTTTCCTTTTAACTCTAAAATATTGCACTTTCTTCATAGGAGAAACCTTCAGATACACATAATCACCAACATTAAAAACTAGAGGTCTTCTTCTTTAGTCAGCATAACTCTTCTGACGAGATTGCGCAGCTGCTATGTGTTGTTGAATTGTTCAAACCTGCTCTTCAGCTTCTTTAACAAAGTCAATACCATAATATCTTCTTTCTCCAGGTCCTACCCAATTCACAGGCGTTCTACACTTTTGGCCATACAGTGCCTCAAAAGGAGCCATCTGTATACTCTCTTGGTAACTATTATTATAAGAGAATTCTGCCAAAGGTAACCATTTCTCCCATGAACCCTTGGATGATAAAACACAAGCCCTCAAGAGATCTTCAAGAACTTGATTCACTCTTTCTGTTTGAGCTGAAGTTTGAGGATGATAAGCTGTACTATGATTCAGTTTTGTCCCCAAATCCTTCTGCAAGTGTTTCCAGAAATGAGCAGTAAACTAAAATCCCTGATCAGATACAATGGTCTTGGGAATTCCATGCAAACGAATGATCTCCCGAAGATACATATCAGCATATTGAGGCGGTCGATAATCTGTATGAACTAGAATAAAATACGCACTCTTGGTAAGTCGATCAATGATTACCCAAATAAAGTCATGCCCTTTTTGAGTGGTGGGAAGTCCAGTAATGAAATCCATACTAATATCTTCCCATTTCCATTCAGAATCGGCAACGGTTGAAGCATTCCGGCTGGCTTCAAATGAACAGCCTTTATGCGATAACAGATGTCACAACGTGCAACATAGGCTGCAATCTCTTTTCTCATTTTGGTCCACCAAAAATGAGCCTTCAGATCATGAAACATCTTACTACCGCCAGGATGAATAGATAACTTTGATAAGTGAGCTTCATCCATGATTTGATTTCTGAGTTCTCTATCTTTTGGTACGACCAGACGATCATCAAACCATAAGATTCCCTTCTCATCTACTCTAAAATGCTTGATTTGCTATTTCAGCATCTTCTTCTTGATATGACCTATACCCTTGTCAGTTTTCTAACCTTCGATGATCTTGCTTTCAAGCGAGCAACTAATTTGGATGTTACGTAGCACAACAGGATGCATGAGGCCAAAACCATCTGCTAACAAAGGTTGAATAGCATGGCAATGTGATTTTCGACTCAACGCATCTGTGACTACGTTTGCCTTGCCTAGATGATATAAGATCTCCATATTGAAGTCCTTGATAAACTCTATCCATCGATGTTGCCTCATGTTCAACTCGAGTTGGGTAAAGATATACTTCAGACTCTTATGGTCAGTGTAGACTTTATAGAAATTACCTAGCAAGTAATGCCTCTAGATTTTTAGAGTGTGCACAACAGCTGCAAGCTCCAAATCATGGGTCGGATAATTCACTTCATGCTTCTTCAACTAGCATGAGGCATAAGCTATGACTCTCCCTTCTTGCATAAGCACACATCCTAAGCCTATTTTAGATGCATCGCAATATACATCAAAAGGTTTCCTTAAATCTGGTTGCGCAAGAACAGGAGCAGTGGTCAACAATTCCCGCAAGGTACGGAAAGCTGTTTCACACTCCTCTGTCTAGACAAACTTCTTCTCTTTCTACAACAAATTTATCATAGGTTTGGCAATCTTCGAGAAATCTAGAATGAAACGACGATAATATCCGGCTAGACCAAGAAAACTCCGAACTTCATGCACAGAAGTTGGTGCTTCCCAATTCATAACCTCTTGTACTTTGCTCGGATTCACTGAGATTCCCTCGTCAGATAGAACATGGCCAAGGAATTGAACTTTCTTGAGCCAAAACTCACAATTGCTAAACTTGGCATACAGCTTATGTTCCCTAAGCCTTTCTAAAACAATCCTTAGATGCTTGGCATGATCTTCTTCATTTTCTGAGTACACCAAGATGTCATCAATAAACACCACCACAAACTTGTCTAACTCCGGCATAAAGACTGTATTCATCAGATACATGAAGTATGCAGGAGTATTTGTTAAGCCAAAGGACATAACAAGATACTCATACAATCCATAGGTAGAAAAAGCGATCTTAGGCACATCTTCTGGTCTAATCTTGATCTGATGGTAACCAGACCTAAGATCAATCTTGGAAAACACTCTCGCCTTAGATAACTGGTCAAATAGAATGTCAATACGGGGTAACGGATACTTGTTCTTAACGGTCACAGCATTGAGTGGACGATAATCCATGCACATCCGTAGAGATTTGTCCTTCTTCACAAAGATAGCAGGACAACCCCATTCCGACACACTAGGGCGAATAAGACCCTTATCCTATAATTCTTTCAACTGATTTTTAAGCTCTACCAATTCATTTGGCGGCATCTGATATGGCCTCCTAGAAATTGGGGCGGTGCCAGGCAGTAACTCTATGCGAAACTCAACATCCCTATCTGGTGGAAGACCCAGAAGCTCTTCAGGAAAAACATCTAGAAACTCACACAAGACAGGAATTTCAGGAAGAGGGGTCACACGAGTAGAATAGGATACGCTCTCCAGCTTAAACTTTCGGGTAACGGCACTTGAAAGGTACCCTCCCTAAGAGGATTTCTGATAGATAGCATCCTATTACCTGTATTGATCACAGCACCCTAGAATTTCATCCAACTCATCCCCACTATGACATCCACTCCTAAACCAGGTAGAACTATCAAGTTCAACCGAAACCTCCACTTGTCTAGATCTAAGGTTGCACCCTGAACTATCTGCTTAGTAGTTATATCAGCCCTAGCTGAACTAACCTTGAATTCAATGCTCAATTCAAGTATCTTTTGGTCATGTTTCCGTGTAAATGCTTGACTCATGAAAGAATGTGATGATCTAGAATCAAACAAAACAGTGGCAGGCATTTGATTCACAGAAAACATACCCGCAGTCACTGGTTCACCAGCAAGAATCTCCTCAATAGAGGTGTTGTGCACACGAGCTTGGTATGGGGCCTGCTGCTTCTTAGGAAAAGGGCAATAATGAGCAAAGTGCCCTGTCTGGTTGCAGTTGTAGCAAGGCCCATTAACAGGTGTCTTGTTAGCACCGGTCAAGCTGCTCTGTCCTGGTTTCCCCTGCGGAGCAGGAACCTTGAATGCCTTATGATGCTTCTGTGGATTCTGAGTTGGATAGTTGTTATTCCTTTTCTGCTGCGGGGGCCTGAATCTCGCACCAGACATAGGTGGATGAAACAGTGTACGAAAAGCAGTTGGGGCTCTTGACTGAGAAGACCCACCACCATCATGAGCTCTCTTGCAATTCTTGGCGGCAGTATGAACGTTGTTACTATTTTCTTGCATAATACAATCATTCAGGAAATCATTGAAAGTAACACGGGCAGAAGTGCTCATGGTCTTCATCAACTTGGAACTCAAGCCTCTCTTGAAACTAGCTATCTTGTTCTCATCAGTGTTAACAAACTCAGGAGCATACCGACTCAAGGTATTGAAGGCGTGCAGATACTCCTTCACATTACGAGTTCCCATAGTGAGCGACAGAAACTTAGTCTTCTTCATAGCCATCAAACTTGGAGGAATGAAATTCCCCCAAAAAGCACATACAAAGCGGTCCCAAGTAATAGGAACACCCTGCTAAAAGGTGGTGCGATGTTGCTTCCACCACATCCCCACTTGTCCCTCAAGTTGATGGGCTGCATACTCCGCTTTCAGTTCTTCTGTTAACCTTAGAAGACGAAAGTTATCTTCCATGGTGTTGAGCCATTCATCTGCTTTAAGTAGCTCAGGAGCATCTTTAAACACAGGAGGTTTAGTATCCTGAAATTCCTTGAAGCTGCTGTATTGCTTTTGCTGAGGACCCTGACGAACATCACGGGCCAAACTTTCATGAAGAAGCTGCTCCACGTTGCGCTGGCTGCCCAAGAATTGAGCAAATAGCTGCTCCGCATTGGTCAGAGGTGGGGGTGGTACACCACGTGCAGTATTATCGGCACCCTCTTCAGCACCACCACTACCATTACCACCCGAACCACTACGGGTAACCGGCATCTGCATATTTCAGCAATAAGTATTTATTAGGTGAACATTGTCATAATGAGAGGTGAATGCAAAAATCATGCCAAACTGAATTTATCGAGGGAAATAAATTCGCACAATAAATAGAGGCACAATAATTCTAATTTTCACATCACAACATCACTACTAATATTACTTCAAGCCATCGCAAAGCGTCTTACAACATTCACATTTTACCAGCATACACACACTGGACTTTTAAAGGTGTACGGATATCGCCACATCAAACACCGTGTTCCACATTACATCAAAGTCTCAATAGCGTGCAAAAAGGGTTACATGACCACCCGACAGGAACGCAAAAGAACAACTAGAGACTAGCGATCATCAACAAGGCTACTCTCCATTGTTGCTACTCTCACTAGAAGCACCGTCCAAAGCCTTCCTAGCTGTTGCTAAGGCTGCTCTCAGCTGATGGATCTCCTCCTGCTTCCTGTGCACCTCCTCGTGAAGACTAGCATTGTAAGCATGAACATCCTTCACTTTCTCTAGCACCTGCTGCTGACAGATGTTAAGACGATAAAACTCGGACCAGGCTTCATCCCTAGCCTGCGCCATCTTCTGGCTCTCTCGAACAATCTTGTCTCGATGCTGAGACACACGGGCTACCTCCTCTCGTGAGCGCTGAAGCTCACGTGTCAACTCACGCTGCTCCTTGCGTGCATCAGCTCGAGCCTCCTTGAACTCCTCACTCAGACGAAGTGCCTTAGTCTCCATGTTGACATAGGCCCTCATCACTACAAACATAGCACTCATGGCAGGCGTGTCGCTGCCCTGCGCCTCCTTAGGACTTGCCTCCAGTGGTTTTCCCTCAGCATGTGGCCACCTAGAAAGGCGGTTAGCAAAGGGAAACACACCAGGAAAAGCCTGGGCAAGCTGGTGTGGGATCTCCTCCATCAGGTGCTCCACCACATCAAAGGTTGCAAACGAGGCACCCGTCTTGGCAGTCCTGCCCGCACCAAAACAGCGCCACCCAACCCAGTGGGGGTTACCGCCCAAAGGTGGGACAACTACCTCCACCCGAGCCTCTCCATAGTTCACCAAGTCATCCTTGTCCCAGTAGTAGTGAGGCTCCATGCCCACCGTGTACCCAGCGTTGGAGAGAATCCTCCAAAGAAGGCTAGGCATGGCGTGCTCCTCAAGAAAAGTGTCCACCTCCCTTGGCACTGACTCACGGACAGCCAAAGGACCACGGGGCACTCCTCCTCTAGTGGATTTACGAGCAGTCTACTTGGTTCTTAGCATCTGTCCAAAAGTTGTACATCCCATAAGTTTAAAATTTTAAAGAAATGAGACAATTTATTTATAAGGGAAGGTACCATGAATGTATGAATGAGCAATTTTAACCATGATGCATGCACGTTACATACGTCCTCATGAACTAATAATCTTACACGCTACACGGTGGCATACATCATTCTCTCATTTATACGTAACTACTTTGTTCTACCATTCACGCGGTTAGTGTACCTGCAGAAAATTCATTTCAGCCCATATCCCATATGAATGCAATTCAACGTAAAAATTCACGCACCTTCCGAACAAGGTGAAAACACCGATTACTTACTACCCCAACAAGTCACGCAGAAGACGACACCGTCAGAAGACGGTCCTAATATGGGATACATTCATATAAACATGTGTGCAACATGTGAATAATCCGGCATCAATAAGCACTCCCCTAGACTGGCATTGCATCCAATCATGCTCTCATAACTCACACTTACCAGGGCATAGAGGAAATTTGATCCATACATTACCATTCAAGTGAATGGCACCCATACGACTCCGTCATTGTATAGGCAACGACAAAACAGAAAATATGATGCAATTCCCCAAGTTAGTACTTAATTAAGCCACCTGAATTCCTATTGGGCATAAAGGATATAACCACTGGAACACTCTAAATTTTCCAAAACCATAGATTTGAACACCTATGTATAGCTATACATTTTGTAAATACTTTTCACAAACAAAAACTCTTTTATTTTTAATACTTATGAATAGTAACGCTAAACCTTGCTCCGATGCCAGCTGTGAGCACAAGCACGTAATTCGCCATTAGATAGCAAACTTACATGATTGAGACCTAATAAACCCGGTAGTCATACCGAAATCTCAAGGGATTTCAAACTTTTTGGCATAGCCAAGATCGTAATAAGTTTAGCCGTCACCATTCATAACATACATAGTTCGCACATAGTTTAAAATATCAGAGTTCGAAATAAGTTACTACAACCCAAGTTCAAATTCGAAATAAAGCGAAAGCAATTTAGTTCAAATCCACACACACACTTAGTTTAAATACAGTGCCAAGTCCTCAGTCAATATCCAGCAAAAGCGTAAGGTAGAGTAGAGTGACCATGCCCAAGGTCTAGTTATCACCCAACGCGGGATAGAAGCAGTGCTGACAATAGCCATAAAACATCTCACCATCTGCAACAACATGGGAAAATAAAACCCTGAGTACGAGAATGTACTCAGCTAGACTTACCCGTCATAAACTAAAAATAAATTGACTCCAAGGAGTATGCAAGGCTATATAAGTAGGATAGCTGACTCATCAGTTGCAGGCATTAAAGAAACAATTTATCACAACCTTCTAGCATTGTATTTTAACTTGATTAACCTTACCATACTAAATTAGCACCTATACTAAACAGCATGATAATAATTATTCAACAAGAATAGTAACCAAATTCTGGTTGAGTGCCTTCCAACATCACGGCTCAACCATCTCATCTCTCATCATGGCTCAAGTCAAGTGTTCACTGTCCAAGAACGATGACGATTATAATTGATTACTAACCAGCTGGCGGGTATTCCTCACACAAACCACACTCACCAGCCACGGCGAGCTACAGATCACCGAAAGTTCAATTCAGGAAAATCGCGAGATCAACAGGTACCATCGTATCCGGGAACCACTTGGCTGCCTTATTCAGGGCGACCCTGACCTCGGACTTACTCTCCGCGTAACCCGTGGTCTCCCATCTTCTCTAATACGATGCGTACAGCAGGTCGACTCCCGGCCCAAACCAAACCCAGGCTTCGCGGTCGGAACGACTTATCTTTCCAGCTAAATGTGAGGCATAAATTCAATATGACTTGAGGACGTACAACGGACGGGGTCCTAGTTCGACACAGATGGGATAACTTCACCGAACCTTCAGTTCAGTCTCAACACCAATCCCGCCCAGTCTCGATTTATGATCTCCACATGGTTATCCAAGATAACAATGTATTCCACCATTCCAAGTCACCACCTATAACTCGCGGATGACAGGAAATCACCCGACTTCTACCAATCTAGTGAAGCAGGGCTAAGCAGATAATCGTACCTGAACTTAACAGGGTTGAAGTATAAACGTGGCAAGGAATATAAGTAATGCAGCAACGATATAAAACAACGCATATAACTTAATGCATCAAACAAGTAAAGGACTCAAGTTAGATATTTTGCAAACCACAGGGAGAATGCTCCGGGGCTTGCCTTTTAGGAACGAGCTTGGCTGGTGGTCGAGACACTCGGGAAGATCAACCTCGGGATCCTCTTCTGCTGCTATCTCCCGCACCACAGTTTCCTGCTGGCCCTCCTCTTCTGGTGCTCCAGGAACTACCGTTTCGAGCTCTGACGATCCTGTATGATGCATAGTGCATATGAATACTACGAATATATAAAAATACAATATACATGCTGACGGTGAATGAATGCTCGATTGAATATAAATGACATAATTTTAAACATATAAGATAAGCACATGTCATCTGCATTATCTTCTACAAACAATCCTTTAAACAAGCCTCGCATTACAATTTACTTACACATTAAAAGGAATTATAAACGACTATTGTTTTTTACACTACTCTCTACTGAACCAAAACCAATAACAGATTATACACATCACAAATAACAGAAAAAGCATTATTACACACATGAAATAATAACTTAAAGCATTATTAATAATTGAAAGAAATCAGGGCAGAACTACAACATAACTTTAGATTACTCAAAAAATTCTATAAAAATTATAGAAGCTTAAGCATACCAAATGTAGACTACCATAAATTTTTTAAGCCAAAACAGTAAGTACTTTATCCTACACAAAAATAACAAGGCAGCATAATTCAATGCGCATAAAATACTTTGTACATAGAAATATGTCAAACAACAGATCTTAGAATACTATTAGCTTTAGATTGACATAAAAACATTCTCTAAAAAGTTTCATGCACAAATCGCTTATATATTATTTATTATGGATTATCTATCATCTAATGGAAAAAGGCACCATAAATAGACAGAACAATGTTTCCACATGACATAGCCTCATAAAATATTTCACAAATAGAGCATGACATAAGAAGACTAACAAACTTGGTTTCATATTTTTCTGAGCAACGGAGAATTACTTATGCATTTTCTAAGATAAAAGTAATTAATAGGGATAAATAAATCTATACAGAAAAGTATCACAAAATCCATATTTCATATTTTTTATGCATAGATCTCCCCAAAATAAAAATATTGCAAGTTGAACCATCTCATTTGGACTAAAAATGAGAAAGTTATGATTTTTCAAAGCTTTTATGAAATTTTAGAAAATCCATTTTCGAAAACTAACTGAACTGAAAATGCTACGCGTACCCGACATGTACCCAGCGACTTGACTCTGCTAAGTGCACACGACGCTGTGCACCCAGACCGAACCTATGCTGACGTCAGTGCTGACGTCATGCTGACGTCACCACGGGACCCACACGTCAGCGGGACACATCGGGGAACCGGTCGCCGGCCGGCGGCGAGGTCTCCGGCGACACTACGGTCATCACTCGGCTCGTCTCAGCAGCGCAGACTCATAGGTGTACAAGACGCAAGTTATTAGCGCGGTTTTGACCGTCGGCCACACGCGACGGCGGACGGCGGCGAGGCTCGACGGTGAGCTCGCCGGGATCGGTCACGGCGGGACACAAGGGCTTGCCTACCAGCTACAGCAGACCAGGGCATCTCGGATTGGCTAATCAATGAGACGAAATACTGGCCAAAACGACGACGGCAAGGTACGCCGATGAGCGGCGGCGCGACCCACGACGGCGGTCGGCCAAATCCGACGGACTCGAACCCTAATCGGTCCCATTAGCTACACCAACCTACACTACTCGAGCAGGCGAACACGATGCGCAAGCTAATGGAGGGAGAGAGGGGTTGCTGGCCACGGCAGACCGCGCGGCGGTCGAGGCGGCCATGACCCGCGAAAGGGGAATCAGCCAATTCGACCTATACCTTATGGCTCGAGGGCAGGGAACGCGCGCAGGACGTGTCCCATGTCAAGGCGGAGCTGCTGGCGAGTTAAGGGCAAAATATGTCAAGGCTGTGAGGTGCGGTGGCGGTGTGAGCGGGGGCCAAACAGCGGACAGCGGCAGCGCCCGGCGTACGGACGCCGCGTGGCCGGCGTCGGCTGCGACACCGTCGCGAGGAAGAAGAAGAGAGGGAAGAAGAAGAGACTAGCAGGTGAGTCCCACTGCGCCAAGATTCGTGCAAAACTTGATTTAGTCTATATTTTTCAAAATAATCCGAATTTGAAGAAACTTGTAAAAGATGAAATATTGCTCTCAATGAGTAGAACATTTCACTTTTAAACATCAAAGCCTAATTCTACCTAGAATTTGAAATTCAAAAATGGGATTTTAAAATCCATTTAAAATTAAAAGAAAAAACATTTTGATAACTGTTTTTGAAATTTTTGACCCACTTCCAAGCCTTTTCATGAAATGACCCAAAAATAAGTTTTGCTCCAAATAATTTTCTCTACAAACTTCATTTAACACTCAACCCCAAACAAACAACCTATCATATTGCTCTAGTTCAAATCAAAGCAAGCACATTTTCATATTATCATTTCATGTAAACAATTGATGATGCAAATGAGATGGTTATGCTCATGATGTGCAACACAATGCATGCTTAACACCATGGTGTTACACCGCTCCTCGGCATGGGTGATGACATCTAGGGCAGCCACCAGCTTGCGCTTGAGGAGCTTGTGCTGCTTCTCCATTCCCTCCATCACCTTGTTCTGGTCCAATTGATAGCTAGAGACCTTCTCCTTGACAATGGACACCAAGAGATAGGCCTACTGCACAAGGAGCAGGGACACAACACCCCACTCAAATTCTTGGTTTTCAAAGAAAAGAGTAAATTGCATCCGTGGTACCTAAACTATTAGACGTGTAACAAATAGGTACTCAAACTAAAAAATGTAACTTCTAGGTACTGTAAGTAATATCTGGGTACTTCAACTAACGTGGAGCCTTAACATTTTTGTAATAACTCCCCAAACAACTGGCTCTCTTGGTTTCAGGCCTTCCGGCTGGGGAACGACAGCGCAGCCCAGTCGCGCGGCGCGGCGGAGCTCGCCCGCGGCGGCCTGTACACCGGCGCGGCGGCACTCGCCCGCGGCGGCGCCCGCAAGTGAGGAGAGTCGGGACTAGGGGAGGGGATTTTAAAAAAAAGCCAGTACCCAGATGTTACGTAATTATAGTTTCAGTACCTAGACGTTACGTTTTTTTATTAAAGTACCCAGATATTACTCAAGTATAGTTGCAGTACCCAGAAGTTACGTTTTTTAGTTTGAATACCTACTTGTTACACACCTAATAGTTTAGGTACCTCAGGTGTAATTTACTCCAAAGAAAATATACCTTCTTTTGTTTACTTACAGAGGTCTATCAATAACAGAATGCCGCTCAAATTTGTTCTAGTTCCGCCCTCGTGGACACAAGGTGATGACATCTTATGTTTATCCTCGTGTAATAGTAGGTCAGTGCCAATAACATTAGCAAGGCGAGTTGGAAGTGCATCATAAACCCATCGTCTTACGCTTAACGTCTCTAATGAGAATACCGGTTTGTAGGACTTTTCCCAGGAAAGACCTATAGTAACATGATCCCACGCTCTTGCACGATGCTTTTCCTATTGATCCAACATAATAGGAGAATTTAAAGCATGTAGTTGGGACCTAAACCCTATAAAGTGAGCATTAGTTTTGTTCTGTTCATTCAAACTTATCAGTTTTTCTTATCAGCTATGTTCAATGTTTTTTTTATAACAAAACATCATCAACTGATCTATCAATTGTATCAGTCGAATAGGTGTCTAATAGATAAAGAAAGGGCGCCATCATAGCAACAGGTGAAATGCATCGTTATAGATATGACCGTGGAGTCTATTTTCTCGTGGTGTAATTGGTTGACTTGTGTATTGAAGATTCTATTGTTATAGCTTTTTTTATCGTCTGTTGTCCTCATACATATCTAGAAAAAAGCTGGATTATTCAATTAGGCTCCACGATTATTGATATTTACAGGAATAAGACAATTAGTGTAGCATCAATGGCTGATTTTATCCGGAGCCGTTGTCTGGGCTGCCCAACGGATGTCATTCTCACCTAAAAACTGTTTGCTTTATTTTCTAAAAAGGTAAAATATTACTGTATTAATATTTTACTATACTTTCGAGTAGAACAAGTCATTTGACAGCGTGTTTGGTACTGTTCTCCAATCCCACAATACCATGTGGCACGCAGGTAACTAGGCAAGCAACTTACGGCTGCAATACGCGTCGCGCATGCACATGTTAGGTGCCACGCCAATTCCGGAAGCTTCTCCCACGCGGCCACGCCCTTCGTCCTCTGGATTCAGGATCCCGGCCATCCCATCGCGGCCGCCGCACTGTTTCGGCGAAAAGAAGAGAAGGTCGCGACGGATCTGTGACGCCGACGTGGATTTGCTTTCGTACTTCTGGAATCGGAAAGAGGCGTGTGCGGTACTGCGGTGCGTGTCCATTATTTGTTTGAAAAATTGATTGGGTCGGTCAGTCGAGAGCGCCACCTCGCCCATCATCATCATCATCATTTCCTCTGCGTCGTCGACTCGTCGACACTGCTCGCCGCTATGGACCTTGCCAACAGGCGAGATGACGCCCTGAATGGAGGCGTCGTCGGTGTGGAGGAGGAGGCAAGGAGGAGGAGGAGGAGGAGGAAAGTGGAGCTGGTGCAGGAGGCCATCCATGGCTTCTTGGAGAAGAGGAGCGATGGCCAGGGAGAAGAGAAGCGCTTGACGGCCAGGCAGGAGGAGCAGGAGCTCCTGTCGTCGTTGCTCACCAAGGTACACTCTGCGCATGTTTCTGTTCCTCGTCTGTCTTGAACTCTGGAATCAGGATTGTTGCTGATGGCTGATGCTCTGGTGCATATGTTGTTCGTTCCCTAACGGCTACCGGATGTAGTCAGTTTTGTCAGTGTGCAACGTGATGGTGCGATTCTCGCATTTGGCTCACTGAATTTAGCGTCTTGGTTTGAAGTTTGAACCAATGTATCATTCATGCCCGAGTGCTATCATTTCCGAGGCTAGCAAAATGATGTTTTACATTATGCGTTTGATCTTTTCAGCTTTGATAAAGCAGCAAGACTACGCAGTATTGTACAGAGTAGAGACCTTTAGTTGAATGATTGCATCTATTTTACATGGTGCTGAGACCGTCCTTTCTTAATGCAAATGCTGAAAGGATGTACTGACACCGTTTCCTCTTTGACAGTTGGGTGAACTAGAAAAAGAAACTGATTCAGACATCTTGGAACCGAACTCCTCACACCAGGATCACCAGCCTGCAGGGAGGAAAGGCGAACAGAGCAAGGAGGACGTGGTGGAGCTCGCTGACATCGTCAAGGACCTGAACAAGATCAAGAGGCAGAACACGATCACCCACCTGCTCCTCGGCACCGTCATCGTAATGACGGCCGTGTGGCAGGTCAACGAGGTTTCGTTCCTCCTCTGGGTGCAGAAGAAGCTGAGCAACCCCTTCAAGTCCCTGGGGGACATGATCAAGGGCTTCCTCAAGCTCAGAGGGAGGAGGCCGGTGCTCGAGTCCTCGCCATTGCCGCTGGCCGGCGTCCCCGAAGTCAGCCATGCTGATCTGCCAACGTTTGTCATCGGCAGCACCGTGGACAGACAGGGCAGGTAAATGAACTAGTTCGCAGGTAAATGAACTAGTTCTGTGATGATCCTAGGATAAAAATGCCCAGCAGCTGTTTGTTGCGAATGAGGTTCGACTTTGTTTGTTCGTTTCACTTTGTGTGTTGGTCAAAGTTGAAATTAGCAAATTGCTTGCAACTAGTTCCATTAGTCTGGGCTTGTTCGATTGATCTTTAATCCGAGGCCCGAGGGGATTGGAAGGAATTGAGAGAGATTTCCATTTGTAGGGGTAAAATCTCCCGAGGATTGGAGCTAAGAATAAGCTCTAGTTGTGCACGGGGATTGGTTCTTGACTTATGAACTGACACAGCAACATTTCCTGGGAGCAAAATGCCTGGGAGCCTCCCGTTGAGTATTTCTAGATTCTCTTATGCTGCCTCCTAAGATTCACAGTTTCTTCTCCCCAAGCAGCACATTGTGAAGTGTCAAATGTATGATAGTCTAGATGTTATGATTTTTCGGTGAATGATCGCTTCAGCTTGGTGATCTTTGAACAAGAGTGATCTATGGGCATGTTTGGATACCATGATAATAGTTTTCTACTGAAACTTCAGCCTATGCATAGTCCTCGGTTGCCAATCGCTCGCGCCCCAAGCTGGCATTCACCCAGTTTTCCACACGTCAACTGAAACCTTATAGGCTAGCTTACTCCTGATCACTACGCTGTTTTCTTTGAATTGCCGTGGCCTTGATCTAGATAAATGTGGATTCTCTCGAACCTGAACTCATGCTGGATCCGTGGAGTGCCGACTTGTCCAGAAGGGCAGTGGCACAACTCCTCGATCAAGTGCGCATCAAGTGGACTTGACTGTCCTTTTATCTAAAAAAAAAGTGGACTCGTCTGCTAGCTGTGGTGCCCCCCGCGGTACGGTACATATGCCCTTGCTAGGGTTTCGTGGAGACTCGATTCTCTTGTAAGCCGCCACAGGCGTGTAACCCAAAACTCTTGAGATAGTGAGATTGTTGCTGGTTGGTGTCCGTGGTATTTTCTCTTCGCATTGGAGGGGTTTTTCACGTTAAATCGTGTGTCTCCGCTATGATTGATTTCGTTTTACTTCATATTCCATACGTCATTCTTAACATTCTCACAATAATCTTATTTTGAAGTATAAATGTTGCCGATATCCATTTTTTTACAAACCTCAATCTTACCCAACACGATTCTCATAGCTTCTTGTTACACGCTGCAGCTTAGGGACAAGCACAAAGCATAAAACAAGACAGACGCAACAAAGCAAAAGTGTGTATTCAGTTGTTGATTCAATTGCTTAGGCGTGTAATAGTTTAATTAGGGCCCACGGGAAGTGAGAGAGAAGGGTAAAGTGGACATATATTGCCTTGTGAGCGAAACTATGTAAAGGGAGACTATTCTAAATCGAAAACAAAAGAATTACACGTCCCAATGTCGCTCTCATGCTCGCGCCGTGTGCACTCATGTCACGGAAACGATCTCCGATCGTCGGCCACAGAGCATATCAGATTATCAGGTCACTGTAGTGTAGAGATAATAAGGAGAACAATAGCTGCTATAGTTGCAATGAAGTTCATAACACAAAAACACCAATACGAAGTACATTTGCTAGTAGAGAACTTTTGTAGCCTCGACAGTGATGATAGAGTACATTTAAATAGTCCATAAGTAAACATTTGTCTTACAATGGCAGACTCCTCTTGGTTAATTTAGTTTTTTTCAGCACTTCCTACCTTTTACATGTGCACCCTTAAGTTGCCACCAAATGTCATCAAGCAGATTGATGTTTACAGAAAACATTGCTTATGGAGAAAATGAGATATCAATAGAAGAGGGACTTGTCTTGTTGCTTGGGAATTTGCTTGCAAATCCAAGGAAGAGGGAGGCTTAGGCATTATTGACATCAAAACCCAAAATAATGCATTACTCATGAAGTACTTGGACAAATTTTACAACAAGGCTAATTTGCCTCGGGTAAAACTGACTTGGCAGAAACTCTACTCAATCACCAAACTCCTCCCGAAGCCAGAAGCCCTGTTGGCTCCTTTTGGTGGAAGGATGTCTTGTCCCTCTTCAATGAATTCCAGCCATATCCGATTTCCATGTTAATAAAGGAGACACTGTGGTCTTCTGGTCACATATATGGCAGGATCAAGTTCAGAGCCTATCCTTCAGTGAATTATTCTCCCACTTGTTCTCCTTTGCAAAAGGAAAAATGCTCCCTCAATACTATCAGGAACAAGATGTGGATAGAATCTTCAGTCTACCTCTGTCTCAGATTGTTGCTCAACAACTTGAACAGTTAGACCAGCTCTGCTCAACAACTTGAACAGTTAGACCAATTGCTGCTTACAAGAGCTATGAATGAAGAGCTCAATGATTAGGTGACCTATAAATGGGGGGCACATTACAGCAGCAAGAAGGCATACCCCCTCCTCTCCAGTCACTGAACTGCCTCACCTTTATTTATTTGGCTATGGTCCTCTAGCAACACAAGCATTCAAAAGTTTTTCTTCTGGTTATTGATCAGGGACAGATTGAACACCAGAGATCTCCTTCAGAGGAAACATATGCATCTAAATGACTACACTTGTGTGCTATGCAATTCTAGGGCAACTGAGACTTGTTTCCATCTATTCTTTGAATGCAGATTCAGTCATGACTGTTGGAATTTCTTTGAAATCAATTGGAACCTCAGCAATCCACCATTGGATCTGATCATACAAGCCAGGAATTCCTTTGGTAGCAGAATTTTTCAGAGAGATCCTTATAGCAGCATGTTGGCCCATCTGGCTCACCAGGAACATCATAATCTTCGACCAAGGTCAAGTCCACATTGTTGCCTGGAAATCCAGGTTTAGGAAAGAATTAGGCCATGTTTGTGACATAGCCAAACCCGGTAAACGCCACCTCCTCAGTGTGTGGAGAGATAGCCTCTTTGGGCATGGCTGCCTTGTAATTTCTTTTCTTCTTTTCTTGTACGTATATAAACTCATTCTTTTATTTAATAAAAAAGGGCGTACCCAGTGTCGTAGGCTCCCGCACTGCGGGGTCTGAGAAAGAAAAAATAGCCAGCAACCATCCCTACACAAATGTGCAGAGGCTAGGGCTTAACCATTCTTTCATTTAATAGAAAATAAAAAAATAGGTAGGGAACTTCCCTGCCGTTCTCTTAAAAAAAAGTCCATAAGTAGTAAAAAAGTATTTAAATGCTACCTGACATTCGTATTTGACATTTTAAAGATAACACCATTAGTGTATATGACACATAATATATCAATAATCCAATATATAAAATCAGTACAAGTATAAATAATAAGTACACATAAATATTTTTCAGAATACTTTGTGATTTCCGAATAATCTCAGAAAACCATAAAAACGAAGTACGAATACAACTATTTAACATCCAAAGTAAATTGGATTTATATCTTGTTCAAATATAGATATCTATATGGGTAAGTCACACGCTCGGACGTCCTACCGATTGGACGCTCGGCGCGGCCCAATAGGACGTGGGCCCACCTCGCCCCCGATGCCGTCCACCGCCGTCGTCCCCCGCCCTCCCCTTCTCCCAGCGCCTTCTGCGACCTACCAACCACCTTTTCTCTAGCTTCGGTGACTCGCCCCCGCCCTAAACTTGGCCCGGCCGCCTCCCTCGCCCCCAGGGCACCCTAAGCCGCCCTCCTACCTCCCCACCGCCTGTCTTCCCTTCCTTCCCCCGGCCGGCCGGACATTTCTATACCCGGGGAGGAGGAGGAGGAGGTGGTGGGGGTGAGGTTGAGGTGGGGGCTGTGGGGATATGACCCCCATATACCCTCACGGCTATACTTGGGCCGCACCATCAAAGACGGCCCAGCCCAAGATGAAGACGTGCGGCTCACGACATGCACCGCACGGTTTAGTAATAGTACCAAATAGGTTATTCTACTTATAACTCTGTCCCTTCGGCATATATAAGGAGGGGCAGAGGTCCTTTAGCAGACCAAGTCACCACGACTACACCTCTCAATACAGAGCAGATCTCCATGATTTCTCTTGTAATCCAGATCTTCATGATCTGGGACATCTGAACTCTTGTACTCCGGTACTCATCAATACAACAGAGAACCTGGATAAGCCCTTGTTTGTCTTAGTTATTTGTCTTGTGTCTCACATCCGATTTGTAGGTCTTAGCGCGTCCTCACCATAAATCTATTACCTCGGGGTATCCCGTCGTTGACTGCCAAGGAGATATTGTCGACAGTGGCGCGCCAGGTCGGCGGTGCGCGATCTGATCTTGAGGTGAACCAGATGGTTTTCTTCACTGCTTCCATGGAGTTCGAGGCAGGTCTGACCTTCACTGTTGGCGCGTTCACCGGCCACCGATGTAGCAACGACCACCGGAACCGTGGAGGTGGTGCAGCCCGCTTCTGCACCAACGTCATCGACCATCTCACCGACAAGTCTGCTCTGGCAACTTGTCGACAGCTTCCTTGGTGGATCGATCTGCATCGATCTGCCGAGGACGGCTTCACCACTGTTCATCGTCATCGACACAGACATACGAGTCGTACCGACCACTCGAGCCGCCTAGATCCAATCTGGCTGAGGACCGATCATCACTCAAGCCGTCCAGATCAAATCTGGTTATAGTCGGATCATCGCCCGAGCAGCAAGCACGGCGATGGCCCTTGCCGTCGGCGCCGTTTCGTTGCAGCACATCGCGACCACATGTCAAAGCCCCGTCGGAGTCCTGGCCAGCACGTCACGTATCACGCTACAGCTCTATGCAAGAAGTGACGTCACATGATACATGCATTGTATCCATGTACGGTGGCCAGACGACTCGACGTGATCCGATCGGACAGAAAGAAAACAATCGATCTACGTCTACGTACAAGACACACCGACTTAATGCCGACCAGCAAGCACGAGATGGAGGCATATCAAGTTACAACTTGCACGTTGGGAGCCCTGCCTTCCTACATCGGGCTTCATCGGTGCTGATTCGTTGCATCACGTCACAACCACACGTCGAAGCCCGTCGGACCAGACTTCGTGGCCAACGCATCTACTACAAGACATCCAAGTCAATCTACGATCAACCACGTCTCGTAGACAACTCAGCGTCTGATCAAGAAGCTAATTCAATAATCTATATTTATTTCTAATCTAATATTCTATGATACAGTATATATCCGATATCTACATATTTGGTACGACTATTTTGCCAGGAATCAAGGATGCTCGTCGTCGTCCGGCGTCATGTCGGTGTCACGAATCTCATCGGACTCAACTCCGCGTACCAGTTTGAGTTGTCGAAGCAAGACGCATCAAGATACGCCACCGAGGTCCGACGGGTCCCGACATCAAGCAGGCCGTGCCAAGCCATGCTGATCGACCACGATCGTCTACTAGGCCAGGACAACGATAACGCCTCTTAAAAAACAAGCTAAGTTTATTTGTGAAATTAATGAAGTTCTTTGTTGACTTCTTCTCATTATAGTTTTGCATCTGTGCACCAATCTGTCATATGTGTCTTGCATATAAGTCATAATTAAACTTTATTTCCTGCCCGTTGAGAACGGTTTGACAAGGCATTGTGTCTCGATCCTCTTACGTTGTGTTATAGCTCCGCGCTACATGACACTAAGAGATTCGGCAGTCGCTCTCTAATGGTACTAGGTACCTAGTGATTCTAGCGGTCCTACGTTGTTCACTAGCCATCCCTATGTCACCTAACAGAGTTAGCTCGCTTCGAGGGTGCGGACAAAACTTAATTGCCGACACTTTTTTCTACGACTACATATCAGACATCTAAAAATGGTATAAATGTTATCACCCTCTTAACATACCTAGATCAATTATTTGTACATCATGTACTACCGCTCTTCATGTTTATTTTATAGGGACAAGGTTCGGTGTCACACACCACACAGCCTCGCCTTCGTTGCTTGGCTCGGTGCCACGCATCGCACAGCCTCGTCTCCGACCTCCTGCCGGGGATTCGTCATCGTCGCTTCGGCTCGGTGTCACGCACCGCATAGCCTCGCCTCCGTCGCTCGGCTCGGTGCCATGCATCGGACAGCCTCGTCTCCGACCTCATGGTGCTCGGGGACTCGTCATCGTCGCCTTGGCTCGGTGCCACGCACCGCACAGCCTCGTCTCCGACCACACGCTGCTCGGGGACTCGTCATCGTCGCCTCGGCTTGGTGTCACGCACCACACAACCTCGCCTCCATCGCTCTGCTCAGTGCCACGCACCACACAGCCTCGTCTTCGACCACATGCTGCTTGGGGACTCGTCGTCGTCGCCTCGGCTCGGTGTCATGCACCGCACAGCCTCGCCTTCGTCGCTCGGCTTAGTGCCATGCACCGCATGGCCTCGTCTCCGACCTCGTGCTGCTCGGGGACACATCATCGTTGCCTCGGCTCGGTGCCACACACTGCACAGTCTAGCCTCCATCGCTCGACTCGGTGCCATGCACCGCATAGCCTCGTCTCCGACCACACGCTGCTCGGGGACTCATCATCATCGCCTCGGCTTGGTGCCACGCACTGCATAGCCTCGTCTCCGCCACCTCGGCACGGCCTCTGCATTGCCGTTGAGCTGGGTAAAAAATGACTCCTGGTATATGGAGACTCTACTCTGGTCATTCGATAGGTCAACAAAGACTGGGACGTTGTTCACGAGAAGATGGATGCCTACATGGCCAAAATTCGCAAATTGGAGAATAAGTTTTATGGGCTGGAGTTTATCCATGTACCTCATGCTGAGAACACAGGTGTTGATGAGCTATCCAAGCTTGGATCATCTCGGGCCAAGGTACCTCTTGGTGTATTCATCGAGGATTTGAGCAAGCCTTCGATCCCAGGCTCATAATGCACCCGCGCCTAGTCTCGCTACCAACCAGCTCGTAGCGGTGCTCAGTGGCTAGGCTAAGGAGGTTGAGCCAAGCTCTTTCGACCAGCAGGGACCTAATGATGATAGTGAGCAGCCGCCAGCTGATGAGCCAGCTGAGCAGGCAGCGCCTCTCCAGCCCAACTGGAGAGAGCCCTTTGTCAGATACCTGAATGACCACCTTGTTCCATAAGATCAAATCAAAGCTATCACCGATTGCTAAAAACTTAGTACGCATATACCTGGGGACTACGCATTCAACTTGCCACCCAGATGTGTCTATGGACCAGCGCTTCTCGGTGTCCCTCGACACGATCGAGCCTGTGCTCCGTCTAGGACTTACTTGGGGACTGCGCATTCGACTTGCCACCCAGAGGTGTCTACGGACCAGCGGTTCTCGGTGTCCCTCGACACGATCAAGCTTGTGCTCCATTCAGGACTTACCTGGGGACTGCGTATTTGACTTGTCACCCAGAGGTGTCTACCGACTAGTGGTTCTCCGTGTTCCTCGACCCGATGAGCCTATGCTCCATCCAGGACATACCTGGGGATTGTGCATTCGACTTGCCACCCAGAGGTGTCTACGAACCAGTGGTTCTCAGTGTCCCTCGACCTGATACAGCCTGTGCTCCGTCCAGGACTTACCTGGGGACTGCGCATTTTACTTGCCACCCAGAGGTGTCTACAGACCAGCGGTTCTTGGTGTCCCTCAACCCTGTTGGCATAAAAATGTGACTCTTCATACCAACTATTCTCTCGCAAGCCAGATAGACCAGTGCGTGAGCATCTCTTCGATCCCTGCAACTTTCTCCAGCAGTCGATCCGGTCGATCGAGTCCAAGGCGTGCCAGTCAATTTGACTCTGAATTTAACAAGGAGGAAAAGAATAGTCAAATTATGGAACCTGCCAGTGTGATTCCAGACAGTTCCTCATATATGGCTAAATAGCAGATTTGATAAGGGCATTGACTAGAAAGTGAACATCCAACATGCATTTGTAAATAATCAATTGAATAAACATGTATAAATAAAGCAACCGATCATGGCATGGTATAAATAACTAAGACAGAAGAAAGCGTAGACCATTCATGTTGTGTGCTATAAAAAGTAAAGATTTAACTAAATCAGCCACTTTGATACACGAGAGAAAGAGCACAAGGCCATTAGCCGATCTAGCTTAATCAATACAAAGTATAAAAGATCCAACATGCGTTATGATAATCTAGATTAAAACTAATAGATCTACTAAACAAACTCTACAAACCAACTAGGTTTAAACAGACATACACACGCAATGTCATGGGTGAAACTCTGGTGAATCGGCTAATTTGCCGATACCGACATGAGAATGAACTAGGTGTACAAACAGCCTTAAAACAGAACAAGCTACCGTAAAACTATCCATACCCTAGAACGCGCCACATGTCACGAACAAGATTGATAAAATCTAGCTAATGCAAGCACGAGACCGATTATCAAAGCAAGAGAATAAACATGATGAGCATTGATGACAATCAAATCTAAGAAGATATAAGACAAATCTACCAATCTTGATTGGGCAATAATGTTGTTGTAATAAAATAAACAAAACAAACTAACAACATCGATAACTTAATAAATCTACTAGGTTGCCAAGCCTAATAGAGCCGATAACTGGCCGTTGGTAACTTGATGAATCTACTAGGTTGCCAAACCTAATAGAGCCGATAACTAGCCTATGCTAACGCATATAATAGGAGGTCAAACCGGCCCTATCAAATGATAACGTAAACTGTCAGCAAGTGTTGATGCATCGATGAGAGGTCGAACCGGCCAAATCAAGCATAAACGCAAGCCCTTTGGCCATATCAATGTAAAATAGGAGGTCGAACCTGCCCTATCTAACATAAATATAAGCCATGATGATACTTACAACAAACCAGAGGTCGGATGACACGATGCATGCCTAGCTTGATGAAGAAACTTGCCGAGATCCTAAAACTAAGGGTTTGATGGCTGGAGCCAAAAAGATTGTATTGAATGTCGAGAGAGATTACAAGGTGCCGGGGCTTACATATTTATACCCTAGGCTTTGACCAAGTCCTAACCTAATACGACTAGCAAATAAGGAAAATACTCAAACTATCTAAGACTTGATAACTTGGGCCCTACTATTCTGTTCTGTAGAGTCCCGTGCCGTCAATGCGCCGTCTTTCGCCTAGCCGGATCGGAGTTGATGTGGCCAGCATGCCTTCTTTAGATAGCCGATTCTGGCTTAGCTGATCCATTCTGATTTAGTTGGTTCCCAAAAATTCGGTTATTATCAGCGTTTAGCCGATTCCGGCAGCGCTTCTTTGAGAAGCTTCATCTTCGTGCCTATTAATCCAAATTTTGGTGCAAACACATGCCCCCAATTTTGGGATGAAATTGATTTCGTTCCAAAATTCTTCTTCTTGCCTTTAGCTAATCCAATTTTCCTCAAAATTGACGGGTGGTCTATCTTAATATTCAGCCGATTCACCTTCCCGACTTGCCTTCCAATTGATCGAAAAAGACAAAATGGTTGGTCTTCTTGAAAACATGCTCAAAATTGATTTGACCGGCCACTCGATTACCCTTGCACAGTATCGGTCCTCAATGGTATTTTTGCCAATTTACATCCTGACGTGTGCCTCTTCTCCTGGACTATAAATCAATACTCCCTGATTCATTCCAATCCACGCGCAATCCTCGAGCGACCTCATCCTTTCATCAGAGACAATTTCCATCATCCAAAGGAAAATCTCTTCCTCAATCCTTCAACTCTTGTCAATGGAAAGTCACAGCAAGTGCCCAATGATGGAGGAGGAGGAGGAGGAGGTGACCTCTCGTCGTGTTTTCCCAAGAAGGTAATTCAATCTGGCATTCATCTCAAATAATCTTGATTTTGATTACCTTTGCCGACCTTTGCAAGGCTGATAGCTATGACACTCCTCAGTCATCTACTAGGAGTGCGCACAATCTTCCGCGCGAATTGGCTGAGATGCGCAGGGAGCTTGAGCTGCTGAGGAAGATCAATCTCGAGCTTGGGAAAGAAGTCCTCGATCTCAAGTATGAGAAAGAGGAGAAGAAGGACAAGATTGAAAAAACACCAAGGAGTTGGATATCGCTACCAACCAAGTCATCGGCAAGTATCAATTCTAGCATTCCTTTTAGCCCTTGATACTTCTTGATGCCTAACCAATGCTTCTCAATTAGATCTGTCAGCAAGACTTGGGGTCCTTGAAGCTGCCAGCATCATAATTGCCAATGTCGTGAACACTGTTGGTGAGTTAATTGCTGAGCGGGTGGAGAACATTTATCCTCGCTTCACCGAAATCTCCTATGCAGCCATAGAGTATGGCGTCACTCTTACTCTCAATGCTGTCCGTGCTCACACCGGCGTCGACCTCCATAGCCTTGATGTCATCAAAGAAGATCTCAAAGACGAGATGACAACCAATTTCAACGCCATGGAGCCGGCCAGGTGGATTATTAGTGATGTAGCCAACCCGCACTATCCTATAAGGAAAGTGCGTGAACAGTAGATTGTAGTAGGGTTCAATCTGATGTACTGGCTTTTGTAAGAATCCTTCAAATGTAAATACAGTTCTCTTTTGGTCCAGAATCATATCGCTGAATCCAATCTATCGAGGTTCAATGTGCACCATAAATTTCCTTTCTCTTTCTGAATATCATTTTAATTTTTTGCTCTAAAGGCAATGCATATCGCATCGGATTTTACCATTGTTTTCATTGGTTATTTTGTGCTGAAGGCAATGATCACGTTAGCTGTTTTGTCATACCCAGTAATCCAAATTAATCTCTGGTAATCAGATCTTCATCTGCTATCACGCTAGGATAATAGTTTTTGATGAATTTACCACTTATAGCCTTCTTGAACACCTCTCCCTTAAAATCCCTCAGAATATAAGCATTACCTAGGACAACTTGATCAATGAAATAAGGCCCTTCCCAATTTGAAGACCATTTGCCAAACTTACTATCTTTCACTCCAATTGGTAATCTGAGTTTCCAAACAAGTTCATCCTTTTAAACTCTTTCAGTTTGACTTTCTTGTTGTAATGCTTGGCAATTTTTAATTTATTAGCCTCAATTATTTCTAGTGCTTTTAGCCGATGATAATGTAAATCCTCTAAGTTATCAATCATAAGTTTATTATAATCTCTGACTGCTAATTCTTTCTGTAATTCACCCTTCTTGAACCAGACTGAATTTCCCATGGCATTACCGCATGATGGCCATACACCAATTCATAAGGTGAACACTTAGTTGATCCATGCTGAGCCATTTGATATGCCCATAGTGTTTCACTCAGAGTTAGATACCATCTTCTAGGCTGCTCTTTAATCTTCTTTTTGATCAACTTGATAAGGATCTAATTAGAAGCTTCAGCTTGCCCATTGGCTTGAGCATAATAGGGAGAAGAATTGACTAACTTAATACCCATCTCTTTAGCAAATTCCTCGAATTCCCCTGATGTAAACATAGTGCCTTGATCAGTTGTAATGGTCTTTGGGATTCCAAATTGATAAATGATATGCTCTTTGACAACAATCATATTTTTGGAAGTGACCAACTTTAGAGGAATAGCTTCAACCCACTTGGTAAAGTAATCCATAGCCACCAATATAAATTTGTGCCCTTTGCTTGAAGGTGGATAAATCTATCCAATCAAGTCTATGCCCCATCCTCTAAATGGCCATGGTTTCATAATGGGATTCATTGCAGAAGCTAGTGTTCTTTGAGTATTGCCAAATCTTTGGCATTCTTGACAACCCCTATAATATTTAAAATAATCTTCTAGCATGGTAGGCTAAAAGTATCTAGCTCTTCTAATTACCCATTTCATTTTATATGCAGATTGATGTGCACGACAAATCCCTTCATGAACCTGATGCATCACAAACTTGGCTTCTTCTTGGCTAATACATCTCATAACTACACCATCAACTGTTCTATAATATAATTGATCTCCAAGCAGAACAAACTTGATTGCTTGGTACCTAAGCTTCTTAATGACTTTTTATGATGGATTCTTCAAGTAATCAATGATTTCCATCCTCCAATCATCAACTGCATCATTAGCCGATATTTCTAGAATCAATTTATAACCTGAAGCACCATGAGCCAATCTATTTGCCTCCTAATTTTGTGCTTGAGGAATATACTGTAATGACATGATGATAAACTTTTGGAGAATCTGTTTGCACTGATCATAATATTTCTTTAGAATTTCATCTGTGCATTCATATAGGCCAAGTAATTGATTGATAACTAATTGAAAATCACCAAATACCTCAACTGACTCAGCCTTTACCTCTTGCAGAAGTTAAAGTCCTTTCAGAATTGCCTCATATTCAGCTTGATTATTAGTTGTTGTTGGTGCAATCTGATAAGTAAACTCAAATGTTGCCCCCCGAGGGGAAACAAGAACAATGCCGATACCACCACCTTGCTTGCAAGTTGAACCATCAAAGAACAAGACCCAGGATGTTACTTCTATAGATCTGACATCCAGCTTGTGGTGTTGGGTAATAAAATCAACCATTACCTGTCCCTTGACTGCTTTAGCCGATTCATACCTTAAATCAAACTCTGACAAGGATAACATCCACTTGTCGATTCTGCATTTAGAATGGGCATTGACAACATGTGCTTAATAACATCAACCTTCAATACCACAACACATTCTGATGATAACAGGTATCTCCTTAGCTTGGTACAAGAGAAATATAAACATAAGCAAAGTTTCTCTATTGGAGAATATCTTGTCTCATGATCCAGCAAATTTCTACTCAGATAATAAACTACTCTCTCATTTCCTTCAAATTCTTGCATCAAGGCTGAACCAATCACTAAGTCTTCAGCCGCCAGGTACAACTTAAAAGGCTTACCTGATTGAGGAGGAATCAATACTGGAGGTGACTTCATATATTCTTTGATTTCATCAAATGCCTCAGTTTTAACAGAGGATAAAATGGTAAGACCTTACTGGACAAGTTGGAAATAAACCTTCTAATGAATTAATTTGTCCAAGTAATGACTAAAGCTTCACTTTATCGGTTGCAGGAACACTTTGTCAATTGCGTCCATACTTTTGTTTGCAACTTCAATCCCTCTTTCATGGACCATGAACCCCAAGAACTGACCAGCAGAAACCCCAAAAGCACATTTGAGTGGATTCATCTTTAGACCATTCTTCCTCGTGCACTCCAAAGTTTCCCTTAGATCAGCTAAATGTTGCTCATATCCTCCTCACTTGATAACCACATCATCAATGTATATTTCAACTATTTTGCTGATCAACTTGTGATATATGTAATTCATAGCTCTTTGATAAGTTGCACCAGCATTTTTCAAACCAAAAGTCATGACTACCCACTCAAATAAGCTGATTGCTCCTGGACATCTGAATGCCGTTTTGGGAATGTCTTCATCTGCCATAAATATTTAATTATAACCAGCACTACCATCCATGAAACTAATCACCTTTTGCCCAGCAGCTGCATTAACAAGCATATCGGCTATCGGCATCAGATATCCATCCATTGGAGTGGCTTTATTTAAATTTGAAGTCAATGCACACTCTCATCTTGCCATTCTTCTTGCAGACAGGGACAATATTAGAGATCCATTCTGCATATCTACATGGCCTGATGAATTTGGCTTCAAGCAATCTCTCGATCTCCTTCTTCACATCATCAAATATTTCAGGTTTGAATCTCCTTGGAGGTTTCTTGAATGGTTGATACCCATCTTTGATTGGCAGGCGATGTTCCATAATTGATTTACCTAACCCAGGCGTAGAAAAACAATCTTTATACTCTCTCAACATATTAACTAGCCTACTTTTGTATTCAGGGTCAAGCTTAGAACTTATATATGTCAGCCTTGGTCTATCACCAGATCCAATATCTACCTCTTCTAAAATATCAGCCAACGTAAAACCATGTCCTAGCTTCCCTTCAGTACCATCAATTAGATTATCCATTAAATGATTTTTTCAGAGCCGACTACTTGGATCGGCTATTGACCTTCATCATTGATAATGATGAAGTCTCCTTGAAACTCTTTCCTAGAAAGGCACTTAATATCTTTGAGGTCCCAATGATCATGGCTGATAGAAGAAGTACTAACTGAATCATCAGCAGGGACAATTTCAACCTTATTGTTCCCCATTGTAGCACATGTTGATGCATGGTTGAAGGAACACAACAGTTGGCATGTATCCAGTCCCTCCCAAGAAGTAAACTATAAAATCCTTCTCCATTGATAATAAAGAATGTAGTGATCATAGTCTTACTGCTAATTGTTAATTTTACGTTGATTGCCCCTCGGGCGTCAGAAATCTTGTCTGCAAAGTCTCTTAACTGTATATTTGTCTTGATCAGATCTTCATAACTCTTGCCCAACCTCTTGAATGTCGATATAGGCATGAGGTTAACTGTGGCACCTCCGTCCACTAGCATCCTACTCATAGGCCTGCCATTTACACGTCCAATAACATATAAAGCTTTTAAGTGATGGTAATGCATTGGCTTGTTAAATACGGTGTAACAACCCTAAAAATCCAAACACCAAAAATAACTACCAACAAAATTTTTTCTAAAGTATCAACACCCAATAGTAGCACAAGTAGCACCAATGTTAGTTGGAGCATTTGCATTTTAATCACAAAAGTATGATTTGCCTCTTATTCGATTTTATGTGATGCTTAATAAAATCAAATAACCTTTATATCACATGTGTATATAAATGTGTTTAAGTACCACTAACCTTGGCCATGGACTCCATATGCCCATGTAACCCTAGTAGACCTAGCTTGGAGTTTGTACCTGGAGCACAAACTTGCATGCACTAACAAATCCCTTGTATAGACTTGTAAGAAATAAAAAAGGGATTAGAGAAAAGGGAGAAATGGAGAAAGGGCAAATGGCCGAACCGGCCAGTACAGCCCAGCTCAGCTACAACCGCCAGCCTGGCTTCCGTGCACGCCATGGCCCAACTCGGCCTCGCCCGGCCTGCTGCCGCACCAGCCCTGCAGCGGCCCGAGGTGCCTTGCCACCAGTTCTCCGCGTGGCCGGCCCAAGTGGGCAAGTCGGCCCAGCTAGCTTGTCGGCCTGCCACCGCGCACGCCCGCGTGCCCGCGCTCCGCACGCCCGGGCCATGAAGACGGACCGGCCCAGCATGCTGGAAAGCCGCCAGTGCCCACACCTTTCCCCACTCCTGCTGATGCCTGGGCCCCGCTTGTCATGAGCTTCCTATTTCCACTTCTGGCCGCCCGACGTCCCATCCTTGATTCCAGAAAAAGCCATGGCGTCGCCCTGCCGTTCATCCACGCCCGACCATACCCGGATGCCATTTGTTTGTCGTGGCCATGCGTGCTCGAACCCTAACCCTAGCACGCTTGTGCCTCGGCCGTTCATCCGCCTTGGCTGCATTGTCGCCCTCTGTGCCCTGCCCATGGCCACTCGTGCTCTATAAAAGGAGCTCGCCAGCCCCTTTAGGGTTTCCCCATTGCACTGCAGCCACTGGTAAGTCCACTGCCCTTGTCCACGCAAGCAAGAGAGAGCAAGGAAGAGGGAGGGAGAGTGGAAGCCGGCGCACGCCACTGGAGCCATCCATGCTTGACGGAGCTACGGCCCTGCTACGCCTCAACACACCGGCATCCACGCATGCCACCATCGTGCACACTCGCCAAGGATGCACCGCGCCTCTTCGACGCGCCCCCACAAGCCTCATTCTTGCACGTGACCCCCACACCGACATGAAGATGGAATAGAGCACCACTAGCACCCGCACGCCGCTGTTGCCCATGCTACCAGAGGAGGGCCCAAAGACTCTGTACGACTACGCCGACCGCCCCCGCGCTGCATCCTCTCCCCAGGCGCTTGCTACTCCGAGCCCATAGTGAGCCAGTCTCCCCGCGCCGTTTTCGCTGTTCACCAAGTGTAGAACGTCCATGGCCGCTGCCAGCTCATCGTCCACATTGCTGCTCTCCTCTACTCCCTTTTTTCATCAATTGCGCCATTGTGCTCGTGGTAGCCTAGAACGTCTCCTCGGCAACTTCTTGGGGCTTGGTAACGACCACAGTGGGGCTACACACCTTTGTGGCCCTGGTCGCCATGGCACCCCGGCCGCCGGAGCGCTGCTGTGGCCAACTCAGTCGCGCGCACCCCATCATGTCTTCGGTAGACGCTCCATAGTCCCTTGTAGCTCCGAGCTGCTCCAATCGGTAGGGGAAGGAGAAGATGGAGGCCAAATTGAAGCTTTGCTAGAGAATTGCTGCCAACGCCGTCCACCGGCCGCCGCACCTTGCCGCCTTGCTAGGCACCGCACGGCCCAAATTGAGGCGTGATTCTTTCTTGCCTTGGCTTCATGAGTTCGATGCACTAGTCGAAGCCATTTTGCGCGCGTTGATGAGCTCCGCAGCTATGGCCTCGCCTACCACGACCGCCTTGCCCCCATGACACAGCTACACGAGCTAGAGCCCCCTCTAGGCCATCGCTGCGTGCGGCAGCTATGGTCGTGCCGTCCCGCGCTGTCGTGCCATGTGCGCTAGCCAGCTGGCATGTCACCACTCCGCCATGACCCCGCAGTCACCTCTACCTTGCCATGGCACCTACCTAGCCCCTGTGGTGTGGTAGCCGTAGCCCAAGCTAGCTGCCACCGCTGCCGCTCGCCTACTCATCACCGGCAAGATCCGCCCGAGCCGTCGCATGTGTGAGGTAGAAGGAAGGGGGAGGGAACTCGCTTTCCCTTGTGGACCGAGTTCACCCGGTGCCAGGCTGGGCTAGTTAGAAGTGAGCACCTGCCTCAGTGCCCTTAGTCCACCATAGACCTGGTCCATGAACCCTCAAGCCGTGGACCAAGCCCAATAGGAGCCCAGTAGGCCACGTGTCTCACCCATGTGTTGCCACGTGTCTGGGCTAGGCCAGCCCAACCTGAACTAGACCAGCCCTATGCAGGCCCGTCAAGGCCCAGTTGGAGCCGTTGGCGTTGATCGTTGACTAGTCTATGGTGGACCGTTGACTAGGCCTCACCTGTCATTGATTAGCCCCTGGACCCACCTGTCATATTCTGTTGCAGCCTGGACCAACCAGAGTGCGCCATGTGTCACTCTCTGTTTTCTCTCTCCCTTTTTCTTTTTCAGAATGGGCGAGGGATAGATGTCTGACTAACTAAGATGGTGCCACTACTACTATGATATTAGCAGATAGTGTCAGGAGGTATGGGTGTTTGGGACCCACACTCTCCTTAAAGCCGCATTGTTACCTTGGTGGCCCAGGTAACTATGCCTCACAGTCTCAGTGTGCCGGTGGTAGTGTGGCATCGCACCAGTTAGAAAGCAGTCGAAATCGGCCTAGGCAGAGCATACTGTAACACTCTGGTGTTAAGCAAGCATAATCATTTGCATTCTTAAGCATAAGCATCATTATGCATAGCATTAATGAAAAGATCGATCGTCATTTCATGTTCATGCTTGTTTATTCAAATTTTGCTTGCCTTTCACATGAAGTGCATATGTGGTATGAGTGTTTGGTGTTTGATGACCTCTAGGGTAACCTGGACATGTTTAGGACACCAAATTAACCTAGGTTTATGTTCATGGTTTCGGTTAATTAAGCTTTGTTGTCATGGTTGACCAAGGTGGACCATTAGAGTAGTTTTGTTTGACTGAATTGGAAGTGATAGCTAGATTGCTTGCATGTGTGTGTGCCCTAAATGAAGTTTTTAGAGAATTTTATAAGGAACAAAAGTTGTTTTTACCACTTTTCATGAAAATGCTTGGAAGGTGTTCAAAAATGTTGAAAAAGGGCAAAAATGGGGGCTGATTTTCTATTTTGGGATATTTTAAAAGGTATTTTATTTGGATTTTTGTAATTCAAAATCTAGGCAGAATCTGGTAAAACTCCTTTAAGATGAAATGTTCTACTCTTCAAAAGCTACATTTCATCTATTTTGAGTTTTTGCTAATTCGGCTTAGTTTGAAAGTTATTAAGCAGCAAAGTTTGTTCTGAATTAGTGAAAATAGCTTTTCGGTGACGGTTGGGTCCTGGCCGTCAGGGAAATCCCCGACCAGGAAAACGCCGTGGCCGCCCGCGGCAGCATGCGACGGCCGTGTGGCGCTCGGGGTCTGTCGTCCGGAGGGAAGTTTTGGCCGCGTGGGCGTCGTCCGAAGCCGCCCGCTCCTTCATCCTCTCGGCTCCCTCACTCTCTCCCTCACCCCGCACATTTTCTTCTCTGTCGCCGCCGCGTCGCCCGAGCCCGCCTCGCCGCCGTTCCAAAATTCGTCGCCGTCAGCCGTGCCCCCACTCGACTGAGCCCGCAACCGAGCGCGCCCGAGCCCGCTCCATCTTCCTCCGCCCTCGCCTCGGCCCCTCGCGTCGAGGTATACCCGAATCGCTTCATTTTCTTCCCCGGCCGCCATTGCCGCACCTCGGCCTCACCGTGGTCCCGCCGCTCTGGCCATCCTCCCTCGCCATTAGGGTGCTCATCCGACGTGTCGTGGTAGATAGCTGCTAGGACGATGCTCAAAGGCCTCGATTAGGGTTTCGAGCGGCCGAATTTCGCCGAGCCGCCGCGCGGAGTGTCGCCGCCCCGCCGCGCGTGCGTGGCCGAGCCGCCGTAGTCGAGCTCCCGCTACTCTGAGTAGCCAGTGAGATGCGCTAGGGTCCCCTCGAGCCAAAGCCGTGGTTAATGCGGTTGGTCGAGCCCCCTATCGCCGGGATTAGGGTTCGCCGGAGTCGGGGTGAGTCGCCGTTGCGCCGCGTCCGTGCTCCGACCGCCCTGAGCCGCTCCCTCCCATCTTGAGTACCCTCGATAGATGCGCGCTGCTCTCCTCTCTCTTCTCCGCCGGTTGGTGACGCCGGAGCGCCGCCAGGATGGCCGGCCGAGCGCCGCCGCCGTCGAGGACCTTCGGGTTAGAATGAGGAAAAAGCTAGGGTTCTCGGTGTAAATCTGCCAGACACAGCGATTTACTTAATAGGGCCTGGTTAGTTTCTGAAAATGTCAGGGTCCCCGGTGTAAAGTGGTTTTTCCTTTTTCTTTTTCAGAATTGATTTCAGATTTCAGTTTAAACTTTAAAAATTCATAACTTGCTCATTTTTCATCCAAATGAGTTGGTTCAACTTGCAGTATTTTTCTTATGAGATGATCTATGCATGAAAAATATGAAATGTGGAATTTGTGAAACTTTTCTGTATAGCTTTATTTATCTCTATTAATTGTATTTATCTTAGGAAATGCATAACTAATTCTCTGTTGCTCAGAAAAATGTGAGACCAAGTTTGTTGGTTTTCTTATGTCATGCTCTATCTGTGAAAAATGTTGTTGGGCTATGTCATATGTAAATTTTTCTATGTCTAGTTATGGTGCCTATTTTCATGTGAGGATAAATAATTCATAATAAATAATGTATAAGGAATTTGTGCATGAAACTTTTTGGAGAGTGTTTTTATGTCAATCTAGAGCTAATTATGTTCTGAGATCTGTTGTTTGATATACTTTTATGTACAAAGTATTTTATGCCCCTGGAATTGTGCTGCCTTGTCATTTTTGTGCAGGATAAAGTACTTACTGTTTTGACTTGAAATTTTTATGGTAATCTTTGTTTGGTATGATTAAGCTTTTGTAATTTTTACAGAATTTTCTGAGTAGTCTAAAGTCATGTTGTAGTTACACCCTGATTTCTTTCGTTTATAAATAATGCTTTAGAGTTATCATTTCATGTGTGTAAAAATGCTTTTTATGCTATTCATGATATGTATGATCTTCTATTGGTTGTGGTTCAGTAGAGTGTAGTGTGCAAAACAATGGTTGTTTATAATTCTTTATAGTGTGCGAGTAAAGTTTTAATGCGAGGCTTAATTGGAGATTTATCGGTAGAAGAGAATGCGGATGACATGTGCTTATCATACATGTTTTCAAATACCATATCATTCATCTTAGTTGAGTATTCATTTACCATCACCATCAGCATTGTATTTATATGTATGCACGGTATTCATACGCACTATGCATCATACAGGATCGTCAGAGCTCGCGACGGTAGTTCCCGGAGCACCAGGAGAGGAAGACCAACAAGAAGCTTTGGTGCGGGAAGCAGCAGCCGAAGAGGATCCCGAAGCTGATCTTCCAGAGTGTCCCGACCATCAGCCAAGTGCTTTCTTGAAAGGCAAGCCCCGGAGCATTCTCCCTGTGGTTTGCAAAATATTTAACTTGAGTCCTTTACTTGTTTGTTGCATTAAGTTATAGGCGTTGTTTTATACCGTTGCTGCATTACTTATATTCCTTGCCACTGTTTATACTTCAACCCTGTTAGGTTCAGGTACGATTATATGCTTAGCCCTGCTTAACTAGATCGGTAGAAGTCGGGTGATTTCCTGTCATCCGCGAGTTATAGGTGGTAACTCGGATGGTTGAATACATTGTTATCTTGGATAACCATGTGGAGATAATAAATCGAGACCGGGCGGGATTGGAGTTGAGAATGAACTGGAGGTTCAATGTGGTTTATCCCGTCTGTGTCGAACTAGGACCCCGTCCGTTGTACGTCCTCAAGTCATATTGAATTTATGCCTCACATTTAGCTGGAAGGATAAGTCGTTCCGACCGCGAAGCCTAGTAGCATGTTTGGGCCGGGTTTTGACCAGAATGCATCGTACTGGGAGTAAGACTAAGGCAGTTACGTAAGCCTGAGGCAGTGTAAGACTAAGGCAATTACGTAAGTCCGAGGCAGCATAAGACTAAGGCAGTTACATAAGACCGAGGCAGCCGGACAGTCCTGGTACGATGGTTCCTGTTGATTCCGTGACTATCTTTTACCCGAACAGTGCGAACAGGTTACCTAAGGTGCCGTGGTACAGGCATGTCTGGGTTTGTGTGGGGATATTTCCCAGCTGGTTAGCAATCGATTATAATCGCCATCGTTCCTGGACAGTGAACACTTGACTTGAGCAGCGGCATCGTAGTAATAACTTGAACAAGAGGTGAGATGGTTGAGCTGTTGAGATTGAAAGATACTCAACCGGAAATGGTTACTTTCTGTTGAATAATTATTACCATGCTTGTTTAGTACAGGTGCTAATGTAGCATGATAAGGATAATCAGATTAAAATACATTGCTAGAAGGTTCTTATTAATTGTTTCTTAATGCAAGCTTTTCCGCAAATTTTAAATGAGTCAGCTATCCTACTTATACAGCCTTGCATACTCCTTGGAGTCTTTTATTTTAGTTTATGACGGGTAAGTCTAGCTGAGTACATCCTCGTACTCAGGGTTTTATTTCCCATGTTTTTGCAGATGGTGAGATGCTTTACGGTTATTGTCAGAACTGTTTCTATCCCGCCTTGGGCGATGACTAGACCTTGGGCATGGTCACTCTTCTCTACTTGATGCTTTTGCTGGATATGGACAAAAGACCTGGCACTGTATTTCAAATATGTGTGTGTGGTATTTGAACTAAATCGCTTCCGCTTTTATTTGAACTTGAACTTGGTTTGTAATAACTCTATTTCGTACTCCGATGATGTTTTAAAACTATGTGCGAACTGTGTACTTGTGAATGGAACCGCTAAACTATTACGATCTTGGTCGTGTCGGAAAAGTTTGAAATCCTTCGAGATTTCACGGACTACCGGGTTTATTAGGTCTCAATCATATGATTTGCTGAATTAATGGCGGATTATGTGCTTGTGCTCTAATAAATTGGTCGGTTCTGTTACACATACCGCCGATGATGGTGATCTTCTGGTTATGGGAGTACACGCTCTGCAGAGTTTTGAATCTATATATAGTCCGTGGCCTCGGTATGGCCCTTCCCTCGATCTACACTTCTCGGGAGTAGTGAGATGAGTCCATCTATTCTCCCCCTGGTGTTACCCTTCCGGCTGTGAGCCACTGAGACAAGCTCTGAGAGGGAGTTAGACCTGTCGACTGAGTGCAAGAGTGTGAGATGTGTGTGATGGTGATGGGATGGGATGGATATGTGGATGAGATGGGTTAAAACTTGATGAACTATATTTATATAATATTGGTCACTTATTGCATAGGAAACTGCAACCATATATTAGGCCTCTTTGATTATATATCCTTTGCTTCCACCAAATACTACATAGAAAAAGCAAAGCATAGAGTGGGAGATGTGGCCAGTATAAAACATACTAAAAATTTGGATTCAGGTCTGGATGATGTCTAGTGGACGCCCCTGAAGGACGAAAGAATTAGATGGTCTTGTGCCTACGCTCAAGATGGTGCAAGATGATGCTTCCGCGACATCCCTTCTACTCCGTAGCTGTTTTGGATGTTAGATACTGTGATATTTCTGCCATGAGGCGATGTACTAATTATGTAAACCCCTCTATTATAATCTTTTATTCGATGTATGACTTTGTAATCAACTGTTATTGGATAATTAATGATTTGACCTCCTGGGCTATCATTATATCCTTCATTCTGTGTATTTTCCCTTTATGGAAAATTGAGGATGTTTCAGTTGGTACCAGAGCCATACTTGACCCTAGGACAAGACCCATAGGATTGGATGATAGAATAGGAAGATCTTGAACTACTTTCGGTTATATACCGACCTTGCATAACGCTTTTATGATTGGCTCACCTCCTCTCTCAATTACCTTCTAATTTTGTTTATCGGTTATGAATGCAGATGGCAACCTTTACAGAGGTCCCCTTCGATGGAGATAAGCAGCAAGACTATGCTCAAATCCTGTGGGAGACACTCTAGCTGCTTCGTGTCCCCATGCAGAACTGCAGCTGGACTTGCTACCACAAGAATGAACCCAACAGATTAGTAGAATGCTATGCAGTAAGTATTTGGATTACCGGGTGCGAGGAGGTGCCCGCACTGAAGACCTTCGCAGTCCATGAGGTGGAACGTACCGTCACCTACGCCGCATAGCTTACAGCACGCATCGCCCTTCGAGTAGTGATGAGAGACACCTATGAGCTGCTCAAGACTTCGCCTGTTGCCTCGAGCTCTTGACCCTTCCAAGGATGACAAGGAACATTAGGCTGAGGCCATGAGCATTTGGGCTAAGGAGGATGATGCTGCACTCAAGAGTATGGGAAGACACGTACTCATACAGGGTAAGTGTCGATGTCTTGGCCCGGGGCCTAACACCAACTAGTAACTACATGCTGCGTGCTCCCTAATCTAGATGGTGATGCAAGAAGGATACACGATTTATCTTGGTTCGGGCAAAGAAGGCCCTACGTCCAGCGGGGGGGGGGAGATTGTATTATCTTGCATCGAAGTGCTTATACAGGGGAGATACAAGCAAGCATATGCGGGAAGGAGCAGGGCTTGAGTCTAGGAGCGCTGGTCCTAAGCCTTGCATGTGTGTGTGGAGACCGAGTGAGTTCGTATGAGCTTGAATTAGTCGCCCCCTCTTTACTAGCCCTGTGCCCCCTTTTATAGTCCAAGGAGGGGCATGGGTGTACAAGAAACCCTAGCGGTGCTGTGAGGGCTATTGTAAGTGATGATGTCAAGGAGTGATCATGTCATTGACACTGTAGGGGCGTACGCTGAAGCAAAGTCGAGCCTTGTAGCAGCGTGCGTGATGATGGGATTTGCCTTCTTGGGTTGTCATGGACAAGTCAGTGATTGACCGGTCCTGATGATGATGCTGGTGTGCCTCAGCATGGTGAAAGATGTGACCTCCTGTTAAGGGCGTACGACTTGCAGTAGGTGGCGTACAGGAGAGGTTGAATCAATGACCGGGGCTGCCAAGGGCTTGAATCAAGGGGTACCCAGGGGGCCTTGAGGCCGGGTGGATAAGAACGAGCCCTAGGATTCTCGGTATGGACGTTGACATTTGTGTTTTGAGGGGGTACCCGATGGGCACAGTGTTTAGTACAGAGGAATAGTGTCATGTACAAATCAGCGCATCCCCGGGGATGGGCGATAAAAGGTGGACACAACCTCTGTACTTGCCCATCATTACCGTTGCTGTAGCCATGGGGGTTGGCAGGGGCAGGTGAAGCGCATTAAATGCCTCAACCCCCGTACAGAAGTAGGTGGATTGGGACAGTGTAGCAGTCGATGGGGGGTCGTTCGACCGTGCGAAGTTCTGTCACTCGAGGGGGTGCTCAGTCGGGCCTCGTTGCTTGAGAGGGTCCATCGAGCTAGCGTTGTCCTGGGCCGTTGAGACCCGTTCATGGGCCAGCCTAGGGTGACTTAGCACCTGGTCCTTGTCCTTGAGCATTCAGGCCTGAGTTCGCCAGGGACTATAGCTGGAGATCATGATGGCGGATTTGGTCGATGATGTTGGGATTAGGTCGCTTGATCGAGGATTAAGGGTACCGCCTTATCTAGGTACCCAACAGTAGCCCTCGAGCCTCTACACGAGTGCTGGCACTCACGCAGAGGTTCATGAATCGTAGCGCCGGTCGTCTTCTAAAGGGTGCGCGCGAGCGTACCCTTCTGGGGTAGCCCCCGAGGCCTTGGGGGAGTAGGTAGTATTCCTCCAAGGGATTTACATGGTTTTTTTCAAGGGGTCCTTATCCGATCGAGGGTGTTTGGTGTTCTTGAAAAATTAGATGAACATGAACTGGAGTCATAGCGCCTAATCGAGGGGTGTCTCAAACCTTCGAGCCCCCGAGCGTATTCGAACCTCTTTCGTCGAGGGTGCCAAGCGTAATCGAGCCCCTGGGATTTGTACGACCAGGGCTTCTGCACTTTTTGGCGAGACACCCCATGTGTTCTTTCGATAGAATGTGGGGGAGAAGTGTCGTACTACCCTCGATGCTGTCCCCATTCGCTAGGGGCCGGTGGCTCGATGCCTCCCATCGAGGGGATCCCACAGGCATCTCTTTGTTTTGGCCTTGGATATGTTCAAGGGGGTCTCAAGAGTTCATTCTTGAGCTGGGCCTCATGTCAGCTCCTCTTTGGTCACTCCTGACTCGAGTGCTCGAGGACGGCTATCGAACCCTGACCAAGGGCCAGCCTTCGCTCCCTCGAGACTTATTGTGGGATCGGGGCCCCTTTTTCCTTACCATGGAAGGCTTTGCCTGAGGATAACTCCATCTTTCCTTCTGTTGGGCGTGCCTTTTTAGGAAAGAGTCAAAATGGCATGGTCATGGTGGACCCGGACAACGGCCAGAAGCTGAGTGGGCAACGCGTGTGCCTGTTCCGGGAATCGGGGGAGCGGTTAGGTGAATGCATTTAATGCGGATGGTTCGCTTACCCCTTCGGCCGAATCCGCCCATTGCTCTCTGCCTCGGCTATAAATTTGGGGAGGTGGGGATCCGTCCATTCCCGACTTTGCCTTCTTGCCTTCCTCGCCGTCGCCACCAAGATAGGAATTGCCCTGCTCGTTAGCGCAAAGGGGAAAAGAGAGAAAGAGACTGGGAATCTTCCCTCTCGTCTATCCGTCAAGCAGATTCGCGCTGCCACCATGGCGCTTGTGTTCATTGCCCCAGAGGATTGGCTCCCATTGACCATGATGAGGCAGGAGTTGGAGGAGTTGTCGACGGCGGGCTTCTTCGTCCCGTCACCTCGGTTGACCGGCCGGAGTGGAGGGTGCCACCGCGGGGAGATCAGCAGCCGAATCCACCGGAGGGATATGTGGTGAGCTTCGTCAAGTTCCACAAGCTGGGATTTGGGTCACCCTCGAGCCAATTCATGCGAGCTCTTCCCCACTTCTATAGGGTCGAGCTCCACCACTTCTCTCCCAACGCCATCTCTAATGAGGCAATCTTCGCTGCCCTTTGTGAGGGATATCTTGGGATGGAGCCGCACTGGGAGCTGTGGCTCTACCTCTTCAAGGGAGAGCACTTCATCAAGTTCCTCTCACTGAGAAGGAGGGGCCTGGTCCACGCCGGTAGCTGCAACTGGCACTGAAGAGGGCGGACCTGTACATCCTGACAGGGTTGACCTCCAACCAAGGCCGGTGGCAGGAGCAGTGGTTCTACATTCGGGACAACGATGGCTTGCTGCCCCCTACAGTGGGCACATCATTGCGGAGTGCCCGAAGCACTGGTAGCATGAGGTGGCCAAGCCTTTCCAGGCAAGGCTGAATCCCCTCCTCGACGCACCGAGGAACCTGTGCGAACAGGAGATGGATGCGGGGATCATCGCCTCGGCGTTCCATCGCCGGAGGGTCCTTCCTCTGATGGCGCGCCCACTCCGCCTCGACTAGATGGGACCAGCAGCGTCGTCCGAGCTGCTCGAGGGGTCTCAGATGTCAACCAAGGACCTACCCCTTGAGGAGATCGTGAGGCGGGTGAGGGGGATGGTCGCTGGCGGTTTCAGCCCGGAGGATGTAAACAACATCCTGATGCTGCCTGACGATGGCTACATCATTCTGGTAAGTGCTCTGATTTGCCATTCTCAAATCCTTTCTTGGTCTTGCTCTGTTTCATGTCTTTTCTGTGTTTTCATGTGTAGGGTGATATCGACTTCAGGGCATTGGTGCCCCAGTCAAGGAGGACGCCCCAAACCATCAGGTGAGGCAATTTATTGATCAACAGTCAAAGAAGAGAGGGAATAGTGACAAGAAGAAGAGGAAGGAGAGGAACCTTAAACACAAGGCGCTCGAGCAGTGCTGGGCCAAACAGAAGTGGGATAACCTCCCCATTGAGGAATCTCCCTCGAAAGAGTCCGAGGAGGGAGAGAAGGATGATAGCGATGATGAGGAGGGTGTGGTGGCATGTCTCGTGCCACACCTGCCTAATTCCCCCACGCTAACGAGCTTTCTGTGCAGGAGGATGTCCTAGAGCGGCCTGCTCCTCAGGCGTCGAGGGCGACCTCTGGGCGTCATCGGGATAAGAGGTCGATCGACCCCTCTACACGGGGAGGATCATCCTCCCGGCATGCACGCGGCGGGAATCCACCTACCTCATCTTGGGAAACCTGATCTTGGTCCTTGACGCATGGCGTGCAAACCCGGGACCGAGGTGCGGATTCAGGGTCACGTGGCCTCGTCAGAGCAAGGATGGGAAGAGGGCATCGATCAAGGCCCGGGCGGCTCCAGACCCGGGAAGGGTACGGCTCAGTGTGGAGCCTTGAGGCCCACTAGTAGCTCGAGGGGGCTCGGAAGGTCACTCATCATCCTGGTGGGGTAAGCTCCACTGTCCTGAGCTTTCTCTCTTGTTCCTATGACTTGTAGAGTTACTAGATGCCTTGTTTTGTCCATGTTACCTAGGATCAAGCGTCGGGTGGAGAAGGCGGATGCTTCACCGGCCAAGCGGCTCAAGGTGGACGTGGCCACGAGGATGACGACAGCGGCCAAAGGTACAATCTTGAGGCCTCTGTCAATGTCAGAGGCTGTCTGGCTAGCTTAGGCCTAGGCGGTAATAGTTCGGGGGAAGCTGACAGGCTCTACTCCTCTTGTAGGCTCGAGCGGCTCGGGGGCCATGGTAGGCGGTGACTCCACCCAGGACTAGACGCCGGAGAGTGAGGGTGTCACCCTGGGCTCAACGCCCGTGGCCCCTAAGCCTAGCCAGGTCGAGGCCTCCGTTGCCTCGCACAAGGTGGGTGCCCTCAACCACCACGAGCCGGTGTTGGAGGATGCCCCAATCATCCTCGAGGACGAGGAGGCTGTGGTTCCCCTTTCCTCCGCAGAGGAGATGGTGGAGCGCCCCAGGAAGCAGGAGCGCCACCTTCTTAGCAAGAGGGGTGAGAGCTGTGGCCAAAGGGCCTGCACAAGGTGGAGGTACAGCGAAAGCGGGAATGGGAGAGCCTGCAGAAGAAGGAGGAGGAGGAGCAGCTATGGAAATAGCAGGAGGAAATGGGGTTGACCCTAGACCAGCCCAAGCAGCAGCAGCAACAACAGCAATAGCAATAGCAACAACAATGGCAGCCGCAGGAGCAGCAGCCAGAGGGTACGATGCCCCTGGACCCGCCACCTCAGCGGCAGGATGGGCCACTAGGGGAGCTGATGACCTCGAACCTCCCATAGTAGTAGGGGGACACCACGACTACCTCAAGCCAGTGACCACTGCAGCAGAGCACAGCACTGGAGGTGTCGGTGGTCCCAAGCGCGTCGCAGGGAGATGGCCGTCGTGAGACCGTCACCATCACATCGGTGAGAGAAGGAGGACACCCTTCTCCTTGTCAGAGCACCCGCCTCTCGAGGGGACCTCGCAGCTTCAGCTGGTCTACACCCGGCTCTTTTTCCATGGCAGGGCAGGCGAGCGACGAGGCCGAGTCATCATGGGCTGGAGCAGACGTCGAGCCCCCGTTCCCCACCCTGGCCGAGCAGGTGGCTCGTCATGGCGGTTCGCCTGACCTAGTGAAGTAGACCGCGATGTCGGTGTGGGGAAGGATCGAGAGCACCCTACCCTCTTGGGGCAAGGAGCCCCTCGTGCTCCAAAACCCACTGGAACCTGACGCCCTTGGGATCAAGATGGACGATCCAGCGGAGGTGACGTGCTGGGAGTAGGTCGAGGAGTATCGGGCATGGATGTCTCACGCCTTCAAGCTGGCCCTTGATGTCATCACCAAAGACTTGGGCCAGGCCTTCTCAGTATGTGACTCTCTAAGAGTGCCTGGTATGCACAACCTTTCAATTTGATGACTGACTTCGCACTCCCTGCTTCTAAGATCTGAGGAGGTGCTCCTATGTGAAGTCCATGTTCCTACATGCGACGTAGGATGGGCAGGAGCAGGTATGATGCCAACTCGAGGCCTGCGGTCCACCCAAGAAGGGGTGGCCTGAGCCAAAGAGGAGGCAAAGAAGGCTAGGGAGGAGGCTGTCAAGGACAAAGAGGACGCCGACACGGCTCGAGAGGAGGTGGCCCGAGCTAAGGAGGATGCTATTGCGATAAAGGAGGAGACCATTAAGGCCAAGGAGGATTCCAACGCGGCTCGAGGGGAGGCATCCCGGGCCAAGGAGGAGGCCACTCTGGCCCAGGATGACGCCAGCTGGGCTCGTGCGGTGGCGCAGAAGACTCTGTAGAGTGCATCAAAGGGCTTGAGGCAGGCGTCACCCAAGTTTCCCAAGCTCGCGACGCCCTCAACATCTCTGTTGGGGAGGAGCAGCGGCGCTTCCGAGCCTTGTCTGCCAAGGTCACCACTCTCAAGGAGACCTTTCTGAAGAAGGAGGAGGCCATCATGCTAGCTGGTAGGATGATTGAGGACCTATGGCTCGAGAAGACAGAGGCGGTCCGCGCCTTTAAGGTGGCCTAGAATGAGCGAGATTAGGCAGTGGACGCGCATGCGACCCTCAACACCTACTGCGCTAGTAAGTCTTCTTTTCTAGCTCTGAGCTTCTTATCTCTATATCTCATTTGCTGTGATTGACTCTCATTATGCCTTTCAGACCTTGAGGCTGATATGCTCACCGTTCGGACAGCTTCCAAGGCTCTCCAGGAGGGCCTTTTGGCTAAGGCGGTGTTAACCGACAGGCTCTGCACCATGATCAACAGACTCTGCAACTCCTAGGAGGTCGAGGCCACGGAGGAGGCCAGGGAAGAGGTGTGTGGGACCACTCTCATCGATTAGCTTTATTATCTTGGGGCCACCATGAAGGATCATGTCTGAGATGCGCTCCACATCGGAGTGAAGCAGGCGATGGCGGTCGTCTATTCTGGCTTCACATACGACATGGACGTCATCTCCCATGGCTTCATCTCTGACCTCACCAAGTCTGATGCCAAGAATGAGGAGAGGTGTCGGGCCTTGATCGACACTGCTGAGGAGCCGGGCGAGAAGTTGGTGAAGCTGTTCGAGCCCGAGGTCCTTCCCTTCGATGGCGAAGAAGGTGCCGGCGACGAGGGTGACGGCGAGGAGGACCTATGAGCCAGAACTAGGCAAGAAGGCCCGTGTAATAGATTAGTTTTTGTGACATCATGGCCCTGGGGGCCTTAAAACACTTATGCACTATCTAAAATTCTTTTGAATGCTTTTTATCTCGAGTTTCTTATCTCTCTTTGGCTTGGTTCTTACTTTTACTAAGTTTTTAACGCGCACTCGAGTCCCTCGAGGGGAAGCGAGTGGAGGTACCATAGCCCAGGGGTGTAGGCGAGCTCCTGGCTTGACGACCCATGACCCTTAGGGATTTTGAGGCATTTTTGACTAAGAAAAAGTTAGAACATCGGAGCATGTGAGAGGAAGAGGAGCGTCGAGTTTCAAAAAATGTGAGAGTTTTTCGGGGACATCGGGGGTTTACCCCTTTGTAGCCCCCGATGGAGGCTTGACTCTGATGAAGCAGAGTCAAGGCTACCTTGCATGAACAAAAAAGAAAACATGCTGAGTCAAAGCCATTTTTTATTTATTCATTCATGATGCCATGGATGTAGAAAATGCGAGGAATGTACAAGGCCTCGAGGCCCTAAGGGTAAAAGCGACATAGCTGTTCGATGTTCCATGCATTGGTGAAGGTCTCGCCCTTGCCACTCGATAGCTTGTAGGTTCCTGGCTTTGGCACCTCAGCGATGATGTAGGGACCCTCCCATGGTGGAGTTATCTTGTGGCGGCCCTTGTTGCTCTGTCGTTGTCAGAGGACGAGGTCATCGACTTGGAGGTCTCTCTTGCATACATGCTTGTCATGGTAGAGTTGCAGCTTCTGCTGGTACCGTGCCGAGTTGAGGAGGGCCATATCTTGAGCCTCCTTGAGTTGGTCGATGGCGTTCGTGAGGGCCTCCTCATTCGTCTACTCGTTGTAGGCCTTGAGTCGAGGGGACCCGTACTCAAGGTCTGTGGGGAGGACGGCCTCGGACCCATAGACCATGAAGAACAGGGTGAATCCCATGGCCTAGCTTGGTGTCATCCTTAAGCTCCATAGGACCAAGGGTAGCTCAGTGGCCCACTTCTTCCCATACTTGTAGAGGTGGTTGAAGATCCTTGGCTTGAGGCCCTGCAAAATCATGACATTGGGATGCTCGACCTGGCCATTTGTTCAAGGGTGGGAAACCGTGGACCAATTCGCACGGATGTGGTGATGGTTGCAGAAATCCAAGAACTTCTTGCCGGTGAACTGCGTGCCGTTGTCGGTGATGATGATGTTGGGGACCCCAAAACGATGGATGATGTCGGTGAAGAACACAACCGCCTGCTCGGACCGAATGTTGGTGATGGGTCGAGCCTCGATCCACTTGGTAAACTTATCGACAGTGACCAACAGGTGCGTGAAGCCCCTGGTTGTCTTCTTTAGAGGTCCGACAAAATTGAGGCCCCACACGGCGAATGGCCAGGTGATGGGGATCATCTGTAGAGCATGAGCGGGGAGGTGCATTTGCTTGACGTAAAATTGGGAACCCTTGCATGAATGGACGAGGTTGATAGCATCGGAGACGGCGGTCGGCCAGTAGAAGCCCTGCCAGAAAGCATTTTCAATGAGGGTTCTTGGTGCAGCGTGGTGACCACAAGCCCCCGAGTGCGGATCTTTGAGCAGTTTCCTGCCCTCATTGATGGTAATGCAGCGCTGGCCCATGGGACTGCGTCAGTATAGCTCTTTGTTGTTGCTGAAGAGGATGTTGGTTTTGACCCATCAAGCGATCCATCGAGCCTTGATTTGATCTTCTAGGAACTCTCCTCGAATAAGGTAGTCGAGAAAAGGAGCACACCAGTCCGGCTCAAGACTCGGAGGTGGGGTCGATCCCTCGATCTCCATGACTTCAGCCCCGATCGAGGTGGCCTTGGTCGAGGCAAGAGGCTCGATGATCCACGAGATGGCTTCAGCGCCCAAGGTCCAGTCGACGGAGGGCTCGGATAAGTCCCTTGAGAAGACATCAGGCAGGACCATGCCTCAAGTTGATGCGATCCTCGCCAGCTCGTCGGCTGCTTCATTGTACCATCGTGCAATGTGGTTGAGCTTGAGGCCATAAAATTTATCCTCCAGCTTGCAAACCTCTTTACAGTATGCTTCCATCTGGAGGTCGTGTCACCATGAACATCGAGGCGTCAGACTTCGAGCTCGATGGTGATGCACCAACCGTTGATAAGGGCCTCGTACTCAGAGACGTTGTTGGAGGCAGGGAAGTGTAGTTCGATCACTTAGCGCATGTGGACTCCTTGTGCTGAGATGAAGAGCAGGCCCGTGCCCGCCACCATCTTCATCAGTGAGCCATCGAAGTACATGATCCACAGCTCTTTCTAAATCTACACCAGAGGGAGTTGAGTATTGCTCCATTCGGCAATGAAATCTGCCAATACCTAAGACTTGATATCTTTGCGCGGTGCATAGGTGAGAGTCTCACCCATGAGCTCGACCGACCACTTGGCAATTCTTCCTGTGGCCTCCCGGTTCTAGATTATCTCTCCGAGCAGGAAAGATGAAACCACGGTCACTGGATGGCCGAGGAAATAGTGTTGGATCTTGTGTCGCATGATGACGATGGCGTAGAGCAGCTTCTGGATCTATGGATAGCGAACCTTGGTCTCCGAGAGCACCTCGCTGATGAAGTAGACTGGCCGCTGGATGGGCAGTGCGTGTCCTTCTTCTGTCCTATTTACTACTGTGGCTGCGCTGACCACTTGGGTGGTAGCAGCTACATAGAGCAAGAGGTGCTCAGCTGGGTTCGATGCCACTAGGATCAGAGGCGAGGTCAGCATTGCCTTCAACTTGGCGAGGGCCTCTTCGGCCTCTAGGGTCCAAGTGAAATGCTCTTCCTTTTTCAAGAGGCGGTATAGAGGCAACACTTTTTCCTCGAGACGCGAGATGAAACTGCTGAGGGCCACAAGGCATCTTGTGAGCTTCTGAACGCCCTTGAGGTCCCGAATCGGGCCCATCTTGGTGATGGCCAAGACCTTCTCGGGGTTGGCTTTGATGCCACACTGTGAAACAATGTACCCCAAGAGCATGCCTCAAGGGACGCCGAAGACGCACTTCTCAGGGTTGAACTTGATGTTCTTGGCCCTGAGGCATCTGAATGCAATCCCGAGGTCCTCGATGAGGTTGTCGGCTTTTTTGGATTTGACCACGATGTATCAACATATGCCTCGACCGTCGTACCTATGTGCTTGTCAAAAATATGAAGCATGCACCGCTGATATGTCACCCTGGCATTTCGAAGGCCGAAGGGCATGGTCACATAGCAGCACATACCAAAAGGTGTGATGAAGGAAGTCATGAGCTGGTTGGACTCCTTCATATTGATTTGGTGGTAACTGGAGTAAGCGTCAAGAAATTAAAGAGTTTCACATCCCGCAGTTGAATTAATAATTTGGTCAATATGTGGTAAAGGAAAAGAGCTTTTGGATATGCTTTATTCAAACTAGTATAATCTACACACATCCTAAATTTCCCATTCTTTTTCTTAACTAGTACAAGATAAGCTAACCACTCGGGATGATGAACCTCCTTGGTGAATCTGGTCGCCAGAAGCTTGTTGACCTCCTCCCGATGATCATGCGCTTCTCCTCATCGAAGCGGCGCAAGCGTTGCTTCACTAGCTTGGACCCAGCCCGGATCTCCAAGGCGTGCTCGGTGACTGCCCTCTGTATGCCTGGCATATCCGAAGAACTCCATGCAAACATGTCGGCATTCACGTGGAGGAATTTGATGAGCACTGCTTCCTATTTGTTGTTGAGGGTGGTGCTGATCGTCAGCGCCTTCCCGTCAAAGCTTCTTGGGTCAAGGGGGATTTTCTTTGTGTCTTTAGCAGGCTCAAAGTTGCCGGCGTGGCACTTAGAGTCGAGGGCCTAGGTGACCAACCTGTCGAGGGTGGCCATGATCACTACAAACTCATCGACGGCCTCCCTATTCTCAATGCATTCGACATCGCAGTCGTAAGGGTACTCGTGAGAGGGGCCAATGGTGATCACGCCTTTGAGTCCCAGCATCTTGAGCTTGAGGTAGGGGTAGTTGGGGATGGCCATGAACTTGGCATAGCCCGACCAACCGATGATCGCATGATACGTGCCGTGGAAGCCGACCATGTCGAAGGTGAGGGTCTCCTTCCGAAAGTTTGAGGCGGTGTTGATGATGATGGGGTCAACAACGAGCGGGTACACTCCAGGCCTCATAATGTAGTCTGGATGATTATTGGGGTTGAACATGATGGCCGTACTTGACCAGTCGAGGCAGTGAGGGTTCAGCACCCGCACGGAGAAGACCTCTCAACATTCCTTCTTGCGCTGACATAGCGTGAGCTGCGTCGAGGCCCCCCATAAATCATGTAGTAGTTGTGGACTTTGGGGAAGCCATCATCCTTATCACCGCCTCGATCCTTGGGCTCATCCTTCTTGTTGCCCTTCCCAAGACCGAGGCCCTCGAAGTATTTCTTGAGCATCCGGCAATCTCGAGATTATGGTTTGCTCCTCCCTTATGATAGGGGCAGGGCTCTTTTAGCATCTTGTCGAAGATACCCCTCAGGAGGGGGGCCTTGAGGCTTCTTGCACTCGGCGGTGGTGACGAGGTCATCGACGGGGGCCTTGTGCTTGCACTGCCAGTCCTTCTTCTTCTTGCTGTTCTTCTTCTTGGCGCCCCTAGTGGAGCTCTCAGGGTGGCCGCTTGCGTTTTCCCCTTGTCTTTGCCGTCGCCAGAAAAGGTACCGACGGCCTCCTCGCCGGCTACATAGTTGGCGACGATGTCCATCGGCTTGTCGGTGATCTTGGGGGATTGCGCCGTAGCTCTCGGACCAGCTCCTTGCAAGTCATGCCTTAGGTGAATGCGAGGATGACATCCTAATCAGAGATTTGGGGGAGCTCGATGCGTTGCTTGGAGAAGCACCGGGTGAAGTCACGGAGGGACTCCCCTAGCTTCTGCTTGAAGTTGTGGAGGTCCCAGCAGTTTTTGGGGTGCACATAGGTTCCCTTGAAGTTCCCCTTGAACATCTGGACCAGGTCAACCCAGTCATGGATCTAATCGGGGGGAAGCTCCTTGAGCCACCTTCGAGCGGTTTCTGATAGGAACAAGGGAAGCTGGTGGATGATGGCATGGTCGTTGTATCTCCACCCAGCTGACAAGCTAGCCTAAAGTCGGCCAGCCATAGCTCAGGCTTGGTTTTGCCATTGTACTTGGTAAGGCTTGAAGGTGGGCGAAACGATGATGGCAGCAGCGTGCTCCAAATCGTCCTGCTGAAGACTTGAGGGCCTGGTGGCTCAGGAGATCGATGTCGATCTTTGTCGCTATTGTAGAGTCCGCCTTTGTGCGAGCTGTAGCCTCATGCCTTGGCATCACCACTCTTGCATCTATGGTTCTCCTTGATGTCATGGTGCATGTCTCGAGGCTCACTTTTGTTGAGGATGCACTCTTGGACGGGGACTACCCTCCTCTGCTGGGGAGCAGCCTCCTGGTGGACAGAGCCTTCCCTCTCGTGTCGGGAGGGGTCGACCGATCGCTCTGAGGCCACCCTCTGATGCCTCGAGGTGGAGCTCTTAGCTTGTTGTGCAGGAACCACCTCGAGGAGGCCCTGAATCTCCTCCCTGATGTGTCGAGCGTCTGGGTTTGAGGGGGTAGGCATGTTGCAGAGAAGCATGGTCGCCACGACGATGTTCTAGCTAGCGCGGTTGAAGATGGGACGCTTGATCGTCCCTCCCCGATGATCTGCCTATTGACCTCTCGGGCCCTGGCTTGAGCTCTTCCGCCCGGTAGGTTCCTGCGCTCCTGCTCAAGGGTCTGCTCGAGCTGGCATAGGCGCTCCTGATTCTACTCAAGCTTAGCCTACATCTCCTGGACCTGCGTGAGCTGGGCATCTTGGGCGTCTTGGGGTAACCACACATCGTGGGGCGCGGCTAGTGGCGGCTTCTCCCAGAATTGTGCAACGAGGGCTCCTCCGGCCATGGCCACGGTGGCGGCCATGACCGTGGGATCGGTGGTGTCATCGCTCAACGCAACTTCCCTGTCGATGTGGAAGCACTCATGTGTGCGGTCGTAGTCGTCGGAGTCAGAGTCAGGGTTGCCAGAGTAGAAGATGGGGAACTGCCCGTGTTGCTCCTCCTCCAGCTGGCATCGCATCGTGCTAATGGTGTACCGCCTTGGGCCGGGCGCTCGCGCATAGCTGGAGTCCCCTAAGGCCGATGTGACCATTGCCAAGTCCATGGTGGCGTGCAGGAGAGGTCCCTAAAAAGCCACATGCATGCTCATACCTGCATTTATGGCGGCAGAATACATCTTGGCGGTGTTGTCCAGACCAAACGGAAATGGCCGTCGCGCCAAGCCTAAACCGTGGGGCAACAGGTCAAGCGACGCCGGAGCCGTGCCCTCTTGGGAGACCGTACCCGGTCCCCCCACATCGTCAATGTGAAGTCAGGGTTGCCACCGAGCCCTCCCAGCTCCTCCCTCGCTCCCAGGTGTAGGTCTGCTAGGTTCCCAACCAGAGACTCTGCATCCTCGACCAGGAGCGAGGAAGCCGAAGTGGACGCCGACCTGCTCGTGGAGCGACGATGGTGGTGACGCTAGCCACGCCTCCTCCAGGACGCAGAGGCATGGTGATGGGGCCAGCGAGGGGCTCCTTGTGGGGATCTGGGATGGCTTTCGCTCGGATCTTCGACCGAGAGTAGGACCATGTTAAGGCCACGGCCGAGTGGCATGAACTCCAAGCTCTTGAACCAGGTCACCGTGGTGAACGGAAGTGATGGCATGGAGTCTGCCATCCGAAGAATGGCAGGAAACGCTGGTGACACGCAGATCCCCTACCCGGCACGCCAACTGTTGGTGTCTCGGCCCCGGGGGCCTAACACCAACTAGTAACTACGTGCTGCGTGCTCCCTAATCTAGATGGTGATGCAAGAAGGACACACAATTTATCCTAGTTCAGGCAACGAAGGCCCTACGTCCAGCGGGGGGGGGGGGGGAGATTGTATTATCTTGCATAGAAATGCTTGTACAGGGGAGATACAAGCAAGCGTATGCGGGAAGGAGCAGGGCATGAGTCTAGGAGTGCTGGTCCTAACCTTGCATGTGTGTGTGGAGACCGAGTGAGTTTGTATGAGTTTGAATGTCACCCCCCTCTTTGCTAGCCCAGCACCCCATTTTATAGTCTAAGGAGGGGCATGGGTGTACAAGAAACCCTAGCGGTGCTGTGAGGGCTATCATAAGTAATGATGTCGAGGAGTGATCATGTCGTTGACACTGTACCGGCATATGCTAAAGTGAAGTTGAGCCCTGTAGCAGCGTGCGTGATGATGGGATCTGCCTTCTTGGGTTGTCATGGCCAAGTCAGTGATTGACCAGTCCTGATGATGATGCTAGCGTGCCTCAGCATGGTGAAAGACGTGACCTCCTGTTAAGGGCATACGGCTTGCAGTACGTGGCGTACAAGAGAGGTTGAATCGCTGACCGGGGATGCCAAGGGCTTGAATCAAGGGGTACCCAGGGGGCCTCGAGGCCAGTGGATAAGAACAAGCCTCAGGATTCTTGGTACAGATGTTGACATTTGCGTTTTGCGGGGGTGCCCAATGGGGCATAGTGTTTAGTACGGAGGAATAGTATCCTATACGAATCAGCGCATCCTCGGGGATGGGCAGTAAAAGGTGGACGCGACCTCTATACTTGCCCATCATTACCGTTGCTGTCGCCATGGGGGTTGGTAGGGGCAGGTGAAGCGCATTAAATGCCCTGACCCCCGTATAGAAGTAGCTGGATCGGGAGAGTGTAGCAGTCGACGGGGGGTCGTTCGCCCACGTGGACTTCAGTCACTCGAGGGGGTGCTCGGTCGGGCCTTGTTGTGCGAGGGGGTCCATCGAGCTAGCGTCGTCCTAGGCCATCAAGACCCGTTCGTGGGCCGGCCCAGGGTGACTTAGCACCTAGACCTTGTCCTTGAGCATTCGGGCCTGAGTTCACCAGGGACTACAGCTGGAGATCATGATGGCGGATTTGGTCGATGATGTTGTGATTAGCTCGCTTGATCGAGGATTAAGGGTACCCCCTTATCTAGGTACGCGACAATAAGATTATCATGCTATTGGAGGGTGATAATCGCTACTACAAGCATCAGGTCTCTGAGTTAGAGAAGAAGGTGAGTGATCAAGAGGAAGAATTAGCCAAGATGAAGAAGTCAAGCTGGTCCAACATGGCACACCTTGCTAAATACATGAAAGCTGGTGTGTATCTGCATGACATCATGAGGACAATGCGAGAGAAGTGGAAGCAGTCTGATGCATGCCGTATCCAACAGTACTAGAAGGTGCAGATGGAGCTACCTGCCCACTGCCGCAAGCTGCCTCGTGCCGAGAAGTTCAAAATAGGGTCCACTAGTCTCAACATGGATGCCTGCCCCGTACCTTTGGCAAAACCTACTCTAGAGTGGGAGGAAGCCTGGAAGCATGTGCGGAGGATGTTCAGGACCAACACACAGCTCCAGGAGATGGCTGCTAGTTCCTTCCCTCTTGTGCCACCAGGATTGACTCCCGAGCAGTGATCCGCAGCTGACGTAGAGTATCCTAGCCGAAACAGCCCCGCATTGGCTAAGAAGACATGACTCACTTCTAAAGTAGAGTAGATTGTCCCCCTTTTGAAGCCTACCTACACGTAGTGCAAAAATTCCTGTGAGTCTCTTAGTGTAGCTGCGAGAGACATCGCCATGTAGCCAACTTGATGTAATGGATGCTCAAATTTTAATCGCATCTTATGGATTTTCATTGCTTCTTTGAATGAGTGTTGGATAGATAAATTTTTTTTAAATTAATTAAATTAGTTTAAACTACTTAGCTAAGTTGATAATAACTCATATCACTTGCACCTGTTCCTGAGTCTGGTGATCTTCAAGCAGGATGTCTGCCCACCATTCAGCACATCTGAGCCACCACGCACCACTCCCAGGGCCCGCCATGGGCCATGGATGCGGTGGTAGTCATAGCAACATGGGACACAGGACCCCCATTGGATTTGACCCAGAGAAGGAAGAACATCAGATCGTCACTCTGCCAACCGTTAGGACCCATGTTGAGGAGAGTTCTCCAACACCCCCACCACCTTTGGCTAGGGTGATGGCTCAGCAGACTCACCTTCTAGGAACCTTGGATGAGGAGTTCCAGCAGAAGTTGGCTAGTGCACTCCTATTGGAGCTTCCTACCTTCAATGGCATCGACGGTGACCCTATCATCGCCATGGATTGGCTATATGACATGACAAAGTGGCTGAAATCAACCAGCTACACAAAGGAGGATCGAGTCAAGATCATAGCCCACCACTTCGAGGGTAACACTCAAGCATGGTGGATTGGATTCAACACAGCTCACCAAGACACCGCTAACATCTCATGGGAAGAGTTCACCAAAGCCTTTTATGAGCGCCATGTTTTGGCAGAAGTGGAGGAGACTCTAGCGGAAGAGCTCTGTGGTATCAAGCAAGGAGTAGGCACAATTCATGAGTATGCCACCCACTTCCTTCGTCTGATGCGGTATGTGCACCCTTCACGTGTGGCCTCCGAGGAGGAAAAGCTGTATTACTTCATTCAGGGACTAGAAGTTCCCCACCGCATTGCTATCGCAAGAAGGACTTGCCATGCCCTTGAAGAAGCCATCAACAATGCAATGAAGTCAGAGAAGATCCATCCTGAGATAGCCATGCTCTTTCATATGAAGCGTCACCTTGAAGGATCATCTCACAACCCGGTCCAGCAACGACCGTGCACACATGATCTTCCTACAAGCATATCCTTCTAGAGTCGCTCCCTTTAGGTTTATGACACATAGGAGGCTACCGCACTTGCCCCTGAGACCAATGTGCCTTTCACCTGCTACGGATGTGGCCAACTTGGCCATAGAGTTTTAGGTTGCCCAAGTATCAAGGTTGCCACGCCCACACCTGCAAGTGGTGGACTGGTCATTTGTTTTGGATGTGGTGAACCAGGTCACAAAGTCATCAACTGCCTAGGGATCAATAGTGCTTCACCAGCTATGATCCCTTTCAAGAGGATTCAGGGTTCCACAAAGAAGGTTCACAATGATGCTCGAGAAGCCCGCTGGCAACTTACACAAAGTTCTACGAAAGACGTCCCCAACAACGAAGATTAGGGAGCAAGGGACACCACAACCCTTTATGGAGTAACCTATTTTAGATGTGGCCAAAAGGGTCACAAGGTTGCTTTTTGCCATCAGGAGGATGCTACTCCATGTGCTATGAACTATAGTGAACAAATAGCAGCCCACTGGCGTCTCGCTAAGCAAGCTGCTAAGGACATCCCCAACTTAGAACAAGGTATGTGCTTATAATTGGAGCTAACGCTTTGAGTTTTGTTTTTAATCTGGTATTGCATCTTTTATGCACTTACTACCAAGTCTACATAAGATTTTAAACCTGAACGCTACCATATGAGGATTCCCTCAGTTCTAGTCCTTTTTGATGCCTCCACCCCCTAGAGCGGTAGATTATAAGGGTCGCTACTCTAGGATACCCTAGTAGCTAAGCTCACCTTGCTACTCTAGAATGCATGAGCAGTACATTATTGTTTGGAAAAGATCTTTGCAAGAGAACACATGGATCAATGCAACCCTCTACGCCGAAAAGGAAACAAAGGAAATAAGATGTTGTGCCATCAGGAACAAGTACCCTACGAAGGGTAGATGACCTGCTAGATTGGCTGCACAATGCTAAGTACTTCACCAAGATTGATCCTAAGATCAAGCTACCATCAGATGAAGATCAGCGAAGAAGACGTACCTAAGACGGTCCTTGTCATCAAGTGTGAGCAGTCTGAGTACACTGTTCTGACCTTCGGTCTTACAAATGCACCAGCTTATCTTATGAAAGAGGCTAGAAGAGTTTGTGGTGATCTTCTTTGATGACATTCTCATCTATCCCACCACCGCTGGAGGGCATAAGTAGCATCTGAGGGTAGGGTTAGGAAGTTACGAAGGCATCAGCTCTACGCCAAGTTCAGCAAGTGTGAATCTGGCTTGAATAGGTCACTTCTCCTAGGCCATGTACTCAATGCTATCAGAATAAGCTATTGACCTGTCCAACATAAAGACAATGAAGAAGAGAGAGCAACTGCAAAATAGGAAGGGTTTTGTGTAATTGGTCGACCGTTACCGCCAATTCATCGAAAACTTCTTTAAGAAAGCTCGCCCTAGGATCAACCTTCCAAAGAAGACCAAAGAGTTTGAATGGATGCACTGGAGAACAAACAAGTTTATCTGACCCTGAAGAGTATATATGAGCTCATGAGACACAACAAGTACCTAGTGTTAAGTTAGGATAAGCAAAGCACCTTTTGGATCAAGGATAGAATCTATGCGCTTTCCAATCCTGTCATGCACAATGAGACCCCATCATAAGGGCATGACCTCAAGTATTGCACCCACCCTAGGAGCACCAGGAAGTATGCGGCCTTGAAAAGGAAATCCTGGTGGAAGATTATGAAGGCAGATAACATAGTACATGTTGTAAGGAGTAGCATATGCAGACACATCAAGGCAGAGCACAAGAGCTCTAAACCACCTAAGGTGTCTGAATGGAATCATGATAGCATGCCTATGGACTTCATTGTGGTTTAGCCTTCAACCCTGAAGGACCTACTATATGAGCGATGATCAATCACCTGACCCTGAGTAGGTCACCTTTTTTAGTAATAAGGAGTGACACCACAGTTGGACCGCTGGCAGATCTGTATGTTGGAGCATTCTCAAGTTGCTTGGAGCCCCAGAAGTATAGCATCTGATCGTGGACCTTAGTATATGTCAAGTTTGAAAAAGCCCTAGGAGATGTTATAGGAACTCAACCAGACTACAGCATCACGTACCATCCTCAGATCAATGGACAGACAAAAAAGGTAAATCTGATCCTTGGAGACAGGTTTTGAGCTTGTGTTTACAAATATGAACAACCTGGAAGAAGAGTTCAGTCCATGCTGAATTCTCATACAACAACAGATACCAAGTTAGTCTTCAAGAAGCACCACTCGAGGCCTTGGATGGAAGATCATATAGAACCCATCCCTTAATTGTGGATAAGGGGCAGAAGGAAAAAGATCAACCTTTGGACCTGCCACCATTAGTGAGGCCAAAGGAGGAATCGCCCAAGTGCGAAAGGATCTAAGGCACTCACAGAAACTGTCAGAAGAGTTGTCCTGACAATGGATGGAAAGAACTTAAGTTGAAGTCAGGAGCTAAGCTTGCCTTAAGGTCTCCCTGGATCATGGAACCCCAGCTTCCATGAAATAAGAAATCTAACTCCAAGATATGAAGGACCATACAAGATCAGTACCAAAATTTGGCGAGCTTGCCTGTAGGATAGAGCTGCCTAGACAACTCACAGATGGCACCCTGTGTTCCTATTATCATGACAACACAAGTTGGAGCTACCGGAACAACCGACATCCCCCAGAGGCACTTGATGTTCAAAAAACCATGGGATACCGAGAGCACCTGGCCCTCGTTTCTGGACAGAACCACCGAGGAGACCAGAAGCATCGTCATACCAATGCACAAAGTTCAGCATACAATCACTCCAAAAGAGAAGCAGCGTTGGAGAAGAAGTCAAAACTAAAGGAAGCTCTACCCCCACCTGTTGGAAAGGAGGTTGCATCTTTTAAATCTCGAGGACGAGATTCTAATAAGGGGGTAGGACTGTAACAACCCAAAAAATCCAAACACCAAAAATCACTACCAACAAAAATTTTTCTAAAGTATACAATGGTTGGTGAGTGTCATATAGGAAAACACCCAATAGTTGCACAAGTAGCACCAATATTAGTTGGAGCATTTGCATTTTAATCACAAGAGTATGATTTGCCTCTTATTTGATTTTATGTGATGCTTAATAAAATCAAATAACCTTTATATCACATGTGTATATAAATGTGTTTAAGTACCACTAACCTTGGCCATGGACTCTATATGCCCATGTGACCCTACTAGACCTAGCTTGGAGTTTGTACCTTGAGCACAAACTTGCATGCACTAACAAATCCCTTGTATAGCCTTGTAAGAAATAAAAAAAGGGATTAGAGAAAAGGGAGAAATGGAGAAAGGGCAAATGGCCCAACCGGCCAGTACAGCCCAGCTTAGCTGCAACCACTAGCCTGGCTTCCTCACACGCCGTGGCCCAACTCGGCCTCGCCTAGCCTGCTGTCGCACCAGCCTAGCAGTGGCCCAAGGCGCCCTACCGCCAGTTCCCCGCGTGGCTGGCCCAAGTGGGCAATTCGGCCCAGCTAGCCTGCCGGCCTACCCCCGCGCATGCCCGCACGCCCGGCTCCCGCACGCCCGACCCATGAAGATAAACTAGCCTAGCAGGCCCCAAAGCCACCAGCGCCCGGGCCTTTCCCCACTCCCACTGACAGCTAGGACCCGCTTGTCATGAGCTTCCTGTTTCCACTTCTAGCTACCCGACGTCCCATCCTTGATTAAATAAAAAGCCATGGGGTCGCCCTCCAGTTCATCCATGCCCGACCGCGCCCGGATGCCGTTCGTTTGCCATGACCATGCGCGCCCAAACCCTAACCCTAGCACACGCGTGCCTCGGCCGTTCATCCGCCTTGGCCGCATCGCCGCCGTTTGTGCCCTGCCCATGGCCACAGATGCACTATAAAAGGAGCTCACTGGCCCCTTTAGGGTTTCCCCATTGCACCGCCGCCACTAGTAAGTCCACTGCCCTTGTCCATGCAAGAGGGAGAGCGAGGAAGAGGGAGGGAGAGTGGAAGCCGGCGCATGCCACCGGAGCCATCCGTGCTCAACGGAGCTACGGCCCCGCTGTGTCTCCACACACCGACGTCCACACATGCCACCGTCGTGCACACCTGCCAAGGTTGCACCATGCCTCTTCGATGCACCGCCATGAGCCTCATCCTCACGTGCGACCCCCACACTGATGTGAAGACGGAGAAGAGCACCGCGAGCACCCGCGCGTTGCTGTTGCCCATGCCACCGGAGGAGGGCCCGGAGACCCCGTATGACTACGCCGACTGCCCCCACGCTGCATCCTCTCCCAAGGTGCCTGCTACTCCGAGCCCATGGTGAGCCAGTCTCCCTGCACTGTTTTCCCCTGTTCACCAAGCGTAGAACGTCCATGGCCACCGCCAGCTCATCGTCCATGTTCCCGCTCCCCTCTACTCCTTTGTCTTCATCAATTGCACCATGGTGCTTGTGGTAGCCTAGAATGTCTCCCCGGTAACTTCTTGGGGCTTGGCAACGACCACAGTGGGGCTACGCACCTTTGCAGCCCTGGTCTCCATGGCACCCTGGCTATCAGAGCGTCGCCATGGCCAACTCAGTCGCGCGTGCCCCCACTGTGCCTTCGGTAGATGCTCCATAGTCCCTTGGAGCTCTGAGCTGCTCCAATCGGCAGGGGAAGAAGAAGATGGTGGCAAAATCAAAGCTTTCTTGGAGAATTGCCACCAACGCCGTCCACCGGCCACCATGCCTTGCCACCTCGCTAGGCACCCCACGACCCAAATTGAGGCATGATTCTTGCTCACCTTGGCTTCGCGAGTTCGATGCGCTAGTCGAAGCCATTTTTTGCGCGTTGATGAGCCCCACAGCCGTGGCCTCACTGTGCGCCGCCGCCACCGCACGTACGCTGATGGACGAAGGTCCCATGAGCTCACTTCGACCCCGTTACCATGACCGCCTTGCCCCCGTAACATAGCTGCGCGAGCTAGAGCCCCCTCTAGGTCGTTGCTGCGCGCCACAGCTATGGCCGTGCCGTCCCGCGCCATCGCGCCATGTGTGCCAGCCAGCCGGTGCGTTACCACTCCACCATGACCCCATAGTCGCCTCTGCCTTGCCACCACACCTGCCTAGCCCCTGTGGTGCCGTAGCCGTAGCCCGAGCTAGCCGCCGCCGCTGCTGCTCACCTGCTCATCACCGGCAGGATCCGGCCGAGCTGTCGCGTGTGTGAGATAGAAGGAAGGGGGAGGGAACTTGTTGTTTCCTTGTGGACTGAGTTAGAAGTGAGCACCTGCCTCAGTGCCCTTAGTCCACCATAGACCTGGTCCACGAACCCTCAAGCCATGGACCAAGCCCAAGGCCACGTGGCTCACCCATGCGCTGCCACGTGTCTGGGCTAGGCCGGCCCAACCCGGCCCAGATCGGCCTTACCCAGGCCCGCCGAGGCCTAGTTCGGGCCGTTGGCGTTGACTGTTGACTGGTCAATGGTTGACCATTGACTAGGTCCCACCTGTCATTGATTAGCCCCTGGACCCACCTGTCATACTCTATTGCAGCCCGGACCAACCAGAGTGCGCCACGTGTCACTCTCTATTTTCTCTCTCCCTTTTTCTTTTTCAGAATATGATTTAATTTTGTAAAATTCATAACTTCTTCATACGAACTCTGAAAATTATGAACCAAGTGTCTAAATTTTCATAAAAATGAGTTCTACGTCATAGGCTTATGTATGATTGCATTTGGAGTCATTGGATTTCATTTGGTTCTTTGTGATTGATCTATAGGGGTCTCTCCCGTGAAAATTATGTCTTGATTTCAGATCCTACGAAGGAGTTGCCCGAGGAGGAGAATGAGGAGCATGCCAAGGATTTGAGTAACAGCTGTTTAGGTGCCACACCCCACCCAACCTCATAGAATCCTATTACGCATGGCATAATATCTAGATTGCTAGTGCGTTATTTATGAATATCATCTGAGATAGGTTGCATGATAGAATTGCTTGATGAGCCTTTACCTTGTTGCAACCTTACTCCTACACACCTGCTGATAGGCTGGACATATGCTTATTTACTTATGATGCTTTACTTCTACTACGCTTATATCTGTGATGTGATGCGTGGTGGAGAGTATGGTATGGTATATGGTTAAGGCACGTGATGCCACTTTACTTAGGGAGAGTGCTGCATGTGTCTTGGGTGTGTGGTGAGGGTTGAGTCGATCAGACAGGATTCTACGACGAGCCTTGGGGCAAGTCTTTCCGGGGGATGTGTTCTGGGCATCCCCGTGAGAGGTGCTTGTGGCGGGCATATTGTGAGGTATATGGTGATCCCGAGGGTGAGAGCCTTCATGGAGCGAAGGCCCGGGTAGGAGGTGTTGTTTTAACATGGACTATTTTAGTCTCTATGAGAAGATAATCCTGTCTGATCCCCCTAGGACCTAATATCTCTTGGGAACCAGAACCTTGGGACCTACGTGCTCACCGCTCGCCCCTGAATGGGCAGGGGATGGATGTCTGACTAACTAGGACGGTGCCACTACTACTAGGATGTTAGAAGATAGTGTCATGAGGTACGGGCGTTTGGGACCCACACCCTCCTTAAAGCCGCATAGTTACCTTGGTGGCCCGGGTAACTACGCCTCACAGTCTCAGTGTGCCAGTGGTATTTATCCAGGATGTCCCAGTACTGAGTGGTAGGGTGGCATCGCATCGGTTAGAAAATAGCCAAAATCAGCCTAGGCAGAGCGCACATGATGGTGATCTTGTGGTTACGGGAGTACACGCTCTGTAGAGTTTTGAATCTATATATAGTCCACGGCCTCGGTGTGGCCCTTTCCTCGACCTACGCTTCTTGGGAGTAGTGAGATGAGTCCTTCTATTCTCCCCTAGTGTTACCCTTCCGGCTGTGAGCCACTGAGACAGGCTCCGAGAGGGAGTTAGACCTGTCAACTGAGTGCAAGAGTGTGAGATGTGTTTGATGGTGATGGGATGGGATGGATATGTGGATGAGATGGGTTAAAACTTGATGAACTATATTTATATAATATTGGTCACTTATTGCATAGGAAACCGCAATCATATATTAGGCCTCTTTGATTATATATCCTTTGCTTCCACCAAATACTACATAGCAAAAGCAAATCATAGGGTGGGAGATGTGGCCTGTACAAAACGTGCTAAAAATTTGGATTCAGTTCTGGATGATGTCTAGTTGACGCCCCTGAAGGACGAAAGGATTAGATGGTTTTGTGCCTACGCTCAAGATGGTGCAAGATGATGCTTTCGCGACATCCCTTCTACTCCGTAGCTGTTTTGGATGTTAGATACTCTGATATTTCTGCCATGAGGCGATGTACTAATTATGTAAACCCCTCTATTGTAATCTTTTATTTGATGTATGACTTTGTAATCAACTGTTATCTGATAATTAATGATTTGACCTCCTGGGCTATCATTATATCCTTCATTCTGTGTATTTTCCCTTTGTGGAAAATTGAGGATGTTTCAGTTGGTACCAGAGCCATACTTGACCCTAGGACGAGACCCATAGGATTGGATGATAGAATAGGAAGATCTTGAACTACTTTCAGTTATATACCGACCTTGCATAGCGCTTTTATGATTGGCTCACCTCCTCTCTCAATTACCTTCTAATTTTCTCTCTCGGTTATGAATGCAGATGGCAACCTTTGCAGAGGTCCCCTTCGACAGAGATATGCAGCAAGACTATGCTCAGATCCTGTGTGAGACACTCCAGCTGCTTGGCGTCCCCAAGCAGAACTGCAGCTGGACTTGCTACTGCAAGAATGAACCCAACAGATTAGAAGAATGCTATGCAGTGAGTATTTGGATTACCGGGTGCGAGGAGGTGCCCGCACTGAAGACCTTCGCAGTCCACGAGGTGGAATGTATCATCACCTATGCCACATCGCTTGCAGCACGCGTCGCCCTTTGAGTAGTGATGAGAGACACCTACGAGCTTCTCAAGACAGGACCACTTCGCCTGTTGCCTCGAGCTCTTGACCCTTCCATGGACGACAAGGAACATTGGGCTGAGGCCATGAGCATTTGGGCTAAGGAGGATGATGCTGCACTCAAGAGTACGGGAAGACACGTACTCATACAGGGTAAGTGTCAATGTCTCGGCCCAGGGGGCCTAACACCATCTACTAACTACGTGCTGCGTGCTCCCTAATCCGAATGGTGATGCAAGAAGGACACACGATTTATCCTGGTTTGGGCAAAGAAGGCCCTACGTCCAGCGGGGGGGAGATTGTATTATCTTGCACCAAAGTGCTTGTACAGGGGAGATACAAGCAAGCGTATGCGGGAAGGAGCAGGGCTTGAGTCTAGGAGCGCTGGTCCTAAGCCTTGCGTGTGTGTGGAGACCGAGTGAGTTTGTATGAGTTTGAATGAGTCGCCCCCCTCTTTGCTAGCCCTGCGCCCCCTTTTATACTCCAAGGAGGGGCATGGGTGTACAAGAAACCCTAGCGGTGCTGTGTGGGCTATCATAAGTAATGATGTCGAGGAGTGATCATGTCGTTGACACTGTAGGGGCGTACGCTGAAGCAAAGTTGAGCCTTGTAGCAGCGTGCGTGATGATGGGATTCGCTTTCTTGGGTTGTCATGGCCAGGTCAGTGATTGACCAGTCCTGATGATGATGCTGGCGTGCCTCAGCATGGTGAAACACGTGACCTCCTATTAAGGGCGTACGGCTTGCAGTAGGTGGCATACAGGAGAGGTTGAATCACTCACCGGGGCTACCAAGGGCTTGAATCGGGAGCGGTGAAGCGCATTAAATGCCCCGACCCTCGTACAGAAGTAGGTGGATCGGGAGAGTGTAGCAGTCGACGGGGGGTCGTTCACCCGCGTGGACTTCTGTCACTCGAGGGGGTGCTCGGTCAGGCCTGTTGCTTGAGAGGGTCCATTGAGCTAGCGTTGTCCTGGGCCATTGAGACCCGTTCGTGGGCTGGCCCAGGGTGACTCAGCACCTGGTCCTTGTCCTTGAGCATTCGGGCCTGAGTTCGCCAGGGACTACCGCTGGAGATCATGATGGTAGATTTGGTCGAAGATGTTGGGATTAGGTTTCTTGATCGAGGATTAAGGGTACTGCCTTATCCAGGTACCCGACAGTAGCCCTTGAGCCTCTATGGGAGTGCTGGCACTCATGCAAAGGTTCACGAATCGTAGCGCCAGTCCTCTTCTGAAGGGTGTGCACGAGCATACCCTTTAGGGGTAGCCCCCGAGGCCTTGGGGGAGTAGGTAGTACTCCTCTGAGGGTTTTATGCGGTTTTTGTCAAGGGGTGCTTGTCTGATCAAGGGTGGTTGGTGTTCCTGAAAAATTAAATGAACATGAACTGGAGTGGTAGTGCCTGATCGAGGGGTGTCTCGAACCATTGAGCCCCCGTGCGTATTCAAACCTCTTTTGTCGATGGGTGCCAAGCGTAATTGAGCCCCTGAGCTTTGTACAACCAGGGCTTTTGCACTTTTTGGTGAGACACCCCACGAGTCCTTTTGATCGAATGTGGGGGGAGAAGCGCCGTACTACCTTCGATGGGTGAGTTCCAACATTCTCAATGAGCTGTTATCGGGAAATCCAAGTGAGAACTCTTGCCCCATTCGATAGGGGTCGACTAGTGGCTGCGGGGGCGTTCTCATGAAAGCCAAACAAACTAATGCGCGGATGCTGTCCCCATTCGATAGGGGTCGGTGGCTCGATGCCTCCCGTCGAGGGGATACCATAGGCATCTCTTTGTTTTGGCCTTGGATATGTCCAAGGGGTCTCGAGAGTTCATTCTTGAGCTGGGCCTTGTGTCAGCTCCTCCTTGGTCACCCTTGACTCGAGTGCTCGAGGACGGCTGTTGAACCCTAACCAAGGGCCAGCCTTCACTCCCTCGAGACTTATTGTGGGATCAGGGCCCCTTTTTCCTTATCATGGAAGGCTTCGCCTGAGGATAACTCCATCTGTCCTTCCATTGGGCGTGCCTTTTTAGGCGAGAGTCAAAATGGCGCGGTCATGGTGGACCCGGAAAATGGCCAGAAGCCGAGCGGGTGACGCATGTGCCTGTTTCGCCCATTGCGGATGCATTTAATGCGGATGGTTCACTTACCCCTTCGGCCGAATCCGCCCATTGCTCTCTACCTCGGCTATAAATTTAGGGAGGTGGGGATCCATCCGTTCCTGACTTTGCCTTCTTGCTTTCCTCGCCGTTGCCGCCAAGATAGGAATTGCCCTGCTCATTAGCGCAAAGGGGAAAAGAGAGAGACTGGGAATCTTCCCTCTCGTCTGTCTGTCGAGCAGATCCACGCTGCCGCCATGGCGCTCGTGTTCATTCCCCCAGAGGATTGGCTCCCATCGACCGTGACGAGGTAGGAGTTGGAGGAGTTGTCAACGGCGGGCTTCTTCATCCCGTCCCCTTGGTTGATCGGCCGGAGTGGAGGGTGCCACCGTGGTGAGCTTCTCAAGTTCCACAAGCTAGGATTTGGGTCACCCTCGAGCCGATTCATGCGAGCTCTTTCCCACTTCTATGGGGTCGAGCTCCACCACTTCTCTCCCAATGCCACCTCTAATGCGACAATCTTCGCCGCCCTTTGTGAGGGATATCTGGGGATGGAGCTGCACTGGGAGATGTGGCTCCACCTCTTAAAGGGAGAGCACTTCACCAAGTTCCTCTCACCGAGAAGGAGGGGCCTGGTCCACGCCGGTAGCTACAACTGGCACTGAAGAGGGCAGAGTTGTACATCCTAACAGGGTTGACCTCCAACCAAGGCCAGTGGCAGGAGCAGTGGTTCTATATTCGGGACAACGATGGCCTGCTGCCTCCCTACATTCGGGACAATGATGGCCCGGAGCACTGGCAGCATGAGGTGGCCAAGCCTTTTTAGGCGACGCTAAATCCCATCCTTGACGTGCTGAGGAACCTGTATGAACAGGGGATGGATGCGGGGATCATCGCGTCGGCGTTCCATCGCCGGAGGGTCCTTCCTTTGATGGCACGCCCACTCCGCCTCGACTAGATGGGGCCAGCAGCATCGTCCGAGCGACTCGAGGGGTCCCGAATGTCGACCGAGGACCTACCCTTGAGGAGATCGTGAGGCAGGTGAGGGGGATGGTCGCTGGCGGTTTTGGCCCGAAGGATGTAAATAGCATCCGGATGCTACCTGGCGATGGCTACATCATTCTGGTAAGCGCTCTGATTTGCCGTTCTTGAATCCTTTCTTGGTCTTGCTCTGTTTCATGTTTTTTCTGCATTTTCATGTGTAGGGCGATATCGACTTCAGGGCGTTGGTGCCCATAGTCAAGGAGGACGCCCCAAACCATCAGGTGAGGCAATTTATTGATCAACAGTCAAAGAAGAGAGGGAATAGTGACAAGAAGAAAAGGAAGGAGAGGAACCTTAAACACCAGGCGCTCGAGCAGCGCCGGGCCAAACAAAAGCGGGATAACCTCCCCATTGAGGAATCTCCCTCGAAACTAGGTGTACGAACAACCTTAAAACAGAACAAGCTACCGTAAAACTATCCATACCCTAGAACGCGCCACATGTCACGAACAAGATTGATAAAATCTAGCTAATGCAAGCACGAGACCAATCATCAAAGCAAGAGAATAAACATAATAAGCATTGATGGCAATCGAATCTAAGAAGATATAATCCAAATCTACTAATCTTGATCGGGCAATGATGTTGTTGCAATAAAATAAAAAAACAATCCAACAACATTGGTAACTTAATGAATCTACTAGGTTGCCAAGCCTAATAGAGCCGATAACTGGCTGTTGGTAACTTGATGAATCTACTAAGTTGCCAAACCTAATAGAGTTGATAACTTGCCTATGCTAACACATATAATAGGAGGTTGAATAGGCCCTATCAAATGATAACATAAACTGTCAGCAAGTGTTGATGCATGGATGAGAGGTTGAACCAGCCAAACCAAGCATAAACGCAAGCCCTTTGGCCGTATCAATGTAAAATAGGAGGTCAAACCGGCCCTATCTAACATAAATATAAGCCATGACAATACTTACAACAAACCAGAGGTTGGACGACCTGATACAGCCAAGCTTGATGAAGAAACTCACCGAGATCCTAAAACTAAGGGTTTAGTGGCCAGAGCCGAAAAGATTGTATTGAATGTCGAGAGAGATTAAAGGGTGTTGGGGCTTACATATTTATACCCTGGGCTTTGACCAAGTCCTAACCTAATACGACTAGCAAATAAGGAAAATACTCAAAAACTATCTAAGACTTGATAACTTGGGCCCTACTATTCCGTTCTAAAGAGTCCCGTGCCGTCAATGCGCCGTCTTTCGCCTAGCCGGATCAGAGTTGATGTGGCCCGCATGCCTTCTTTAAATAGCTGATTCTGGCTTAGGCGATCCATTCTGATTTAGTCGATTCCCAAAAATACAGCTGTTATCAGCGTTTAGCCAATTCCGGCAGTGCTTCTTTGAGAAGCTTCATCTTCGTGCCCGTCAATCCAAATTTTGTTGCAAACAGACCCGATCAAGCCTGTGCTCTGTTTCTTAAACAGAAGGTCATAGGTTCATACTTGGGATTTTGCATCAACTCATCATTTGGCACTGACTATGGACTAGTTAGTGCTATGTTGAGTTTTTTCTTAAAAGCTTGATGCAACATGTTCCATCTTCCATCAAGCTTGGGGACTACGTGGGCCCACATTACCTCAAGATTACTGGGCCTATCCTTTCTTGGTTGTTCGAGTTAGCATTTTAGTGATCTGTATCACGTGTTAACGTGGGCCCATGTTCCAGAGACGTGAAAGCTTTTTTCTTTTTCTTAGAGCACCACGCATCTTTCGACAGACCACCTTCCTTGACAGAAGCTATGGTCAGGAGCAGACTTACGAACTGCTCAGGATGAAGCTAGTCGGCACTACATGGTTAGCATCTTTGCTGGTCGGCATTACGTGGTTAGCATCCTCGCTGGCCGGTGCTACATGGTCAGCATCCTCGCTGGTCAGCACTAAGTGGTCAGCATCTTCGCTGGTCGGCACTGCGTGGTCAGCGTCTTCATTGGTCGGCACTATATGGTCTGCATCGTCACTGCTTGGCATAGTATAAGATGATGACTCTCTCAAGATACATGGTGCTTGGGGACTATCTGTGGGGATATGACCCCCATATACCCTCACGGCTATACTTGGGTCGCACCATCAAAGACAGCCCAGCCCAAGATGAAGACGTGCAGCACATGATGTGCACCGCCCTCCCCTTCTCCCAGCGCCTTCGGCGACCTACCAGCCACCTTCTTCTCTAGCTCTGGTGACTCGCCCCCTCCCTAGGCCTGGCCCGGCCACCTCCCTCACCGCCAGGGCACCCTAAGCCACCCTCCTACCTCCCCACCGCCTGTCTTCCCTTCCTCCCCCGGCTGGCCAGACATTTCTATACCCTGGGAGGAGGAGGAGGAGGTGGTGGTGGGGGCTGTGGGGATATGACCCCCATATACCCTCATAGCCATACTTGGGCTGCACCATCAAAGACGGCTCAGCCCAAGATGAAGACATGCGGCACATGATGTGCACCGCATGATTTAGTAATAGTACCAAATAGGTTATTCTACTTATAACTCTGTCCCTTTGGCATATATAAGGAGGGGCAGGGGTCCTTTAGTAGACCAGGTCACCATGACCACACCTCTCAATACAGAGCAGATCTCCATGATCTCTCTTGTAACCCAGATCTTTGCGATCTGGGGCATCTGAACTCTGTTACTCATCAATACAGTAGTGACGCAGGACATAGGGTATTACGCTTTCGAGTGGCCTGAACCTGGATAAACCCTTGTTTGTCTAGGTTGTTTGTCTTGCATCTCACATCTAGTTCGTAGGTCTTAGCGTGCCCTCACCACAAATCTACTATCTCGTGGTATCCCGTGGTAGACTACTGAGGAGATATCATCGACAGGGGCCGAGGTCATCGGAGTTGTAGGAAAAGGAGGAGAGGAGAGAGGAGGAGGGGGTCTACCTAGGCCGGATCCGACGGATCCCGGCCGCAACCTCCATGGCCTCTAGTGGAGGAGTTGTCGGCACGGGGGAGGCAATGAGGGCGCGGTGGGGTGTGGGGGATGGAGAGGGGAGACGAGCACGCTGTCACCATTCGCCAGTCACCGGTGGGGAGCTCACCGGGAGAGAGTCGAGGAAGAGATATAGAGTTAGGTGGTGAAAGTGAGGGCGAGAGAGTCGGGAGTGGGGGTGACCGAGGGGTTATGCATTGCGGTGGGGGAGCTTGGCCGGGGAGCTGGGATGGGTTGGGGCTATCCTAAGGCCTCATTCATTTTGGCCAGATTGAGACCTGGAATAGCCCAATCTAGGCGGATTGGAGAGGCCTGGTTCGAAACCAGATAATAACAATTTGATCTGTTTGTTTTGGTCAGACTGGGAATGAAAACGGGCCAGGCTTGGTTTGGCCCCCACTCTTCGTGGCCTGGATCCATTCCAGACCTCCTGACCTTCGGAACAGAGACAGACAGCTCATGACTCATGAGTGGGACGAGGCAACTCGATGGCAGGGCGGCGCTAGGTGATGGTAGGGCGACGCGAGGCAACCATGGTGCGACGCGAGGCAATGGTGACTGCAGCGACGACAACTGCCTCCTTCTCACCAGTGAGTTCTCTTCCCGCTGTCTATTTCCCCTCTTCTCTTCCCATCACTAGGGTTCAGCTAGGTTCTCGGTGAGTTCTTGGAATGCATAGTCCCGGTGAATGGGGGACAGCGAGATCCGGCCTCGTGGGCTCGTCGTGGGGCATTGGTGTTAGGTTTTAGTGTGGCGTGGTTGGAGATCCAGCTATACAGTAACACCTGTTGGATGGCATGTGGCACAAGTTGTTTATCCCTTCTTCTCTCCCTGCGATTTCTACACAGTGTCCTAGCGCCTATCTTGGCCTTTCTGGGTGTAGAGTATTTCTAAATTTTGATGTGCATGCAAGGATGTAGCTCAATGGAGTTTGTGGTCAGCAGCTAATACTATGGAACACTAGTACATTCATGAGTCATGTGTGTATGGATGATGGAATAAGCACTAAGCTAATGCTTACTCACATTGCATAGTATTGTAGTAAGTAGCACTATGTATTAGCAGTAAAATATTTGATGCGGAAGTGCAGAACTAAAAATAACTAGTGTTGGGGGAGCAACCTCCGCTAGGTGCCCCCATGCAGCTCTACGGCCTAGCAAAGGGCCAAGAAATCTGGAACAAAGGAAGCAGCGAAGGTCCAAACCTTCGCCACCTATGCCTTCCCCCGTCGGAAACACATAACGGTTTCCGACAGAGATCAGTGGTGAGGGTTATGGCCCACTCTAATGTCCTCGGCCATGACGTTGATCCCAGTGGTAGACGGTCACGGTCAGTTTCACACTCTGCAGGTATCGGAGGCTGCGAGAGCGTGGTGAGGCTACGAGAGACGACTCTGATGTGGACCTATGGAAGACCGGCGTGTGGCATAGGTAGAGGCATACACATGGCTCCCCAGAATGTCTACACGTGGTGCTCAGGCAAGGCAAAGGAGGGTAGTTGGGTAGTTTAACTTGAGTTTTGAAAATGGCCTTGCCAAGGGCCCATTTGCAGTGTAATGATAAGAAGAACCATATGTAAAAGTCCTTGACCCTTGGTATGTCCTATAAATACCAAGGGTAAGGCGCCTTGTAAAGGGGGCACTGTGCTATTTCCAGTGCCATTTAATGTGATTCAGTTAAGTGGGCCCACCGGCCAGTCCTATCACCCTTGCGTTCCATTCGCCTCTTCCCTGTGTGGTGAGACCCTCGTCCTCCTTCCTTCGGATCGCCCAGCGAAGGCAGGGGCAGTGCATATACCAACAGTTGGTGCCGACCGTGGGGATTGAACAAGACCCGAGCCATGGCCCCAAACCTCAGTGACAGGTCCCAAGCGGCGGGAGCTCCGGCCAACCCAATTCATGCAAGAGGTACTGACGCTTCGGCCGTGCCTCCGACAGCTGATCCGACAGCAGAGGAACAGGCAGTTGAGACTCTCACCAACCAAAGCGAAGATTGCCCGTGAAGCTTAGTGGTCCAAAACGTCATTAGGCAGCCCCACCCCACACCTCTAGAGGGGGTAGTGATGGAACCATCGCAGGCAAAGATGGTCTGGATGAAGAAGAACTAATCAGGCAACTCGGCGAGCTCAACGAGCGCATTGCCACGTAGAAAAGGCAATTGGACCAGATTAACAGGTAGAACCGGGCAGCAGCCACCAGACACAGAACCGAGTAGGTAACAGCAGAGCTCTGCAAGATTGAGCAAAGCATAGCAGCAGTAGAAGCCAAAGCCAACATTGGCAGTGAAGGTCTCCAACCTCCACCTCTGTCCCCGCTAGTCCAACCTCCGCTCATCCAAAGGCATGAGCAGCAACACCAAGACCCCCACCCACCGCACCCAGATATGCACCTTCGCACCAACTTGCTGTACCCGGGTGCGGGTCAGTTCCAGCATGACCAACCTCCTGAGCCTATAGCTAACCACCACTCACCAGTCTACGACACCTCTAGACCACCGAGTGGCCACCGGGGTTCAACTTGCAGCACTCTCCACGATACGACGGGCATACCGAGCCAAGATAATGCCTCATGAGCTATGAAGCCACAGTTTCCATAGCCGACGGAGATGAAGACACTATGGCTAAGGCTTTCATCATTGTCGCCAGAGACATTGCGCAATCCTGGTACAGCCACCTTCACCCGGGTTCCATCCACTGCTAGGACGACCTCCGCGAGAGACTATGCACAAACTTCAAATGCGTCAGCAAGTCCACCGCCAAAGCAATGGCCCTGCTCAGCTGCAGACAAGGGTTTGATGAACCTCTACAGGATTGGTGGCAAAGATTCGTTCAAACCATGAACTACACCCCTAGCATCATAGACGAGATCATGATCATAGCCGCCATCAGCTGCATCCAGCCGGGGCCTTGTTCGGCCAAATTTTCTATGAGAAAACCCGAAACCCTCGTCGAGCTGTATGACATCATGGTGAAACAAATCCGGGCTGACAATGATCAGCGCATCAAGACGTAGGCATATCAACCCCCGTGCTAACCGCCATAGTGTCAGTAGAGAGACTGCAACTTCTACCCCCACAATGACCACAACGACATCCTTCGCATGGGACAAAGCAGCGTCAATGCAATCAACAACACACCACAGCAGCAAAGGAGGCAGAACCCTCACCAAGTGAGATTGCTAGCACCACAAGCAAACCGCAGCCCAACCCACCCTACTCCCCAGAAGTAGCAGACACATCAGAGTCACTACTGCCACTTCTGTGGCAACAAAAGCGATCATTACACCAAGCAGTGCATTATTTCTCCAAGGGGATCGAATATAGAGACAGTCAAACCAACGCCGCACCTCCGATGGGCACCGTTAACCACACTAGAAGAGGGCCCCCAACCCTCGAAACTGGCATCAGGGCCACAATCACAACAACCATGCTACTCCCACGTACCACCAACCATACTATTACCCTCAGCCAACCTTCGCCCACCACCCATATGGACATGCTCAACATGCGCAAGCCTACTACCCTTGCCAGGAGCAGCAGCACTACGCGGTTGCCCACCCCTCAGCACCCTCACAACCAGCTCCGCCCCAGGCCCTGCCTCCACCACCCCCACTACTCGCCCTGTCGGCCCCACAACCGGTCAAAGCCAAGACCGAAGCCCAGGCAACCCTAATGGCAGTCAACAACCCGACTTCGACCTATGGCATCATCATGGCCATCTCCGGAGGTTCCAATGAAGACCACGACAACAAGAGGCAGCGAAGAGAGCATTTTAGATGGGTTTGTCACATAGCCACCGAAGGTCCACACAGGAATGCGCACTAGTCTCACATCCCCATCACCTTTGAAGGGTCCGACCTCAAGCGGAAAGAATACCCGCACACCAATGTGATGGTAATCAAAACCAACGTTGGCTGTTGGACTGTCACAAAGATCCAGGTCGACAAAGGCAGTTCCGCTGACATCCTATTCACGTCAACCTTCAACGGGATGAAACTCAACAGGAACCAACTGCAATCGGTCGGGCATCCCCTCTTCGGGTTCGGAGGACAGCAAGTCAGGGCAATCGATAAGATCACTTTGCCGGTCTCCTTCAGTGACAAGCGCATTTCTAGAACAGAGCACATAACCTTCAATGTGGTCGACATGCCCTACAACTACAATGCCATCTTCGACAGAGGGGTCATCAACCAGTTCAGCGCAGCCATCCATCCGGGATACCTTTGCATGAAGCTGCCCGCTCCTGGAGGTATCATCGCCATCTATGGAGATCAAAACGCCACCAGAATAGCGGAGCAAATGGCAACCCCAGGGCAAAAGAACATCCATTGCCTGCAAGAAAAGGAAGAAAGAGAAGCACAAATAGAAGCCAGAAAGGAACAGCACGAAGCCAAGCCAAAGGTGGACACGTCCTGGCTACCCTCATGCGCCTAGCCCGAAGAAGAAACAAAGAAAATCCAGCTATTCCCAAATGACCTAGAGAGGAAGGTCATCATCTCCGCCCTACTTGATAGCAAGACCGAGGCTTGGCTAACCCAGTTCCTTCGGGACAACAGTGATGCCTTCGCATGGTCAACCTCTGACCTCACAAGCATAGGCAGAGGCCTCATCAAGCACAATCTGCATGTCAAAAAGAACTGCCCCCAGTAAAGCAAAAGCTCCTCAAGATGTCCAAGGAAAGAAAATAAGCCACCAGGGCAGAGGTCAATCACCTGTTGGACGCCGGGGTCATACACCCAGTCAAGTATCCAACTTGGCTATCCAACGTCATGATAGTTCAGAAGAAGAACCTCAAATGGTGGATGTGCATCGATTTCACTAGTCTAAACAAAGCCTGTCCGAAGGACGACTTCCCGCTATCGAGAATAAGCACTCTCATCGACGTGGCAGTGGGATGCGAACTTCTATCTCTGCTTGATTGCTTCTCCAGGTGTCTCCAGATCTGGATGAACAAAGAGGACGAGGAGAAAACAAGCTTCTTCATGCCCTTTGGCACTTACTGCTTCTGCAGAATGGCCTAAGGTCTCCTCAATGCGGGACCAACCTTCGCACGCATGACGACGGAGGTATTCAAAGATGACCCATCGGTCTCTGCCTACGTCGATGACATCATCATGTAAAGAAAGTCGACGATCTGGCTAGAACCTTCGCCAATCTCAAAAGAGCGAAGCTCAAACTGAACCCAGAAAAATGCGTGTTCGGAGTCAGCAAGGGAAAACTGCTAGGCTGCTTGGTGTCCACCAGGGGCATCAAAGCCAACCCAACCAAGATCAACACCATCTTCACCATGCAACCTCTGACTTCAAGAAAAGCAACCTAGCGCCTCACTGGCAGACTAGCTTCGCTCAGTAGGTTCATATCACAATTAGCAGAGCGAGTGTTGCCCATCTTCAAAGCCCTCAAGGGCTCCAAACCATTCAATTGGGGGTCGGTGTAGCAAACCGCATTCGAAGATCTCAAGAGCTACCTGGTCAAGCTATCAACCCTCACCAGCCCAACCCCTGGGGAGCCGCTACTCCTATATGTGGTCACTTCGCCCCATGCCGTCAGTGCGGTACTTGTAAAGGAAACCTCCGACGAACACCAGAAGCATCAGATCCCAATCTACTATGTCTTCGAGATCCTCGAAGCCCCAAGAAGCACTACTTTGAGCTGGAAAAAGTGGCAAATGCAGTGGTCATGGCCACCAAGAAACTGAAGCACTACTTTTAGTCTCACCCAATCACAGTACCCTTGTTGTTCCCTCTCGATAGCATATTCAGAAATCCCAAAGTAGTCGGAAGAATAGCCAAGTGGGCCACCCAACTAAGTGACTATGTCATCACCTTCATCCGCAGAAGTGCGATCAAATCCCAAGCACTCGTAGACTTCATTGTGGATTGGACCCCCGACCGACACAACAAGGCAAATGAGGTCAAAGCCCCATGGACAATCCATGTCGACAAAGCCTAGGGAGTCACGGGCGCAGGCGCCGCAGCCATCCTAACCTCTTCCTCGGGCATGAAGCTCAGATACATAGCACTAGAGTTTCCTTGCACCAACAACTCCACAGAATATGAGGCAGTCATTCTCGCCCTCACCAAGCTTCGCGCCATGTTAGCTTGCCACGCAGTTATCAGAATAGATTCTCATGTCAGAGTAGGCCACATTGAGAAATCATCAAAAGACCAAGAGCTCCAAAAGTACCTACAACTTGTCCAAAAAACCAAAACCTTCTTCCTCGGCATCATGACCAAATCCATCCCCTGAAGCAAGAACAATGTAGCCGATGAGCTAGCGAAGGTGCAGCACAAGCAGCCCCATTACCTCCAGATGTCTTCTATGAAACTTTTGCCTCTCTAGCTACCGAAGGTCACTTACCATCGGCGAAGCAAATCAACACCATCCACAGCGAAGATTGGAGAGCCCCAATCACAGCATACATCAAAGGTTACCTCGAGCCCGAGTCCAAGTAAGATGAAAAGTGAATCGCACAGAGGGCGTGAGGCTACAAGATCATAGACCAACAACTATACAAAGCCTCTGTCACTACACCATGGCTAAAGTTTGTCAGCGCCAGTGAAGGCATCACCATACTGAAGGAGATACACCAAGGCATATGTGGGTCTCACAACGACCCCCAAGCCTCGGTTGGCAAAGCATTCAGGCAAGGTTTCTACTGGCCAACAGCTCTAGTAGATGCCGCATCTCTCGTCTAACACTATGAAGGTTGCTAGATGGCCGCGCATCACTCCAACGAGCCAGGACCCTCGACGATAATGATCTTCCCAACTTGGCCCCTCCAACAATGGGTGGAGGATCTAGTCGGCCCGTTACCAACCACCCTGGGAAACCTCCGCTACGTGGTTGTCGCCGTGGAGTACTTCACAAAATGGATCAAAGCCAAGGCCCTCGCCATGATCACCTCCACCATAGTTTAGAAGTTCTTCTGGCAACAAGTCATCTGCCACTTTGGCGTACCCAGAAACCTGACCGTCGACAATGGAACCCAATTTGATAGCTCTGCTTTCAAAGAGTTCTGCTTCTAGATCAGCACCAAGATCTGCTTCGCATCGGTCCAGCACCCTCAGTCCAATGGCCTCGTTGAAAGAGCCAATGCCATCATTCTGAAAGGAATCAAGAAGAAGCTCAAAGACAAACCCCTCGGGAAATGGGCCAAGGAACTCACACCTGTGGTCTGGTCACATAACACCTTCGATTGCAGGGCCACGGACATCACGCCCTTCAAGCTGCTCTACAGCGAGGAAGCAGTCCTCCCAGAAGAGCTTCGTCATGGTTCACCAAGAACGACCTCCAAAAGTGCCACCCAAGACGAAACTCTCAACAAAGACCTCCTTGAAGAAACAAGATGCCTCACCATCAAGACGGTCGAGCCCCGCAACCTCCGTGAGGGCGACATGGTGTTGATCAGGAAGCCTAACGTGAAGATGGCAGGCAAGCTACAGCACAAGTGGCTCGACCCCTTCATCATCACCAAAACCATCATGCTAGATTCTTTCCACCTCCAAGACGCCAACAGCAATGACCTGCCCCACACATGGAACATCGACGACCTTCGTAAATATTACCCATAGCAGCAGTCAGAGAATGTAACATTACTTGTAACTCCTTTTTTTCTTCATAGAACTGTGATGTACTCTTTTTCCTCGTACCAAAACATGAGGTTTTTTAATGAGGCATGTTATCATGTAATGAAGCTTTGTTTCCCATGCAACCTTCATTGAGTCATTGACACTGAAATGGGTGGCGCCCAGTGCCCACCCTCATCAGCAGCCGTTGCCAAAGACAAGGATTGCTCCAGGCCAACAACCGACACCGGTCGAGGGTCGCCTCGGCGCAAACCTCTGCCTCCATATGCAAACCCCACCATGACCCTCAGAAAGGGCGAGGTGCGGAGGTCAAACAAAAAGCTGACCCCCGCCAGTCGGGCCAGGGCCTGCCTCCATATGCAAACCCCATCTTGACCCTCAGAAAGGGCGAGGCACGGAGGTCAAACAAAAAGCAGACCCCCGCCAGTCGGGCTAGGTGCTGCCTCCATATGCAAACCCCACCTCGACCCTCAGAAAGGGTGAGGTGCGGAGGTTAAACAAAAAGAAGACCCCCACTAGCCGGGCCAGGGGCTGCCTCCATATGAAAACCCCACCTCGACCCTC
>CM041645.1:33321537-33345425 GCA_023333625.1 Bothriochloa decipiens
CCCCGCCAGCCGGGCCAGGGGCTGCCTCCATATGCAAACCCCACCTCAACCCTTGAAAAGGGAGAGGCGCGGAGGTCAAACAAAAAGCAGACCCCCACCAGCCGGGCCAGGGGCTGCCTCCATATGAAAACCCCACCTCGACCCTCCGAAAGGGCGAGATGCGGAGGTCAAAAAAAAGCAGACCCCCGCCAGCAAGGCCAGGGGCTGCCTCCATATGCAAACCCCACCTCGACCCTCGAAAAGGGTGAGGCATGGAGGTCAAACAAAAAGCAGACCCCGCCAGCCGGGCCAGGGGCTGCGTCCTTATGCAAATCCTACCTCGACCCTCGGAAAGGGCGAGGCATGGGGGTCAAACAAAAAGAAGACCCCCGCCAGCCAGGCCAGGGGCTACCTCCTTATGCAAACCCCACCTCGACCCTCGAAAAGGGCAAGGCGCAGAGATCAAATAAAAAGCAGACCCCCGCCAGCCGGGCCAGGGGCTGCCTCCTTATGCAAACCCCACCTCAACCCTCGGAAAGGGCAAGACGCGGAGGTCAAACAAAAAGCAGACCCCCGCCAGCCAGACTAGGGGCTACCTCCGAAGAAAACTCCAGCCAGCCGGGTAAGAACCCGAATTACACCATTGCGTGACAACCACCACCAAGCCTTAACTCAGAACACCAACCCCAACCACCATTGTACCCTCGCCGTACATTCCCATTTAATCCCATTAACAGCCACCCCCCGGCTCCCAACCTATAAAGCCCTGCTGCCCCTTGCCTCACTTCACCAAAAGGATCTAAGGCAGGACATTCCACCCTAACCAACCATACACAGCCTAAACATCACCAATCCTAAACTAACTAAGAATGCGAGGCATCAGGACAGTGCACAATAGAGAGCCCGATGGCCGAAGGTGCAAAATCCCAAACCCACCCACCATGATCCATAGGATCCCAACAGCCACCACCCACCGACTACAAAGTGTGTGGGAATTACAGCGTGTAGGGTTATGAGGGTGCTACGCTAGCCAGAAAACAAAACTTTTTGACCTCATAAACCAGGATCTATTGCTAGTTACAAGTTATGGGATTACTACTAGACACGCAGGTGCAGCGAAAGATGACTTGATGTAGTCATATGCGTTGCAGCAGGCAGTGCAGTTGCATGGTCATCCATCACCTCAATCCTCTCGCGCGGTTCGTCCTTGCGCTCCAAGTGCAGCGCCTCTAAGGTATCCACACGTGCAGGGAAGAAGTGTCGCACCTTGGACTGCTAGGTCCGCGAGAGCAACAGGGAGACGTCGGCGTGAGGTGGGCGGCAGCTGGATTAGGGTTCACTTTGGGTGCCCCCACCCCTTCTGGTTATATAGCCCTGCTAATGGGCTTTTCCCAGAAAAGGCCCATTAGCATCCCACCTTTAGGGTTTTCACTAACGCCCAACGTTTAGGCCCGTTAGCAGTCTCTAGGGCATATCTCCAACAATCTCCCACTTGCACTAGAGACAATCTCTAAGCCAAGTTTCAATGCTTCATCCCGTTAAGTGTGTGACCCTATGGGTTCATGTGTAAGTAGACATGGTCCGAGTACTCTTACTCAACCAATAATTGATAGCAGCCTCTAGCAAGACATATCAACCCCTAAGTACACGTAAAGATCATATCTGACGAACCACCACAATGTTAAGTCCATGCTATTCCCTTTGCCTCACGATATTTGGTCTAGTTCCAAACCGACCACTCTTTCTCGATCTGTGACTCAAAATTCCAATTGGTTAACTCTTTAACCTTAGCACGGCCATGCATTTTTAGATCCGATCACTCGAGGGGCCCACGATACTTGCAGCATGCTTCCCATCAAACCCGAAAACTACCTTTATAACTACCCAGTTACGGAGTAGCATTTGATAGTCCCTAAGTAAGATGTTTCACATCTCAAGCGCATGCATTAGCCTCAGGTCTAAGGACATAGCATACACGTTTGTGTATTATGAGAATACTTCACACCTTCTCACCGTTGGGTCAGTCCAGCACCATATCTCCATATGTGCCCACATTATTGATGACATCGCCATGACCTATGACTTGTGAAATATAGTCATCAACCAATACATGTGCTAGTAATTAATATCGACCAGGGACAATTCTAGAATAACCACACAAGTATGAGTTTCACAAACAATTCACATAATTGTTGATCAATACAAGATGCCTTTCATATGGATATTCAACTGCACAAAATTCTCAAGGCATAAATCATGAATACATAAATTAATCATCTCTATGATTGTAGGTATCTAATACCCATAGCCCTCATGTGTGCCTCATGCTTAGGCTGTGGAAGAGCCTTTGTCAAAGGATCTGCTACATTCAAATCCTTATGTATTTTGCACAATTTGATCTCTTCTCGTTTCACAAACTCTCGAATGAGATGAAACTTTCAAAGTACATGTTTGTTCTTCTGGTGATCCCTAGGCTGCTTAGCCTGTGCAATTGCCCCATTGTTATCACAATATAAATTCAATGGGCCCGACGCATTTGGAAACACACCAAGCTCAATGAGGAATCTCCTCAACCAAACACCTTCCTTTGCAGAGCCAGAAGCTGCAATGTACTCAGCTTCTGTTGTAGAATCAGACATTGTCTCCTGCTTGGAACTTTTCTAGCTAACTGCACCACCATTTATAGTGAACACAAAACCTGATTGAGATAGTGAATCATCCCCGTCGGTTTGGAAGCTAGCATCGGTGTAACCATTTACAACGAGCTCCTCCTCACCTCCATAGATTAGGAACACATCCTTAGTCCTTCGCAAGTACTTTAGGATGTTCTTAACAAGCGTCCAGTGAGGTTCACCCGGATGAGCTTGGTACCTGCTCGCAACACTTAGAGCATATGAGACATCTGGGCGAGTACATATCATGGCGTACATGATGGAACTAACGGCCGAAGCATATGGAACCTTACTCATGCGGTTGCGCTCTTCATCTTATGAAGGACACTGCTTGTCACTAAAGTGCATACCATGTGATATAGGCAAGAACCCTTTATTGGACTGTTCCATGTTGAACTGTTTCAACACATTGTCAATGTACGTGTCTTGGCTTGATCCTATTAGCCTTCTCGACCTATCTCTATAGATCTTAATTCCCAAGATGTATGCTGCTTCTCCTAAATCCTTCATAGAAAAACTATTATTCAGTGAAGTCTTTACAGATTGCAATATAGGAATATCATTCCCAATCAATAGTATGTCATCCACATACAAGATCAAAAACACAATAGCGCTCCCACTTACCTTCTGGTAAACACAAGGTTCTTCTTCATTTTGACGAAAGCCAAACCCTTGGACTACCTCATCAAAATGAATATTCCAACTCCGAGATGCTTGCTTTAACCCATAAATAGATTTCTTAAGCTTGCATATCTTTCCAGAATTATAAGGATCAACAAAACCTTCAGGTTGTATCATATACACGTCCTCTTCTAAATACCCATTTAGAAAGGCTGTTTTAACATCCATCTGCCATATCTCATAATCAAAATATGCAGCAATTGCTAGAATGATCTGAATAGATTTAAGCATCGCTACCGGCAAGAACGTCTCATCGTAGTCAATTCCTTGAACTTGCCAAAAACCTTTTGCGACAAGTCAAGCTTTATAGACGTGAACATTTCCATCCATATCGTTCTTCTTCTTAAAGATCCATTTGCTCTCTATGGGTCTAACCCCATCAGGCGGGTCAACCAAGTTCCAAACTTGATTGTCTCCCATGGAATCTATCTCGGATCTCATGGCACTATGCCATTTCTCGGAATCTGGATCCATCATAGCTTTCGCATAATCTGCAGGTTCGTCATCGTCTAACAATAACAAATCCCCACGCAATGTGTGAAGTCTCGCTGATCTTCATGGTTGTGGCGGTGTCTCCACTGCCACGGGTGTTTCAACTTGCTCTGCTACAATAGCATCACTCATAGAGTCAGTCCCTACTGGCTCATCTTGAACTTCTTCAAGATACACATTTTGTCCATTCTTTTCTCTTTTGAGAAACTCTTTCTCTAAGAAAATACCATTTCGAGTAACAAACACTTTGCCCTCTGACCGGTTATAGACATAATACCCTAAAGTTTCCTTCGAATATCCCACGAAAAAGCACTTGTCCGATTTGGGTGTTAGTTTATCTGATATAAGTCGTTTAACATAAACTTCACAACCCCAAATTTTCAGAAAAGACAAAATGGGACTCTTACCAGTCCACATCTCATATGGTGTCTTAACTATGGACTTAGATGGTACCCTATTCAATGTGAAAGCAGCTGTTTCTAGAGCATATCCCCAAAACAATAAAGGTAGGTTCGACTGGCTCATCATAGACCAAACCATATCCAACAAGTCCGATTACGTCGCTCAGACACACCGTTTCTCTGAGGTGTTCCGGGTGGCGTAAGCTGTGGAACAATTCCACAACTATTAAGATGATTGTTAAACTCGTGACTTAGATATCCGCCTCCACAATCAGATCACAAGGCCTGGATCTTCTTGCCACGTTGACTCTCTACTTCATTGTAAAATTCTTTGAATTTTTCAATTGTTTCAGACTTATGCTTCATTAGGTAGACATATCCATATCTAGTAAAGTCATCAGTAAAAGTTATGAAGTATTGAAATCCGCCTCTAGCTATCGTGCTCATTGGTTCACATACATCAGTATGTACAAGTTCCAAAAGTCAGATGCCCTCTCAGGAAATCCTTTGAATGGCGCCTTGGTTATCTTGCCTAGCAAGCAAGCCTCACATGTCTCGTATGATTCAAAATCAAACAAAGTTAGAAGACCATCATCATGGAGCCTCTTCATGCGATTCTCACTTATATGACCCAAATGACAATGCCACATACAGGTAGGACTTAACTCGTTAAGCCAACGCCGTTTAGCACTATCATTATAGACAGGTGCATCATCAAGATTTAAAATAAATAACCCATTCACAATGGATGCAAAAGCCACAAACACATCATTCTTTGAGGTCACACAACCATTGTCTTTACTCACAAATGAATAACATCCTTCATCAAGCATGAAGGTGACACAATGTTTCGACTTAAACTAGGAATAAAATAATAATTATTCAATTCCAAAATAAATCCTGACGACAAGGGAAGTTGCATCGTCCCGATGTTCAATGCAGCAACTCTTGCATTATTGCCCACGTGGAAATCAACTTCTCCTTTCTCCATGCTTCTACTTCTTATCATTCCCTGCATCGTATTGCAAATATGAGCAACTGATCTGGTATCAAATACCTAAGAATTGATATAAGAGTTAACGAGGAAAATGTCTGTAACATGAACAAAAAGAGTACAAGCAGTAGCAGTACCTTTACCGCCGCCAACCTTCTCTAAGGACGCCAAGTAATCCTTGCAGTTCCTTTTCCAGTGACCTTTTCCCTTACAATAAAAGCAATCTAAATTTGTAGATGGTCCAGCCTTGGCAGCAGATGGGTTTGGCTTAGAGATCTCATCTTTAGCCTTGCCCTTCTTTTTCCTCCTAGAATTGCCCTTCCTCTTAAAATGAGGTCAGTTCTGGATCGCCAACACTTGGCTACTGCTGGCACCTTTCTTGATGTCGGCCTCTGCTGTTTTCAGCATGCCACACAGTTCATTCAAGCCCCTCTTCGCTCCATGCATATGGTAGTTCAAGATGAAGTTTCCATAGCTGGCCGAAAGCGATGCAAGAATGAAATTAGTAGCCAACTCTTGGCCAATTGGGAAGCCTAGCTTCTCCAACCTCTGAGTGTAACCAACCATCTTGATTACATGTGGACCAACAACTGCGCCCTCTGCTAGCTTGGTTTCTGCAAGCGCCTTAGAGACATTGAACCTTTCAGTCCGCGCTTGAGTTTGGAACATATCTTCAAGCACCATGATCATATCATTCGCTGAATGATTGTTGTCGAACTGCATCTACAGATCTGGTTCCATACAAGCAAGCATGAGGCAACTCACTTCAAGATCCGCATCACATGCTTTCTTGTAAGCATTTTTCTCAGCAACAGTTGCATTTTCATCAGGCTCTTCTGGTAATGGGGTGTCTAGAATTTCTTCCTTTTTCTCAGCCCTGAGAATAATTCTCAGGTTGCGGATCCAATCTGCGTAATTTGTTCCATTTAACTTATCTTTCTCAAGAATTGTACACAAAGAAAATGGTTGATTGCGAGTGGCCATCTACAACAAAAGTAACGCAAAATATTAAGACAATGTATTCACGATGGAGTAAATCACATTAACCATTTAACAGAATCTACTCCCACTGAAATAAATATCCCTCCATTGATATTTAGTGATTCAGGATCCACAACTACCAAGTCAACTAGTGAGCTTTAGCATCACCGCTAGACAACAAGGTAGATCGGTAGGCAACGCTTGCCAATCATATCACATATGATTCCTGTTGTTGGGTGACATCTCTATGTCTCGACGCCCAACCTCCATATCCCAAAGTCCTTAACCGTTAAGATGACTTTGTCTATGTTAACCAAACCCTTTTGCGTGTAAGTGTTTGACACAAACTTGTCATGTCAAGGAAGACTAGTGGCACCCTAATTTTATAGACCTACCACTAATTGTACAGGACATGTGACAATGCTAGGTTTGGGAGGATATGTAAACTTAGATATTTGTGAGGGATCGTTCTACTTCTATCATCGCAAGCATGAATAGCAATAAATAAAAGTAGAACAAGTAATGAGAATCACATTCACACATAGTGACATGGTATGGCCCTTAATCAAATGGTGATCTCCATCTCCATCATCTTGACCATCATGGTGATCTCCATCTCCATGATCTATGTGTGCCATCCTTCTTGTGATGAGTCCTCCAAGAACTATTTTACTACAAGCTATACTAATTACATAGTCACGTAATCACAAGATGGCGCGCAGGCCAATACATCAAATGGCAACACATATGGCTCCAGCCGTGTTGCTTACATGACACGTAGGCCATGAATGAATTACATACATACACATGGGCCATACCATACACATCATACCCTGCAAAAACAAGTTTGGCGCAGAATGATTCTATGCACGTACGACTGGTAGCAACCGTGGTCCCGAACCAAATGAGATTACACAGATCACATCTATGGAATCGCTAAGAAAATCTCATCAGATTGATCTCATTAACCTGAATCCGAACCATTCGGAGTCCCTCTATTTTCACTAGATCAATCCCATTGATCTATGCCCAACATGTATGGTCTTACTTGTATCACTTAACTCAGGTGGCAGATTAAACCGACCGGTATGAGTAGATTGTTACACGGCCACGCATCAAGAGCACGAAAACAGATTGAGTTTCCATCTACCACCCTGTTTCATAGATTGATCTAATCAAACTATGCAACCAAGACTAGCAGATCGCATCTACTATCTCTGTATATAATCTATATGCCAAAATCTGAACTTATAACAAATAGCTACGGCTCTGATACCATTGTAGGGTTATGAGGGTGCTACGCTAGCCAGAAAACAAAACTTTTTGACCTCATAAACTAGGATCTACTGCTAGTTACAGGTTATGGGATTACCACTAGACGCGCAGGTGCAGCAGAAGATGACTCGATGTAGTCGTACGCATCGCAGCAGGCAGTGCAGTGGCGTGGTCGTCCATCACCTCAATCCTCTCACGTGGTTCATCCTTGCGCTCCAAGTGTAGCGCCTCCAAGGTATCCACACATGCGGGGAAGAAGCATTGCGCCTTGGACTGCTAGGTCCACGAGAGCAACAGGGAGATGTCAGCGTAAGGTGGATGGCGGCTGGATTAGGGTTCACTTTGGGCGCCCCCACCCCTTCTGGTTATATAGCCCTGCTAATGGGCTTTTCCCAGAAAAGGCCCATTAGCATCCCACCTTTAGGGTTTCCACTAACGCCCAATGTTTGGGCCCGTTAGCAGTCTCTAGGGCATATCTCCAACACAGCGTTCAACCAAAACCGCTATGACCCCCGCACTAACCGCCAGCGAGGGTGTAGGCCAAGAAGCACAAAACCTTCTTGCACCTTGGCCCAATCATACGTACCACCAACCACCACCCTCAAACAACCTTGCAGCTTTATATAGTCACATGCAGAATCATATCTTGGTGGCTGCTGCATTGCGAATCTTCGACGGAAATCCAGGAAAAGTAGTGCTTGAACCAAAATTCAAGCATCAACGAGTGGCTCAGCATGCACACGGTTCTAAACTCAGACCACTGACGGCTGTCACGAAGCAACCACGCTCCTAAGCACCACCATCACACATGCACCGCCGACAACCAAGGTGCATCATCAGTCGGAGTCAGCACCCCTCAGGGCCACAAATAACCAAGCAGAGGGTAGCAGCAAAGGGGTACCAAGAGCGACGCTAGTGCACTCGACTTCACCTCCGCCTGGATCAGGTGCAAACAATCCAGTAGCACCTACCCAAAAAATGGAACCCTGCGCAAGAAAAATTGTTCTCCAAGCCAAATAACTGAAATAAAAAACAACGAGCCTCACTTAAGGAAAAGCGGGGCATCGCTGCTCTCTTACCTTCGACAATCGCGAGCCTCGCTTAAGGAAAAGCAGGGCGTCGCTGTGCTTAACCTAAAATAAACCCCCCGGCCAGCAAATCATCCTCAGTTCAACATAAGGGGAAAAACACAGAATCAAAATCAATAACGCAGAAAAGTATCTGAAGCATTCACAACCTCAACAGTACAACAAACCCCGAACAATTACCATGTCGATTTACATTCACACATTCACATGCCTTTCAGAAAGGCTTCATAAAAACCTCACCAACCTTCCGACACGAACGTGGGTGAGCAACATCAATCGCCTCCATCCACACCTTCTCCTCAAGGGTGGTTTCCACCAGCCGTTTAACGACTAGCTCCACGAACTCCTCCACCTCACTCACTAAAACCTCATGGGCAACTGGAGGTACCTGCTCAGAATCATCATCATCTTCAATCACAACGGTAGACCCCCACCAACCCCGCCAGCTCTTACGCACCAAGGGAAGGTCTCTCTCTAGCACCCTCGCGTGTAAGCTTCGCCGTAAATCTCGCGGCCCGAGTCCTACAGGCTCCGGCTTTGGAACCTTCAACCTACCACACTCCTCCATAACGGAGGTACCCTCACCAAAAAGATAGTCCATCACCATCTCATCATCGATATCACTATCGTCTGCAACCTCGTCATGGGCAGAGCCAAATATATAGCGCATGCTCTGCCTGTCCATCAAATCTGCGTTATTCCAGAAATCCCTTGCCGCCTGGTTAGACCGATTGTTGGTTACCTGGGAAAGGGGTACCCTAAGCCCTCGTTTAAATGGGCGGATCCCCGAAGTCAGCAACGCAAGCCCTCCAATGACATCCCTCATCATCGCTCGGAAATCCACAAACTAAAGCATGCTGGGCCGGCCGACGAATGGGCATTGATAGCCCAAAGCCACAACCTGCTCGACGGACAACCGTACGGACCTAGACTGTACTCTTGAGGGTGCGACTCGGGCGACCCCTCGAGGACAGAACTCCACCCGGGTGAACGGGCCGACCTCGAGGATGGAACTTCGCCCATGCAAATGGGCAGCCCTCGAGCATGGTAAAACCCTCAGCTACCTACTCCTGGTACAGATCCAGGCGCATTCAATGCATTTTACCTGCTCCCGCCTAACCATATGGCCATAATTACTGAAACAGCAGTGGGTATGGCAGTCAAATCCTGCTATTACTGCCCATACCCTAGAATCCTATGGATCGTACCTCCCTGCCACGCCATACCGAGCCCTGTGCCCTGTCCGACACCCCCTCGAGATGCATATTCCCTGCATATCCTGAGATTCGACCTTATCCGATGAGCCTCGACCCCCTCGACTCGAGCCCCACGTCTCGACCCAAGGTCTCGACCGTCGCCCCTCGACACCATCATGCCGACCCTCAAGCGGGACTTCAACAACTTCGGTCAACACTTCAACAACTACCGACGCGACGGCCGCAGGGCTTCCCATACCGACGTACGCTTCTACAGCGTCACCGACATGATCGGCATCAACGTCATACATCACCAACCACGTGAGCCCCAAAAACATGTACTCCTGTGCCCCTCCTTTGCCTATAAAAGGAGGAGCCAGGACTTTAGCTAGAAGAGAGATCAGAGAGCTTCATACGCTAAGGCTTAGATCACAGAACAACACCGTGAGACAGTGTAGAGAGCTAGGCGCCCGAAACGCTCGAGCTCAAGCCCACACTTCTCACACCCGCTTGTATTCACCCCTGTACTAGCGCTTCGGTGCAAGATAACACAAACTATCCTCTCCCCACTGGATGTAGGGCCTTCTTTGCCCGAACCAGGATAAATCATTGTGTCCTTCTTGCATCACCCACCGGATTAAGGGAGCAGGCAATTACGAATTTACTCATTGGTGTTGACCCCCGGGGTCGAAACACCGACAGTTGGCGTGCCAGGTAGGGGACCTGCGTGTTACCAATGATTTCCCTCCATTCTTTCTAGATGGGCGACTCAGTTTCAACACTTCCTCGCGCTACGGTGATCTGGTTCGGGAGCCTGGAGTTCATGTCCCTCGGACAGGGCTATGACATGACCCTGCTCTCAATCAGTGACCCAAGTGGAGGTCACAATGTGCCCCCACGCTCAGGAAGGGCCACTCGTCGGTCTCATCACCATGCTGCCGTAACCAGAAGGAGGCACGATCGACGCCATCATCACCATCAACCTGAGTCGAGGACGGTGCCCGCCGTATTCCCCTCGCTCCTGACCGGTGATGAGGAGCCCCTTGTTGGGGGATTATCTGACATGAGTTCGGGAGCAGAGGATGGACCAGCAGGGCTCCATGACGACCCCAACTTCACCTTCATGATACACTCATTGAGGGAGCCCGACAGAGCTCCCCTGATACGCGCGACCCCCACAACTTCGAGCCCGCTTCTGCACGAGCTGTTTGAGCATCTCGACGGTTCCCATTCAGCCTCAACAATGCCGCAAAGGCATTCTCGACCTTGATCCACACCAACATGAGCACGATAGGGGACCGCCTAGGTGCCCTCCTTTGAGCAATGACGAACGTGGGGATGGTCATGCCGGCCTCCATGGACTTGGGCTTCGCAAGAGCACCCGGCCCCCGGAGGTACACCGTCGGCGCACTCCGACAGTAGTTGCAGGAGGAGGTGCGGGGACAATTCCCTATCTTCTACTGCGGTGACCCTGACTCCGGCTCTAACCATTGGGACCCTACCCGCGAGTGTCTCCACATCGGCGGTGACGTTGCCTCCAGTGAGGACACTGTCGATCCGATGACCGATGCGACTACTGCTGCGGTGGGAGGGGCTCCCCCCAGAGCAGAGGCTTGACAACCAGTCGCACCCTAAGAGGCATGCCCCCTCCTGACGAGCAAGATGCACAGCTGACACAAATTTGGGAGTTACAGGCTAAACTCGCCGACGACCAGGAACGACTGCGCCAGCTCGAGCGAACCCTCAAGCAGGAGCGATCACCACCCGGCGAAAGAGCCCGAGCCAGGGCCCAAGAGATCAACTGGTAGGTCAACGAGGGCAGGGCACCCGAACATCCCATCAACCGTTACCCTCGAGCAAGTCAAAATGTTGTCGCGGCGGCTATAATTCTTTGTAATATGCCTGCGCCATCCAACTCGCAAGCTTGACGGGTACAACGCGAGATCGAGGGTCTCCTCCATGTTGCTACTGTTCAGCAAGCCAAGAGCCCAGCCTCGAGGTGTCGAGGGGCAGCTCCTGAACCACAGGACGAGCCCTCCCAGCCCGAAAGGGAGGGCTCGGTCGATCAAGAGGCGGCCCCCCGAGCGAAGAAGACACCAGCCCGAGATCGTATCATCGATAGCTGTGCCTCACGTGACGCGCGCCTCGATATCATCGAGAACTGTAAGCGCAAACACGGGGACACCGAGGATCGAGGGTACAGTGCCCATCGTGGGGGACGTTACGACAGCGATGAAGACCGACGGGCCCTGGAGCCACCGGGTCCCTGAGTTTTCAGCAGGACGATCCACAACGCCCGGCTGCTTGACAAGTTTGACCCCCCACGAGCGTCATCAAGTACAACAGCGAAACCAAACCCGAGCTCTGGCTAGCCGATTTTCAACTGGCTTGTCACGCAGGCGGGGCACGTGACGACCATGCGATCATACGACACCTTCCCCTGTTCCTATTCGACACCGTGCGTAGGTGGCTCAAGGAGCTTCCCCCTGACCAGATTCATGACTGGGTTGACCTAGTCTGGATCTTCGAGGGGAACTTCAAGGGCACCTACTTGCGTCCTGGAAACTCTTGGGAACTGCGCAACTGCAAGCAGAAACCAGGGGAGTCTCTGCGTGACTTCGCACGGCGTTTCTCCAAGCTCCAAACCAAACTCCCCACATCTCTAATCTCGATGTAATTCTAGCATTTGTTGTGGGTACGACCTGCAAGGACCTAATTCACGAGTTGGGGCGCAACCACCCCAACACCATTGACGAGCTCATGGATGTGGTCACCAACTACGCGGCTGGCGAGGAGGCAGTCGGAGCCTTCTTCGATGATGAAAAAGACAAAAGAAAGGCACCAGCAGTCGATGCTAGGGGCTCAAACAAAGGTTCAAAGAAGAACAAGAAGAAGAAGAAGAATCAGCAAGGCAAGTGTGAGGTTGCAGATGATGATTTTGTCACAGCAGCCAAACACAAAAAACCTTGAGGTCCGCCCGAAGGGGCCATCTTCGACAGGAAGCTCGAGGAGCCCTGCCCTTATCACAAGGACGGGGCAAAACACAAACTCAAGGACTGCTGCATGCTTCGAAAGCACTTCGAGCAACTGGGCGCCAAGAAGGGTGATGACAAGAAAGACCAGGGCGGCAATGAGGGAGACAACAGGGAAAACAGAAAATTCCCCAAAGTCTACGACTGCTACATGATCTACGGAGGCCCCTCGACCTAGCTCACGCCTCAACAGCGCAAGAGGGAGCATCGAGAAGTCTTCTCCATCCGAGTCACACACCCCACTACCTCAACTAGTCCGATGCACCCATCACGTTCGACCATGATGACCATTCGGATCGCGTCCCCAACCCCAGGGCCTATCCGCTCGTCGTTGACCCAATCATCGTCAACACCCGCCTTTCGAAGGTCCTCATGGACGACGGCAGTAGCCTGAACATCATCTACCCCAAGACCCTCGACCTCATGGGGGTTAAGAGGTGCCAACTCTAACCTAGCACCGGGGGCTTCCATGGCGTCGTACCAGGGAAGAAGGCTCTTCCCATCGGCCGCATTGACCTTCTCGTCTGCTTTGGTACCCCCGCCAACTTTAGGAAAGAGACCCTCACCTTCGAGGTGGTTAGGTTTCACGGAACTTATCACGCCATCATCGGCCAAATAGGCTACGCGCAATTCATGGCGATCCCAAACCACACCTACCTCAAGCTCAAGATGCCGGGACCTAGAGGCGTCATTACCATTGGCTCCTCCTATGAGCACGCGTACGACTATGATGTTGAATGCGTTGAGTATGGAGAGGCCGTTGATCAAAACGCGATGATAGCCTAGACCCTCAAGCACCTCGTCGATGAGGTGCCCGAACCTAAGCATCACACCGGCAGTTTCGAGCTAGCGCAAGACACCAGGAAAATCCCCCTTGACCCGAGCTGCTCCGGCGAGAAGGTGCTGACGATCGGTGCCAACCTCGGGAGCAAATAGGAAGCAGTGCTCATCGACTTTCTGTGGAGAACGCTAATATGTTTGCGTGGAGTCCTTCGGACATGCCGGGCATACCAAGGGAAGTCGTCGAGCAGGCCTTGGAGATCCAAGCCGGGTCTAGACCGGTGAAGCAACACCTGTGCTGCTTCGACGAGGAGAAGCGCAGGATCATCGGCGAGGAGGTACACAGGCTTTTGGCAGCTGGATTCATCAAGGAGGTTCATCAAACCGAATGGTTAGCTAATCCTGTGTTAGTTAAGAAAAAGAATGGAAAAATGCGAATGTGTGTTGACTATATTAGTTTAAACAAAGCATGTCCCAAAGTTCCATTTCCTTTACCACGCATTGATCAAATTGTTGACTTTACCACAGGATGTGAAACCCTCTCATTCCTTGATGCTTATTCCAGCTACCACCATATCAAGATGAAAGAGTCTGACCAGCTCGCGACTTCCTTCATCACACCTTTCGGCATGTACTGCTATGTCACCATGCCCTTTGGCCTTTGAAACACCAGGGTGACATATCAGCGATGCATGCTCCATGTCTTCGGTGAACACATAGGCAACGTAGTCGAGGCCTATGTCAATGACATCATGGTCAAATCCAAGAAAGTCGACAACCTCATCCATGACCTCGAAATCGCATTCGGATGCCTTCGAGCCAAGAATATGAAACTCAACCCTGAGAAATGTGTCTTTGGAGTGCCTCGGGGCATGCTCCTCAGATACATCATGTCCCAGCGCGGGATCAAGGCCAACCCTGAGAAGGTCACAGCCATTGTGCGAATGGATCTGATTCAAGATCTCAAGGGCGTACAGAAGGTCATGGGCTGCCTCGCGGCTCTCAGCCGTTTCATCTAATGATTTGGGGAAAAGGCCCTGCCCCTGTACCGCCTCTTGAAAAAATTCGAATGCTTCGTATGGACCGCGGAGGCCGAGGAGGCCCTCGATAAACTCAAGAGCATGCTGACCTCTGCCTCGATCCTCGTCCCTCCTCGATCAGCGACATCGACTGAACCACCCGAGCCACTCCTCCTCTACGTCGCCGCGACCACTCAGGTGTAAGCGTGGCCATAGTGGTCGAGAGGCAAGAAGAAGGGCACGCCTTGCCCATCCAGTGGCTGGTCTACTTTGTCAGTGAAGTGCTTTTGGAAACCAAGATCCGCTACCCGTAGGTGCAAAAGCTGCTCTACGCCATCATCCTTACACGTCACAAGCTCAAGCATTACTTCCTCAGCCACCCGGTTACCGTGGTGTCTTCTTTCCCCGTGGGGGAGATCATCCAAAACCGGGAGTCTGTTGGAAGAATTGCTAAGTGGTCGGTCAAGCTCATGGGCGAGACCATCACCTACGCACCACGGAAGGCCATCAAATCTTAGGTGCTGGTGGATTTCATCGCTGAGTGGACCAACACCCAGTTGCCGCCAGTTCAAATCCAAGCCGAGCTATGGACGATATACTTCGACGGGTCACTCATGAAGACAGGAGCGGGCGCAGGCTTGCTCTTCATCTCACCCCTCAGAGTCCACATGCGCTACATCATCCGCATCCACTTTTTCGCCTCTAATAATGTTGCGAAGTATGAGGCTCTTGTCAATGGGTTGCGTATTGCCCTTGAACTCAGGGTTCGACACCTTGACATTCGAGGTGACTCACAACTCATCATTGACCAAGTGATGAAGGCCTCGAGTTGCCATGATGCCAAGATGGAAGCCTACTGCAATGAAGTGTGCAAACTAGAAGACAAATTCCACGGCCTCAAGCTCAATCATATTGCTCAGTGCTACAATGAAGCTGCGGATGAGCTCACGAAGATCACATCAACTCAAAGTACTATACCTCCGGATGTATTCTCAAGGGACCTCTTCGAGCCCTCCGTTGACTTGGGCTTGGGGGCTGGCACCACACCCTTGAAACTCGACCCTGCGGCCTCGACCGAGGCCCCCTCGATCGAGGCTAAGGTCATGGAGATCGAGGGGACACCTCCTCCATTGAGCCCACCTACGGATTGCCGAGTCCCTTTCCTCGACTGCCTCATTCGAGGGGAACTCCCGAAAGACCGAACCGAGGCTTGCCGGATCGCGCGTTGGGCCAAGTCCCACGTCATCTACAGTGATGGCAGGGAACTCTACAGGTGAAGCCCATCAGGCATCCTCCAGTGCTGCATCACTATCAAAGAAGGCAGGAAGCTCCTCGAGGACATACACTCAGGGGCTTGCGGCCACCACGCAGTGCTGAGGACCCTCGTCAGCAATGCCTTCCGACAAGGTTTCTACCGGCCAATCGCCATTTCCGACGCCATCAACATTGTCCGCTCATGCAAAGGGTGTCAATTCTATGCCAAGCAGACGCACCTCCCAGCTCACGCCTTACAGATGATCCCCGTCACCTGGCTATTCGTGGTCTAGGGGCTCGACATCATGGGGCCTCTCAAGAGGACAACCAAGGGGTACACCCACCTACTCGTCACTGTCAACAAGTTTACCAAGTGGATCGAGGCTTGGCCTATCGGTAACATCCACTCCGAGCGGGCAGTCGAGTTCTTCACTGACATCATCCATCGCTTCGGGGTCCCGAACATCATCATCACTGACAACGACACATAGTTCACTGGCAAGAAGTTCTTGGATTTTTGTGAACGCCATCACATCTGTGTGAACTGGTCCACGGTCGCTCATCCTCGAACTAACGGCCAGGTTGAGCACGCCAATGGCACAATTTTACAGGGCCTCAAGCCGAGAATCTTCAACCGTCTTAACAAGCACGGAAAGAAATGGGCCGCCGAGCTGCGTTCAGTCCTGTGGAGCTTAAGGACAACACCTAGTCAAGCCACGGGGTTCACACCATTCTTGTTGGTCTATGGGTCCGAGGCCGTTGTCCCCACTGATCTTGAGTATGGTTCCCCTCGACTAAAGACCTATAACGAGCAAACCAATGAAGAAGCCCTCGCATGCGTCGTCGACTAGCTCGAGGAGGCTCGAGACATGGCGCTAATTCACTCTGTGAGGTATCAGCAGAAACTTCGACGCTACCATGACAAACACATGCGCTCAAGGGACTTCCAAGTTGGAGACCTCGTCCTACGTCGACGACAGAACAACAAGGGGCGTCACAAGCTGCTCCACCATGGGAATGTCCATACACTGTAGCTGAGGTGCTGAAGCCCGGAACGTACGAGCTAGCAATCAACAAGGGCAAAACCTTCACCAACGCATGGAACATCAAATAGCTACGTCATTTCTACCCCTAGGGCACCGATGCCCTTGTACATTCTCGCATGTTTTGTACATTTTCGCATGACAAATATAAGAAGTACTTTCGATTATGAGTTCAAACTTATTATTATACATGCAAGAGGTATCCTCAACCCTGTCTCGCCAGAGTCGAGCCTCCCTCGGGGACTACGGGGGGAACCCCCTAAGTTCCTAAAAAGTATGAACGATTTTTTAAAAAATCGAGCGTCTCCTTTTGCTTCATAACTAAGTAGAAAACGCCTCGAACTCCCTTGAGGTCGATAAGGGCTATTGAGCCAGGATCTCTCCTATGCCCCAGGGCTATGGTACCTCCACTCACTCCCCCCTCTAGGGATACGAGCATTCGTCGAACGCTTAGTCAAAAAGCAAAGGTCAGATGATCAAAGCTCGAGCGTCTCTTCTTTCCTTCGCTTCGACGCGCTTCACGACTAAGAAGAAAACGCCTTGAATTCCCTAAGGGTCGAGGGCTGTCGAACTGGAGCTCTCCTACGCCTCTGGACTATGGTACCTCCACTCACTCCCCCCTCAAGGGATACGAGCATGTGTCAAACACTTAGTCAAAAAAGCAAAATCTAGGCGAAAGAAAACAGAGAAGACTCGAACTTGAAATATCCAAATGCATTACGATAGATGCATAGATGTTTCAAAGGCCCCCGAGGCCATACTGAATATAAGTTACAAAAACTAACTTATTTACATGGGCACCTTCACCCAGTTTTGCCCTACAGGCCCGCTTCGCCGTCTCCATTGCCGCCTTCCTCGACGGTGTACCCTTCATCTTCGGGGGGAGGACTTCATCCTCGAATAGCTTCGCCAGCACTTCCCCCGGCCTCTCAACATCCTGGATCAGCCCTGGCACCACTCCTCATTCTCGGCATCGGTCATCGAGATGTCAGGGACAAAGCCTTGGGCAACGACATCCATGTCAAAGACGAAGCCGAAGGAAACCACCGCCAGCGCGCGCTTCACGCCGGTGTGGAGCGCCTCCCACACGCGATCCTAAAGGGTTGCATCAAGGTGGTAGAGCCGGTCGACGAGCGCGACCCCCAGGACATCTTCTTCAGCCACCTCGACGGGCTCGACCTCCCTGGAGGTACAGAGCCTGTTGATGGCAACCTGGAACCTGCCGAAAAGCGCTCCCTCCGCCACGAGGCCCTCCTGTAGCGCCTTGGCGGCGGTCTGAGTGGAGAGCAGCTCGGACTCAAGGCCTGAAAGACAAAACAAGAGTTAAACAAGTCATACCGAAAGAAAAAGGTCAAAGCCCACCAAGAAACTTACTAGCACAGCGGGTCAGGAGGGCGCTATGGTCCTCCAGCATGGCGTCACGCTCCTCCCGAGCCTCGTCTCGCTACCGCTGGGCCTCCTTGAAAGCCTGAGTCAAGTCAATCTTCTCGCATGGGAGGGTCTCGAGGGCGCCACCAGCTAAGATGATGGCTTGCTCCTTCTCTCGAAGGGTAGCCTTCATTGCCTCGAGCTTGGCGTCCAGGCTGTCAGCTCGACCCTTCTACTCCTTGACCAAGGCGGAGAGGGTGTCGCGTGCTATGGAGACCTGAGCCAGACTAGCCTCGAGTGAGCGAATACACTCCATGGAGCCTCGGGCCTCCTCTGCGAGCAGCTTGACATGCTCTTGAGCGCGAGCACCATCGCTCTTGGCCTCCTCTGCTTCGCCCTTGGCCGCGTCGACCTCCTCCTTGACCCGCTAGAGCTCCTACTTGACTCAGGCGGCTTCGCCTCGAGCTGCCTCAACGTCCTCCTTCGCCTGGGCGGCCTCCTCCTTGGCCCTAGCGGCCTCCTCTCTAGCCCGCTTCACCTCCTCCTTGACCTCGGCCACCTGCTCTGCGCAGAACGGCCAGCCTCGAGTTGGCAAAGCACTTCCTCCTAGCTGTTACGCGTTTCATGGTGGAAGTATGACTTAGAGTGGGAACGCCTCTGCAAGTCCTAGAAATAGGAAATCGAGGGTTAAGGCGATCTATACAGGAAAGGCCAAAAATCGTAGGTGATCCAAACGGGGACTTACCATGAGACTCTGGTCGAGATCCTCGATGAGATCAACACCCAGCTTGAGGAAGTGCTGTAGCCATGCCCGGGACTGCTCCACGCCCTCCCAGCGCTCGACCTCCGCCGGGTCATCCATCTCGATCCTGGTGAGTGCTGGAGTCACCGAGATCCTAGAGCAAGACATGCTCCTTGCCCCAATGAGAGAAGAGCGTCTTGACCTTGGTTCGCGCCCAGGACTCGATCTCCTCCGCCACGTCGCGTGGGGCGCTGTGGTGCTCCACCAACTCGGCCGAGGTAGGGAACTCCAACGCGGCACCGTTGCCTCCCAGCCTAGGGTCAAACGTCGACCTCCTCCTCAACGGGCCAGGAGCCCCCAACGCGATGGCGGGCGCCGTCTCCTCTGACCGCTTCGCCTGCAGACCAGAAACCGCTGGCTCCTCCGATGGCGTGGTTGATGGCTGCGGTGGCTGTCTCGACGTTGGCTCAGGAGCCTCCTGAGGTGGCGGAGGAGACGAGGCCGTCGCTTCCTCCAATGCCACGTCTTGTGGCGCCGGCAGGTCCAGCATTGACACGTCTACTGGCGGGCTCGATGCCGAGGTCTCCTCCTCGAGCTGCGTCGAGGGTTTCAGTGCCGCTTCTTGTAGCAGCTCATAGAGGGTGATCATGGACACCCACTATTTTTTGAGTCCTGAGGTCTCCTCCCCCTCCGACAGCTTGGGCGGCTGCTACGCTGATAGGTCTGGCGGTGTCACGTCCCTCGGCGGCGTCTGCTGCTCCTGATGGTGCTGGGGCCGTTCCCCGGTCACCTCCTCCTCCTGCCGCTCTTGCATCTCCTTCTTCTCCTATGGCACCCATGGCAGCTCCTACTTCCACTGAGCCTTCAACTCGTGTAGCCCTGTCGGCCACGGCTTCTGCTCCCCCGTCGAAGGGGGAGGGGTGATGGCCTCCTCACCCTCGAGGTCGATGGGGGCTACCTCCGTTCTTAGCTCATGGACCTCGGGGGCTCCCGCCTCGGGCATGGAAGCAGAGACCTCAGGCTGGCCCAGGTCAGAGGCTCAAAACGCCAGGGTTCCGCTCTCTAGCGCCGGGCCGAGCTCAGGACCATGAACGTCGACATCAGGGAGGCGCTCCCCCTCCTGCGTCATCCTCAGCCCAGAGTTGCCGCCCGTCATGGCCCCTGAGTCGCTCGACCCTGCATCAAGAGCAGAACCCGTCAGCCTACCATGAGCCATAGCCCCGAGGGCTAAGGACAGCCACCTCGCCTCCCACGGTGCCAAGGGCCTCGACGTCACACCTGTGGCCGAGGCCCCCATCCTCATGGCCGCATCCACCCTGAGCCACTTAGCCGGCGCGAGGGTCGCCTCCTCGATGCGGCGCTTTGGCCTGGACGAAAAGCAGGATAGTAGAGAACTTAATGAACCATAGAATGGGGAAGCAGTGAGAAGAGACTTAAATTGACAACACTTACCCAAAGGGAATAGAGGCCTTTCGGGTCCCCCTCGAGCCGCCAGCAGACCTCGAGGCCCCACCTGAGGCCTAGCTCTTCCTAGGGCTGGGGCTGCTAGGGGCTGTCGGTGAGGTCGCTGTGCCTCCCTGCTCCGACGAGGCCTCCTAGGCATGACCCTGCTCCGCCTGCGCCGATGACTGGGATCGGGTCTCTCGGGTCAAAGTGGGCGGGGTCCCACCATGAGCACGATGGGAGGAGGACGAACCCCCGAGTCGAGGGAGTGCTCGACCTTTCCCCTTGCTGGCGCTCCAAGGCCGTAGTCGCCGGCTGAGGGGCGCACTGCTCCAACGCACCTTCTTGCACCAGAAGACGGTTAGTACGGGAGGGACCAGATAGAAGGGGCTCGAGACGTCCGGCCACCCCTTCAACATCATCATCATCACCATCATCATCTCCTCATCTCCATCATCCTCGAAGGGAGACTCCTCCTCAGGGAGCCCATCGCGCCTCTGCTGCGCACGGTGCTTCTCGCGCTTTTCACGCTCCCGGAGCTTCTTGTCCTTTTTCTTCCTTTCCTCATCATTGTGCCTCTTTTCTTGCTGGGTGTCAAAGCGTCTCACCTGATGATCAGGAGCATCCTCCCACAATAGGGGCCTCGATCTCTGGAAGTCGATTCTTCCCTGCACGAAAACATTCGGTCGCAAGGACAAGAGTAAGGAAAAAAGGGGACGAAACGTAAAAGTGAAAGGCATGGGTCGAGGCACTCACCAGGTCGAGGCACCCCTCCTCCAGCCGCATGGGGAGGCAGTTGACGTCCTCTGCCCTGAACGAACCCACAACCATCCCTTTCACCCACGCGACAATCTCCGCGGTGGGTATCTCCTTGCTGGACATCCGGCACCTCTCAAGCACTTCGGGCGCCACCGCGGGGAGCATCTCGTCCAACCACAGCAGATGCTCCATCAAGGGGAGCACCCGTCGACTGTGGAAGGCCGAGACCACCATGCCCGCTGTCAAGCTCGCCTCTCGAAGTGTCCTCATCGTGGCGGCGAGGGGTTGAAGTCGATGTTGGAGATCCCCCGTCACACCGTGAAGCCAGTAGAATGGCCGCTCGGTGATGAGCCGCCTGGTGTACGGCTGGAAGTAGCCTCCATCATTGCGGAGGTAGAACCATTGCTCGTCCCACCGAGAGTGATCAGACATCAACCCGGTGGGGATGTACTCGCACGGCACCTCTGATTTGCCTATCTTCAGCATGAAGTTGAGGCAGCCCGCTCTGACAATCCGCCTCACGCCTGACCCCACCGGAGAGGTGAACCACTCCCCCTTGTAGAGATGGAGCCACAGCTCCCAATGGGGTGCCATCCCCAAGTAGCTCTCGTAGACGGCTGCGAAGATGGTGGTGTTGGAGATGGCGTTGGGGGAGAAGTGTTGGAGCTCGACGCTGTAAAAGTTCATCAGCCCCCGGATGAACTCGCTCGGGGGCGCTCCGAGCCCGTGCCGGTGGTACATGAGGAAGCTCACCACGTAGCCCTCCGGCGGGTTTGGCTCGAGGTGGCTCTTCGGCGGCACGATCCACTCCAGCCAAGTTGAATTGGTGACGGGGCGGAGGAGTCCTTCCCTCACCAACTCGTTCAGCCTCTGTCGCGTCACGGTCGACGGACGCCAGGGTTCGGCAGGCTGGAAGATGGGGGTCATGGCAGTAGTAGCGGCACGGATCTGTTCGAAGGAGTCCTCCGACTCCTCTGAGGCCTCGGGGGCTACCCCCACAGGGAACGCTCGCACGCCCCCATGAAAAAATCTGAGCCACACTTCGCTCCCAGTTCCTGACCCCCTGCCTATAACACCCTGATTTTTGAACTTTAAAATTTAAATGAATTTGATTTTTATTTTGGCATAGATGTTTTAAATTCATAGGACAATTATCAAAGTTTTGTGAATTACTTTAAAATGAGTAGCACGTTAGAAAACCCAGCATTGTTGCATTTATGCTGCTGCATAAGTTTTCGGTTGACTTGTTTGAGCTCTTTGTGTCATCCCTGTTGTGTTTCAGGGTTTTGCATTATGCTCTAACTTGTCCCCACTAACCCTATACTAGCAAGACCTAGTTTAACTAGCCCAGGCCAGTCCCTAGAGGGTCCTGGCCGACCCTAGCATCTCCTGGCCAAGTTTGGCCAGCCATGGCCAGCCATGGCCAGGCCTAGCAGCTGCAACACTGGCCATAGCCGGCCAGCAACGGCCACGGCCGGCCACGGCCAGCCCGGCCAGCGAGCCAGGCCGCGCCGCGCAGCCCAGGGCCCGCGCGCCAGCAGGCCACGCGCCCGCGTAGGCCGGCCCAGCCACCAGCCGCAGCGTGCGGCGCCGCCTTGATGGGCCGAGCGGCCCAACAGGCCGCGGCACCGCCGCGCCGCGCGCACGCCTCCTGCGTCGCTGACGTCAGCCCGACGCCTGCAGCTTGCGCCAGCGCTCGCGTCACCACACCCACGGCCGCTGACAGGTGGGGCCCACAAGGGTGGGGCCCACCCGCACAGTGTCGTCTCCCTCACGGAGACGGACACCGGCTCGGTGTCGGGCGCAGCCCGAGCCGCCCGCGCGTCGCACGAGCGTGCGACCCAAGGACCACTGGGCCGTATAAAGCCGGTCGACCGCCTCTCCGCGCCGCCTCTCCAAACCCTAGCCGCCACCGTGCCTTCCGTTCCACCGCTTTCTCGTAACCCTAGGTCGCCGTCGCCGCTCGGAGCTTCGTCCGCCGCCGTCGACCTCCGTCACCGGCCAGTTCTCGCCGTCAAGAACCACCTCACCGGCTTCGCCTTGAGGTGAGATGCCCGTCGGTGCACTCGGCACCCCTTCCCGTGCCCCGCAGCGCTCGCCTGCCGCGAGACCACCGCCAGCCATGGCGCCGCCGCACGAACCGCTGCCTCCGGTCCTCCTCCACCACCATTGACCCTGCAGCCGAGCCCGCGAGACCGAGCCCGTTACCCCGGTGCTCTCCATGTCCCAAACCGACCACCGGAGCTCCGTTCCGGCTAGCTCCGGCGAGCGCGCCGCTGTCTCGGCGCCGCTCCGATGACCCTGCGCCGTCGGGTGATTGCCAGCCGTCGGATCTAAGTCGAGCGGCTCAGATCGGCCGCTGACCAGCCGTGGACCGGGGGTCAACCCGGCCACGTCACCTGCTGAGGTGTCAGCCACGTGGCTGCCACGCAGGCGCCACGTCAGCGCCACGTGTACACTGACCGCGTCAACGCGGTCAGGCCGCCGACAGTCTTAGCAATTTTGCAGAAAAGCCCCTGTTGTTTTCTGTAGTTACAATGTAGTCCTGCGTAGTTCAAAAATAATTAGATTATAGTCCTGTTTTCTGCAGATTAGCGCCTAACCTTGTATAGGCCATAACTTTCACGTTTTAACTCCAATTTTAGCAAACTTATACTTTTTGGAATCGTCTCGACGAGTAGAACAGTTT
>CM041645.1:33355425-33380319 GCA_023333625.1 Bothriochloa decipiens
TAATAAAGGGTTGGGTGTTTCAACCAAGTTGATTAGAGAATAGGTTGCAATAAGATAAATCTTAATTGTTAACATTAAAATGCTACTGCAGTCTACCTTTTAGCTTTACCTTGTACTAGCCTTGCATGTCATTACTTTCCGTCTGTACTTGCTGAGTTTCGACATGGAACTCACCCTTGCTATTTCCCAACCAAAGGATGCTCGAGTGATGACTCGGATGGTGATTTTCCTGAGAACTATCCGGGATGCTAGGCGTCGTGATGCTGCCGTCGACCTTCCTGTGGCGAGATGGAGTCGCTACGTCTACGTCGTTTAGTTGTTATTCGCTTTGGACGATGTTATTTATATTCCTCTTTACTTTGATGACAATTATGTAATAATGGTACGATGTAATCGTTATACTATGTTTTATTCGAACGCTGTGCTTTTGAACCATGTAATTTGTCGCTCATGTGTGTAAATTGTTCCTGGCGCACATGAATTTTGGGCCTTGGTTTCATTCCTCTGAAATCAGGGTGTGACACTGCCCGAGTGCCAGCACTCGTGCAGAGGCTCAGGGGCTACTATCGGTTACCTAGGAAAGGGGTACCCTAAGCCCTCGTTTAAATGGGCAGATCCCCGAAGTCAGCAACGCAAGCCCTCCAATGACATCCCTCATCACCGCTCAGAGATCCACAAACTAAAGCATGGTGGACCAGCCCACGAATGGGTGTCGACAGCCCAAAGCCACAACCTGCTCGACGGACCACCGTACGGACCGAGACTGTACTCTCGAGGGTACGACTCGGGCGACCCCTCGAGGACGAAACTCCGCCTGGGCGAACGGGCCGGCCTCGAGGATGGAACTTTGCCCACGCAAATGGGCATCCCTCGAGCATGGTAAAACTCTTGGCTACCTACTCCTGGTATGGATCCAAGCACATTCAATGCATTTTACCTGCTCCCGCCTAACCGTATATCCACAGTTACCTAAAACAGCCGCGGGTATGGCAGTGAAATCCTGCTTTTACTACCCATACCCTGGAATCCCGTGGATCATACCTCCCTGCCATGCCATACCGAGCACTGTGCCCCATCCGGCACCCCCTCGAGAGGCATATTCCCTGCATATCCCGAGATTTGAACTTATCCAATGAGCCTCGACCCCCTCGACTCGAGCCCCTCGTCTCGACCCAAGGTCTCGACCGTCGCCCCTCGACACCGTCACGCCGACCCTCAAGCGGGACTTCAACGACTTTGGTCAACACTTCAACAACTACCGATGTGATGGCCATAGGGCTTCCCATACCGACGTACGCCTCTACAGTGGCACCGACATGATCGGCATCAACGTCATATGTCACCAACCATGTGAGCCCCAAAAACATGTACTCCTGTGCCCCTCCTTCGCCTATAAAAGGAGGAGCCAGGACTTTAGCTAGAAGAGAGATCAGAGAGCTTCATACACTAAGGCTTAGATCATAGAACAACACTGTGAGACAGTGTAGAGAGCTAGGCGCCCGAAACGCTCGAGCTCAAGCCCACACTTCTCACACTCGCTTGTATTTACCCCTGTACTAGCGCTTCGGTGCAAGATAACACGAACTATCCTCCCCCCGCTGGACGTAGGGCCTTCTTTGCCCAAACCAGGATAAATCGCTATGTCCTTCTTGCATCACCCACCGGATTAAGGGAGCACGCAATTACGAATTTACTCGTTGGTGTTGACCCCCGGGGTCGAAACACTGACACCGATCATACCTTCGGAGTTTCCACCACCAAAAATCATCAAAGTCCCTTCGTGGTCGCTTCAGCCTAAAACTGACCCAGTCCTTCCTTGACACGAAAAAGTCCTGCCAATTCATCATCAGCGAAACTATACTAAGCACTTCACGCACTGGCCCTGGATCAACCTATGCAGCGAAGGCATACAATCAGTCCTTGTCAAAAAGCAGGCTCCGACCAAAGCAACAAAGCAAAGAAACACCAACACCGTGAGCAACCATCGAAGAGCATCACACAAAGCAGTAGAAAGTGCTAGGAACAGAAACAAGCTCTGCTAAAAGCCCAATCCAAACCGTTCACACAGTCTAAAAAATGTCTTACAGCATCCCACAACTTAACTAGACAAAATCATCACAATACGAAGTCTGTTCCAACCCCCGCCACCCAAAAACTTTGCACCCCAGCTCACCACTCAAACCTCCTCAGTCGCAGCCCGGTCACTCGTATGAACCTATTCCTCGGCGTCTGCCGAGCCCTCGTTCATGACCTCAACGGCGGCCTCGATAGGAGCTTCAGGTGCATCCACCCCAGCGGAGCTAGGAATTGACCCTTAGTCACCCCTCGTCGCTGTAGTGGTTGTCATCGCATTGGTCGCACCATCGTCAGCCATGAGCCCCTCCACTACAGTAGCACCCGCACATGCCTGCACGGCACAACCAAAAAGTTAATCATCGTCACACTCCATCGCACAAACAGTAGAGACCCAGATACAAAAGAAAACCCAAAGATAGCACCCCCGCACAGCTTACCTTGTCAGTCACCGCAGCTGCTTCCTCATAGGCAAGCACTTTGCCACCTTCATACATGAACTTCGAAAGGACGCACACGGCGGCATTACCACACACCGCGTCCTTCTTTGAAGCCCAGACTTCATCGATCGAAGGGTACGCAAAGTCATCCGAGGGAAGCTTTTTCAGGTGCTTGCAGTGCAACTTCCTCAGGGTGCATGCAGTAGCCAGACCCCCACAGTAAGCCCCATACTCCATCAGCTCGTCGAAGACCTAGGGCAGCAGAGCTCCACCTAAAGCCGCCCCCGATAGTTGTCAATCGAAGGCTCCGCGGGCAGATCACCACTAGGAGTCCCTCCAGCACTCTCTAACACCCCGTCAAGCCTAGTCTTCACCTCCGCCATCTGAGCAGCTAACGAGGCAATCATCACAGCCTCATGGCTCTCGACATCTTTCGCTCTTCTCTTCATTTTAGCCTCACGACCCTCAGCATCCTTTGCCCTTTTCTTTACTTCATCGGGCTCCAACTTCTAACACCTCAGCGATGTCGACAGATCCACATTTCGGTTAATCGCTTCCTGCATGTCATTATTCGCCTTTTGGACATTCTCCCAAAGCTTTGCAACATCTGACTTATAAACACCAAGTTCCGCTTCGAGCTCATGGTTTTTTGGGTCAAGTTCTAGTTCTGCACCTCAAGCTCCACCAGCTTCCTGCTAAACTCCTCCTCCTAGGCTTCGCACTGACGACGCACAGTGCGTGACAGCAACAAGGCCTCAATCCGCTTCACCTCTGTGTCAAGCATGTTGTCCCTCCGTTGCTGATTGTCCAGGCACACCTCCGCCTCTGGCAGGCTAATCCATCCAAACACAGGAACTAAGAACCTTCGCTCCTCCTCGGTGCCAATCAGCTGAAAGCTCCACAGATCCGCACTGGTGTACAGGTGCGCCATCGGGTCCTTAACACCAGCACGCTGAGCGTAATACGGCAACGCGCTTAGTGCCTCTTCGCCAAGAGGATTGCTTGCCGCCCATATCTCCAGTAGCAGTGGAATCCAGCCAGATCTCCTCACTTGGCCCAAATATGAATGCCCACATAGTCCAATGGCTCCATCCTCCCCAGGGTCGCCGGCTCCAACACCAGCACCCGAGGCTCTGCGGTGACTTCCTGTGAAGAGACCTCCGCCTGGACGTCTGTCACCTCCTGATCCACAGCCGAAGACGACCTCCCAGAAGAGCTCTCGTCGCCACTACCCCCCGTCCTTCCCTCATCGTCGCTTAGGGGGACAGGTGCCAGCTCCACCCACACCCCACTAGCCATCTGAAGCGGAGCGGAGCGACCACCACCACCAGCACCCCAACCTCCGCAGCATCCACCCCTCACAAGCAATGGAGGTCAAACGGTCCCCTGGGCCCGAGCCGTAGATGTGGTCGTTAGAGCCAGAACCGCAGGCGTCACCGTAGACGTCACTGCAGCCAGTGTCAAAGTGACGGTAGCCACCATGGTGCTGAGATCCACATCACCGCCACCTCCGTCTGAGTTCTTGTGCTGCTTGGACACTGGCACCTGCGGCCGACTCCTCAAACCTTCGCGGCCCGCACCATCACTAGCCGACACTTCTCCCGACACTGACTCCGTCGGCTTCCTCTTCCCTCCCTCCTTATCCACAACATGTACTCCATAGCTAATCCCAAGAATATCAAAAACCTGGTTCACCCAGGTGACATCCAAAAGCTTCCCTCATATCTTGTCTAGCTCAATGTCATCCAGTTTACCCACCAGCTCATTAACCTCCGCAACCACAACAACATAGACCTTCTTTAGACCCTCCGCTTCAGTAGCCGCAACATTCAACACCTCCGCCCAGGCGCCACGCACATCAACACTCAGCGCCTTCAGCCTCCTATACCCCAATTTCATACGAAGTGTCCCCTTCCTTCACAAGACCGTCCCAGCTTTGACCAACCGACAATGGCACAAACTTCGCATAGTGATACTCCTCGAACAAGTCCTGGGTCGCAACACGCCGAGAAAGTCACACATCGCATCCTCGCAGCAACGAGATCCAACATCCTCCGCCGCCTCCACAGTCACCTCTGAAAATGGGGCCAAAATCGCCCACCAAACCTCTGCCATCGGCCAGCTTGTAGTAGAACCACCGCTCATGCCAGCCACTCATCCACTTGTTCTTCTGCACTGGCACTAGAACCATCGCAGAGGTACGATGACAGAATGTGTACATCCCAAATTGGCCTTCCTCAGTGACCTCGCCCGCATCCGTCTTCACCTTCCTTGTATGCTTTTGGGTATGCATACGGTGCAACTTGACGAAGTCTTCGACTGTCGGCTCCATCCCATGTGAGCGACAACCTCACACAAATACACACAGTTTTGGAAAATTGTTCGACGTCTGTTGATGGAATTGGATGCCGAACCTCCGCAGCACCTGCACCAGTAACGGCAGTGGGGGAAACCAGAGTCCCACCTCAAAGAAGCCCTCGAATACCACCACGTCATCATCATGAGGAAGCGGAGTCACCCCATCTTCGCTCGCATGCGCTCGGCTCTGCTCTAGTCAACCACAAGCAACGAAAAGGTCCAGATCTTCATCCTTCACACCACTCTCCCCAAACTCATACACCGGGATGGTGTTCACTGCACCCATCGCCGCCTTAACCATCGCCACCCCACCTTCGAACAGTGAGCTCTGCACAACCTTCGTAGTAAACCCTCACACCCAACTCAAGCAACCTTCGCGATCAAGAGAATTAGGGCAACAACTCTCCCAGGGTAAACGCGCAAAGGCCAGTAGAAGTCCCTTTCACCCATCCCGTCTATTTATAGGCTAGGGCCATTCACCGTGGTAACTCCCCCGCCCGCATCTCAAGGAAACCCATATCAACGACCTCCCGCTATCCACGCAAGCCCTAATGGTCGCATCACTAAACAGAGCACAAGCCCAATCCAAGCCTAATAAGCAAACCTATCATTTAGAAGGCCCAACTCTCACGGGCCGCAAGCAACACTGGGGCATCGCTGCTGGGCCAAGACCTCCAGAACAAAGGAAGCAGCGAAGGTCCAAACCTCCGCCACCTGTGCCTTCCCCGGTCGAACAAAAGAATACAATAGAGGGGTTTACATAAATGTTACATCGCCACATGGCGGAATCATCAGTGTCTAGCATCCAGAATAGCGATGTAAGTAGAGGGATATCGCAAAAGCAACGTCTTGCACCGTCTTGAGTGTAGGCACGAGACCATCTAATCCTTGAGCCCCTCGTCGCCGTAGGCGTAGTCAGGATCACCTGCCAAATAAGTTTCAGTACGATTTGTACTGGCCACCGGCTCCCACCCTATGCTTTGCTTATGCTTTGTGGTAGGTGAATGCAAATGGATATAATCAAGAGACCTATTATTTGGCTATAGTTTCCTATGCAAATATCATCAATATTATATAGTAATTGTTCATCAAGTTTTAATCCATTCCCATCCCACAACACCATACCACCAACCATCATCCTCTCAGCCCACTCAACAACCACACTCACACATGGTGGCAATGGACAACTCCCTCTCATCCATGCCTAATTAGCCATCGTGCCGTAGGGTAACAACAACAACATCACTCAGGGGGAGGTAGAAGGGACTCATCTCACTACCCAAGAGAAGCGTGGCTCATGGGATAGCCATACCAAGGCTGTGGACTATATATAGATTTGAATCAACTCTGCAGAGTGTGTATACCTATAACCGGCTAATGCTGACCATCCACAAGATAACCATCATTAGCCCGCGAACGCCTAGGCTGATAGCAAAATGACCATCTAATATGGCAGTTCCACCCTACCACTCAACCTTGGGACACCCCAAGTCCTGCCTGTAGTGGCTGAGAATGTGAAGTCATGTTCCTGCTCTCTGAGGGGCCGAGGCTCGAAAGAGGACACATGAACGTCTTGGAAGGGTGTGGGGTTCCACCCGTACCTTCCTGCACTGCATACTCCGAGTAGTAGTGGCACCACCCTAGGTAGCTAAAATCATCCGTCCCCGGTTCATCTAGGGCGAGTGGTGTGAACGAAGGGGTCCATGGTTCCGGTCCTTAAGAGAAAACAGGTCCTAGAGGGAACCAGACAGGATATCTCCTCAAAACAGTGCCCCAAGTACTCAGATCACAGGGGTGCCTAGGTCGCACCCCATCGGCAAGACTCCCTCCAAAAGCTCATCATAGATCCTGTCCAGTCGACTCAAACCTCACCAGACAACCCTCCCACGTTATATTACCCAGAGACACCCATACATACACCAAATCCGGCATCCCGAGCCGAATCCACCCAAGTCCACCATCCGCATCATATCTCCAAATACAATGCAAGTGGAGTATAGGTAGCAAGTAACAAGCACTGCATGGTGTGTCTATCCTATAAGCAGGTGAGCAGGGTGAAGGTTACAACAAGGAATAGGCATACAAGTATCTACCATGCAATCCTAACATAGCATATCATAGCATTATTGCAAAAGTAGAGCACTAGCATTCTATTATGTTGCATGCATAATAGGATCTTGAGGTTGGGTGGGATGTGGCAAGTCCTTGGCGTGCTCCTAGTCCTCCTCCTTGAACAACTCCTTCGTAGGATCTGAAAATGAGACATAATGGTCATGAGAGCGACCCCTATAGATCAATCACAAAGAACCAAAAGAAAACCAATAACTCTAAATGCAATCATACATAAGCCTATGATGTAGAGCTCATTTTTGTGAAAATTTGGACACTTGGTTCATATTTTTTGGAGATCGTATGAAGAAGTTATGAATTTTTAAAGTTTAAATCATTTTTTAAAAAAGAAAAGGGCTGACACGTGGCATGATCTGGTTGGTCCACATGGCACGTGGGTCCAGCTGATGTGGCGTAGTGCTGGCGTGTGTGCTGACGTCATGCTGACGTTAGCACTGGCAGGTGGGTCCGGCTGGTGCAGTCGCTGACATGTGGGGCCTACAGTCCTGGTCACTGACAAGTGGGACCCACGGTCAATGGTCAACATTGACCAGTCAACAGTCAACGATGACCGGGCCTCGACTGGGCCTCGGCAGGCCTGGGTAGGGCCGGATCTAGGCCGGGTTGGGCTGGCCCGGCCCGGACACATGTCAAGTGCTGGGGTGCGCCACGTGGCTCGCGTGGCTGATAGCGGGCCTGGTCCATGGCCTTTGTCCGTGTGGACTCGGTTCATGGTGGACCAAAGACAGAAGGGCTAGGTGGCTCCACCTGGTTGGCCCAGCGTGGCGCTGTGGGTCAGGTGGTGGACGCGGTGCACACACTGGGGAAAATCCCCTTCCCTCTACCTCGCGCGCGCGGCGGCTGGCACGGCATGTCGCCGGCGGCGAGTGACGACGCGTGGCTACGGCCAGCTTGGCTCGGCAGGCAAGCGGCTAAGGTGGCGCGGGGGTATGGCTAAGACGCTGGTGGGGTCGTGGTGGAGCTCGCGGGGCCCCGGCTTGTCGGTCCACGTGCTCCGGCGGCGGCTGGTGGCGAGGCCGCGGTTGCCTGGTGGCGCTAGCTATCCTTGCTTGCTATGGTAGCAGCTACGACAAAGGGGAAGTGGGGCAAGCACGTTGGTGGCTGTGTGGTGGGCTAGCGACGCTTCGGCTGGCCGGCTTGCGGGTCGCGATGGTGCCAGACGGAGGGTCCACGGCTGCAGGGCTCTAGGGCGTTCGAGAGGCAACGTTGGCATGCGCAATGGCTTCGCTAATCCAAGGTGGAAGCGGCGGTGAGGTCCAGGCGGGCGCTCGGGGCCTAGTCTGGCCAGCGCTTGTGCTGTGGCCATGTGAGGTGGCGGTGCTATGGCAGCAGGGTGCTACGGCACGCGGGATGCGAAGCTGGCATGCGCAACGGGTCTACGAGGTCACGGCGAACACGGAGAGCGCTATAATTTGGGTATAATGGCCTCCTAGACCCGTGGTCGACGGCAGCGGTGCCTAACGGTATTGGCGGTGGTGGAGCTCCGACGAGCATCGATAGGCACCACCTCCTTCCCTTCTTTTTGATTCGAGCGGCTTGGAGCTCGAAGGGTTATCTACCGCAGCTAAACGGAGGCTCGGCGAGGGCGTGCGCGGCTACGAGGCCACGGCACTGCTCCTACAGTCGTAGTTCGGGGAGAGCGAGGGAGGCAAAGCGGCGCGCCCTCACTGTGGTCCATGACAGCTCCAAGGAGTTGCCTAAATGACGTTCTAGATGATGGCGAACATGGCCATGGGGTTAATGAAGAGAAAGGTGGATGGAGGAGCGGGAATGGGCGCGATGAGCTAGGCGGCGGTCATAGACGCGAGCAGGGCATCCTCACCTTGAGTGGCCGCGTCATCAGCTGGTGAAGTTGCTGCTTCGGCTCGGGGCACAGGAAGGAGTGCGGCGGACGACGACGGAGACGTACTAGGGCTCCGGGTCCTCCTCCAATTGCGTGAGCAGCAACGGCAGCGGTGGCTCACGGTGCTCTGTTCTGGTACACTGGTGGCGGCTCTTTCCCCGCCCCTTGCTCCTCCACGGGCTCACGAGGGGTGGTGTGGGCATCACCAGGAAAGCTGCGTGCACTGGGAAACCCTAGGGGGGTCGGCGAGCTCCCATATATAGCCACGATGGCCGACGGCGAATGGTGGGGATGGCAGATGCCAATCGAGCGTTCATGACACGTCCTTGGCTAGGGTTAGGGTTGCGCGGTGCGTCCTGGCGGGACGGATGGCATCGCGAGGGCGCGAGCATGAGATGGATGGTGGAAGAACGGCCATGGCTTTTCTGGAAACAAGGATGGGACATCAAGCGGCCAGAAGTGGAAGGAGGTTGTGGCTGACAGGGCAGGCCCACATGGCAGCGGCAGCTGGCAACGCGTGGGCGTGTGGCGCTGGCAGGCCGCCCTGTTGGGCCGGCTGGCTACTTGGGCTGCGGGGCTACGAGTGGAGGCAGGTGCGTGGTGCTAGAGGCCTTGCTGGGCTGCTTGGCCAGCTGGGCCGGACACGCGGGGGAAGCGGGCGCGCGGGCAGCAGGCCAGATGGGCGGCGAGCGGGGGCAGGCAGGCCAGCTCGGTTGCAGGCTTGCTGGGCTGCGGCCATGGCCACTGTGGGCCATGCGGTGTGGGGAAGGCAGGCTAGCCTAGCTGCTAGACTGGGCCCCATGGTGGCTCTGGGCTGGTTCCCTTTTTCCATTCTCTCTTCTATTTTATTTGCTTTTCTATTTCTTTCCAAAGCTCCTAATCCAACCATGTCATGATCTTGTTAGCAAAAAGGTTAGTGACCATGACATGGGCACTAAGCTAGGTCTCCTAGGGTCTCATGGAGTTGTTGGAAGCCATGTCCAAGGTTAGTTGCACATAAACCTATACATATATATATGCGATAACAAATGTTGTTTGATTTTATTAATCATCACATAAGATCAATATGAGGAAAATCATACTCTTGTAATTAAAATACAAATGCCTCAACTATTATTAGGTGCTACTTGTGCAACTAGAGGATGGTTTCCTACATGACACTCACCAAACATTGGATACTTAAGAAAAAATTTTGATAGTTGCTATTTTTTATGTTTGGATTTTTAGGGTAGTTACAGTCCTACCCCCTTATGAGAATCTTGTCCTTGAGATTAAAGGTATAACCTCCTCTCAAATAGGTAGGGGGTAGAGCTTCCTTTAGTTCTTACTTCTTCTGAGTTGCTTCTTTTCTGGTGGAGACTCTCCATCGAACTTGCACGGTGGTGGACAAGTGCTTCTATTTTTCTTTAGGTCCCTTTTCAGGAGACGGATGGTGTACTTCCATGACGTGCTGAAGATCATATGCCTAATAGGGTATTGGTTGTTCTGGTAGTTCCAACACTTGTGTTGTTGTGACAAAGGAACACGGGTTGCTCTTCTACGAGTTGTCTGGGCAACTCTATCCTGCAGGCAATTTGCCAAAACTGTAGTGTTGGCCTTGTATGGTCCCTCATATCCTGGAGTTAGCTTTCTCATTTTTTGGGAAACTAGGTTTTCATGAAACAGTGGAGACCTTAAGGTAGACGGGGTTCTCAACTTCAAACTCAAGGTCCTTATGTCAGTTGTCAGGACAACTCTTCTGACGGTCTCTGTGAATGCCCTAGATCCTTTCGCACTTGGGTGATTTCTCCTTTGGCCTCGCTGTTGGTGGTAGGTCCAAGGGTGATCTCTTTTCTTCTTCTGTTAATAGACCAGGGTTGGTTCCTGAGTAGTCCTCCATACAAGGCCTCGAGCGATGACGTCTGGAGACTGATTTGGTACCTGTTATTGATTTAGAACTCAGCATGGAGTAAGCTTCTTTTGCAAAATGTTCATATTGGTAAGCACAAGCTCAAATCTTGTCTCCAAGGATCATATTCACCCTTTTCTATTGGTCCATTGATCTGAGGGTGGTAAGTGATGCGGTAGTCCTGATTGAGTCCCCATAGCTTCTCCCAAGCCTTCCCATCAATTGGACGTATACTGAGGTCCACAATCATATGCTATAATTTTAGGGGCTCCATGAAACTTGAGAAGGCTCTCTGACATACGAATCTGCTTGAAGTCCAACTCTGGTGTCACTCTTGATTGCTAACAAGGTGAGCCATTCTGGTTCAGGTGATTTTTTTTATTGCTCATATAGCAGGTTCTTCGGGGTTCTAGGATAACCCACGATGGATTCCATAGCCATGCTATCATGATTCCATTCAGACACCTCAAGTGGCTTGGAGATCCCATGCTCTGATTTGATGTGTCTGTATATGCTACTCTTTGCAGCATGTACTGCATCATCTGTCTTCATATCCTTCCACCAAGATTTCCTTTTCAAGACTGCATACTTCCTGGTGCTTCCAGGGTGGGCACGGTACTTGAAGTCATGCCCTTCTAATGGGGTCTCATTGTGCATGACAGGGTTGGAAAGTGCATAGATTCTGTCCTTGAGACAAAAGGTGCTTTACTTATCCTGACTTAACCCTGGGCACTTGTTGTGCTTCATGAGCTTATATATCCTCTTTGGGGTTGAGAAAACTTCTTTGCCTCCGGTGTGTCCATTCAGACTCTTTGGTATTTTTTGCAAGGTTGATCCTGGGGCAAGCCGTCTTGAAGAAGTTTTTGATGAATCGGTGGTGGTGACTGACCGTTTACATGAAACCCCTCACAGTGGTCACATTTTGCGGTTACTCCTACTTTTTCATTCTCTTCATGTTGGACAGGTCAATAGTTTATTCTGATAGCGTTGAGTACATGGCCTAGGAGAATTGACCTATTCAAGCCAGACTCATACTTGCTGAACTTGGCATAGAGCTGATGCTTCTGTATCTTCTCTAATATTATCCTTAGATGTTGTTCACATCTGGCGACATGAGTTTCCTGTGGTATTCTTCTTCATTGCTTCATCTAAGGTCAACTTGGTGAAGTACTTGGCATTATGCAGCCAATCTAGCAGGTCTCTATCCTTGGTAGGGGTACTTGTTCCTGATAGCATGACATCTTGTTTCCTTGTTTCCCTTTTGGCATAGAGGGTTGCATTCACCCAATTGGGCTTGCATCGATCCATGTGTTTGCTTGCAAAGATCTTTTCCAAACAATAAAGTATTGCTCATGCATTCTAGGGTAGCTGAATGAGCTTAGCTACTGGGGTATCCTAGAGTAGTGGTCCTTATACCCTACTTCTCCATGGGTGGAGGCATCAAAAAGGATTAGAACTGAGGGGATCCTCATATGGCAGTGTGCAGGTCAAAATCTTATGCAGAGTTGGTAGTAAGTGCATAAAAAGATGCAATACTAGATTTAAAACAAAAATCAAAGCGTTAACTCCAATTATAAGCACATACCTTGTTTTATGTCGGGGGTGTCCTTAGCAACTTGCTTGGCAACATGCCAACGGGCAGTTCTTCAAGCACTATGGTTCATGGCACTCATGGTGGCCTCTTCCTTGTAGGGATTCATTGCTGGTGTGGTGTAGTGCATCTCTGGGCAGTCAGCAATTCTGTGGCCCTGTTGGTCACATCCATAACAAGCGGTAGCCATGTCACTTGCAGATGCGGGTGTGACAGACTTTCTTTCTAGACAGTCGACAGCCTTATGGCCCTTTTGGCCACATCTGAAATAGGTTACTCCCTCGAGGGTGGTGGTGACTCTTGCTCTCTGATCTTCATTGTTAGGGACGTCTTCAGCAGAACTGTGCGTAAGTTGCCAGTGGGAAGCTCGCGCATCAATGCGAACCTTCTTTGCTGAACCTTGGGTCTTCTTAATAGGAATCATGACTAGTGATGCAATATCGACTTTGGCATAGTTGATGACTTTGTGGCCTAGTTGTTCGCATCCAAAGCAAACGAGAGGAACGCCACCTGTAGGTGTGGGTGCGGCAGTTCTCTCTCTTGGACAGACATGGATCTTGTGACCAGGATGGCCACATCCATAGCAGAAGAAAGGCACCTATATTGTAGGAGTGGCTGCAGTAACCTTCCATGTGTCAGAATGCTAAAGGGGGTGACTCTTGAAGGTGCTGCTTGTAGGGAGATCATGCATACGCGAACGTTGCTAGACCGGGTTGTGATATGATTCCTCAAGGTGACGCTTCCTATGGACGAGCATGCCTGTCTTTGGATGGGTCTTCTCTGACCTCATTTCCACGTTGATGGCTTCTTCGAGGGTGTGGCAAGTCCTCCTTGCGATAGCAAGGTGGTGGGGAACCTTCAATCCCCGGGTGAAGTAATACACCTTGTCCTTCTCGGTGGCCACACTTTCAGGGTGCACATGGCGCATCAGGCAAAAGAAGCGAGTAGCATACCTGTGGACTATATCTTTTCCTTGCTTGTTGCCTCGAAACTCTTCTACTAGAGTCTCTTCTACTTCTACTGGCACATGACGCTCATAGAAGGCCTTAATGAACTCTTCCCATGAGATGTTGGCGAGATCTTGGTGAGCAGTGCTGAATCTAGTCCACCATGCTAGGGTGTTACCCCTGAAGTGGTGGGCTATAATCTTGACCTGATCCTCCTTGGTGTAGATGGTTGATCTCAGCCACTCAGTCATGTCATATAGCCAATCCATGGTAGTGATAGGCTCATTGATGGGACCATTGAAGGTAGGAAGCTCTAGCCAGAGTGCACTAGACAACTTCTGCTAGAATTCTTCAGTCAAGTTTCCTAGGAGGCGAGTCTACTGAGCCATCACCCTAGCCAAAAGTGGTGGGGGTGGTGGAGAATGCTCCTTAATATGGATCCTAACCGTTGGCAAAGTGATGATCCGAAATTCTTTCTTCTCTGGGTTGAATCCAATGGGGGTCCTGTGTCCCATGTAGCTATGACTACCACCGTGTCCATGGCCCATGGCGGGCCCTGGGAGTGGTGCATGGTGGCTCAGATGTGCTGAACGGTGGGCAGACATCGTGCTTCAAGATCACCAGACTTAGGAACAGGTGCGAGTGATATGAGTTATTATCAACTTTAGCTTAAGTAATTTAAGCTGATTTAATTAATTTAAAACATTTTATCTATCCAACACCCATTCAAAGAAGTAATGAAAATCCATAAGACGTGATAAGATGCAAGCATCCATTACATCAAGTTTGTTACAAGGCGATGTCTCTAGTAGCTACACTAGAGGACTCGCGAGAATTTCCACACTACGCGTAGGTAGGCTTCAAACAAGGGGGCAATCTACTCTACTTTAGAAGTGAGTCTTCTCAGCCATTGTGGGGTTGTCTTCGGCTTAGCTACTCTGCGTCAGCAGTGAATCACTGCTCGGAAGTCAAACCTAGTGGCAAGAGAGGGAAGGAACTAGCAGCCATCTCCTGGAGCTGTGCATTGGTCCTGAACATTCTTCGCACATGCCTCCGGGCCTCTTCCCACTCTGGGGTAGGTTCTACCGAAGGTACGGGGCAGGCCTCCAGGTTGAGACTAGTGGACCTCATTTTGAACTTCTCGGCGCGGGGCACCTTGCCGCAGTGAGCAGGTAGCTGCATCTGCACCTTCCAGTACTGTCGGATACGGCGTGCATCGGACTGCTTCCACTTCTCTTATACAGTCTTCACAACATCACGTAGATATGCACAAGCCTTAATGTACTTGGCAAGGTGTACCATGTTGGTCTAGCTTGACTTCTTTATCTTGGCTAATTCTTCCTCTTGGGCCTTCACCCTCTTCTCTAACTCAGAGACCTGATGCTTGTAGAAGCGCTTGTCACCCTCCAATAGCATGATAATCTTATCCCGTATGAGTTTGTGTCTTCCCATACTCTTGAGTGCAACATCATCCTCCTTAGCCCAAATGCTCATGGCCTCGGTCCAATGTTCCCTGTCATCCTTGAAAGGGTCAAGAGCTCAGGGCAATAGGCAAAGTGGTCCTGTCTTGAGCAGCTCATAGGTGTCTCTCATCACTACATGAAGGACGGCGCGTGCTGCAAGCTGTGCGGCATAGGTGACGGTACGTTCTACCTCATGGACGGCGAAGGTCTTCAGTGCGGGCATCTCTTCGCACCCGGTAATCCAAATACTCACCGCATAGCACTCTTCTGATCTGTTGGGTTCATTCTTGCGATAGCAAGTCCAGCTGTAGTTCTGCTTGGGGACGCCAAGTAGCTAGAGTGTCTCACATAGGATTTGAGCATAGTCTTGCTACTTATCTCTATCAAAGGGGACCTCTACAAAGGTTGCCATCTACATTCAGAACCAAGAAAGAAAATGAGAAGGTAAGTGAGAAAGGAGGTGAGCCAAGCATAAAAGCGCTATGCAAGGTCGGTATATAATTCTATCGTCCAATCCTATGGGTCTCGTCCTAGGGTCAAGTATGACTCTGATACCAACTGAAACATCCTTAATTTTCCATGAAGGGAAATACACAGAATGAAGGATATAATGATAGCCCAGGAGGTCAAATCATCAATTATCTGATAACAGTTGATTATAAAGATGTACATCGAATAAAAGAATACACGTGGCAGCAATGGACAACTCCCTCACATCCATGCCTAATCAGCCATCATGTCGTAGGGTAACAACAACAACATCACACAGGGGAAGGTAGAAGGGACTCATCTGACTACCCAAGAGAAGCATGGGTCACGGGATAGCCATACCGAGGCTACAGACTATATACAGATTCGAATCAACTTTGCAGAGTGTGTACACCTATAACCAGCTAACGCTGACCATCCACAAGATAACCATCATTAGCACTCATGAAAGCCTAGGCTGATAGCAAAATGACCATCTAACTATGGCGGTTCCACCCTACCTCTCAACCCTAGGAGACCCCAAGTCTTTCCTGGAGTGGCTGAGAATGTGAAGTCATGTTCCTGCTCTCTGAGGGGCCGAGGCTCGGAGAGGACACATGAATGTCTCAGAAGGGTGTGGGGTTCCACCCGTACCTTCCTACACTGCATACTCCGAGTAGTAGTGGCTCCGCCCTAGGTAGCTGAAATCATCCATCCCCGGTTCATCTGGGGCGAGTGATGCGTATGAAGGGGTCCGTGGTTCCGGTCCTCAAGAGACAATAGGTCCTAGGGGAACCAAACAGGATATCTCCTCAAAATAGGGCCATCAGTGCCCTCTGCCTCAACCGCATCTCACTCCAAGGGCCTCGTTCCATGAAGGCTCTCGACCCTGGGATCTCCTCAAGTCACCATGTACCCGCCACAAGTACTCAAATCACAGGGGTGCCCAGGTCGCACCCCCTCAGCAAGACTCGCTCCGAAAGCTCATTGTAGATCCTGTCCAGTTGACTCAACCCTTACCAGACAACCCTCCCATGTTATATTACCCAGAGACACCCATACATACACCAAATCCAGCATCCCGAGCCGAATCCAACCAAGTCCACCATCTGCATCATATCTCCAAATATATTGCAAGTGGAGTATAGGTAGCAAGTAACAAGCAATGCATGGCATGTCTATCCTATAAGCAGGTGAGCAGGGTGAAGGTTACAACAAGGAATAGGCATACAAGTATCTACCATGCAATCCTAACATAGCATATCATAGCATTATTGCAAAAGTAGAGCACTAGCATTCTATTATGTTGCATGCGTAATAGGATCTACGAGGTTGGGTGGGATGTGGCACCTGAATAGCTGTCACTCAAGTCCTCCCTCAAGTCCTTGGCGTGCTCCTAGTCCTCCTCCTCGAACAACTCCTTCATAGGATCTGAAAATGAGACATAATGGTCGCGGGAGCGACCCCTATAGATCAATCACAAAGAATCAAATGAAAAACAATAACTCCAAATGTAATCATACATAAGCCTATGACGTAGAGCTCATTTTTATAAAAATTTGGACACTTGGTTGATATTTTTCGGAGATCGTATGAAGAAGTTATGAATTTTCAATGTTTAAATCATTTTCTAAAAAAGAAAAAGGGCTGACACGTGGCATGATCTGGTTGGTCCATGTGGCAGGTGGGTCCAGCTGATGTGGCACAGTGTTGGGATGTGTGCTGACGTCAGCACTGGCAGGTGGGTTCGGCTGGTGCAGTCGCTGACATGTGGGGCCCACAGTACTGGTCACTGATAGGTGGAACCCATAGTCAACGGTTAACATTGACCAGTCAACGATCAACAACGATCGGGCCTCAACCGAGCCTCGGCGGGCCTGGGTAGGGCCGGATCTAGGCCAGGATGGGCCGACCCGACCCGGACACGTGTCAAGTCCTGCGGTGCGCCACGTGGCTCGCTGGGCCGATAACGGGCCTGGTCCACGGCCTCTGTCTGCGTGGACTCAGTCCAGGGTGGACCAAAGACAGAAGGGCTAGGTGGCTCCACCTGGTTGGCCCAGCGTGGCACTTTGGGTCAGGCGGTGGACGCGGTGCACACACTGGGGAAAATCTCCTTCCCTCTGCCTCGCGCGCGCGGCGGCCGACATGGCATGTCGCCAACGGCGAGTGACGACGCGCGGCTGCGGTCGGCTTGGCTCAGTAGGCAAGCGAATAAGACGGCGCGGGGGTATGGCTAAGACGCTGGTGGGGTCACGGTGGCACTCGCGGGGCCCCGGCTTGCCGGTGCAGCACTCCGGTGGCGGCCAGCGGCGAGGCCGCGGTTGCGGGGCGGCATTGGCTGTCCTTGCTTGCTGGGGTAGTGGCTATGGTAAAGGGGAAGTGGGCCGAGCGCGTTGGTGGTTGCGCGGCAAGCTAGCGGCACTCCGGCTAGCCGGCTCGCGGATCGCGACAACGTCGGACGGCGGGTCCGCGGCTGTAGGGCTCTGGGGCGTTTGGGAGGCAACGTTAGCGGGCACAGCGGCTTCGCTAGGCCAAGATGGAGGCGACGGTGAGGTCCACGTGGGCGCTCGGGGCCTAGTCTGGCCAGCGCTCGTGCCGTGGCCGTGTGAGGTGGCGGCACTACGACAGCAGGGTGCTATGGCGCGCGGGATGCGAAGCTGGCATGCGCAATGGATCTACCAGGTCACGACGAACATGGAGAGCGCTATAATTTGGGTATTATGGCCTCCTAGACCGGCGGTCGACGGTGGCGGCGGTGAACGGCGTTGGCGGCGGCGGAGTTCCGACGAGCGTTGATTGGCACCACCTCCTTCCCTTGTTTCCAATTCGAGTGGCTTAGAGCTCGAAGGGCTATCTACCGTAGCTAAACGGAGGCTCGACGAGGGCGCGCACGGCTACGAGGACACGTCGGCGCTCCGACGGCCAGAGTCCGGGGAGACCGAGGGTGGCAAAACGGTGCGCCCTCACTGTGGCCCATGTCGGCTCCAAGGAGTTGCCTAAACGAGTTCTAGACGATGGTGAACACGGCCATGGGTTAATGAAGAGAAAGGTGGATGGAGGAGCGGGAACGGACACGTTGAGCTAGGCGGCGGTCATGGACGCGAGCAGGGCTTCCTCACCTCGGGTGGCCACGTCGTCGGCTGGTGAAGTGGCTGCTTCGGCTCGGGGCAGAGGACGGAGTGCAGCGGACGACGATGGAGATGTACCAGGGCTCCGGGTCCTCCTCTAGTGGTGTGAGTAGTAATGGCAGTGGTGGCTCATGGCGCTCTGCTCCGGTACACCGGCGGCGGCTCTTTCCCCGCCCCTTGCTCCTCCACGGGCTCACGATGGGTGGTGCGGGTGTCTCTAGGAAAACTGCGTGCACTGGGAAACCCTAGGGGGTCAGCGAGCTCCCATATATAGCCATGGTGGCCGACGGCAGACGGTGGGGATGGCAGATGCCAATCGAGTGGTCTTGGCGCGTCCTTGGCTAGGGTTACGGTTGCGCGGCGTGGCATGGTGGGACGGACGGCATCATGAGGGCACGGGCGCGGGCATGAGACAGACGGTGTAAGAACGGCCATGGCTTTTCTAGAAACAAGGATGGGACGTCGGGCAGCCAGAAGTGGACGGAGGTTGCGGTTGACAGGGCAGGCCCACATGGCAGTGGCAGCGGCAGCTAGCAGCGCGCGGGCGCGTGGCGCTGGCAGGCCGCCCTGTTGGGCCGGCTGGCTACTTGGGCCCCAGGGTTGCGAGCGGAGGCGGGCACATGGTGCTGGCGGCCTTGCTGGCCTGCTTGGCCAGCTGGGCCGGCCACGCGGGGGAAGCGGGCGCGCGGGCAGCCGGCCAGATGGGCCGCGAGCGGGGGCAGGCAGGCCAGCGCAGTTGCAGGCTTGCTGGGCCGTGGCCATGGCCACTGTGGGCCATGCGATGTGGGGAAGGCAGGCCAGCCTAGCTGCTGGACTGGGCCGCACGGTGGTTCCGGGCTGGTTCCCTTTTCCATTTTCTCTTCTATTTTATTTGCTTTTCTATTTCTTTCCAGAGCTTCTAATCCAACCATGTCATGATCTTGTTAGCAAAAAGGTTAGTGACCATGACATGGGCACTAAGCTAGGTCTCCTAGGGTCTCATGGAGTTGTTGGAAGCCATGTCTATGGTTAGTTGCACGTAAGCCTATACATATATATATGCGATAACAAATGTTGTTTGATTTTATTAATCATCACATAAAATCAATAAGAGAAAAATCATACTATTGTAATTAAACTGCAAATGCCTTAACTATTATTAGGTGCTACTTGTGCAACTTGTGGATGGTTTTCTACGTAACACTCACCAAACATTGGATACTTAAGAAAAAGTTTTGATAGTTGGTATTTTTGGTGTTTGGATTTTTAGGGTTGTTACAGGGGCAGGTGCATATACCAACAACTATTCCATTAAAAAAGGAATTGTTATGATCCAGCATGTTAAGATAAAAGGTAGCAACAGATTTGGAGAATAAAATCTTGCAAAGCGACACCCCCAAAAATGACACAGTGGCATTGATCTACTTTGTTGGGTGATAAGGAAATTCGTCCAACTACTTTTCTTTGCAACATTTTGTGACTTGGTTTGACTATGATGGCTATGCTTAGGGAGTGAGTGCCATGTTAGTGCTAACTATAATTCTGTCCGGGGGATTAATCTATAATTTCTAGCAGTGGTATTCGAGTGTACAGCAGTGGTTTTCAGCTGTATTGCCTTTTTAATTATGCCTCCTATACTTATCCGTACTGATCTAGTCACTTCTCTGTAAATAGATTGAGAGAGAAGCTTCTGTCTAGAGGACTTGACTCTCTGATGCATAGCAACCTAGATTTTGTAGGCCTTGGAGTTTGCCTGCTCATTTGTGCTAACTGGCAGTGCTGACAAGTATCTATTGCTTAAAAAAACCAAGAAATTTTAGATGTTTATATTTCTTATAGGTTCACTGAAGCCAGCTTACTAAATTCACTTTGTGGATCATGAATATTCTTGCTGTTTGCTGGATCATGTGTGTCTATCCATGCGTGTGTATTAACCGGAAATTGTTGTAGCAGCAATAATTCAAGTGTTTTTTTTTCTTAACACAATTACATTTTCTATTACCTGTAAATCTCACCAGCACCACTTAGATTAGGGGAAGGTGAACCTCCGCCTTCTTGGGATCTAGTATCAACTCCTTCTTGGGATCCGGTACCAACCCCATAAGGTACTCCAACACTTCCTAGATATCTATATGATATGGTTAATAATATTTAGCTTATATATGGCTATATTTATATATGATTAATAATATTTAGCTTGTAATAAGTGAATAGGCTTGTGTAACATTTGATAGCAATGGTTGCAAAAGGCTCTCCGAAGCTCACTTTGATTGCAAGGGCGTCACCAAAGTCACACAGGTTCATGGCTCCAAGTGGTATAAAAAAGAAGCCTTCTCCTAAAGGAAGTATGGCAAAGAAGACTGGTGGTTCTCCGAAAGGTATGGTGTTTATTAATTCTCTACTTTTACCTAGAGCAGTCTATAGAAATATAAGGGAAAAATGTAATGAAGTTTCTTTTCCTCATAAGGATGGTACAGAATACTACTAATACACCTCTTGTTGTTGATTTGAAACATCACCTTGTGTTCAACATGTAACCTGTGACATTGTTTATGTAGAGCAAAGCAAAGAGCGGACTGGAACCTGGCTCTTGAGAGATCGTTGGTGGATATTCTCCATGAGTATAAAGATAGTGGCTACAGAGGTGACACCGGTTGTTGGAGTTCTGAAGGGTGGAATAAGATGGTCAAGGAGTTCCATCTGAGGAACAAGTATGTCAACTACACAAAAAGTCAAATTCAAGACAAAGAAGCACAGCTGAAAAGAGACGATAGGATACTGAAATTAGCAAGGCACGAAAGTGGGGCTTCCAAGAATGAACGTAGGAATATGGTTGAAGGGCACCATCTATGTGGGCAAACCTTAAAACAGTAAGTTAACTTCTTGAATGTGTAAAAAGCAAGCTTAGTGCATTACTGATGTACACATTCTTAGTGCATTCTTAGTGTTGTACTATTATTCATATGTTCATTTCTCACAATAGAAGGCTTTTATATGACATTGTTGTATTTAAATTGTCGGGTACCTAAAAAAGGGGTACCCTTAACCCTCGACTAAGGGGAATTAACCCCTGACATCAACAAGCCAAACCTGGTGTCATTACTCCTCGCCTAGCGCAGAAACGCAAGTGCCAGGTCATACCGGGCCAGCCCACGAACGGGCCTCAGCGGTCCGGGCGGCTACCTATCCGACGCACCCCACTCAAGGCAGAGCAGATCGCTCGAGGGTGCCACTCGACCTACCCCTCGGTGACAGAAATTCGTCCGAGCGAACAGGCAGCCCTCGAGTACGATGCACCCCTCGAATACCTACCACCTGTACGAATCCAGGAGCATTTAATACGTTCTGCCTGCTCCCGCCAAACCTCGTGGCCACAGTGACGGTAACAGTTGTGAGTACACCAGTCAAATCTTACTTTTACCTCCCATACCAGGAATCTGGCGGGTCATACCGTACTGTAACCCCATGCCGTGTACTATGCCCCGTCCGACGCTCCCTCGAGGCACATTTACCAGTGTCAGACGCTCCCTCGAGGTGCATTTACCAGTATCAGGCGACCCCTCGAGGCACGTTTACCAGTATCCGTACCGCATTTCTCGGGGCTCGGCCTTATCCATTCAGGCCTTGACCCCCCTCGACCACCTCTCAAGCCGGACTTCATCATCGCCGGTCAACACTCCAACAACTTCCAACGCGACGGCTACAGGGATCCGCACAACCATGCTTGGACCTCCATCTATCACCGACCATCAGCCGCTCACCTTATGCACGAGAAGGACGGCCGCGTCAACTCCGAACACGTTGCTACAGGACACGCCATGCGCAGCGCACGCCTCTACAGCAATACCGACATAATCGGCATCACCTCCTCGGCATCAGTAGCCACTCGACCTACCCCTCGATGACAAAAATTTGCACGAGCAAACGGGCAGCCCTCGAGTATGACGCACCCCTCGAATACCTACCTCCTGTATGAATCCAGGAGCATTTAATGCGTTCTACCTGCTCCCGCCTAACCTCGTGGCCACAGTCACGGTAACAGTTGTGAGTACACCAGTTAAATCTTACTTTTACCTCCCATACCCAGGAATCTGGCGGGTCATACCGTACTGTAACCCCATGCTGTGCACTGTGCCCTGTCCGACGCTCTCTCTAGGCACATTTACCAGTGTCTGATGCTCCCTTGAGTCGCATTTACCAGTATCGAGCGACCCCTCGAGGCACGTTTACCAGTATCCATACTGCATTTCCCAGGGCTCGGCCTTATCCATTCAGGCCTCGACCTCCTCGACCACCTCTCGAGCCAGACTTCGTCATCGCCGGTCAACACTCCAACAACTCTCGATGCGACAACTATAGGGATTCGCATGACCATGCTTGGACATCCGTCTATCATCGACCATCAGCTGCGTCACCTTAAACACGAGAAGAATGGCCGTGTCAACTCCAAACACGTCGCTACAGGACATGTCATGCCCAGCGTACACCTCTACAGCAATACCGACATGATCGGCATCACCTCCTCGGCGTCAGCAGCCACGTCCGCCCTAAGATCCATGTATCCCTGTGCCCCTCCTTCGCCTATAAAAGGAGGCGCCAGGCCCTAGTTTGAACAAGGGGCAACTAACTTAGCCAGAAAACATAAGGCATAGGCAACGACTAGAGCCCACAGCGCTCAAGTCTTAGCTCATTCACCTGCACGCTTGTATTCTCCCCTGTACAAGCACTTTGGTGCAAGATAATACAAACTCCACCCGCTGGACATAGGGCCTTCTTTTGCCCAAACCAGGATAAACCTCATGTTCTTCTTGCATCACCATCCGGATCAAGGAGCACGCAATATGTATTTACTCATTGGTGCTAGGCCCTCGGGGTCAAAACACTGACAGTTGGTGCGCCAAGTAGGGGAACTGCGTGTCACAAACGATTCTCCATCGTTTTCCCGGATGGCAGACTCAGCTTCGTCGCTTCTACGTGCTATGGTGATCTGGTTCGGGAGCCTGGAGTTCATGTCCCTCGGCCATGGCTATGACATGACCCTGCTCTCGGTTGGAGATCCGAGCGGAGGCTGCACCGAGCCCCCACATTTAGGAGGGGCCGCACGACGGTCTCGCCACTATGCCTCCATGTCCAGGAGGAGGCGTGATAGGCACTGCCATCACCATCGACCTGCGTCTGGGTTGCCACCTGCCATGTTTCCCCTACTCCTGGTAGGCGACAAGGGGCCCCTGGTTGGTGACCAATCTGACCTATGTCCAGGAGCTGAGGATGAGCCGGTAGGACTCAATGGAGACCCCGACTTCACCTTCATGATGCGTTCGTTGAGGGAGCCCGGCAAGGCTCCTCTGGCGCGCTTGACACCGTCACCCCCTAACTTTCTGCCACACGGGCTATTCGGGACCCGCCGTCAGTTCCCTTTCAGCCTAGACAATGCCACCAGGATGAACTCCGCCATGATACGCTCCAATGTGAGCGCGCATGAGGACCACCCGGGGGCTCTCTTGCGTGCTACCATGGACCTGGCAGCTGGCTTGCTGGTCTCCGAGGACTTTGGTTTCTTGCGAGCACCTGGCCCGAGGCGGTACACCCTCGGCACGATGCGGCGTCAGCTGGAGGAGGAGCGGCGCAGGCAGTTCCCCATCTTCTACTCTGGCAGCCCTGACTCTAACTCTGACCACTATGACCCCACCCGTGAGTGTTTTCACATTGAGGGTGGAGTCACGTCGAGCGATGACACCATGGACCCGACGGCCACGGCAGTAGCCGCAGCCACAGCAGGAAGGGCCCACGTCATGGCGGACCTAGAGGAGTAGGCACCAGCTGCGCCCCAAGACGAGCACCCTCATCTGGATTACCAAGACGCTCAGCTCGCACAGGTCCGAGAGATGCAAGCCAAGCTCGACGAGGATCGGGAGCGCCTGGATAGCTCGAGCGGACCCTCGAGCAAGAGCGTCGACCCCCGCCCGGCGAAAGGGCCCGAGCGAGAGCCTAAGAGGTCAACCAACAAACCGTTGAAGACGGGGGACCCGAGCACCCTGTCATCAACCATTTCCCCCAAGCTAGTCAGAACATCGTCGTGCCTGCCATGCTTCTTCGGAACATGCCTGCGCCATCGAACCCTCAAGCTCGGCGGATACAGGACGAGGTCGAGGGACTCCTCATGGTCGCGGCCACACAGTAGGCCAAGAGTTTGGCCTCAAGACATCGAGGGGTGGCCTTAGAGAAACTTGTCAAGCCCTCCCATGATGAGAGGGAGGTCTCAGTTCATCAGGAAGCATCCCCCCGAGCGAAGAAGGCGATCCCCGTTCGAGACCGCATCATCAACAACCGTGAACCCCAGGATGCACGCTATGACATCATCGAGAATCAATAGTGCAAGAGCAAGGACGCTAAAGATCGAGGCTACAGTGCCCATCGAGGGGGACGCTACGACAGCGACGAGAACCATTGGGCCCCTGAGCCACCGGGCCCTTGAGTCTTCAGCAGGGCTATCCGCAACACGCCGCTACCCAACCCCTTTCGACCCCCCATGAGTGTCGTTGTTGATGCAAAATTATATCTGCAAACACACCGGGCTAATACCCAC
>CM041645.1:33390319-33459624 GCA_023333625.1 Bothriochloa decipiens
CAGTTTTCGGTCCATATTGACACGTGTCAAAAAACGGTGTCAACAGTCGTCAAGTACAATGGGGAGACCAAGCCCGAGCTCTGGTTGGCTGATTTTTGGCTAGCTTGCCAGCTGGACAGGGCACGCGATGACCACGCCATCATCCACCAACTCCCCTTGTTCCTCTTCGACACCGCTCGAAGGTGGCTCAAGGAGCTCCCTCCTGATCAGATCTGCAACTGGGCCGACCTGGTGTGGGTCTTCGAGGGAACTTCAAGGGGACCTATGTGTGCCCTAGAAATTCCTGGGACCTCTGCAACTGCAAGAAGCAGCTCGGGGAGTCCCTACGCAACTTCTCCTGATGCTTCTCCAAGCAGCACACCGAGCTCCCACACATCCTCGACCACGACATCATCCTAGCATTTGTTTCGGATACCACCTATAAGGAGTTGGTATGGGAGCTGGGACGCAATCGCCCCAAGACCATCGATGAGCTGATGGATGTAGTTGCCAACTATGCAGCCGGCGAGGAAGCGATCGGAGCCTTCTTTGGCAACGAGAAGGACAAAGCGAAGGTGCAGACGGCCGATGTCGAGGGCACGAGCAAGGGCCCCAAGAAGGGCAATAATAAGAAGAAGAACTAGCAGGGCAAGCATGAGGCTACGGACGATGATCTCGTTGCCGCGGTCGAGCGCAAGAAGCCTCGAGGTCCCCCCCGAGGGGGCCATCTTTGACAAGATGCTGAAGGAGCCTTGCCCTTACCACAAGGGAGGGGCTAATCATAACCTCGAGGACTGCCGCATGCTCAGGAACTACTACAAGAGTCTGGGCATCAAGAAGGATGACCAGAAGAAGGACAAGGGCAACGACAAGGTGGCGACAAGGAGGATGACAAGTTCCCCAAGGTTTATGACTGCTACATGATCTATGGTGGCCCTCGACCCAGCTCACACGTCGACAGCACAAGAGAGAGTGTCGAGAGGTCTTTTTTGTCTGAGTCGCTACACCCTAGTACCTTGACTGGTCCGATGCTCCTATCATGTTTGACCATGATGACCCTTCGGATTGCGTTGTCAACCCAGGAGTCTACCCGCTCGTCGTCGACCCCATCATCATCAACACCTGCCTCTCCAAGGTGCTCATGGAGGGGGCAGCAGCCTCAACATCATCTACCTTGAGACCCTCGACCTCCTTGGGGTCAAGAGGTCGCAGCTATGGCCCAGCACTGGAGGCTTCCATGGAGTTGTCCTAGGGAAGAAGGCCCTGCTCGTTGGTCGCATCGACCTCCCCATCTACTTTGACACCTCCACGAACTTCAGAAAAGAGATCCTCACCTTCGAGGTGGTTGGGTTTCACGGCACGTACCACGCCATCATCGGTCGACCCGGATACGTGGAGTTCATGGCGATCCCCAACTACACGTATCTCAAGCTCAAGATGTCAAGACCCAAGGGTGTCATCACCATCGGCTCCTCCTACGAGCACGCATACGACTACGATGTCGAGTGCATCGAGAATGGAGAGGCCGTCGAGGAGACCACCAGGCTAGCCTTGACCCTCGAGGGCCTCGCCGCTGAGGCCCCCGAACCCAAGCGCCACACGGGCAACTTTGAGCCTGCAGGACACCAAGAAGATCCTGTGGACACCATAAATTTGGTGCATATCAGCTTTCAATGCCAATATGGTAGTTCAATCGTGTCCCACCGAGCGTGCCAATCTGTTAACGCCGAAATTTTTTTGTCACCGGCCGATTGGGGCTTGGCCGATGGAAATCCCTCATCATCAACAACGGCCTGGGAGATCTGCTTAGCTCTAGTGCAGGCTCCAATAGGCGCGCGTGGTGTGCGCAGCGTGCCAGTCAGCTTGACCATTCAGCTGACGAGGTATGCGATGGCGTCGTATCGACCAGTTAATAGAATCAGGATGCTGAGCCGATACGATGTGACACTATTGAGTTTCTTATCTCACCATGGCGAGAGCCATTAGCCAATAGAGCTTAAACTAATACTGCTATCAATCTTTCTAGGTGAAACGATAGCGATGCGCCCGGAAGTTGCAATCTAGAAACACTGGTAGCAAAATATTAATCTAAGCTTCACAAGCCGATAGTTCTATCCACAATGAAACTTGATCCCAACAGCATGGTAACCAAAATCAAGATGCAACAGGCTATTAAATAATCTATCGTCTATTTCAATAAGACAGAAGCTAATCGATGCCAAATTAATATTAAGATGATATATTCAGCCGATGCAATCTTAATCAAGGTGGGATAACTGGTGGATACCGTAAACCGGGACAAAAGCGATGTGCCGTAAGTCGAAGATCCACGATATTCGATAAGCCATTGGAACTCTGGACTTACCCCTACGTCGGAGATCGAAGCGATGCAGCCCGACATCAGGTGCCAAAGTCCGTCGGTGGTTAAAGCAAAAACATAACAGAAAGGTAAAGGGTGGTGATGCGCCGAGTTGTATTGACCTTGTGATGATTTGATACAATAGCCAGGGCTTATATTTATACCCTGGGCTGACCCACAATCCTAACCAAACTTGCCTAAACAATACTTGTATAAAAAGAAATATCTAAACAGACCTGCCTAATTATAAAGATACATGGACTCTAATTTCCCTTGTATAGAATCCTTGCTAATGAAGCTTCCTTCTCTGACTTGTCCGTGCAAATATAACCCACACATGCGTGATTAACATGTACTCTTTTGGTTACTTGCCATCCGTGACATGCAGCTGCACGTGAAGCCGATCACCTTCCTTGCATGTGGATTTATCTCTAAGTACAAAGCATTGACGTGTCCTTCCAAAGTTAGATTATTTTAATCTCTAATAAACTAATTATGCACACGCATGCATATTCGTTGCAAGTGAGCCCTGCTAATGCTGCTAATAGCTGATGCTCTGAATTATCTGGATTTGCTAAAATCTGTTGTCAACAGATCCCCTCAACCCGTGCGGCTTCAGTGAGAAGGTGCTGACGATTAGTGCCACCCTCGACAGCAAATAGGATGCAGTGCTCGTCAACTTTCTCCATGCGAATGCCAATATGTTTGCATGGAGTCCCTCGGACATGACGGGCATACTGAGGGAATTCGCCGAGCACGCCTTGGAGATTCGGGCCGGGTCCAGACCGGTGAAGCAACACCTGCGACGCTTCGACAAGGAGAAGCGCAGGATCATCAGCGAGGAGGTGCATAAGCTTCTGAAGGCCGATTTCATCAAGGAGGTTCATCATCCTGAGTGGTTAGCTAATCCTGTACTAGTTAAGTAAAAGAATGGAAAAATGAGGATGTGTGTCGATTATACTACTTTGAATAAAGCATGCCCTAAAGTTCCATTTCCTTTACCATGCATTGATCAAATTGTTGACTCTACTACAGGATGTGAAACTCTCTCTTTTCTTGATGCTTATTCTGGTTACCATCAAATCAAGATGGAGTCCGACCAGCTCGCGACCTCCTTTATCACCCCTTTTGGCATGTACTGCTATGTTACCATGCCCTTCAGCCTTCGAATTGCCGGGCAATGTACCAACGATGCATGCTTCATGTTTTTGGTGAGCACATAGGGAACACAGTTGAGGCATATGTCGACGACATCACAGTCAAGTCAAAAAAGGTCAACAACCTCATTGAGGACCTCAAAATAATGTTCGAGTGCCTTCGAGCCAAAAACATCAAGCTCAACCCTGAGAAATATGTCTTTGGCGTGCCTCAAGGCATGCTCCTAGGATACATCGTCTCTCAGTGCAGTATTGAGGCCAACCCTAAGAAGGTCATGGCGATCACCAAGATGGGGCTGATTCAAGACCTGAAGGGCATATAGAAAGTCACGGGCTGCCTCGCGGCCCTCAGTCGCTTCATCTCGCGCATGGAAGAAAAGGCCCTACCATTGTACCGACTCCTGAAGAAATCCGAGCACTTTGCATGGACCGTCAAGGCCGAGGAGGCCCTTGGTAAGCTCAAAAATATGCTGACCTCCCCCCAATTCTCGTACCACCTCGACCTACCACGCCATCTAAACTAACCAAGCCACTTCTCCTCTATGTTGCCGCAACCACTCAGGTGGTCAGCATGGCCATAGTGGTCGAAAGACAGGAGGAAGGGCACACACTGCCCGTCCAATGGCCGGTTTACTTTATCGGCGAGGTGCTCTCGAAAACAAAGGTCCGCTACCCACAAATCTAGAAGCTATTCTATGCCATCATGCTCACGCGCCGCAAGCTCCAGCACTATTTCCTCAACCACCCAGTCACCATGGTCTCATCCATTCCCATGGGGGAGATCATCCAAAACTGGGAGGCCGCGGGACAGATTGCTAAGTGGTCGGTTGAGCTCATGGTAAGACTATCACCTACGTGCCACGCAAAGCAATCAAGTCTCAGGTGCTGGCGGACTTCATCGTTGAGTGGACCGACACCCAGCTTCCGCTGACGCAGATTCAAGCCGAACTGTGGACAATGTACTTCGACAGGTCGCTCATGAAGACAGGAGCAGGTGTGGGCTTGCTCTTTATCTCACCCCTCGAAGTCCACATGCGCTATGTCATTCGCATCCACTTTGCCACCTCCAACAACATCGCGGAGTATGAGGCCCTCGTCAATGGTCTACGAATCACCCTCGAGCTTGGGGTTTGATGCCTTGACTTCCGAGGTGACTCGCAACTCATCATCGACCAAGTAATGAAGGCCTCAAGCTGCCACAACCCTAAGATGGAGGCCTACTGCAATAAGGTACGTAAGCTAGAGGATAAGTTCCATGGACTCGAGCTCAACCACATCGCTCGATGCTACAACGAAGCCACGAACGAGCTCGCCAAAATTGCGTCTACTCGAGGCACCGTCCCGCCAGACGTATTCTCAAGGGACCCCTTTGAGCCCTCTGTTGATTTAGGCTCGGGGGCTGGCACTACACCATCAACACTCAACCCCCGGGCCTCGACCAAGGCCCTCTCGACCGAGGCTGAGGTCATGGAGATCGAGGGGTCACCCCCACCATCAAGCCAACCACCGACTAGCACGTTCCCTTCCTCAACTTCCTTATTCAGGGGGAGCTCCCAGAAGACCGAACCGAGTCTCGACGGATAAATTGACAGGCCAAGACCTACATCATCTACTACGATGACAAGGAACTCTACCGACGAAGCCCGACTAGGATCCTCCAGCGCTGCGTCAGCATCGAGGAAGGCAGGAGGCTGCTCGAGGACATTCACTAGGGGGCTTGCGGCCATCACACCGCGCCAAGGACCCTCATTGGCAATGCCTTTCGGTAGGGTTTCTACTGGCCGACCGTCGTCGCGGACGCCATCAACCTCATCCGCTCGTGTGAGGGGTGCCAATTCTACGCCAAGCAAACACACCTCCCGGCTCACGCCCTGCAGATGATCCCCATCACATGGCCTTTCTTTGTTGGGGGCTTGATCTTGTGGGACCTCTCAAGAAGACAACTAGGGGCTACACGCATTTGCTTGTAGCCATCATAAAATTCAACAAGTGGATCAAGGCCTGACCCATCGGCAAAATCCACTCCGAGCAGGCGGTGGCATTCTTCACTAACATCATCCACCACTTTGGGGTCCCGAACATCATCATCACCGACAATGGCATGCAGTTCACTAGCAAGAAGTTCTTGAACTTCTACAACCATAATCACATTCGCGTGAATTGGTCCGCAGTCGCTCATCCTCAAACCAACGGCCAGGTCAAACATGCCAATGGCATGATCCTTCAAGGCCTCAAACCAAGAATCTACATCCGGTTGAAGAAGTATGGCACGAAGTGGATTGCCAAGCTGCCTTTGGTCCTATGGAGCCTAAGGACGAAACCTAGTCGAGCCATGGGATTTACCCCGTTCTTCCTGGTCTACGGGTCCAAGGTCATCCTCTCCACCGACCTCGAGTACAGTTCCCCTCGACTAAAGGCCTACAATGAGCAAAAAAATGAGGAGGCCCACGCGAATGCCGTCGACCAGCTTGAAGAAGCTCGAGACATGACCCTCCTCCACTCTGTGAGGTACCAGTAGAAGCTTCAATGCAAAGATGACAAGCATGTGTGCAAGAGGGATTTCCAAGTTGGCGATCTTGTCCTCCGTCGACGACAAAGCAACAAGGGGTGCCACAAGTTGACTCCACCATGGAAGGCCCATATACCGTAGTTGAGGTGCTAAAACCTGGGACAACAAGCTAGCGAACAACAAAGGTGAAACCTTCACCAATGCTTGGAACATCGAATAGATATGTCGCTTTTACCCCTAGGGCCTCGGGGCCTTGTATATTTCGCGTATTTGTATATTTATCGCATCATGAATGAATAAAATGACTCTCGATTTCAGTACTTTTGTTTATTCTAAAAATAATAAAGGTAGCCTCGACTCTGCTTCATTAGAGTCGAGACTCCCTCGGGGGCTAACAAGGGGGGAACCCCCCTAAGCTCCTAAAAAACCCGAACGTTTTTCAAAACTCGACGTTGCTCTCTTCTTCTATGCCTCGAACACACTTCGCAACTAAGTAGAAAACACCTCAAACTCCCTAAGGGTCGAAGGCCGTTGAGCTAGGGGCTCTCCTACGCCTCTGCACTAAGGTACCCCCACTCACTCCCCCTCGAGGGATACGAGCCTGTGTCAAAAACTTAGTCAAAAAGTAAAATTCAGGCAAAAAAAGAACAAGAGAACTCGAGCCTAAAAACATACCAATGAGCACTTCAGACAGTGCATAATGTTTTAAGGCCACCAGGGCCATGATATCAGAAACTAACATATTACATGGGCCTCTCTGCCCAGAATTGGCTCACAGGCCCTGGTCGTCATCGCCGCCGCCTTCTTCACCGGCGTCCACCGCGTCCTCAGCAGGAAGAACCTTAGGCCTGAACAACTTTGCCAGCTTCTCGCCCGGCCCCTCGGCATCCTCAATTAGGCCTCGGCACCGCTCCTCGTTCTCGGCATCCATTTTGCTAAGGTCAGAAACAAAGCCATGCTTCACGACGTCCATGTCATACGTGAAGCCAGAGTAGACAACTGCCATCGCCCACTTCACGCTGATGTGGAGTGCCTCGCGGACGCTATCCCTCAAGGTGGCCCCAAGGTGGTACAGCCGGTCGATGAGCACGATCCCATGCACCTCCTCCCTAGCCTCCTCAGCGGGTTCGATCCCCTAGGAGTCGCAGAGCCTGTTGATCGTGACACGGAGCCGATCGGTCAACGTTGTTTCAGCCAGAAGGCCCTCCTGCAATGCTTTGGCAGCAGTCTGAGCAGAGAGTAGGTCCATCTCGAGGCCTAAAGGATGAAACAAAAGTTAGTCATGGTGCACGGAGACAAGGAATTTGAAACTAAGCAAGAACACTCACTGGCGTAGTGGGTGTTGAGGGCCTTGCGGGCGTCCAATGCTTCGTCGTGCTGCTTCTGAGCCTCGTCCTGCTCCTTCTGGGCCTCCTTGAAGGCACAGACCACCTCCGTCTTCTCAAACCAAAGGTTTTTGAGGGCTTGGCCAGCTAGAATGATGGATTTCTCCTTCTCTTGAAGGGTCTCTTTCATCGTGTCAAGCTCGGCGACAAGGGTGTTGGTGCGGCATTTCTCCCCCCTAGCCGAGATGGTGAGGGTGTCACATGTCACAGAGACTCAGGCAACATTAGTTTGGAGCCTCTGGATCCACAGTGTCTCGAGCCTCTCCCTCGAGCAACTTGACACGCTCGAGGGCCTTCCATGCCTCCTCTAGGGCCTGGGCACCATAGCTCTTGGCCTTCTCAACCTCCTCCTTGGCCTTGGCAGCCTCTTCCTTGGCCCGAGTGGTTTCCCCTCAAGCCACCTCGGCATCCTCCCTCATCTTGGCAGCCTCTTCCTTCGCTTGCCTTGCTTCCTCCTCAGCCTGAGCCACCCTATCCTGGGCGAACTGGCCGACCTCGAGCCGACGCAAGCACCTCCTCTTGACCATTGTGGGTTGCATGGAGGAAGTGGGATTTCGAGTGGGAGTGGTTCCTCAAGTCCTGGAAACAAGAAGCACAAAATCAATCACTAGTTAAGGAGGAACCAAAGCCAAACACGCTCGGACAAATATTTACCGAAAGGCCTCGGCCAATGTCTTCGGTGACGATTTCAGCGGCTAATTTCAAAGCGTGCGCTAGCCATGCCCGATACTCCTCCACGTCCTCTGAAATGACCTCAATTTTCGTGAAGAAAAATCCACAGAGTTGAAGTGTAATATGACCATTTAAATCACATCACCCAATAACAATTGAATACCACAACCCATACATCGTACAAAAGAGTGCAATAGAGAGGTCCACAATAACTTATTACATTGCCACTTGGTGAAATCAGAGTTCATACAGCATAAAATTAAAAGCTTGAAGGTGCAGAAGCTATCATCTCCAAAATCCAACGAGCGTAGACACGAAACCCTCAACCGCTGTACTTCCCAGATGAGTACTCACTCTTGAACCTGAAACCAAATTTTCAGTATGATTTATACTGGCCACTCCCACCCTATGCATTGCTTTGTGGTAATTGGATGAAAATCATGGATATATAAAAAGAAACCTATAAAGGCTGGGGTTTTCCTATGCAAGTAATCAAGTATGTAAATAATATAGTCAAGTTTTATACACATTCCCATGCCCACAACATCCATCACCATCCATCTCTGAAACAACATCCCGTATCCTCCAACACCATCTCAGACTCGTGTCGACAAGCCAACTCCCTCTCGGCTTGTCTCAGTGGCCCGCAGCCCTCAACCTGGCTTACTGCCGGGAATCACACTTAGGGGGAAGGTAGAACACTCCACTCACTAGTCTGGTGCATCCTCCTAAGGAAAGGTCCATAGACAAAGAATAGGCATATGTATCGATCGATCAACCATACACTTTGCAGAGGTTTCACTAAACCCCTAGATAACCATCATCGATGTTGATCACCACCTAGGCCGATTCTGGGCACCTACTGCCATAGAACAATGCCACTCTACCATCCAGCTCTGGATCACTGAAACTATGAAGAGACCATGTATCCGCTCCCGAAGAGGATGCCATGCCATGCCATGTACCCGCTCCCGAAGAGGGTGCCATGATCGTCTTGGTAGGGTGTTAGCTCCATCCCATGCATATACCTTCCTAACACTACTCACCTAGCAGAAGTGGCATCGATCTATCTAGTGGTTCGGCTATCTCCCCCCATGGGAAGCGAGTGGAAAGCAAGAGATTCCTAAGGTCCGGATACCAGTGCAGCAGTTCCTAAGTGTGATCAAGCCGGGATGTCTTCATTAGGTTTCCTCTTGTGCTACTACAGCATACTCCTCCTGGCTTCCACCCCTTAGAGGCTTCCACCCAGGACTCTCCAACACATCTGAGTTAGTCTGCCATAGACTGTTTCTCATGGGAATGTCTAGATCCATTCCCCGGCAAGACTTGCTCCACAAGCTCATCGTAGATCCTGGCTCGATCGACTCAACCCTCACCCTACTCCCTATCGTAAGTTCCACCCCAAACCTAGATACAGCATCATCAGCTCACATGCCCATCTAATCCATCAACCCACACATCAAGCCTGGTACCCTCCAGGCCCTCCCAGGGATCATCACGTCGCATCAAAAAGTAAGCGAGTGAAGAATATATATAAATATAGTGGATAAGCAAGTGGCTAACAAGGTAGGGCTCATCAAGTATTATCTACCATGCAATCCTAGCACAGGCGATCCTTTATTTAGCAACAGATATTAAAGCACTAGCCATACTACATTTGCCATGCGTAATGGGATCTACGAGGTTGGGTGAGATGTGGCACCTTCACTGACGTAGCTGTCGGACTTCTCCGGGTAGTCACTGTCATCAGAGCTGTCTCGCTCGAGCCTGTAACCGAGAATTAATGGTCGCATAGGCGACCCCTATAGATTAGCACAAAGAATGAATACTAAATAAAAGATCCAAATTCACTCAAACATAGCGAAAATAGGTAGAGCTCAATTTATAGAAAATTTGGATATGTGGATCATAATTTTTTGAGCTCGTATAAATTAGTTATGATTTTTCAAAGATTTAACCATTTTCTGAAAAAGAAAAGAACCGGTTTATCCTGGTGCTGACACATGGCATCACAGGATTGGTCCACGTGTTGCGTGCGGGTCCACACAGAGACAACATAGCAGCTGACGTGGAGGATGACGTCATGCTGACGTCAGCATTGACTGGGTCAACGGTCATCTGACATGTGGGTCCAAGGTGACGTCACTGCTGACGTCATTAGTCAACGGTCAATGGTCAATGGTCAACGGTCAACTGATAGGTGAATGGGCTGTTAATGGGCCTAGTGGGCCAGATCTGGGCCGGGCCAGGCCCACCACGTGGCATGCTCCGGTGCGGCCACATCACCAGCCCAGATCTCAAACGGGCTCTGTCCACAGCTCGGGTCCATGGTGCTCCGGTGCATGCTGGGTCCACTGACAGCGTCTCTGGTTCACGTGAGCCGGGTGCACGGGTGTGCCCTCGGGTCCATGCAGTTCACAGGCCGGTCCGTGGTGCACCAACTCTGCCTGGTCCCATGAGCAGTGACTCCAGTCCATGAAGACAGCGTCCATCCTCCTCTTGCCGAATCGATCCCCTCCTCTGTTCTTCACCGCGACGGCAAGGACTCACCGGTGATGTCAAATCCTCCAAATCCCGGTGCTCTGGTGTTCCTCTGGCTTTATCTTCTTTCCCATCAACTTTGGGACGTCATAGCAATCACGGAGGTGGTCTTCAAAGCGAAAGTTGGGCTCTCGACGGCGTGCTCCATGGTGGACGGTGGGTCAACGGTGACGGCACATGGCTGTAGCTCGATGGGGCCTCAATTTTAGTCAGAGCAGGGTGCAGGGGTGTGATAGAGGTCACACAGCACCACAATGATGCGCTGGCGGTGACCAAAATCCATGGCAGAATCTGCGTGGGTAGCAACTCCCACGGCGATGCTCCGACGAGGCCTCGGTGCGCGACACGACGCCTAGGGTGGGTCCATGGCCTCCATCTCCTCCTCGAGGTGACGCAGCTTCTCTCGGTGGTGCTCCTCGATGCCTTCTTGATCCATGTAGTGGTCGGAGTTGGCAGGAAACGGCGTCGAGGTGGCGGTGCTCTAGAGCGGCAGCGCGTTGGCATGGTGGTGCAAAGATGGCATTCGAAGCAGTGAGCCTAGCATCTAGCATGCACACGAGGATCTCCACGTCAAGGTGCCCTTGGATCTTGAGTCGATGAAGTCCGGTCTCCTTCGGCTGGCCGGCAAAGTGGCTTCGCTGCGGTGGCGCTCGGTGCGCGGCGGCGGGCAATGGCGGTTTTCACTCCAGCATCCTCCTAGCATTGTGGTCCTCTTGGCTCAGCCGGTCTATGCGTGTGCATGCATGGTGTGTCCAAGGGAGACCGGTGAAGGTCTCGGCCCACGTGCTCCCAAGGCAGAGCTATTGAGAATATGCCCTAGAGCCAATCATGTAGATGATGATATTCCGATTGTATCCATGATTAATAAAGTGTTCATTGAATATCCATTATAGACAACTTGTATTGATTGGTGATTATGTGAATTGTTTGTGGAACTCAATTACTTGAATGGTTTTCTAAAGTTGTCCCTAGTCGGTGTTCTTGTGAGAACACACTTTAATATTAGACCAGCACATGTATTAGTTGATGGCTATGTTTCACAAGTCATGGACATGGAGATGTCAAACTAATAATGTGGGCACATGTGAGACATGCAGGCTGGACTGACCCGATATGAGAAAATCTCTATTCACATCATGTACATTATGTCCTTAGACCTAAGATTGTGGTATGTACTCAAGATGTGAAACGGCCTACTTAGGAATTATCAAACGCTGCTCCGTAACTAGGTAGTTATAAAGGTGGTCTTCGGGTGGTTGGGAAGCATGCTATGAGACATAGACAATCAAGATGGAATTTGCCCCTCTCTACGTGAGAGAGATATCACTGGATCACTTAGGTGATTGGATCAGCAAATGCATGGCCGTGCTTGGGTTAAGTCTTAACCCACGAGTTGAAACATATATCGAGTGGCAAAGGGAATAACTTGTATGTGGTCGTAGTGGTTCGTCTGATATGATCTTCACATGCAAATAGGAGTTTTCATGCCTTGCTAGAGGCTGTTGTCAACTATTGGGTGAGTAGGAGTACTCGGCCCATGTCAATGTGTGCGTGAACCCAAAGGGTCGCACGCTTAAGGGGCTGGAAGCCTAATTCGGGTTGGACCCGAATTAGACAAGGCTTAGGGTTACTGATGGGCCTCCAACTCGTGAGCTCATTGGGGACGTCTATATAAGCAAGGGGTAGGGGCATGGTTAGGGTTACACACACGCCTTTGGCAGCCACCGTCGCCCTCCCCACGCTTGCGCTTTCTGCTCCTCACGGACCTAGCAGTCCAGAGGCGTATCGCTTCTTCCCTGCAAATGTGGGATTCCTTGGAGGTGCTGCATCTGGAGCACTGGGACGAACTGCGCAAGGGGATTGAGGTGACAGATGACAATGGAACTACACTGCCTACTGCGACATGTATGACTACATCAAGTCATCTTCCACTGCACCTGCACGTCAAGTGGTAATCTCATAACCTGTAACTAGCAGTAGATCCTGGTTTATGAGGTCAAAAAGTTTTGTTTTCTGGCTAGCGTAGCACCCTCATAACCCTTCAGTGGTATCAGAGCCATTACTACCTCGTTATAGTTTTGGTTTTGTGCATATGGTGATATGCTTGGTTGTAGATGAGTCTCTAACCTTGGTTCGTCATCTTGTCGTGTTGGTCTTGAAACGATCTACTCGTACCGGTCGGAACTCCACCATCCGAGTTAAGTGATTCATGTAAATCCAATCATGGCGAGTTAGAGATCAATCAGATTGATCGAATTGAACCCTAGGTCAAATGCCAAGCGCATATGATGTGCGGCGGTGGTAGATGGAATTTACTGCCGGGCACCGGTTTGCCGAGAAAAGTGTTGTTCTGTAAAACAGTCGTAACTTTTGAACCATAACTCGGATTGAGACGAACTATAAACGAAATTTTAATATGGTTCTCTACCGCTTCACCGCATTCGACAAAATTAGAATTGTGAAATAAGGCTTGGAAAATAGAGTTTTCTACGTTGCAAGATTAGACGTCGGATTCGGATAACTCTGTTTTGTAGGTATTGATGACTGGTATAGCCCTTATGTGTATGTGATGCATGTATGTATTTAATTCATGGCTTCCATGTCATGAGGTCAATATGGGCAGGAGCCACATACATATTGTCAAAATTAATGTAATGGCCTGTGTGCCAATCTGTGAAGATCTATCCGCGATTATGTAATTTCATTTTACTTACGCTAGTAATAACTAGTCTTGGCGGAATCATCACTGAAGGATGGCATACTTGAATCATGGAGCTGGAGATCGCCATGATGCATAGATTGAAGGATATGTAGATCCCTAAAGGAATAATGGGCTATACCAAGTCATGTTTGTGTTATGCCATTCTTACTATGTTCTACTTTCACATGCTATTATATTTTTGTCTAATTGCATGCGGTAGTGAAGTAGAATGATCCCTTAGCAATGTTTAAGTTAAATGTTTTCCCAAACCTTGCACTGTCATAAATCTTGTATAATCGGTGGTGGGTCTATGAAATTAGGGTGCCACTGGTTTTCCTCGACTAGGCAGGTTCGTATCGGATACTTACTGCAAGAAGGTTTGGTTACTTGAACAAGGTCATCCTAACAGTTAGGGATCTTGAAGCATGGAAAGGTTGAGTGCTTGGCATAGAGATGCTAGCTCAACAACAAGAGTCATATGAGATATGATTAGCAAGGTGCTGCTTACCGTTCTACCATACCGACCAGCGGTGATGCTAAAGCTCACTGGTCGGGATGTTAGTTGTGGGTCTTGAATCACTAAGTATCAATTGAGGGATATTGATTTTAGTGGGAGTATATTCTATTTGATATAATTTACTCCTTCATGGATACATTTTCTTAGTATTTTGCATTACTTTTGTTGTAGATGGCCGCTCGCAATCAACCATTTTCTTTGCGTACAATTCTTGAAAAAGATAAGTTGAATGGAACAAATTATGCGGATTGGATCCGTAACCTGAGAATTGTTCTCAGGGCTGAGAAAAGGGAAGAAATTCTAGACACCCCATTACCAGATGAGCCTGATGAAAATGCAACTGCTGCTGAGAAAACGCTTACAAGAAAGTATGTGATGCGGATCTTGAAGTGAGTTGCCTCATGCTTGCTTGTATGGAACCTGATCTGCAGATGCAGTTCGACAACAATCATTCAGCGAACGACATGATCATGGTGCTTGAAGATATGTTCCAAACTCAAGCACAGACTGAAAGGTTCAATGTCTCTAAGGCACTTGCAAAAACCAAGCTAGCAGAGGACGCAGCTGTTGGTCCACATGTAATCAAGATGGTTGGTTACACTCAGAGGTTGGAGAAGCTAGGCTTCCCAATTGGCCAAGAGTTGGCTACTGATTTCATTCTTGCATCGCTTCCGGCCAGCTATGGAAACTTCATCTCAAACTACCATATGAATGGAGCGGAGAGGGCTTGAATGAACTGTGTGGCATGCTGAAAATAACAGAGGCCGACATTAAGAAAGGTGCCGGTAGTAGCCAAGTGTTGGCGATCCAGAACCGACCTCGTTTTAAGAGGAAGGGCAATTCTTGGAGGAAGAAGAAAGGCAAGGCTAAAGATGAGATCTCTAAGCCAAACCCATCTACTGCCAAGGCTGGACCATCTACAAATTCAGATTGCTTTTATTGTAAGGGAAAAGGTCACTGGAAAAGAAACTGCAAGGAGTACTTGGCGTCTTAGAGAAAGATGGCGGCGGTAAAGGTACTGCTACTACTTGTACTCTTGTTATTCATGTTACAGACATTTTCCTCGCTAACTCTTATATCAATTCTTGGGTATTTGATACCAGATCGGTTGCTCATATTTGCAATACGATGCAGGGAATGATAAGAAGTAGAAGTGTGGAGAAAGGAGAAGTTGATTTCCATGTGGGCAATAATGCAAGAGTTGCTGCATTGAATGTCAGGACAATGCCACTTCCCTTGCCGTCAAGATTTATTTTGGAATTGAATAATTGTAATTTTGTTCCTAGATTAAGTCAAAACATTGTGTCACCTTCATGCTTGATGAAGGATGGTTATTCATTTGCGAGTAAAGACAATGGTTGTGTGATCTCAAAGAATGATGTCTTTGTGGCTTTTGTATCCATTGTGAATGGGTTATTTATTTTAAATCTTGATGATGCAGCTATCTGTAATATTAGTGCTAAATGGCCTCGGGTTAATGAGTTAAGTCCTACCTATATGTGGCATTGTCGTTTGGGTCATATAAGTGAGAATCGCATGAAGAGGCTCCATGATGATGGTCTTCTAACTTTGTTTGATTTTGAATCATACGAGATGTGTGAGGCTTGCTTGCTAGAGGGCATCTGACTTGTTAGAACTTGTACATACTGATGTATGTGGACCAATGAGCACGATAGCTAGAGGCAGATTTCAATACTTCATAACTTTTACTGATGACTTTAGTAGATATGGATATATCTACCTAATGAAGCATAAGTCTGAAACATTTGAAAAGTTCAAAGAATTTCAAAATGAAGTAGAGAATCAAAGTGGCAAGAAGATCAAGGCCTTGTGATCTAATCATGGAGGCGAATATTTAAGTCACGAGTTTAGCAATCATCTTAAGAGTTGTGGAATTGTTCCACAGCTTACACTACCCGGAATGCCACAGAGAAATGGCGTGTCTGAGTGATGTAATCGGACCTTGTTGGACATGGTTTGGTCTATGATGAGCCAGTCGGACCTACCTTTATCGTTTTGGGGATACGCTCTAGAAATAGCCGCTTTCACATTGAATAGGGTACCATCTAAGTCCGTAGTTAAGACACCATATGAGATGTGGACTGGTAAGAGTCCCAGTTTGTCTTTTCTAAAAATTTAGGGTTGTGAAGTTTATGTTAAACGACTTATATCAGATAAACTAACACCCAAATTGGACAAGTGCTTTTTTGTGGGATATCTGAAGGAACTTTAGGGTATTATGTCTATAACCAGTCAGTGGGCAAAGTGTTTGTTACTAGAAACGGTGTTTTCTTAGAGAAAGAGTTTCTCAAAAGAGAAAAGAATGGACAAAAGGTGTATCTTGAAGAAGTTCAAGATGAGCCAGTAGGGACTGACTCTACGAGTGATGCTAATGTAGCAGAGCAAGTTGAGACACCCGTGGCAGTGGAGACACCACCAAAACCACGAAGATCAGCGAGACTTCACGCATTGCGTGGGGATTTCTTATTGTCAGACAATGACGAACCTGCGGATTATGCGAAAGCTATGATGGATCCAGATTCTGAGAAATGGCAAAGTGCCATGAGATCCGAGATAGATTCCATGGGAGACAATCAAGTTTGGAACTTGGTTGACCCGCCTGATAGGGTTAGACCCATAGAGAGCAAATGGATCTTTAAGAAGAAGAAGGATATGGATGGAAATATTCACGTATATAAAGCTCAACTTGTCGCAAAAGGTTTTCGGCAAGTTCAAGGAGTTGACTATGACGAGACGTTCTTGCCGGTAGCGATGCTTAAATCTATTTGGATCATTCTAGCAATTGCTGCTTATTTTGATTACGAGATATGGCAGATGGATGTTTAAACAGCCTTTCTAAATGGGTATTTAGAAGAGGACGTCTATATGATATAGCCCAAAGGTTTTGTTGATCCTAATAATGCTAGAAAGATATGCAAGCTTAAGAAATCTATTTATGGGTTAAAGCAAGCATCTCAGAGTTAGAATATTCGTTTTGATGAGGTAGTCAAAGGGTTTGGCTTCCGTCAGAATCAAGAAGAACCTTGTGTTTACCAGAAGGTAAGTGGGAGCGCTATTGTGTTTTTGATCTTGTATGTGGATAACATACTATTGATTGAGAATGATATTCCTATGTTGCAATCTGTAAAGACTTCACTGAATAATAGTTTTTCTATGAAGGATTTAGGAGAAGCAGTATACATCTTGGAAATTAAGATCTATAGAGATAGGTTGAGAAGGCCCCAAGACACGTACATTGACAAGGTGTTAAAATGGTTCAACATGGAACAGTCCAAGAAAGGGTTCTTGCCTATGTCACATGGTATGCGCTTTAGTGACAAGCAGTGTCTTTCATCAGATGAAGAGCGTAACCGCATGAGTAAGGTTCCATATGCTTCGACAGTTGGTTCCATCATGTATGACATGATATGTACTCGCCCAGATGTGCTCTAAGTGTTGCGAGCAGGTACCAAGCTAATCCGGGTGAACCTCACTAGACTATCAAACGCTGCTCCATAACTGGGTAGTTATAAAGGTGGTCTTCAGGTGGTCGGGAAGCATTCTATGAGACATAGACAATCAAGATGGAATTTGCTCCTCTCTACGCAAGAGAGATATCACTGGATCACTCAAGTGATTGGATCAACAAATGCATGGCCTTGCTTGGGTTAAGTGTTAACCCACAAGTTGAACCATATATCGAGTGGCAAAGGGAATAACTTGTATGTGGTCATACTGGTTTGTCTGATATGATCTTCGTGTGCACATAGGATTTGTCACGCCTTGCTAGAGGCTGCTGTCAACTATTGGGTGAGTAGGAGTACACGACCCATGTCAATGTGTGCGTGAACCCATAGGGTCGCACGCTTAAGGGGCCGAAGCCTAATTCGGGTTGGACCCAAATTAGACAAGGCTTAGGGTTACTAATGGGCCTCCAACTCGTGAGCTCATTGGGGACGCCTATATAAGCAAGGGGTAGGGGCACGGTCAGGGTTAGACACACGCCTTTGGCAGCCGCAATCGCCCTCCCCACGCTCGTGCCTTCTGCTCCTCGCAGACCTAGCAATCCAGAGGTGCATCGCTTCTTCCCTGCACGTGTGGGATTCCTCGGAGGTGCTACATCTGGAGCACTGGAATGAACCACGTGAGGGGATTGAGGTGACAGATGACTATGCAACTACACTGCCTGCTGTGACACATACGACTACATCGAGTCATCTTCCGCTGCACCTACGCGTCAAGTGGTAATCCCATAACCTGTAACTAGCAGTAGATCCTAGTTTATGAGGTCAAAAGGTTTTGTTTTCTGGCTAGCGTAGCACCCTCATAACCCTTCAAGAGTGCCATGGCCAAAGCACAAGGCAGAGGTTAGAAGAGGGGAGCGGTGGTGCTCACCGGTAGTGACGAGGATGGAGGTGAAGTACAAGTCCAACTCCGGCTTTGGCTCGCGGTTCAACTCTGGTTCCTCGTCCCTGACGGCTCCACAGCAGTAGTAGCTCCGCAGTAGCACTCCTCCTTCTTCTTCGACAGCGGTGGAGCTCCTCCTTCTTCTTCTTCCTCTTCCCCGCCCCCTTCTCCTCCATCCTCCCCTTCTCCTCAAAATTGAGCTGGCTGGTGGCAAATTGAGAACCACCGGGGTGGTGGCGATGGCTGGGAAGCCCTAGGGTGCCAGGTCCTTGCTCTTATAGGGGAGCCATAGAGGTAGGTGGCCGGTAGACGATGGCTGATCAAGAGAGCTCGATCAGGTGGTCATGGAGAGGTCCAAGTCACCCGGTAGGGAGCTTGGCTGGGTCCAGGGGTCAGCGAGAGGGGGCTAGCGGGTGCCAGGTGTGGCTAAGCATTACAACAACATAGCTTCACTGCAACGGCAGTGCATGTGCGCATGTGCGCGGGAGGAAAATGCCCACGTCGTGGGCATATTGTTGCCAGATGGTCAGTCCAGGTGGAAAACTAGCGCACATCGATGAGCCGGAGGGCTGGATCGAGCGGTCGGGGTAGTTTGCTTAGGGGCGACACGAGGGAGCAGCACCTGACATCGACGAAGTCACACTCGATTGGCTGGAGGGGGACCATGGGGAAAGGTATGACAGGCGGTCCCCTCCCATCAGCGGCTCGGGCGATGGCTTGGCACGGTGCGGGGTGAAGCAGGCCCTTGCTAGGCTGTCGGGCTTGCTGGGCCGCCTGACGCATGAGAGAAAGAGAGAGGGAGAGGAAGCAGTTGGGCCAGTGCTGGGCTATTGTGGGAAAAAGAGTGAGAGGGAGAGAGGCAGGCCGGGCTGGGCTGGCTTGCAGGTTTGGGCCGGATGGTTTTTTTATTTTCTTTTTATTCCTTTTTCTCTTTTCTATTCTGATTTTCACAAATACATTATATATATACTTATATACATATTTATGTGATGTGCCAACTTTGAATAATAAGATAGTGGGCATACAAGGCCCTTATATTTGTTAGGGCATTATTCCCTTAATATTTATTTGTGAAAATAAATATTATGGTCTCATTTTAATTAGCACACATAAATTCAAATTTAAAACCAAATCACATGGTAATTTTAAAATTCAACATGATGCATGAACATGAGCTATGAGTTGCATGATAAGGACATGTGACACTTGTGCAACATGTGTGGGAACTTTTGCTACATGACACTTCATCACTCAAGGTTTTTGAGAAAAAAATTGTAGCTCAAATTTTTGGGTTGTTACATCCTCCTAGCGCTTCACCTCCGTTGGGTCGTCCATCCAGATCCCGGGAGCACTGGGATCGTGAGTTTCTTAGAGCAGAAGACGTTTTTAGCCCCAATGTGGAAGGGCCGCCTCGAGCCTCGCTCGCACCGAGGACCTAACGCTCTCCCTCGCCTAGCGCGAACCGCCGTAGCGCTCCACCCGGTCACCCAGGGTGGGGAACAACGACTCGGCTTCGCCATCGCCTGGCCCGATGTCATGGGTGGACCATCTTGACGAACCAGGGACCCCCCAGGTAGCGGATGCCCTGGCGAGCAGAAGGGCCTCATCCTCCTCCTCCCGTCGGCGTAGCGCCAAAGGACTTATGGCTGCCGTCTCCTCCTGCCACCGTTGTGGTGAACCCGAGGCCACGGCTCTTCCAATGGCGTGCCCTGCGGTTGCGGCGGTTGGCTCGGGGCAGCCATGGTCACCTCCTACGGCAGAAGAGGGCTTGAGACCACCGCGTCCCCCAGTGCCACACTGTGCCAAGGCAGCAGGTCTGACATCACCACGTCCTCTGGCCGACTCAACGCCGTATGTTGCCCCTCCTCCTGTGCCTGCGACACGCGCAGGACCAGCGACACATCCCACATCGCATCTTGCTGCTGCAGCAGCTCATCCAAGGTAATCATGGCCTCCCCTTGCAACTATGGGAGGCTCGAGACCACCAGCTCCTTCGATGGCTCAACCCGCCGCTACGATAGCGAATCCAGAGGCGCCGCATCCTCCGACGGTGTTTGTTGCTGCTGCTGTTGTTGTTTCTCAGGCTGGCCCCTAGCTAGCCCCTCTTCTCCTGGATGCTCCTGCGGCTCCCCCTCCTCTTTCCTCTGTGGGCCCTCCTACTCCTTCTTGCGCTGCACCTCCACCTCACGCAGCCCCTCCAGCCACGGCTTTCGCTCCTCGGCGGATGGGGATGGAGTAGTGGCCTCCTCGTCCTCGAGGATGATGGGGGAAATCTCCAACCCCAACTCACGCCCGTCGGAGTCTCCCCCTCAAGCAAGGCGGCAGAGGTTCTGGCTTGACCTGGGGTAGAGGCCGCAGGCGTCGGGATCAGGACAGCATTCCTACCTTCCAACACCTGGTCAGATGCGGCGGCCGCGGATGCCGGCACCAGGGCAGTGCTTCCCCTCTCCTGCAATTGCTCCAGCTTGGAACCACTTCCTGCTGTGGGCCCTGAACCAATCGAGCCTGCAATAGGAGTAGAGCCTATCAGCCTGCCTCAAGCCATAGCTGCATGGGCTTAAGATAGCCAAGCCACCTCCCATGGTGGCAGCGGTCTCGAGGTCACACCTGTTGCCGCGGCCGCCATTCTCGCAGCTACGTCCACCCTAAGACGCTTGGCTGGTGAAGGATTTCCCTCCTCCACCCGCCGCTTTAGCCTAGGGAATAAGGAGGTGAGCAAAGATGCTTAGTGGTTCGGCATGTCAAAGAAACAACAAAGGAAACTTCAAAAAGCATGGCTTACCCAAAGGGGATGATGACCTTCCTAGGACACCTTGAGCCGCTAGAGCGCCTCGAGGCCCCACTCGAAGCTACACCTCCCCCGAAGCTGAGGCTAGCTGACGCTTTTGACGGCGTCACCGTGCCCTCCCACTCTGATGAGGTCGCGTGGCCCCGAGTCCGTGTCCTGAGCGTCGAGGACTGGGACCGGGTCTCCTGAGATGTAGCAGGCAGGGTCCCGCCGTGTGAGTGTCAAGACGAGGACCCAGCACAGGACGAGGAACTACCTTGAATCCTGTCTTGCAGCCACTCCAGAACGTCCTCTTATGCAGAGGGCACGTTAGCTCGGGGGAGACTGGGGAGATGGGGCTCGAGGAACACTGCCATCCCCTCGACATCATTGTCATCATCTTCCTCCTCATCCTCCTCGGAGGGAGACTCCTCCTTAGGCAGCCCATTGTGCTTTTGCTTTGCGCGGTGCTTCTCGCACTCTGTACATGTGAGGCTTTTTTCTTTCTTCCTCTTCTTCTCCTTGTCTTACCAGTTCTTTTGTTGATGAGCTGTAAAGCACCTCACTTGTCTGTCAGGGTCAACCTCCCTCACTGGGGGCCTCAACACCCTGCAGTCGAGCATCCGGGCGTAAGAGCAAAGGAAAGAAAGAGAGGCAAAGTAAAACTTGAAAGGCACAGCTTGAGGCACTCACCAGGTCAAGATGGCCTTCCTCTGGTAGCATGGGGATGCGGTTGATGTGCTTCGGTCTGAAGGCGCCGGCGACCGCCCCTTTACCCACGAAACAATCTCCTCGTGGGGGCAATGCCTTGGCTGACATGCGGCACCCCTTGAGCTACTCGGGCATTGCCTCGGGCCCCATTTGGTCTAGCCATAATAGATGCACCATCAAAGGGAGCACCCTCCAACGGTGAAAGGCCGAGATGACGATCGCCGCCGTCAGACCCACGTCATGAATTCTCCTGAGAGCGGTGAGGAGAGGCCTCAATCGAGGCTATAAATCTGACGCCACGCCGTACAGCCAGTTGAACAGACGCTCCATGATGAGGCGCCCTGTGTACGGCGGGGAAGTACCCCTCGTCGTTGTGGAGGTAGAACCACTATGCATCCCATTGAGCGTGGTTGGACATCAGCCCGGTGGGGATGTACTCGTGTGGCTCCACCCCCCGGCCTGTCTTCAGCGCTAGGTTCTAGGAACCAGCACGGACGATTCTCCTCATGCCTTGTTCCACCGGGGTGGTGAAGAACTCCCCCTTGTAGAGGTCAAGCCACAGCTCCCAGTGCGGCTCCTCCCCCAGGTATCCCTCATAGACGGCCATGAAGATAATGGCGTTGGAGATGGCGTTGGGGGATAAGTGCTGAAACTCCACCCCGTAATGGTGGAGCAGCGCCCGCACAAATCAGCTCAGGGGTGATCCAAGCCCATGCCGATGGAACTTGACGAAGCTCACGACATAGCCGTCTAGCGGGTTTGGCTCCCGATCCCTCCTCAACGGCGCTATCCACTCCGGCCGATCTGGCGTGGTGATAGAGCGAAGGAGCCCCTCCCCCACTAGCTCCAACAGCCTTCGCTCTATCATGGTCGACGGGCGCCAGGCCTCCGAAGGAAGAAAAGTGGGTGCCATGACCGCAGCGATGGCGGCGCGGATTCGCTCGACGCACAGGCGACCAGGAAGATTCCCAATCATAATCTCTCTCACTAATCCCTCTTCTCTAGCTCTAGCGGACAGGGATTTGAAAGCTCTAACAGCAGCAGCGAAGGTGAGATGGCAAGAATTGAAGCAGACGGCACCCCCTCCTACGAGAAGGAAAACAGGCCCCGGCCCCATGACAAGCCTCGAGGGAGCGAAGGCTGACCCTCGGTCAAGGTTCGACAGCCACCCTCGAGCACCCGAGTCAGGGACACCCCAGGGGAGCCACACAAAGCTCAGCTCGAGGATGAACCCTCGAGATCCCCTCGGGTGTATCCAAGGCAAAACGAGAGGATTATCATGGAATCCCCACAGAGGGAGGCATCGAGCCGCAGAGTCCTATCGAATGGAACCGGTATCCATATATCTACTTGTTTGCGTCAATGAGAGCGCCTCCAAGCCCCCAGTCGACCCTATCGAACGGGGCACAAGCTCTCACTTGGATCCCCCCGTTATCAGCTCACAGAGAACACCGAGACTCGCCTAATCGAGGGTAGTATGATGCTTCTTACCTCACATCTGATCAAAAGGACTCATGAGATGGATGCCTAGGGCTAGCAATGCCCTAGCCGCATGAGGCTCGGGGGCTTGACTACTCCTGGCACCCCTCGATGAAAGAGGGTTGAAAGCACCCAGGGGCTCGACGTCTCGAACCACCCTTCGACTAGGTGCTACAACTCCAGTTCATGTTATCCTAACCTTTTAGGAATGCACACTATGCCTAACTGGATAAGAACCTCTCAACAAAATACAAATAAAGCCCTCGAAGGAGTCTCCTTACTCCTCTGAGGCCTCGGGGGCTACCCCCATGAGGACGCTCGCGCGCCCCCATAGAAAGTTACAAACCGCACATCACTCTCGGCCTATGACCCCCCAGCTCGAGTGCCAGCACTCGTGCAGGGGCTTGGGACTACTGTCGGGTACCTAAAAAAGGGGTACCCTTAACCATTGACTAAGGGGAATTAACCCTTGACATCAACAAGCCAAACTCGGTGTCATTAGTCCTCTCCTAGCACAGAAACGCAAGTGCCAGGTCATACCGGGTCAGCCCACGAACAGGCCTCGGTGGTTCGGGCGGCTACTTATCTGATGCACCCTGCTCAAGGCAGAGCAGATCGCCCGAGGGTGCCACTCGACCTACCCCTCGATGACAAAAATTTGCACGAGCAAACGGGCAGCCCTCGAGTATGACGCACCCCTCGAATACCTACCTCATGTACGAATCCAGGAGCATTTAATGCGTTCTACCTGCTCCCGCCTAACCTCGTGGCCACAGTCACGGTAACAGTTGCGAGTACACCAGTTAAATCTTACTTTTACCTCCCATACCCAGGAATCTGGCGGGTCATACCGTACTGTAACCCCATGCTGTGCACTGTGCCCTGTCCGACGCTCTCTCTAGGCACATTTACCAGTGTCTGATGCTCCCTTGAGGCGCATTTACCAGTATCGGGCGACCCCTCGAGGCACGTTTACCAGTATCCATACTGCATTTCCCAGGGCTCGGCCTTATCCATTCAGGCCTCGACCTCCTCGACCACCTCTCGAGCCAGACTTCGTCATCGCCGGTCAACACTCCAACAACTCTCGATGCGACAACTACAGGGATTCGCATGACCATGCTTGGACATCCGTCTATCATCGACCATCAGCCGCGTCACCTTAAACATGAGAAGAATGGCCGCGTCAACTCCAAACACGTCGCTACAGGACACGTCATGCCCAGCGTACACCTCTACAGCAATACCGACATGATCGGCATCACCTCCTCGGCGTCAGCAGCCACGTCCGCCCTAAGATCCATGTACCCCTATGCCCCTCCTTCGCCTATAAAAGGAGGCGCCAGGCCCTAGTTTGAATAAGGGGCAACGAACTTAGCCAGAAAACATAAGGCATAGGCAATGACCAGAGCCCATAGCGCTCAAGTCCTAGCTCATTCACTCGCACGCTTGTATTCTCCCCTGTGCAAGCACTTTGGTGCAAGATAATACAAACTCCCCTCCTCCGCTAGACGTAGGGCCTTCTTTTGCCCGAACCAGGATAAACTTCATGTTCTTCTTGCATCACCATCCGGATCAGGGAGCACGCAGCACGTATTTACTCGTTGGTGCTAGGCCCCCGGGGTCGAAACACCGACATAAATCTACAGTCATACCCTAAAATCAAGAACTTCAACAACAGTAAGGCAACATTTCCACTTTTTGATGCCTTGGGAGAGCTTTATGATGGTAGGTTCTAACATATTTTCTATTCTCACTTCCTTTTCTATACATTTGAGGTAATTTTTCATAGCTATTTCCTTGTTATCGTGTAGGCCATTTGGCCGAAGGGCATTATAATATCACTTCTCTCAAGTCACCACAAGAGGAAGATCTCCAAATTCATGATGTAGAAGATTTGGACAACAATGAGGAACATGAGGTTGTAGATTAAGATGACGATTCCATCACTGAGATACAAGTAAATGATACTGGAACATTTGGTGAAGAAAATGAGGTTACAAATGTTGAAAGAACCGGGTAGCAAAACTACTACATCAAGCAAACCATATGAAAAAGAAAGAAAGAGGCCTAAGAAGTGTGAGAAAGAAGAAAAGAGGCCTAGGAAGGGTTGAAGGATAGAGGATATGATAGGGAGATACCTAGACATGAGGACTAAGCAAGTAGAAGATGAGGTTGCACATCTAGCTAAAGAAAAGGACCAAAGAAAAGGAGGCTACCGAAGTTAAAGACTTCTCAATCACAAGGTGTATATCAGTTATGAGCACAGTAGAAATGACAAAGGAGGAAAAGGCAAAAGCATTTCAAGTCTTTATGATAAGCTAAGAAAATAGGGAGGCTTTCCTGAGTGGTTGTGAAGTAGATAAAGATGCTACTCTGATCTGGCTCAAAAGTCTGACGAATTAACAGGTCAGCTCCATCTATCGCCTCTATCTAGTTCTTGGCTTCTTTCTATTATATCTCTATTGATTTGTAGCTATAGTTTATTAGCTGCCATTACTATTGCTATTACAAATTCCTATTTAATTGCTTGTTCCTTTGACTTGTTCCTATGGTTTACAAACACTTTGGGTCATATAAAATAGTCTGGATTTGATATCCTTTCCTAAAGTATAGTAGCTATAGGAATGACATTATCTGAATCTAAGCAGCATGTATTTGTAAAGGACTAATCCTCCATTGCTTCAACATGGCTAATTGCTTAGTAGATAGGCAGTACTATCCCTTGATCAAGTGTAGACAAACTAATATATGGTAATATGTTTAGTTTTTGAGCAACATCAAAATGACTACTTTGGTTTAGTTCTTTGTAGCCTAAAATGTTCAGTTTATAGCCTATAGCCTTATATCTAACCTTGTATCCTTGATGTGCTTGTGTAACTGCAGGGTTTCAAGGTTAAGTTCAAGGTTGATTCTGCACCTCAGTGTCCTTACAGTGTCTGTCCTACTGGAAGGCCTTTGTCTTTGCACTATCCAAGCACCATTCAAATGTGTTTAAGACCTTTCTGTAGTTTTTTAGTTATTTTTTATTAGAGTTTCTTGTATTATCCAAAAAGGGCACCGCAACAAGTTCACTTCTCACATTCCATACTCTGCAACTTCTCACATTGATGCCTTGTACTGTCCTAAGTTATAATGTGTCAAATATGCAACAGTAGTGTATGTGTGCTAATCGACATGATAGCCCTACAGCTTGCCATGGTTTTAAATTGTCCCTTTGCTTTTCATGCAGATAAATGTTTATTGTCAAGTTGCTATTAAACAAGCTGCTAATGTATACTATCTAGTTGTTGAAAACAAGTGATTTTTTTAAAAAAATCATCAAACATATGACCCTTTTGGTCAACATTGTCATATAAGTGACCTTAACTTGCTATCAAATATGTGTTTATGTAAGTTCCTGATGTTTTCATTCCACCCAAAATGAACAGGCCAAAGAATGTTGTGGAGTTTTGATTCCAGGACCAAATCTGATGCTGACTAGGTTTGAGTGAAGCGGCTTGGATTCACTCAGGGCGCGTTTGCAAGGGTGGCCCAACCCGGCCTTGCGTTCATGGGCTGCACTTGCTCGTGTTTGTGGCCTTGGCCCGAGTTAGAGCCTGGCTCGCCGCATGCAAAACCGATGCCACAGCCTGGCTCCAGGGAAATGCCGCTAGGGTTCATTTCTAGCGAGCTCAGCTCTGCACGGTGCACTAGGGAAATTTTAGGAGATTTTGGGAGCCATGGCGGGTGGCTCGCGCGGGAAGGGGAAACCTCCGCGCGCTTCCCCCGCATGGGAAGGTGAAACCGGTGGCCAATCTTGGTGCCTATAAATGGCATCTGCTCCACTAGCTTCTTCTTCTTCCTGCTCTCGACCTGGTAAGTTCCACCTCCCTCCTGAGAGACTGGCGGTGAGCTTGTGTTCTTTGTCTTTGTTCTGCACCTTGGGGGTTCTTCGCTGCTTTGCTGCTAAGGCTCCTTCTGGGACTCGGCGGCGTTGGTGCTTCCACCTCTTGTCCGTCCCCATCTTCTCTGACTCGAGCTTGATCTACTTCCCCTTCTTCTAGATCTGCTTCCTCTATGGTTGTAGGACCCCGAGCCCAAGGTGAAATGGACAACCTTTCTTCCCCTCTCCCCCGATATCTTCTCTTAGGGTTTGGTAGTTGATGATGATGGTCATTTTATGGTTTCTCATGTTGCTGATGCTTTGATTCCCTTAAGCTTTGGTACCTGGTACTGTTATTGATTTGGATCTGTTAAGATTTGGTACCTGATACTGTTGTTTCTTTGGATCTGTTAAGATTTGGTACTTGATGTGGGTTATTCACACTGTTGTTTTTGCATGAGATTTGGTTGATGATGCAGTCCTTTTTGGCACTAGGGGGCATCATTACTTGATATAGTCATTCCATGTTTTCATTCATTCATTTCATGAACATGCTGATGCCTAGCAAGGTCTGATGCGCTGAGTACTTGTTTCATATTTGCATGGTTGTAGATGGATCCCTCATTGAGCCGTGACAAGCTATGCAGACAGGCAGCTTCTTTGATTGTTGTGATGGTTTCTTTTGTTTCCAGTAGGCTTAAAAGAAAATCCCCTAAGCCAGATACACCCCACCTTGACCCAGCTGCACTATCACTTCTTAGGGATGCAAATGAGCAACACAGAATCAGAACCCTTGATGATTTACCACTCCACTGATATTGAGTGCATTTCCATGATTAGGATGAAGAGAGCTCCCTTTTTTGAGTTAGATAAACATTTAGAGAGAGGAGTCTGGTTAGTGATAGGTAGGGGGTTTCAGTTGAGGAGCAGGTAGCCATGTTTTTGCATGTTGTGGGGCACAACCAAAGGTTTAGAGTGGTTCACCATTCTTTTAGGAGGTCCATCCAAATTGTGCATAAACACTTCCACTAGGTTTTGTATGCAGTTGGTGAGCTTAGGAATGAAATGATCAAGCCACCTAGCACCACAACTCATCCTAAGATCCAGAGCAGTCCTAGATGGTATCCTTATTTCAAGGTAAATGTCTTGCTTGGGTATACAATTTGAATTTCACATGGTCAAGTCACTTACACATAAGTTTTAGGAGTGCATTAGCTTCATAGATGGCACACATTTCTTAGCAAGGGTGCCTAGTAGTCAACAAGTATTCAAGGGTAGAAAAAAGAACCTCACACAAAATGTTATGGTTGCTGTCAATTGTGACCTGCTATTCACTTATGTTCTTGCTGGCTGGGAGGGTTCTGCCCATGATGCAACTGTCCTGGCAGATGCCATTGATAGGGAGGATAGGTTCATTATTCCACAAGGTAATTGCACACAACACACAATCAAATATGGTTTTCCTAACACATGCCACACACTCTCACAGTAGATATCCAATTGTAGGTAAATACTGCTTGGTAGATGCTAGGTATGCATGCAAGCCTGGTTTCCTACCACCTTACAGGGGAGTGAGGTACCACTTATTTGAGTATGGGCCCAGGAATAGACCCAGCAATGCCAGGGAGCTCTACATCCTCAGGCACTCATCACTTAGAGCAACTGTTGAGAGGGCCATAGGTGAACTGAAGGGTAGGTTTAGGATTTTGGACAATAAGCCCTTCCACAAGTACAGAACACAAGTGAAGCTTGTAGTTGCCTGTGTCATTTTACACAACTAGATCCTAGGCTTTAGCATTGATGAAGTAGTGCCTGCTGAGGATGGTTTTACTGGAAACCCCACTGAACCACTTGTCCTGCCTCCTGCACATTTTGACCAAGACAACATTGACATGGCTGCAATGAGGGATGCCATCTCTGAGGCTATGTGGGCTGGTAGGGGAACAATAGGATTTGATGTGCCATGTACCTTGTTCTTGCATTCAGTTATTCTACCCTGCTATGGAACTCATGTTTGTGTCATGATGATATAATAATTTGATGGACAAATGCTAAGACCACTATTTGATTGTGATAGCTTTTCATTCAGTTGTTGGTTGTTTCATTCATTAATTGGTTAATTCTATCATTGATTCATTCATAACATGATTCATTCATAACATGATGTTATTTTACACTTCTTGTCAATACCTAATAGTCCTAGAATGGCTGGTCAGGGTGGGTTTGTGGCACCTACTGATGTGCTTGAGGAGCTCATCATGGGTGGGACTGTTGCTATTGTTGTAGATGGTGCTGGTGATACTGTTGCTAGTCCAAGGGTAGTTGGTGCTGCTACTGGTGTGGCTGCAGTAGAACTTGACCCTGCTGTTGAAGAGCATGTAGCTGCTCCTACTCGTGCTGGTGCTGGTGGTGAGTTTGGGCCATGAGGTGGTCCAACAATAGCTCTGGTTTCATTCTTAGGAGGATGGCTGCTCTGGTTAGTGATGACAGCAGACCAGACAAGGTTTTTAAGGAGAAGGATGTCAATCATGTGGCCAAATCCCTAAAGGACTGGTGTGGGGAGGTTGTGACCTCTACGTACAACCACTTGAGGAAATGGAGGCAGAGGTGGGCAAAAGTGTCCAAACTCGAGGACCTTAGTGGTGCTCTATGGGATGACACCTGCAATGCTATCATGCTTGACCATGACCACTACCTTGGCCACTGTAAGGTAGCAATTTCCCTATATTGATGTTGTCCTGCATACCATTTCTTTCTACCTTTACCTGTCTAAACCTACATGTCACCCAAACTGTAGGACCATCCTAAAGATGCTGAATACCTAAATACCCCAATTAGGTTCTACACTGATATGGAGGCCATATTTGGCAATGCTTTAGCCATTGGCAGGTTTACACTTGGGTCTGGTGAAGCCTTAGGGCAGAACCAGGCTGACAGTGCAGTAGTCAAGGTTGAGGCTAAACCTCCTTTGACCCCAGCTACAACTGTAACTGAACTCAATCCCTCAGCTACAGAGGGTAGCAAGGCCAATGCAGTACTTGCATCTAGGACTGGTGGGAAGAGGAAGAGAGGAAATTTCTCTGAGGAGGAGATACTGCTGTTGACCAACATGTCAGATGTTGTGAACAATGTGGTTAGTGCTTTTAGGGAGACTGGACCTGCCCATGTTGATGCCAATTTGTACCTTGCTATGATGGAGATGCCTAGCTTCTCTGAATCAGCCCTTGCATACACCTTTCTTCTGGACAACAAGGCCCAAGGAAGGGGCTTTGTGACCATGACTAATTCCCATAGGACCATTTGGCTGCAGACCTTCTTAGCTAAGAACTACTTCATGTAGGTGATGCACTACATGATGGTATGCATGGACAGGAGGCAGTTGACTGTTGAGATGTATAGTTCCTCCACCCTCCTCACCCACTCTCTCTTCTTTTGACTACAGCTCGAACTTGTTTGCTGTGGAGCTTTTGTGTAGGATGGTTTGGTCTAGTGGCACCTTACTTTTGGTTTTAGTTTGCCTAGGAGGGTGGCTAACAATAGGCAATAGTATGTGAGAGGAACATCATTTAAGCCCTTGACTATTGGGCTGAACAAGTTGTTGTAAGACCTTATTGCAGCCTCTGTTGGCTGCATCTATTTGTTGTTCATTACTTATTTGATGTTCATTACTTATTTGTAGTTCTATTTGCCTTAGTTTGTAGATCATTGCTTATTTGCTGTTCATTATGTATATCATTACTTATTTGTTGTTCATTACTTATAAGTTCTTTCATTCATCATCTCTGGTTTATGTGTTGGTGTAAGGGCTAGGAAATTGATGGCCAATGATGCAACATTAAAAACGAGGTGGATGCCATTTTGTTGTGTTCTTGATCTATTGTTGCTTTATCAACTTTTATATGCTTTTCTTCAACACTTTGATCACATGCCTTGCTTTGCAACAACATCCATGATGATTGATGGCAGTGAGTGCAACTGTGAGACCCAGCCCACTGGGCCGATGATGGGCCAGGCCAAATGTCATTTACTGTAGATCGACGGGTGATACCCGGCTACTATAGATCAACGGCACTGTAGCATGCGAGTTTAGTACCACCTCGGTGTTTCTGGGTTCGCCGAGCCAACTTAAATAGACAGGCCAAGGATGTGTATTAACCTTCGGTTAACCGTTTTGAACGAAGCGAGGACAAAAGTTCAAGCGGGCTTTTACGCGGGTGGGGTCCACTCCTCGGTAGAGTGGGCCAACACCATGGGGCCGGGTCTGGGCTGTTAGAGCAACTCTGTGAATACAAGTGCTGATTACCAGGCTTGCAAGTTTTCTGGTTTTCCTATTGTTTGTATTTTCTTTTCTTTTGGTTGGCATCCACCAATGACTTAAATTGAGTATGTAAATCCAACACAATGACAAAGTTGAGGCCAATATTGTGTTGTTGAACAAGCCAACGATGACAGATTTGCTATTTCAAGTTGATGGTGTTGTTCATTGGTGAGGGATTTGGGAACACCGATTTGTGTCACAACAAACCGAAGATCTTCAATTCCACACTTATGCTCAGTTCCATTCAAATTGATCAGTCGACTGAGGCACAGTTTTATTCCCTCTGTAGTGCCTCCAGTGAGAAGCACTTACATGATGTCATTTGTTTCAGACAATGGCACCTTGCTATGTGGTGTTTGAAGGCAAGAAACTTGGCATTTATTTTAGCTGGTATGAGTGTGCTAAGCAAGTGCTAAAGCAGGAGGGGGCCATATATCAAAAGTATGACAGCTATGATGAAGCTCTTAGAGCTTTCAATAAAAGGGTACCTGCAGAACCTCTGCTGTTACCCACTGATGGTTCACCTGCAATGTCATCAGCACCACCTTTGCTGTTACCCATTGATCCCATTTCTATTGATAAGCATGGCTGTTGGAAAAATATGGTGATCTTTGTAACAACCCTAAAAATTACAAACACCAAAAAACACAACCAACAAAAATTTTTCTAAAATAACCTATGGTTGGTGAGTGTCATGTAGGAAAACATTCAATAGTTGCATAAGTAGCACCAGTGTTAGTTGGAACATTTGCATTTATTTTGCAAGAGTATGATTTGCTTATTATTTGATCTTATGTGATGCTTAATAAAATCAAATAACCTTTTTATCACATGTGTATATGTTTATATGCAACTAACCACGGACATGGACCCAAACTCCCCATAAGACCCTATGGGACCCACTAGGTATATGCCTTGGTCACTAACCCTCCTACTAACAAGATCTTAGCCTACTTAGTTTAGTGGCTAAAGAAATAGAAATAGAAAAGAGAAAGGGAAGGAATGGGAAATGTGGAAGGGGCAAAGCAGCCCAACCAGCCTGCTAGCCTGAGTGGCCCAGCTCGACCAGCAAGATGCGAGGCCAGCTTGCCCTCGTCACGCCGCATAGGCCCAGCCCAGCAAGGCCACCAGGCGGGCCAAGTCGCCCCTCTCCCACACGGCCACGTTGGCTGAAACTGCGCCCTGCACGCACGTCCCCGCGGCCCAGCAAGGACCCGGCCTCAACCCACGCCACTCTCCCCGCGGCCTAGATGGCTGAATCAGCCCGACAAGCGGCCCAGCCCGCCGTCTGCTCGCGCCACGTGTCCACAGCCGCTGACTGCTAGCCCCGCCTTATCAGCTGCCCCATTTTCCTCTTCTGGCCGCCCGCCCATCACATCCGCCGGCCTAAAAATGTCCATGGCCGCACGATGTCATCCGCTTGAGCCCGTGACCGCCTCATGAGGCCGTTCACTCTGTGCTGCGCGCCTTGGGTGCCCTAAACCTAACCGAGCTTGCGCTGCGACCGCCCGATGTGCTCGGCCACATCACCACCGTCCGCCCGCGCCATGGCTGCCCGCCATGACTATAAAAGAGGTAGTGCCCCAGCCTCTAGGGCTACCCTATGCCCAGTTGCCTTTGCTGGCCTACCGCAGCACCTTGCTGCCCACCAGATCAAGGAAAGGAGAAGAGGAAGGAGGAGTAGGAGGCGGGGAGGAGAAGACCAAAGCCAGAGCCGGAGCAGAGGCCGCGCGCCGCTGTCGTCCGTGGCCCTACTCGACCATCACGACCTGTTGCTGCTCTGCTTCTTCTCCCCCACGCCACCACCTCGTCGCCGTGCCTCACCATCAGCCTTTGCTGCACAGGTGAGCACACTGTCGCCCTACTCTGCCATGGCTGACGCCAGAGCGCCACCACGTTCACATCGTTCCGCTGCGACAGAGGCCTCTTTGACTCAGTGAGCTGGCATGGACCTCAGTGAGGGTGCGCCGCTTTGCCGCCCTCGGTCTTCCCAGACTCCGGCCACCGGAGTGCTCGACGTGGCCACCGCGGCCGTGCGCGCCCCGCCATGCCCCGTTTAGCTGCATTGGCTAGCTCTTGGAGATCCTAGATTCTCCAATCAGAAGTTGAAGAAGGAGTTGGAGGCCAAATCAAAGCTCTGACGAGGGAATCCGCCGTCGCCACCGAAGTTCATCGTCCGCCGCCGCCGCGTGCTCGCCGTCATTCTAGGGACCATCGGTTTGATTAGTGCACTGTGCCGAGTTCACGTTGGCTCTATGAGTCTGATGCGCAGGTCAATGACGCCTCCCGCGCTCCGTTGCCTCTAGCAGCCGCAGCCGTACCGTCGGGAGCCGCCGTCGCGCGTGCGCTAGCGAGTCAAAGCGCCGCAAGCCGACCATGACCTGCAGGCACATCCGGCATGCCCCCGTGGCCTCCCTTGCTTTGAGTCCGCAAAGCAGTGGCACATGCCCAAGCGGTCTCCCCTGCGCCACCGAGCCCCGCAACCATGGCCTCGTCGTCCATCGCCGCCGCCGTTGGCGAGCTGGCGAGCTAGGAACCTGCGCGCCAGCTTAGACCCCACCAGCGCCTACGCCTCGCCCTAGCGCAGCCGTAGCTACAGCCATGGCCATCCTAGGCCGGCCGGAGCCTCTGCGCCGCTCGCCGCCGGCGAGGTCCGACCGAGCCGCCGCGCGCGTGTAAAGGGAAAGGGGGGAAATCCCCTGTTCTCGTGGACCGGGTGCACCGCATCCACCTAGACACCAGCTGGACCAACTAGGGAACGCCACCTAGTTTTTTGGTCTGTGGTTCACTGTAGACCAGCTCCATGGAGTCCAGGCCGTGAACCAAGCCCAATAGGAACCCAGACCACCACATGGACTACTTCTTTGACCGCCACGTGTACGGGCCAGGCCGGCCCAACCGGCCTAGAACTGGCCCTGCCCGAGCCCATCCAGACCCAGTCCGGGCCCAGTCGATGTTGACCATTGACTGGTCAATGGTTGACCATTGACCTGGCCCCACCTGTCATTGACCACACGCCCTGGACCCACCTATTGGCCACTCTGTACAGATCGACCAATGGCAGGCTGCCACGTGTCAGCTCTGTTTTCTCTCTCCCTTTTTCTTTTTCAGAAATAGATTTAATCTTGTAAAATTCATAACTTCTTCATACGAACTCCGAAAATTATGAACCAAGTGTTCAAATTTTCACAAAATTGAGCTCTACGTCATAGGATTATGTATGATTGCATTTGGATTTATTGGATTTTATTTGGTTCTTTGTGATTGATCTATAGGGATCGCTCCCGTGACCATTGTGTCTTGATTTCACATCCCGCGAAGGAGTTACCTGAGGAGGAGGACTAGGAGCGCGCCAAGGACTTGAGGGAGGACTTGAGTGACAGCTATTCATGTGCCATGTTCCACCCAACCTCGTAGAACCTATTATGCATGTAATATAATAGAATGCTAGTGCTCTACTTTATGCAATAATTCTATGATATGCTATGATAGGATTGCATGGTAGATTACTTGTATGCCTTTCCTTGTCGTAACCTTTACCCTGCTCGCCCGCTTATAGGATAGACACACTTATCCATACACATGTTACTTGCTACTTATACTCCACTTGCATTATATCTGTGATGTGATGCTGATGGTGGACTCTGGGTGGGTTCGGCACGGGGTGCTGAACTTGGTGATCATATGGGTGTCTCTGGGTAATATAATGCGAGAGGGTTGTCTGGTGAGGGTTGAGTCGACTGGACAGGATCTACGACGAGCTGTTGGAGCGAGTCTTGCTGAGGGGATGCAACTTGGGCACCCTGTGTTCTTGGTACCTGTGGCGGGTACATGGTGACTTGAGGAGATCCCAGGATCGAGAACCTTCATGGAGAAAAGCCCCGGGTAGGACGTGCTGTTGTAGCACGGGCTATTGTAGCCCCTTTTTGAGGAGATATCATGTCTGGTCCCCCTAGGACCTGTTGTCTCTCGAGAATCGAAACCACGAACACTTTGTGCTCACCACTCGCCCCTGAATGGGCGGGGGACGGATGACTGACTAACTAAGACGATGCCACTACTACTAGGTTGTTAGCAGAGAGTGTCAGGAGGTACGGGCATTGGGACCCACACCCTCCTTAAAGCCGCATAGTTACCTTGGTGGCCCGGGTGACTACGCCTCACAGTCTCAGTGTGCCGGTGGTATCTATCCGGGACGTCCTAGTACTGAAGGGTAGGATGGCATCGCACCGGTTAGAAAGCAGCCGAAATCTGCCTAGGCGGAGCGCACCGTCGATGATGGCTATCTTGTGGTTACGGGAGTACACGCTCTGTAGAGTTTAGAATCTATATATAGTCCGCAGCCTCGGTATGGCTATTCCATGACCTACGCTTTTCTTGAGTAGTGAGATGAGTCCTTTCTACCTCTCCCTGAGTGATGTTGTTGTTGTTACCCTACGGCATGATGGTCGATTAGGCATGGATGAGAGGGAGTTGTCCATTGCCGCCACGTGTGAGCGTGGTTGTTGAGTAAGCTGAGAGGATGATGGTTGATGGTATGGTGTTGTGGGATGTGAATGGATTAAAACTTGATGAACTGTTATTATATAATATTGATGATACTTACATAGGAAACCACGGCCAAATAATAGGTCGCTTTGACTACATCCTTTTTGCATCCACCTACTACAAAGCATAAATAAAGCATAGGGTGGGAGCCGGTGGCCAGTACAAATTGTACTGAAACTTATTTGGCAGGTGAGCCCGACTACGCCTACAGCGACAAGGGGCTCAAGGATTAGATGGTCTCGTTCCTACGCTCAAGATGGTGCAAGACGTTGCTTCCATGATATCCCTCTACTTCCGCAGCTATTCTGGATGCTAGATACTCTGATGATGATTCCGCCATGTGGCGGTGTAATAATTATGTAAACCTCTCTATTGTATTCTTTTATTCGATGTATGGCTTTGTAATCAACTGTTATCGGATAATTGATGATTTGACCTCCTAGGCTATTATTGTATCCTTCATTCTGTGTATTTTCCCTTCGCGAAAAATTGAGAATGTTTCAATCTTGTTCTTACTTAAGGTTGTAGTTTCCCTATGCTATTTGTTGTTCATGTGCAAGAAGTGAAACTGTTATAATGAGGCCGATGATGAGAATGTGGATAGACTAATTAGCTTGCTACATTGTGCTCCTTTAACTTGTTGTTCTGCTAGGTTAGACTTTTAATTATTGATCTTCCTGTTATGTTCCTCATGAGTTGGGCTTCAAACTTGAATTCTGGTGCTAGTCTTCTTTCTGTTGTTTCATTTTGCATTGTAGCAAGCATGATATTTGGGATCATCATACTGTAACATGTCTGAGGCCTGGACCTGATGTGTCTAATTCTTGTGTGCGGTTCAATTATCAAATGTTTACTGATATCTTGAGACGTGTTTGAATCTTTCTCTTTTGATCAAGTGGTTATTCACATGTGAGAGCCTGGGCTAGACCGCGCACAGCCAAGCTGTCAAACACGTTCTTGGTTTAACAGTTGGTGACGGTTGGCCTTTTAGCCCGGCTGAGCGCTGAAACATAAACAACAGCTCACTTGGGCCGGGTTCATTTGCTACAACTGCACAAACAAGTGAGGGTGGTTGCTTTCAGCCAGCTCTGCCGGGGCCTGGCTCAGTTGACCAGGACCAGGGTCGCAAACGCGCCCTCAATCCGGCCCAGGAAGAAAACATGGCCTGTTTTCAGTGCTATACAACCGAACCAAGCCTAAACATTGGACGACCTATCGTAAGCATTACCGTATCTATATTGATGATAACCACATGAATCCCCAATGGTCCAAAGAGTCCTTTCACTCCGCTGCGTTCCCAACCCGCCGTGGCGGCAGCGGAATCGACGATGATGCGTCAGCAGCAGAACATACCGTTGGACGATCTGGGTGAGAACGGCGGCGGCGGCATTGACTCCCTCCCCCCGCCGCGGGTCCTCGTCGGGTCTGACGAGAACGGCATCAGGAAGGTAATCCAGTATTGCTTCGACGACGAAGGCAACAAGTTCGAGGTCGTCACCACTATCACCCCCGTCGGCAAGCTCGCGCGTGCCCCCACCACCAGGAGCTCAATCAAGCCCAATCCGATGCCCAGTTCCGCCGACGCCATAGAGGATGACGATGCTAAATCGCGGCTTACAAATCTCTCCACGAAAGGGGCCCTCCCCGAGCGTCCTCGCTTCTCAGGTATGTTTAGACGTAATTCTGCCAAGGCTGGATTCATGTGTTCTTTCGTGTAAAGTGTTAGGGAATTAGGGATAGGAGAACAGAAGAATGAGAGTACGACTGTACGAGAGAGACAGGATGAATTCAGGATGAATGATGCAATGATTCATTAGTAATTCAGTGTTCTGTTCTTTCTTGTCCTTTCCTATCTGACAATCCATCCATATATTTCTAATTTGTCTCTTGCACTGTCACCAAGCTTCACCAAAGTGCCAGCGCCTAGGCTGAGTAAGTGTAGATTAGACACGATTAAGCGTTCCTTTTTGTTGTTGCTGCTGTTGTTTTGGGAGCAAGACAAGGAGGTACCAGCACGCAAATGTAGACCAAAATGATGACTTGTAGACTTCTATATATCCAGAGGCATCCAAAGACAAACACATAATCCAAACACCAGCCCGTTTACATTAAATTGGGACTAGAAAGCAATTAGTTAAAGACTAAAAACTGACTTGTTCAAATATGCTCCAATTCTTTTCACATCCGGAAGAGCCAGAGGTCAATGAGAGAACTCTAACCGTCATTCTTTGTAAATCTGGTGCTTCACCTCCATAATGTCTGCAACAAGATGCTACAAAATGAAGTGAAATTCATCAAACAATGAAGATTGATGCAGGCAAAATCAGGACAGATCTGATGCAAAAGCTTTACTCGGATTGAATTCAAAATGTTCACACCTCCTTGCGCTTCTTTGATATAGTCCTCATTAATAGTTCTACATTCCTTATCATCATCACCATGATATAAGGTCTCCACACACTGCATGATTTTTTCCACTACAATTGGATTAGAGAAGATTTCTGAATTGCTACAACAATAGTAGTGATTCAATAGAGAAGTTTGCTGAATTGCATAACTATAGTAGGGATTCAGAAGAGAAGATTGCTAAATTGGTATAACTAGAATAGGGATTCAGCATATATGCAGCCATATGCAGTGGAGAATCAACCCTATCTTTTATTTTGTGAACAATAGCCATGACTTCTTCATAGTTCTTTTCCACATTGCCAAATTCCTCCTTGATCTTCCTCTTTGCCCTCGTAAGTTCTTCATACACAAAACCCATAGAAGGCTTCGCATCCCCATCAACCAAATGTAGAACTTTCACCAAGGGGTCAAAGGCCATCAAACAAAGTGACACATGTTTCCAAAAGCTAATGTTCAACATTGTGGCTGTAGCATCCTTTCCTTTTTTTTGTCTTGACATTAGTAAGTCATACCACTTTGAATCAACCACCATCTTCCTTATACAATCCTTCTTTTCGATCATGCTTTGCATTGTAAGATAAGCTGTAGCAAATTTGTTACCCCTGTCATTATGATTTCTCTTTTCGAGGTGAAGGACCTCAAACATGCCAGGTGCTATGGTGGCCATAGGCAAAGATATTTATACTTTTGCTAGATCAATTGTCTTCTTGAAATTGGATGGCTGCCAATATCTTGAAGCATCAGATTGATGGTGCAAGGTATGAGTTGCACTAGAAGTCCAAAATATGTTTGGCCTATTGAGATGCAGCAATGCCTTTGCTCCCATGTTGTTAGAAGCATTATCTATCACTACTTGCACCACATTTTCAGCACCTACATCCTTGATTGCTTTGTCCGCTACCTCATATATAACATCACTAGTGTGTGAAAGATCTGACATCTCTTTTGACTTCCTAAAACTTATCCCTCACTAGAATTTGTGCAGAGATTCATAATACTCCTCTTTTGTCCAAGCATTCGTCAATCCGTCATGATGGAGCAGCCATGCTTTTTCTTCTCATCATCACTATCTCTTAGCAAGCTCTTGGTTCTTGCATGCTCCTCTTCCAACAGTTTTCCTTGAGGATCATGCTGAGTTGGAGGATGGAAACTAGGACCAAATTGACCAATAGCTTCAACCATTTCCGAACTCATTATTGTCAAAAGCATTGAATGGAATAGCTACAAAATAGATTTGTGTAGAAAATTAATTTGTTTGCAACATATTAATGGAATCGAAGGCTGGAGCATTAAGAATAGAAGTACAGAACATATCATGTGTATACACCCATCTAGCAACAAATTGCTGCACTTGGTGTGTTCTCTCTTTCCAAGAAGCCTGATTTATATTTTGTTTCCTCTTAGCTTCAGCCTCACTTGCCTTGGGACCAATGGGGTGTACAAATTTTTCCATGGGGACTAACATGTGAGGGTATGTTGAGCTTCCCACAGGTGACTGAACTTCTGTCACTTCCTCTTCAGCTGCTGAAATTTGTACAATTTCCCTCTCTCTTTATCATGCTGTTTCCTATCCATCTTCTTATTTGTTGTTATAATTCAAAATTCATCTGGCATTTTTTCTTATCTTCCTCACTTTTGGGCACTCCAACACAGATGTGCCAACATGAGCAAGATGTTGCTTGAAGCGATAAATTACTGATGTGCTCTCATGGTAGAAATCAGACACCCACTCTGTTCTTGTCACTTGGGATCACAGAGCCGCATCCACTCCCAACCTATGTCAGATTACTTCCTCTTTAGGTGCTTGTCAACAGCTACCGTTTCTGGAGCCGCCATAGCTGCAGCCTCAGACATTGACATCCTACAAGCAATAATACTGCTGTACTAGTACTAAATAGAGTAGAATTGTAAACCAATAATACTGTATGACTGAATGGTACAAGGCAGCACATGAACATCAAAATATGACCATGTATTCACTACGTTTTCAGATTCATACAAATGCACCATGTATCAGGTTTAACCTTCAGGTTCTGTAGTTTAGGCTTCAGAAATTCAGAGAATCTCAAGATAGTAAGGGGTTAGCATTGAGCTGGGGCTCCTCTCACAATCGGCGGCAAAGGAGAGATGGCAGGTTAGCATGCAGACGTGGTGTGAGGAGGAAAAGAGGTGTGGGTTCTTTGATTTCTTTGTGGACCATATCTACACGCATGTGGTAGCTTTGTTTTCGCGCTCCTGCACAGCCGCACACACTTTTTTCCCACCTGCACACCAGCGACACCTAGCGCTGCTTTTCTCTGCTTACATGTCACTTTTTTATAACACTGTCACACACAACACTAACCCACTCTAGGCGACTCGGCTATCAAGGTCCATCATCAGCTGATTCCTCTTGTACTGCAGGTGTAGCGGTACCTAGTGTGACATCTTGTTAGGGGATTCTAGGACAAAATTTGGGGTGAGTTTGATTGCTCAAGTTCTGATGTGCTTATTATTCATAAATGTATCTTAGGGTTGTGATTGGGTTCCATCTATGATAATGGTACAATATGGTTCGTATGCTATGAAGGTTATGTTGTAATACCTAGAAAAAAAATCAAAGTGTTATTTGTTTGTTGGGATTTATGTTGTTTGCTTGTTTACCAAATCTTGGTGCATTATAGGCAGTATTTCTAATGGGAATTGTAGAAATGGTAAATCAGTATTGCAAGGACAGCTGCATTGTATTCTAGATGGCAAGCATTTTTTTAGTGGAGTAATGTCTGGGTTTGATCAGAGGACAGCCATGCTACATGTAGATGTATCTGACAAAAAAAAAGTTCAAGTGAAGGAGATGAATGTTACTTATTACATTGATATAGTTTGTTTTAAAAATTGAACCTCACACTCTGGTTTTTACCTTATCATCTTCACTTTGTGATTCTGTTTTCTAACAGCCAGCTTAATTTCGGGGAACAAAGCCCAGCAGCGTGGTGTTCCAATGGTACCCATGGAGTGCCTGATCTGTCACAGTAAGGGGCATCATTGGACCATAAAATGCCCCTCCCGAGCTCAAGCCACTGTGGGTATGTCTCCTATTGCTGATGGCCCTTCACCCCCAAGAAAAGCCGTTAAACGACCATATCCTGTGAGAAGAACTGATAGAATCAGAGATGATGTGAAGAGGATTATGAATGATGACAGATGTGTCCGGGTGACCAATCTTTCAAAAGAGGCTCGTGAAGATGGTCTTGTTGGTTTGTTCTGTATATTTGGCTTTGTGACCCATGTCTACATTCCTGTGGATGAGAATGGATCAAGCAGGGGAGTTGGCTATGTCAAATTTGCTCATAGACGTGAAGCTGAGTCTGCTGTCGAAATGGTCAATGGGTGGGTTTATGAAAACCTTGCCCTCCAAGTTGGGTGGGCAGCACCAAGAAGGCTGAACTAGTTTTCTAACACTATGCTCCTGTATAGCATATTCTTAGTGTAGTGTTCACGTTGGTATAAGAGACTGAACTAGTTTTTTTTTTTAATATACTATTTGCTAGCATGGCATATTTCCAGTGGTGTCCATTACTGTTATTCTGTTTGGGCAGTTATGATGTCAGTGTTATATTGTTGCGACGGTCAGCTGCTGGCACTGCTCTCGCTAAAAGCTCATGTCAATCCTGCATCTGAATCGATGTCACACGGAAGGAGTCTCAGCTACCACTGAAGGGGTTGACTCATGCTCTCCTCCGGCAACTGAAAAACGCAAGATACTCGTCCATCTGCGGCGTTACGCCACTCTGGCTGCTGTTTCCGGGGCACCTAGCAAACATCCACACCTATCTAGATTGCATTGCAGCTTCTGATCGCCCCAAAAACTGAAGGAACAACCTGAAGCTTGTGCTTGTAAACACCTGCCATCCGACATGCATTGCCTTCGGCAGCTTCTGGAAATCCCACACTGGCTTCCAAGATTCACTTCCCACACTGGCTTCCAAGATTCACATGCAGGCTGCTGCAACTGCAAGGATCTAGTGGACCAGTGGTATCTTGAGGCTCAGGAGGAATTTGTTGCTCCCAACATCTGGCTACCACCAGTTCCTGCTCGTGCTCAAACAAGAACAGATGCGAATGCATGCAGGGTACAGCTCAATTGAAATGGCCTTCTTAGCTCTTGAGCACACAAGTATCTTCAGTCATTAGCAGAGCAGGTTAGCCGCACCATCCAGTATGTAATGGCAATGCCTGTCAGGGTTATACTGCAGATGATGGATTAACTAACCATGGCAAATGCAGTGATTACCAGTGTCTTTTACTACATGACAGTAGTACCAGAAACGTCAATAATGATGATGCTGCTCCTGTAGGGTGAGGAAGGAAGGTACTTAACTTATTGATGAGAAAACACAGGAAGGTGGGACCCACGGGTTGCAAAAAGGGCTTTCTGGCAGACGCGTACGCCTACGCAACCACACAGGCGTACTAGTATATATGCCGGAGGGACTTTTCCTGTTGGGTGGCTTGCTTGCCCTGACGTGATTTTAACCCTCCACCTGAAATGCCCAGAATGCCCCTTCCTGCTGCCTGGTTAAGCTAACTGCGACAGTGGGTTACCAGGACCGAATAAAGTGGCGTATACGTACACCGCGGTATACAAAGTAGTATGATTTCATACGCCGTGGGTCCCACCCTTCTGGGGATATTTATGAGCCCCACTACCTTTCACATGCAGGTGCTCTCTGTTAACGTCACACCTCCAGCCAATAATTATTAAGTCTTTTTTTCAAAAAAAAAGAAATCAGAATTAAGCTATATGCAGCATCGTCCGGTGCATGAATTGCTTTAATAACAGTACAATAGTGCACTTTAGTCCAGGTGGCGAAATGACAGCACAGCCCCTGTGCTACTCTGAACCGTGGTTAAGTTTGGGGCACCCATAGAAATTAGTATTTGGCATCAAATGAGGGCAAAAGTTCAAAACCGACTCGGATTTTTTTTTTACTCTACCTTGCTGGAGGTCACCTACTTTTTTCCTACATGTACCCCCCGGCACCAAATTATTTTTGTCCAGTTTGACTGAGTTTGAGCAAAAAGAGAGAGAGAAAAAAAAAGAAAAAGGTTCTGTATTTTAAGCCCCTGAATAAATTTGGGGGAAAAATACAATTTCGGAGGGTGCTCGTGGCTTGGAATCTCCGTCAATTCGCTCCACTACTCCAGCGGATCCACTCAGGTACTAAAGACAATCGATTCCTCTCCTTGTTAGCTTCCGATCGAGCTACGGTTCGCGGCTCATGGCGGCGTGGGGCGCCGGATCGAGGCGCTAGGGTTTGGGGGTAACGCCGCTTGCCCGGCCGGCGACCGGAGCTGGCCGCGCTCGCCGGCCGCCGCCAGATCTCGCCCCGCGCCGGCGGAGCTCCTCCACCTCGCTGCTGGCCCGCGCCGCCGTAGCTCTGAGTATCCCTCTAGCGGATCGCCCCGTCCCCACTTCCCGTGCAAACGCCTCTAAAAATTCGGGATCCCGCCGACTGCACACGGTAGGTTCGATTCGAGCTGGATTGCTGGGGTGTCTGGTGTCTAGTGTTCATTTCGGATTCAGCTGCTCTGCTCCTCCTTTCGCGGCCTGCCCGGGCCTGCTAAAGCTTGGGGTTCTAGGATTTCTGCTCCTCGCGTGCAGCTGTGTCGCAAGTCCCATTTCCGTGCAAATTTTAGCAGCTGACGCTTCATTTCTTTCGTCTGTTCTCGGATATTCCTCACTCCGTCAGGTTTTGTGCAGGTTGTGGCGCTGAAGATCCAGCTTTGGGATTGATGCGGGTGTAGTAATTTCTTGCTCTGTGGTTGGTGTTGGGCTCTTCTGTTCCAGCTCAGGAGTCGAGACCAACCGAGTTCTGTGCTGAAGATGAAGACGGGTGCTGACCCAGGTACCCAAGATGTGATGGAGGAGGCAGCCCTCAAAGCAAAGCATGCAGCAGAGCGCAAGTTCCATGCAGGTAACATCAAGGGTGCCCGGAGGTCAGCGCTCAAGGCTCATAACTTGTGCCCATCACTTGAGGGCATATCGCAGATGGTCTCAACACTTGATGTTCACCTTGCATCTGAGTCGAAGATTGATGGGGAGAGTGACTGGTACAGGATACTGTCTCTAGATGCCATGGCTGATGAAGAGGAGGTGAAGAAACAGTACAGAAAGCTAGCTCTCCAGTTGCACCCAGACAAGAACAAGTCGGTTGGTGCAGAGGTTGCCTTCAGACTTATCTCGGAGGCATGGAGTGTATTGTCTGACAAGAGCAGGAAGATGCTATATGATCAGAAGAGGAGAGATCATTGTGCGGCGAATGTGTCCAATGGTTTGTATGCTTGTGATGCAAAGGTCAGCAAGCGAGCACGAAAAAATGCCGCCGCTGCTGCCGCTGCCTCTGCCTCAGCAGCTGTCGAGGCTACTACTCGTCCTGCAGGTTCTACATTCTGGACATCATGCAACCGCTGCAGGATGCAGTATGAGTACATGAGAATGTATCTGAACCACAACCTTCTGTGCCCAAACTGTCACCATGCATTCATGGCTGTAGAAACTGGATTTCCCTGCAATGGAACCAGTTCTTCGTTCACCTGGACAACCAAGCCACAACAGCAGCAGAACCACAATACTGTTGTTGACCATTCATACCAATCAGCAAGCAGAACATCAAGCATTCCAGGCACCGGACATGGAGCATACCAGCAGGAGAACACTTACGAGTTGTACAATAACCAAAGTTTCCAGTTCACTCAGTACCCCAAGACAACAGGCAGTGCTGCTTCAAATGGTTACAGTACACAGGCCTTAGAGAAATCAAAGAGAAAACATGAAGAGAACTACATATACAATTATTTTTCAAGTGGCAATGACAATGAGTATCCATCAGGGCGTGGACGGCATTCAAAAAGGCGGCGGAATTTCAGTAATGGCTATGCATCTGTGGACTGTAATGGGGAGACTCTGGATGCAACTGCAGGTATGACTGTGATTGCTGATGGAGGAAGAGTTAATGGCACATCAGGGGAAAAGTTTAGATCTGCAGTAAGTACAAGAAAAGCTAATGTCTTGAGGGAGATCTTCCAACTTGACACCCGTGGCATTCTTCTTGAGAAGGCCAAAGCAGAAGTTCGTGGTAAATTACAAGGCTGGAATATTTTGACATCTAGCCAGTTTGCCGAGAAAGGGAAATCAGAAAGAGAGAAGCATGTTCAAAACAATATAAAGGTTAATGGCATCCCCTCTGACAATCCAGTCAATAAATGCAAGAAATACAGTTCAAAAGATGCAGATATCGAGATCCCTGTGACTGATGTTGTGAATCCAGAACAGATGCGTGTACCTATGTCCATTGATGTCCCTGACCCAGATTTCCACGATTTTGATAAAGATCGAACAGAAAGATCCTTTGGCAGCGATCAGATCTGGGCTACATATGATAGTGAAGATGGCATGCCTCGCCTATATGCAATGGTACAGAAAGTTATTTCAATGAAACCTTTCAGGATACGAATGAGCTTCCTCAATTCTAAGTCCAACAATGAACTGGCACCAATAAATTGGATCGCCTCAGGTTTCACAAAGACATGTGGTGATTTTAGGATTGGAAGATACCAGATTACTGAAACAGTCAACATCTTTTCCCACAGAGTTTGCTGGAGTAAAGGTCCTCGGGGAATCATCAGGATTATTCCCCAAAAAGGTGATACATGGGCTGTGTACCGGAACTGGTCTCCTGATTGGAATGAACTTACACCAGATGATGTGATATATAAGTATGAGATAGTAGAAGTGATCGATGATTTCACTGAAGAGCAAGGTGTGAGTGTTGTCCCATTGCTGAAGGTAGCTGGTTTCAAAGCAGTTTTCCATAGGCTCACGGGCCCTGATGTGGTCAGAAGAATACCAAAGGAAGAGCTTTTCCGCTTCTCTCATCGGGTTCCTTCTCGCCTGCTCACCGGTGAAGAAAGAAATAATGCTCCAAAAGGTTGCCATGAGTTGGACCCTGCTGCAACTCCAGTCGACCTTCTTAAGATTATTACAGATGTTAAGGAAGATACCACACAATGAAGCTCGAGTAGAACTCAACTTGTCTGTACTACAGACTTGCAACTGTGAGCTAAGCATGGCAGAAGTCTCAATACGTGCTTCACTCACTGGTCAGCATCATTTGGCTCACTTGCCTTAATCTATCATTGAACTTCTGGGTGACGATGAGGACTTAATTAGGCATTTCTAACATTTAATTTTATTGTGATATCGATATCGTATAGAGTAAACGATTATCGAGAGGCTACATATTGTTCTGAGGCCAGTTCTCAAAATGGCAGGCCTCATGACTTGCTGTGTTGTAGGTGCCACTAAGTGATACTCGTCTGTAAGGCTATGTGTCAAGTAAGAGCCTAGTTTGAGACTGCTGCCAGTTTACTCTGTACCCGCACTCATTTACTTGTGTTGTACTTTCATTAATGCATGGCATAATCCTTATATAATCAAGTATTCAGTCATTTTGAATTTTGATTAAATATTACGCCTTCTCTGTGGTGCTAATTACTCTTTTACTGTTGTCCAAAGATTTATGTACATACGAGTCTTACAAATAGTCTATAAATGTTCAGAGGTTAATCAGTTTCACATATTTACAGTGTGGAAGGCCGGCTGTATCATTGTGGGAGAAATATGGTTCCTGTAGACTATATGCGGTATACCATTCTAGAAGAATGTGTGAATTGACCGTAGTAATACCAATCTTATGGATGGTTAGCCTTCATACCACGCCAATTTTGGTTTGGCGTATAATTTGTAATTGCGTAGCAGTAACTTCATCACTCTAGCCCAAAGAAGCATGATTGTCCTGATTCCAACATGAAATGCATCGTTCATCAGTGTATGATACATTCCATACCGTTTGAAGGCGGTGTTCAAAGAATTTGGGTAAGCTAAATGCTGCACTCAAAGTAGAATCAGAAGCTGCGTTCAACAATGGGCTGATACTTCAGGCCAACATCGAGGATCTAACAATGATAATGATGTCTAGTGATCTTGCAGTTAGCCACAGATTGATAATCTCGTATTGGATCACAAAATAATTGAGATACAGACGTTTCAGTGGTAGACGACAATGGCACCTTATCAGTATCGCTAAAGGCCCAATTATCACAGGATATCTTGAGAGCACAATATGTGGATGGTGTTGTTCACTACTGTTCTTCTAACATCGAACATGGCTGTCGATGACGAGCAACTAATTTGTGTCCCCCTTTTTCTTTTCGCGACTCTTTCTCCGGATGAATGAAAGTTAATAATGAGAACAAAAAAGGGCAAAAAGTATAATAGTCTCTCATAAATGATTCATCAAGTTGCAAGACTGGCCCTGAAGATGCCAACTGTTTCACCATCGCGCTAACTGTCTGTAAGGGTACGCTTGGATGTACCGATGTACAGAACTGCATTCATAAGACTCTTATCAGAATTTGGGCGACATGGATCTCACAATATCCACATCGTATTATACGTACCATTATTTCCTCTTATGAAGGCATCAGCGTATTTATTCTTTAGCTGACCATTGACGTATTCCTCAGTTTGCTCCATCGCAATGTTCATGTATCCATCAAGGCATGCCAGAATACCTGATTAGGATCAGGAAGACTCCACAAGTGTGATTGAACAAGCAATTGGTTTAACAAATTCGTTTTCCAGTTATTCATACAATAGAAATAGAAACAGACAGAAATATATTTTTCAGCATGTGTATAAGCGGGCCTTGTCCATAAATATGAGCACTGATTATTGGCCACCATGAGTATCAAAGTGGAGAAACTGGAAATGATCTTCCAAAAAATTGAACACTATTTGACATAGCAGATACACTAGCAATATGGAATCACAAATTCTGTAGACATCCAGTGTACTTTGGTATACAAACATGTAGCAGCCTACTTATTTTGAAAGGAATAAGGAAATTCTTCTTCATACATGTGGCATAGGTTCGCCTTTTTCTTCTTTTTTTGAAGAATATAAGAAACTGAATAACTTCGCCTATGTTGATTGGAAGACTTTCTTGAGTCATTTTAACATAGCCGGTCCCAAGCCCGGATAAAGGAGGAGGGTGTGTTAGGTGCGGCTAGCTAATATTTTAAAACCAGCCACTCTCATGGATATGAAACCCACAAGAGATTCGTTGGGGCGTAACCCTCTTAGCAACGCGCTACATCAGAACCCGGGTGTAGTGTCAAATGTGCAAGGGCCGGGTCGTCATCCCCTTAGTGGCGCGTCGTATCGTGATCCGGGTACGATGATAAATGAGCAAGGGTCGGGTCGTCGCAACCTTTGTGACGCGCTACATCTGCGCCCGGGTGTAGTGAAAAATGAGCAAGGGTCTTCGCACTTCTCTCGACGGGTGCGAAGGGTAAGGAAGCTAGCCGAGCCAACTAGGATTCGTCTAGGTAGCTGGAATGTAGGGTCCCTAACGAGTAAGTTAAGAGAGCTAATCGATACAGCAATTAGGAGTGTGTAAATATTCTATGCGTTCAGGAGACTAAATGGAAGGGCCAGAAGGCAAAGGAGGTGGAGGATACTGGCTATAAAATTTGATACACGGGGACAACATCGGGTAGGAATGGTGTAGGCATCTTGATCGATAGGAGCCTTAAGGATGGAGTAGTTGAGGTGCGGAGGCAAGGCGACCGGATTATCCTAGTCTGTTTGGTAGTTGGAGCTTTGGCTCTGAATGTGATCAGTGCCTATGCCCCATAGGTAGGTCTTTGCGAGAGCACCAAGAGGCAGTTTTGGAAAGATCTCGATAGCATGGTTAGTACTGTGCCTATCAGCGAGAAACTCTTCATAGGAGGAGACCTCAACGGCCATGTGGCGACTAATGTAGGTTTTGAGCGGGTGCATGGGGGTTTCGGGTATGGTAGTAGAAATCAAGAGGGGGAGGATGTTTTGAACTTCGCGTTGGCCTATGATTTGTTGATAGCGAACACCGTCTTTAAGAAGAGGGAATCCCATCTAGTGACCTTTCGTAGCGGACAACACCTAAGTCAGATCGACTTTATCCTTGCAAGGAGGGGGGATAGACGTGCTTGCTTAGATTGTAAGGTGTTACTTGGGGAGTGTGTTGTCCCTCAACACAAGCTTGTGGTGGCGGATTTTTGCTTTCGGGTACGTGTCTATCGGGACAATCGGGCCAAGATTGCGAGAACAAAATGGTGGAAGCTTAGGGGGGAAGCAGCGCAAACATTTAAGGAGAGGATGCTAGATGAGGGGCCGTGGGAAGAAGGAGAAGATGCAGATGACATGTGGCATGTGTTCGGAAGGTGGCTTTGGATGTGTTTGGAGTGAGTAGGGGAGGCAAACGGGAAGCGAAAGACACCTGGTGGTGGAATGACGAGGTGCAAAAGGCTATTAGGGAGAAGGAGTGGTTCAAGCGCCTCCATCATGACAAGAGTGCAGCCAACATTGAGGGCTATAAAATAGCGAAGAGGGCTACAAAACGAGCGGTGAGTGTAGCAAAAGGTCAGGCGTATGATGACCTTTATCAGAGACTACGCACGAAGGAAGGGGAGACGGACATTTATAGGATGGCTAGGATCCGCGAGAGGAAGACGAGGGACATCAACCAAATCAAATGCATCAAGGATGGGACGGATCAACTTTTGGTGAGGGATGAGGAGATCAAGGACAGGTGGAGAGAGTACTTTGACAAGTTGTTTAATGGGGAGAATGAGGGTCCTACCTTGGAGTTGGATGACTCATTTGACGATACCAACAGACGTTTCGTGAGGAGATTTCAGGAGGCAGAGATCGGGGAGGCTTTGAAGAGGATGAAGGGAGGTAAAGCGATGGGCCTTGACGGTATCCCCATTGAGATGTGGAGATGCCTAGGTGCCAGAGCGATAGTATGGTTAACTAAGCTTTTTAACCTTATTTTCCGATCAAACAAGATGCCTGAAGAATGGAGGAGAAGTATATTAGTACCGATCTTCAAGAACAAGGGAGATGTTTAAAGTTGTACTAATTACCATGGGATTAAGTTGATGAGCCATACGATGAAGCTCTAGGAGAGGGTTATCGAGCATCGCCTAAGAAGAGTGACAAGTGTGACCGAAAACCAATTTGGGTTTATGCCTGGTAGGTCGACCATGGAGGCAATTTTCTTATTACGACAGTTGATGGAGAGGTATAGGGAGCAGAAGAAGGACTTGCACATGGTCTTTATTGACCTCGAGAAGGCATATGACAAAGTACCGAGAAATGTCATGTGGTGGGCCTTGGAAAAGCACAAAGCCCCAACTAAGTACATCACCCTTATCAAGGATATGTATAGGGATGTGGTGACGTGTGTCCGAACATGTGATGGCGACACCAGTGACTTTCCAATTAAAATAGGACTACATGAAGGGTCGACATTGAGCCCTTATTTATTTGCGGATGAGGTCACAAGGGACATACAAGGTGATATCCCTTGGTGTATGCTCTTTGCTGATGATGTGGTGCTAGTGGATGAGACTAGGGCAGGGGTTAATAGGAAGTTAGAACTATGGAGGCACATGTTAGAGTCGAAAGGGTTTAGACTTAGTAGGACCAAGACTGAGTACATGAGGTGCGATTTCAGCGCGACTAGAAATGAGGAGGGAGACGTTAGCCTCGATGGGCAAGTGGTGGCCAAGAAGGATACTTTTCGGTATTTAGGATCGATGCTATAAAAGGATGGTGACATTGATGAAGATGTTAGGCATAGAATTTCAGCCGGTTGGTTGAAATGGCGTCAAGCTTCAGGCATCCTCTGTGACAGAAGGGTGCCTCAGAAGTTAAAAGGTAAGTTTTATAGGACAGCGATTCATCCGGCGATGTTATACGGTGCTGAATATTGACCTACAAAAAGGCGACATATCCAGCAATTGAGTGTAGCAGAGATACGTATGTTACGATGGTGTTGTGGGTACACAAAGAGGGATAGAGTCCGGAACGACGATATTCGGGATAGGGTTAGGGTAGCACCAATTGAGAAAAAATTGATTCAACACTGGTTGGATGGTTTGGCCATGTCCAACGGAGGCCTCCTGAGGCATCGGTGCATAGTGGGGTTCTAAAGCGGGTCAATAATGTAAAGAGAGGTAGAGGTCGACCTAAACTGACTTGGGACGAGTCGGTTAAGAGAGACCTTAAGGAGTGGAATATCTCAAAGGATTTAGCTATGGATAGGAGCGCTTGGAGACTAACAATTAACGTGCCTGAACCGTAATCTTTTTCTTATACCATTTATATGTTCTTTGTTTTTATGCCTCTTTTGGGTTTTATCTCTAGCCTATCCCAACTTGTTTGAGACAAAAGGCTATGTTATTGTTGTTGTTGTTGTTGTATAAGAAACTGAATGTAGAAAATATTCACCACAAAGGTATAAAAACATGTAGCAGCAAGGAAACTAAGGTAGTTAATAACAGGACTAACAGCTAGCAACTTCATCAGAGCATCCATCTTTTTACTTAAAGGCAGGAACCAGATCGGAAAGAAAGTGAAGTTTCGAAGTATAACAGTACCATGTCGCTTATCCTTTGACGAAAGGCTACAAAATATAGCCCGTAGGACTGCATACACAATTTTGGCTTGGCTCGTCTAGACCACAAACCAAACATACCCTTAATATCTATACTCCAATGAAAAACATACACATAATCGTAACTGCAGAAAACCACATCTATATGTCTATTTCAAATCACAACTTTCACAGGAATATCTCACCTCTCCACTGTTCCCTGAATCATAATCCTTGTTAGAGCACCACACAATTATCTCTGAAGTAATAGCACTCCATGACTTAGAACTGGTAAAGTAACCCATGATGCCAAGGGCACAGGACAGGACAGAGTTTTTTTTCCACGAACAAGCAATTTTGCCTGTTTAAGAGGAAAGGTGATACAGAGATACTAGAAGAACAGAGTCGTATGCATAACAAAAACACCAGGCTTAAAATTCTGCAGCGGATTTGTTCAAAACCCAAATCTACAGGTGATTCCTAGGGTTTAATTTAATGTATGAATCTGATTAGCCACGTTGAAAACTTGAAATGGCTTGAGCTAGACCCAAATTCTCATGGAATCACAATATCATATTCTATCCCAGTTGTCGCGCTCCATCAAGCACAAGTTAGCTTTACAAGGAACAATAACAAAATTTGCCCCATTGTTCTGCATAAACACAACAAAGGGAGGGTACAAGTTATTATCACCTAATCACTTTACAAGCAAGCTATCACCTAATATACCTTTACAAGTTATCACCCATGCATAAACAAAATTTGCCCCATTGGCCATTAAGCACAAGTTACCTTTACAAGTTATCACCTAATAATATCCCCAGCTAAACACAATAAAGACAGGGTACAATTTCTCCTGGAATTAAGAATATAAGTACTAGTTGAACAAGCATGACTCTCCAGGAGGGTTTGGAACGTTGTTACAGATCGGATGAAAGGTGCAAAACAGAGAGGAGGGCTGGAGGTGTGACCTCGGTAGTCGATGCCGGAGTTGAGCTTGACAACGACGGGGCGGCCCCTGATGGACTTGAGGAAGTCCGACGGCGTCTTCACCGTCCCGCCGGCGCCCGAGCCGGGCCTGTCGCTGCCGCCGCCGCCGCTCATCTTGCGCGCTGTGCGCTCGTGCCCGGTGTGGTGGCGTCCCTGTGCTGCGGATTGCGGGTGGGCCAGGTGAGTGCGACCCGTTTGGACTCCGGCCGGAGCCGCCGGATCCCTGGTCGGTGTCAGCGCCGTTTACTCTGGGTCCGACGTGTCAGTATAGCTGACAACAACCCGTCATCCACAGTCAAAGTCGAAAATATCCTTTATTTTTCTTTTTTTAATAAACAGTCTAAAAACCCCTTGACGCACTCCGTCGTGTACCAGCGCGCAGTGCAAATCACGTTTGCAATAAACGCCGACACGTCGGTCCCACATAGGCAGGCCCCACCGATCAGTGAGTAGCGTGTACGTATTCGTGTGACTGACGTGTCGCCGTCGTCTTGCGAGTCCCTTTCCCATCTGAGCCACACACCTCTGAACAAAAGCAGGCAGGCCTAGCACGCACATCCCCCTCCGTGCCACCCGCGCCCCCAAACCCTCGCGCCGCCTCCGAGACAGCCGCCGCAACCATGGCCATCGCCGCCGCCGCCGCCACCGCCACGGCCGCCGCGCTCACCGGCTCGACTACCGCTGCGCCCAAGGCGAGGCGCCGGGCGCACCTCCTGGCCGCCCGGCGCGCCGTCGCCGCGCCCATCCGGTGCTCCGCCGCGGCGTCACCCGCCACGCTGACGGCTCCCCCGGCCACCCCGCTGCGGCCGTGGGGCCCCGCCGAGCCGCGCAAGGGCGCCGACATCCTCGTCGAGGCCCTCGAGCGCTGCGGCGTCCGCGACGTCTTCGCCTATCCCGGCGGCGCGTCCATGGAGATCCACCAGGCGCTCACCCGCTCCCCCGTCATCGCCAACCACCTCTTCCGCCACGAGCAAGGGGAGGCCTTCGCCGCCTCCGGCTTCGCGCGCTCCTCGGGCCGCGTCGGCGTCTGCGTCGCCACCTCCGGCCCCGGCGCCACCAACCTCGTCTCCGCGCTCGCCGACGCGCTGCTCGACTCCGTCCCCATGGTCGCCATCACGGGGCAGGTGCCGCGCCGCATGATTGGCACCGACGCCTTCCAGGAGACGCCCATCGTCGAGGTCACCCGCTCCATCACCAAGCACAACTACCTGGTGCTCGACGTCGACGACATCCCCCGCGTTGTGCAGGAGGCCTTCTTCCTCGCCTCGTCTGGGCGCCCGGGGCCGGTGCTTGTCGACATCCCCAAGGACATCCAGCAGCAGATGGCGGTGCCCGTCTGGGACACGCCCATGAGTCTGCCTGGGTACATTGCGCGCCTCCCCAAGCCTCCTGCGACTGAATTGCTTGAGCAGGTGCTGCGCCTCGTTGGTGAATCGAGGCGCCCTGTCCTTTATGTTGGCGGTGGCTGCGCAGCATCTGGTGAGGAGCTGCGGCGCTTTGTGGAGATGACTGGAATCCCAGTCACAACTACTCTTATGGGCCTTGGCAACTTCCCCGGCGACGACCCACTGTCTCTGCGCATGCTTGGTATGCATGGCACGGTCTATGCAAATTATGCAGTGGATAAGGCCGATCTGTTGCTTGCATTTGGTGTGCGGTTTGATGATCGTGTGACAGGGAAGATTGAGGCTTTTGCAAGCAGGGCTAAGATTGTGCACATTGATATTGATCCGGCTGAGATTGGCAAGAACAAGCAGCCGCATGTGTCCATCTGTGCAGATGTTAAGCTCGCTTTGCAGGGCATGAATGCTCTTCTGGAAGGAAGCACATCAAAGAAGAGCTTTGACTTTGGCTCATGGCACGATGAGTTGGATCAGAAGAAGAGAGAATTTCCCCTTGGGTATAAAACTTTTGATGAGGAGATCCAGCCACAATATGCTATCAAGGTTCTTGATGAGCTGACAAAAGGGGAGGCCATCATTGCCACTGGTGTTGGGCAGCACCAGATGTGGGCGGCACAGTACTACACTTACAAGCGGCCAAGGCAGTGGTTGTCTTCAGCTGGTCTTGGGGCTATGGGATTTGGTTTGCCGGCTGCTGCTGGCGCTGCTGTGGCCAACCCAGGTGTCACTGTTGTTGATATCGACGGAGATGGTAGCTTCCTCATGAACATTCAGGAGCTAGCTATGATCCGAATTGAGAACCTCCCAGTGAAGGTATTTGTGCTAAACAACCAGCACCTGGGGATGGTGGTGCAGTGGGAGGACAGGTTCTATAAGGCCAACAGAGCACACACCTACTTGGGAAACCCAGAGAATGAAAGTGAGATATATCCAGATTTCGTGACAATTGCCAAAGGGTTCAACATTCCAGCAGTCCGTGTGACAAAGAAGAGCGAAGTCCATGCAGCAATCAAGAAGATGCTTGAGACTCCAGGGCCGTACCTCTTGGATATAATTGTCCCGCACCAGGAGCATGTGTTGCCTATGATCCCTAGTGGTGGGGCTTTCAAGGATATGATCCTGGATGGTGATGGCAGGACTGTCTATTGATCTAAATTTCAGCAAGCCCTGCCTTTCTTTGACATGCATATGAGCTAGTATCTAGTAATGTTCTCTTGTGTTCTATCTTTTTGTAAGCCGTCAGCTAGTGTGCTTGTTTGATGTACTCTGTTAAGCTAATCTTAATTAGCTTCCCACCTTGTAGTTGTGTAGTCTGTTGTTTTCGTGCTGGCATATTTGTCATAAGAGGTCATGTAAGTGCCTTTGCTACAAATAAATAAGGTAATAAAGCATTGCTATGCAGTGGTTCTGAATTGACTTCTGTTGCCAAATTTAGGTGTACAACTGGTCCTTGAAGAGCGGCCCTGGCGCAAGCGGTAGAGCTTTACCGCCTGTGACCAAGAGGTTAAGGGTTCAAGCCCCAGCCTCTGCACATTTGTGCAGGGATGGCTGCTGGCTATTTTCCCTTCTCCAGACCCCGCAGTGCGGGAGCCTACGGCACTGGGTACGCCCTTTTAACTGGTCCTTGCTTTTATTTTAGCTCTTTTTTCCTTGTTTATTTATTATTATTGTTAGTTCTTTTTTCGAAAGATCTATTATTGTTAGTTCCAACTCAACATATGATGTATGGAAGGATGCGCATTTGTGCATGATGAAAGGGCTACTCATGTCCAATTTCTTCGTATTAGTATGTTCCATCATGTGCACTCAAATCGGCTTAATGCGTTATTTGCCATTACAAGTCGTTCAATCCTGCGCACTAAAATTGAAGTTCCATTTTTAAAATAAGATAAGCCGGTGCTGAAGAAGACAGCGGAGGCTGAGGCGTCGGTAAAGCTATCGTTTGTTTTGTACTTTTGATTGACTGCCAATCCATTCCCAAAGATATGGATCAAACATCTCAGTTTCTGAAAAAGTTTCATTTCCACTACATATTTTGCTACCACGACTGATACCAGCAAGACATCCTTTCTTGCGGTTCAACGAGGGGCATTCTATCCACTCGCTATTCCTTGAGCTATGGCATTCCACTATCAGAAGAAAATAACCACATAGAAGTAATTACATGCCACAAAAAATGAAAAGGACATGCAATAGTTCACTCGTTTAATTTAACCACATCAAAATGCTTTCCTTCTCAAGTTGGATGTGGAAAAAGCTTTTAACCACACCATCTCCATTGTCCTCCTATGTCGAGGGTATCATGGTCATTTTATCAACCTCATCAGAACATGTATATCCCACTCCCATATTCTTGGTCCTTGTTATGGATAGACACTCTAAATTTTCCAGGCAACGAGGTATCCACCCAAGGTTATCCCTTGTCGTCTTACCTTTTTGTTATTGCAATCAATCAACTATCCAACAGGCTTCAATCGGTTAAGTGGACGATGGGATTTTTTTCTAAAAAATCAAGATGAGGATATTTATATGTTTGCTAAAGGAGCATAGCTTAGGTCTTGTTTAGTTCCCTTCAAAGTTCCAAGTTTTTACATTTGAGAATGAGTAATGTTGTGAGCATTGGCTTGTGTGAGAAGTCCAAGTTTTTACACAGGAGGATGGGTAATACCGAGCCCAAGTTTACACAGGAGGATGGGTAATGTTGAGCGATAGCTTGTGTCAGGAGTCCAAGTTTTTATGGGTAATGCTGAGTGTTGCCTTGTGTCAGGAGTCATGGGCAGTGGCTCGTGTCAGTGCGTAAGCAATGGCAATGGCTTGTGTTGGTGCGCCAGCAGGTGAAAAGAAAGTTGGCCCAACAAATTAATGGCCGCTCACGCTGGGAGGGATACATTATTGCTACTCTCTCTCCTCCTCCCGCACGGCAACGTCTCTATGAGGAGAGACGAATCGTATAATCTTGTCCACTGCCCCTGACGCGCGTCACGGAGCGTCACGAGGACTGCCCCAGGTAAAGAGCAATACAAAGTTGTGCCTTGCATAGCTAGAACAGCTACCCTGCAACGCGGCGCAGAGGCCATGGCAGATTGGCAGTGTAAGATGCAAAATAGCAATATGTCCTCATATCCACTTCATGCTTCTTGTTGATGACGTGATTCTTTGTGGGCATGCCTCAAAGCAGAAGCTACCAGCATTCATCATATTTTTCTGGAGTTCTCAGCTGGCCAAATTCCAAACTTCAAAAAAAACCAGCCACTCTTTTTAGCAAGAGAGATGACAACACCACCAAAGGCCAAATCAAATGTATCATCGTAGTCCTTGACCTCCTACCCAAAACCATGCACCTGGGACACCCCCATGATCTTCAACCATAGAGACACAACCAAAGCCTATGAGTTCATCATCAACAAATTGAGAGCCAAGCAAATACATTGAACCATGCTAGGTGACTCACCTACATCAAATGTGTTCTTGCATCCATTAGTGCTATATATTACATGTCAATTGTCATCTTTTCCAAGACTTTGTGGATAAAAGATTAATATCATTATTAGAAGATTTTGTTGGTCAGGTGTTCAAGATGACAATTATACTTTTATCATTGGCTTTTGCTCTTGGGAGGACATTTGTCAACTCAAAGAAAATGGAGGCTTGGATAATTCTCTCTGGACTGCAAAAAGCAATGACCTCACTTTGTTTTTTGGTCCTCTGTTCTACAAGTAAAGAAATCTCAGAAACTCAATCCGCTAAATTCAAAATCAGCTCACCCAATCAAAGTGCCTCACCTTTTAGTCACTTTGGAACCAAACACTTAGACTAATAAGGACTAAAAGGTCTTTTTTACTCTCTTCTAGTCCATCAAACCAGACATGAGGTGACTAAACTTTAGAAGCTGGTTTAGGTGACTAATGTTTAGGAGTTGTGAATCAAACATGCATGCGCAAGGGTTCAGGAGCTCACAATCGCCTTGAGATGTTCATTCGTGTATGGTGGTGCCTGTTATGGAGATTTGGACCAGCATTACAGCACTAGATTCCTGCTGAGCTACGGATACGCGCAGGCATGTGCAGTGGTACATGTCGGCTGACCAAAGTCCTTAGACACGGGTCCAAGTGTTCCCTTCCTAGCTTATGTATAACTTTATTTCATTTTAATTTTGCGTGGTTGTTTAAAAAAAATCTAGTAACACACGATCGGGTCCGGTTCCACCTTTGAAACTACATGACCAATAACATCATATAAGGTTATTCGAAATATAAATCTAATGCTAATGGTGCTAAATTTGTAACATACAAGATTGGTGAAAAATTATTAAGATCTGTATGCACACTCTGGAAAAATTAAAGGAAATTTAGCTGAAGGACACCACAAAACACATATAATTGGTCTGAAGACACCGCAATGACTATAATTTACCTAAATTTATGGTTGTTACTGCCTCTATTATTTTGTTCATTTCTCGTAGCTCAAAAGAGAGAAGGTAGGGAAAGTAAATTTTTTTTTTTGTGCTTGTCTTAAACCTTCTTTGGCTCTTCACTGAGTTTTGCGAGGGATGTTTGGGCTCCATTGCAAAAGTAAATAAAAATAAAAACATTGGTCGGTCAAATAATTTGTCACTGGCACAAATAAAGTAATGGCTTCACATTAACTTCTCGAGCTACACAATGCGTCGCTTTCGGTGACACTTCACCGACCTTGCCGTCACAACATTAAATATTTGCTCAGGTAAAAAAACGCTCTCGATTGCTTGTTTTTCTCCACGTGTCCCTACTTACGCTTTCCTTTAATTTGATTCATTTAAATTCTGGTAATGGCAACGGGAGATGGCCTAGATCAAACTGGGGGAAAAGAGAGAGATAGGCAGCTATATGTATTTACATTGGCATATAATGGTCGAAATTGATAATACGAAGAAGAGAGAAGAAAAAAAAGAGAAACTAGATTTCATGCAAACAAGCCTGCGGATCCATAGGATTTTTTTGAAAAATAACGTGAGGTTAAATCCTAGGGAAACTTCCTTGTGTCCATGTGTCCTTTTAAATTATTATTCTATTTTCCTCGGTAACTTTCATGCCTTTTGAATTCATGCAGGATTATAAAAATCATATAACTTACCGCTTTTCTTATTCCTACATTTTGAAAATCTTGTGTTCCAGATAAACCTACACTAGTACAGTATAGAAAAGACTTTTAGGAACGGCTCCCTTTTTTATCAGAGACAGTTAAACTAGCACGCTGCCTCTAACGTTAGCAGAAAGCGTTGTAGCTCCATGATCATTGCTCAAGATCCATTATTGCTCAAGATCCATTATAGGGACCGTTACATTAAGAATCAACTTCTAAAAATATATTCATTTTAAGGAGTGGTTTCGTTAAGAGAACCGACTCTAAAAATGTTATTTTTAGGAACTGTTACTTGTGTCAATCACTCTTAAAATCGTCCTTAAAAGAAGCTACAACACAAATAAATCTCAGTCCTTGGTAAGACATAAGAGGGGAAGGAAGATCTTCACTCATTCATTAAGTGTTTGCCGTGAGACGCGACCCACAACAAACGAAGGGGTGCCCATTTATTCTGGAATAATCTTTTTAGGAGGGATAATTTTACATATTTCTGCCACATCCTTCTATTATTAAGTACGGCTAGTACCATTTCGATGTGTTTTGATTCCTTCGAAAAAGAGAGGTTTGATGTTGTAGAATTCATTGTGTTAATTACACTTTCTAATGGCAGTATGCTCTTAATGATCCGACTCATGATTTAATTGCCATGTATTTAGCTATTGAGCTTCACCACTTTTTCCATTTCGTCAAATGACCCGGCTTCCCTGGCTCTTCCACCATCCGGGCTCCCTTTCCTCCCTATGCTCCCCCGGTGAAGGCCCACCCGCTTCGCGCCTGCGGCGTTTTTGCGAGACGGTCTTTGCGCTTGCCCTCCCTATCTATCTTCGCCCTGGCAGGTAGGGGCAACGAGATCTATAACTTTGTAGTTCATGAAATATTTGTCCGAGATTATTTAGGGATCCAAATATATAAATTAAGTCTTAGATTTTAAATTTTAAATTGAATTTTCAAATGACCTTGGATGAATGTTCTATATGAAAGTTGCAGTGCTCGGCGAGGTCTAAAACTTTGTAGTTGAAACTTTTATCATTTAAGATAGTTTATGAGTTACAATATTGATTCAATATTTGTACATATTGTTGCAAATAGACATATGACTAGTTAGAAGTGATTGTGTTGTGCATTGGTAAGGGATGAAATGTAAGAAAAAAGGTTATGGGTTTAAATCCTGCATTTATCCGAAACAAGTAAAAAATAAATCTTGTGAGCTGCGGCCGGTCCTTAGCCCTTCGGGCTATATTGAAAATATTTTTTCTTATTACTAGAGTCTAAGAGATTTTTAAAAATTCTAAAAATTATGTTTAGAGATGGTCAACCACCTTGAAAATTGATTTTTAGGGTGGTTGTCTTAAGAGAACCATCCCTAAAAATCGTTTTTTAGAGGCAATTTTAGAACAACCTCTAAAATTCACTTCCTTTAAATTCGGTGGTATTGTAGCGGTTTTTTCAAATCACCTTTGAAAACTGATTTTAACTGCTTCTTAAAATCTTTTATGTACTAGTAATATAGACATGCCTTTAAATGGAGGTAAAACATAGAATTTTGGAAACTTTAGTTCCTGCAGAAAATTTCTAACAAGGACTTTATATATAGAACAAATAATTGTCTCATAACATCTAAATCCATTGAAATTGGGCTATTCTAAAGGAATGTAGAAGAAACTAACATAGGTCCATAACCTCAGCCTTTTGCTTCCTTATTATCATGAAAAATTCCTTTGCTCTAGAATCATACAAGATTTGAAGTGTCTAGGCGTTCCAATCCCACATTCTTCTGCATTCATGTATTCCAAAAGGTGGGGTCTTAAGGTCCATTTCCAGGTGATTTTTGCGTGACACAGTATAATCAGTGGAAACTCAAACTCGCACATGGTTCCCAAGGTGAAGCATGCATATTTTGAGGCATGATAAATGAACATTTAGTTAGTACATTAAATATCACCAGCTGTGACTTTTGTGCAACGTTCCTAGTGCTTTACTACAATGTTTTTTTTCTAACTAAAAAAAGATAAAAGACGTATTTTGTTGTACTCTCTCTGTTTCAAATTATAAGTTGTTTTGATTTTTTAATATATGTATTTTGATATGTATCTAGACAAATTATTATATCTAGGTACATAGCAAAATACATATATCAAAAAAATCAAAGCGACTTATAATTTAAAACGGAGAGAGTATATGTTAATCATGACCTAGATCCAAAGTCCCAGATACAAATGTACTGGCTTAGCTTTCACACTCACTCTCACCTATTTCCAGCTGATCTACTCAAAACTTGCCAGGAAACAAAAAGAAAAGAGAAGGAGTTTAAAAAAAAAAAAGGGGGGGGGGGGGGAGAGTTCGAAATCCAACATTAAGGCCTTGTTTAGATTTCAGATTTTACCCATAAATTTTACTATACAAAAAAAGATTCCTCGTCACATCAAAATGCCGGCACATGTATGAAATATTAAATATAGATAAAATAAAAAATTAATTACATAGTTTTGTTGTACTTTGCGAGACGAACATTTTAAGCCTAATTAATCAATATTTGGACAATTATTACCAAATAAAAATAAAATTACTATAGTATTTAATAAAATTTACTATACAAAATTAATGTACCAACTTTGATATCTAAAGGCCTAGACCAGTACTGGTACCACACCAAATGAGATGAGCCGGGGACAGGGATGATTAGTTCCAACGCATTTTCCGTGCGGCCCGGCTGGCCTGACCCACTGACCCGCCGCACCGTCGTCCCGGCCTAGCCGCTGGCCCTTGCGGCGCGCGTTACAAGTCCAGCCAGCCCAGCCAAAAGTTACCTACAGGCTACAGCTCACTCACTCCCTCACTCACTCCCAACGGGCGCAAGAACCACCACTCACTCACTCACTGACCAGAGGCGTGACTGACTGAAACTTGAACACTAGTGCGTTGAGAGCGGAGCAGAGGAGGGCGAGCCATGGGGGAGGTAATGCCTGCGGCTTCTTGGCAGCGATGCTCTGTAGTCTGTTTCACCGGCAAGATCTTGATGTGCTTCGTTTTGTGTGCGCGTTGGTGGTGCAGGAGGAGAAGGCGAAGGAGGCGGCGGCGCCGGCCGACAAGGCCAAGGAGGCGGAGGCGAAGAAGGACGAAGGGGGAGGAGGAGGGGAGGAGAAGAAGGAGGAGGCCCCGCCTATTCCGCCGCCGCCGGAGGAGGTGGTCATGCGGGTCTTCATGCACTGCGAGGGCTGTGCGCGCAAGGTCAAGAAGATTCTCAAGGGATTTGATGGTAATGATAATAGATTTACATCTTCTCCGTGCCGTTGTGTTCCTGGTATGCTGTTTTTGTTTTTTTGAACAGGAAGTGTTCTTAACAGTTGGCGTACTATTAGTTGTTTTTCTTTTCTATCTCTCCGATTTCCTTATAGGACGTCGCGTCGCGTATTGGCAGTGCTAAGCTCTGCTCTTGTTCCATGATTACAAAAATCATGTTGAAATCTGGACAAATTTTTTTTGTTTGTTTTGTTTCCCCAGCTTTTGTTTGAAATCTGGTTCCATTTTCTGAATTGTGGACTGATTTCGTCCGTCACTTTTGAAAAAGGGCAAACTTTTGTAGTTTCTCTGGTCATTTGAAATGTAGCCAAAGCCAAGTATTTGTGTACTGCATCGCTTTAATGGAACGTTTAAGGCGCCTCTTTCGTAAGGTGCGAGTTTCAAATTTTTCTCCTTTAATCTACTGCTCGTTTTCTCTTTGTACTTGTGCATCATCGTAGTACATACAGTACCTGGCAAAGCGGCGCCACTTCTCTTCCCATGAATTCTATGATATTGCCTTTGGAGTTCAGTCAAACTTTGGAGAGCAATTTTTAAGCCAAACCATGTGGGTGTTTTAGTTACATTTGAAAACGTTAGGTGGGCAAATGCTTGCTTGGAGTAGACCACTCTGCGTCGCACGTGTATCCTGTGTTAGTGTTGAAATAACTTAGATCCCAGTCCCAGCAGCCTTAACGCCCAATAAGATATCTCATAATGCAAACCACTGAAGTTCATGATGAGTTTATCTGAAATTTGTATGCTGTTTCTTTGTGCAATTGTTCCAAACTTTCTATTTCTTTTCCTGCAAACGTGCTGAGTCCTTGAATTGAGCTTCCAGAGTCTGAATTCTGGTCTGGTGATGTGCAGGTGTTGAAGATGTTATTACAGATACGAAGGCACACAAGGTGGTCGTTAAGGGGAAAAAGTCAGCTGCTGACCCAATGAAGGTGGTGGAACGCGTGCAGAAGAAGACAGGTCGCAAGGTAGAGCTTCTCTCGCCAATGCCTCCGCCCAAAGAAGAGAAGAAGGAAGAGGAGAAAAAGGAAGAACCTGAGCCACCAAAACCCGAGAAAAAAGAGGAGGTGAATTATTCTTACCTTGATTCTTGAGCACACTGCATTACCATTTTTACTTCCAATTATGTGTCGCATCAATTTTACATGCATTGTGTACTGCTATTGTTTCTTTGATTTTGAGACTGAGACATTGATGTTTTGTTTTGTAATAAAGCCCACTGTGCTCGCTGTGGTGCTTAAGGTGCATATGCATTGTGAGGCATGCGCGCAAGTCATCAAGAAGAGAATCCTCAAGATGAAAGGTACAAATTTGTTGCCACCTTTCCCATGTATGATCTATCATAACGTAGCTTTCCATTAGTTCATTAAAGTCTTCTTGTGATGGATGATGTTTTATATTTTATCAAGATACATCAAACTTCAATTATTACACCAGTCAATATTCAGTCTGTGAAACTTGATAACTGTTACACTGTTGCATTTCGTCCTTGTATCTGACTGAGATGCACACTGAACATGTAGTTAACATGTCACAAAAACTACATATAGTTTTACTTTAAGTTCACTAAGCCAGTAAGTACTTGTTTGACAAAAAAATATCTTTAAATAAGAACAGTGCAAACTATGCTGTATATGGTGAATAATCTATTACTTCAGTTTAATTAGGGAGCAATGTCAAGTCTAGACAGACAACTGCTTCTCATGTATTTATGAATTAACTTGTAATGTGGCCTTGCAGGAGTGCAATCTGTAGATGCAGACCTGAAGGCTTCTCAAGTCACTGTGAAGGGTGTATTCGAGGAGGCCAAGCTGGCTGATTATGTGTATAGGCGCACTGGCAAGCATGCTGCTATTGTCAAATCTGAGCCGGTTGCAGCTGAGAATGTTGATGATGGCAATGCCAAGGACGACAAGAAGGCAGCCGAAGGTGGGGAGGAGAAGAAGGATGATGACAAGGAGGAAAAGAAAGACGATGGAGGAGCCAGTGGAGACAGGAATGCAGATAAGCAGAAGGATGATGGCAATGCTGGTGCTGAAGAGAAAGATAGAGACCCTGGCGCCATTGCTAACATGTATATGCACTACCCAAGGTTCAATCATCCCACCGGATATGGTTATGCCTATCAGTACGCCCCTCAGCTCTTCAGCGATGAGAACCCGAATGCCTGTTCTGTGATGTGAGAAAGCCAGAACCAAGTGATGTTAAACGCAAAAATAAGAGGGGATTTAGTTATCCCCTGATTTTGGAGGCTCGGGAAATCATAGGGTTGAGCTATTGGTCGCAAGTCTAGAACTTCTCTTTTCTAAGGTTGAACTTTGATCTGGTACAAAGTAAACTCTGGACTGGTCTGTGGACATCATATTGTGTAAGATAATGGTTAGTAGGATTTTGTGTTGTTCCTTTCACCTTTGGCTTTTCTTTTTGTACAAAGATGTATTATATATGCTAGTTTTGAAATAGCTTGCTGCTACCTGTATCCTGTTGTCCGGAATAGACGTAACTTTCTCAGTTAACATTGCCAGTACCGTCGTAAAAATCCATATTCGTGGTGTTCTTTCCTAACTATATGCTGTTGGAGGAACATAAAGCAGGTTCATCTTCTTTTGTTTCAGTCTGGCCTAGTTCAGCAGCATTTTTTTCAACAGAGGCCACTTGTCACCATTCATTCCCCAGTTGGCAATGGCACTTCTCATGTCTGTGACTCTGTTGTGGAGCTTTGAAAATTAAGGGTCATCCCGTTGTTGCAAAGGCTAGCTGCAATTTTGAAGTCTCCCTGTTATCTGTTTTTTAAGAAAAAAAAAAAGAAATCTTCTGTTTTATGTCTGATGAAGTAGCATGAATATAGAAGGGCCACTGCCCAGTGGTGGTCTGTGTGGCCAGGGTTCAAAGGCAGAAGAGAAGTGCCTGTCATGTGCATGGGTCCATCCATCCATTCAGCTCCAGGGCACCAGCACCATCATGGTTACAAACGCAGGGCACATAGCACCGGTCGATCCCTTTCACCTTTGTTCGTTTTTTTAGACCTAGGCCTCGTTTAGATTGCGAAAAAATTTTAAACTGATAAATAGTAACTCTTTTATCTTATTTAATAAATATTGTCTAATCGTGGACCAACTAGGTTTAAAAGATCCATCTCGTAATTTTAAACTAAATTATGTAATTAGTTATTTTTTTACCTACATTTAATGCTTCATACATGAGTCTAAAAATTGATGTGATGAAGAGAGTAAAAAAATTTAGCAATCTAAACAAGGCCCGTACATAGCTTCATGTTAGTATCTGCTCAAATAAGTGATGGTCAGTCAGATTCAGTCAGCAGCCATGTGTGGCGTGGTTGCTGTAAACGGCTTCAGGCTGAACCCCAGTCGAAAAGCGTGCAGTAGTTTTGCTGTGAACATCCAGCAGCTGCAGCTCAGCACTGTGGCCATGTTTTTGCCTGGACGGTGAAAGAGGCAAAGGATGCAGTGACTTGAGTCTGCAGCCATGCCATGCCATGCTCATCTGGTGTACTCCGTATGTGGTAGCATCAAAGTCTCGTGATGCCACACGCTCCTCTACTGCTCCGCACTCAATGCGCCTACAGTGTGGCGTGTCCACCGTACCCCATCCGGCTAGAATTACATGAGCAGGTTGAAGTACTTGGCTGTTATTAGTAGGACTGTGTTGAGCCTAGTCAGCCATGTTCCTGAAGGATATAGTAGGGACGGAAAACATTGAACGACGTAATTTTAGAAGATTTTTGCAGGAATATTGATGTTCCCAAAACCAGGAGCATGGTCATGTTCTACGATCTCGGCTGCTGCTGCTACGGCAATATATAGATGTTACCGAAACAAGAAATATGGTCATGTTCCACATTTTGGCTGCTTTTTTACAACCATTTTGGCTGTTAAGCGTCAACCAAACAGGACCGGAGGTGGGCATGTTATATTATATTAGTAGTATTAATTCCATTGATTTTATCATTTTAATCTTACTATTTTTACTAATTAAGGTTTCAACAGACTATATACGTGAGATGCACTAAAAGAAGATATATACTATACAAAATCCTCATACAAATCATAAAGATATACTTATCGACATCACAATTGCATCTATTTTGTTCTCTAAAAAAATTCCATCATCTATCACTATGAGAAAACAATATAAGTAGCCCCCTAACTCCACATCTAAATTACTCACCTATGACATTATAAAACATAATTTAAAGTAGCCTACCTCCCAAATTTATATGAAAACTATCCACTCTGCCATTATGATAGACAATTTAAGTAACCCTTAAATTTGAACCAAAGTTTCTGTTCTACCGTTGCTAAAAGTAAACTAAAATATGCCCCGAAACTCCATTTAACAATTATCCAACATATTCTATTATGGGACATATTTAAATATTCTAGGTTATGCCTATTATTATTAATATATTAAAAACTATTTAAAAGGTTGGTCCCGATCAGCCCAACTACAACCATCCAAGGGTATATATACACCAACTCAAATGGTTGGTTGAGTGTGTACTACGTTCAAAATTGAAGAAATATTGTTTCTCTTAATGTTTTATGCACACGCTCGAGTACTCAGTGTGGTTGCGACATGTAGCTGGTTTTTTCTGTAAGATTAGTGGTAAATGATATAATCTTTCCTGATGTATAAAGCTCAGCCTTTCTCGCAAAGGAAAACGTGGCCCTTGATATGAAAATTTACAAACATCTGGTCAACTTGGCCCACGAAACGGGTTAAGTGTGGGTGATTTCTGAGTTGAAGTTGTTCACGTGGACGTGCTACGTGGTGGTCAACACACATGCGACAAGCTATACCCAAAGGTACGGTACGGTGCGTCCGTCCATGGATGGTATAAGTGGGTGGACCAGCGCCAAATGCTTGCTGGCCCATGCATCATGTGCTGATGAATGAAGACCAAACAGATGAACAAGAAGCACTAGTACAGGCAACAAGTGTATGCACGCATGAGCAGCCAGCCCAGCCATGTACTGTTGCCCTTTTGGCAACAACGTGACGTGAGGACCAGGATCGGATTGCATAGATAGAGACTAGACCTTCAAATAAATGGTGTGTTCATACCGATCCCCACTACCATCATATATATAGCAACATCCAAACACAAATAGCTAGCAAATGGTCATATATTAGCTGGGTTTATATGCTGGCACAAACCAAAACCACGGTGATTTCCAAGTGTATGTATATGAGCACGTTAAACCCTAAACCCTAAACAAGGGGTCGCTATGACAAAGGCAATAAACAAGTTTGAGCACCACCAATGAACTTTAATTTTCTATTTTTTTCTTCAATTAGAGGATGATGTGAGCTCTAGATATTGCATTTGCTTCCAAATTGATGTGGTATTTGCTCGATTGCAAGGTATTGAGTTCATGCTTACTCAATATAGATGATTGTATAGATTTGATAACAAGTTGAGCGTCCTCCTTTACAGGTCTGATTTTGCTTCTTAAAAAGTTATGAAAGTTTGTAGTAGAAATTTTTTTTATTTGAGTTAATTTAGTGTCTCAAAATGTATTTTTAAAAATATCTTTGCCGAGTGCCAAGTCTGGCACATGGCAAAGACTTTCTTTGCCGAGTGTCTGAGATTTAGCACTCGGCAAAGAATATACACTTGGCAAAGTCATGATTTCCGATAGTGTTTATGTCGGACATGCAACGGGACAGTGGGAGACTGCAGCTCATAGCCCCCTTTCTCTGCCCACGTCACCACCACCAAGGCACCAACGGTCATAAAGATAAATGACTTAAAATTTGACAAGGAGTATGATGTGCTATTGCCTGTCCACCAAACCAAGTGGACGGCTACACTACAACAGGTTTCAACTGGCCGCAGGTTGCATCCGGACGCTGCTCCCGTTCAAGAGGACGTTGTTCCCATTCACGCACACCACCACGCCGCACCCCTTCCCTCCGTGCCCTGTCGTCGAGCTTGAACCGTTACAACAAGATGGTGGGAAGCAAAGGGAAAGGAGGGGAGGGAGAGAGGATGAGGCATGCTGCATGATGCAGAATCCAAAGATCTGCAGCATGCCGCTGTCCGCCAGCCATTAGCGCCATGCGACATGTGCAACACCCGATCTACTTTTGAAACAATATATGTCTAAAAACATATGAAACACTTAAAACATGCATCTAAAACACTTGTAAAAAACACATAAAACACTTGAAAAGCCATTGTAAAACATATGCAACAACCAGAAAAACCATTGTAAAACATATACAACATTTAAATAAACATGCTTGCAACATACGTCTGAAAAACAAAAGAAACATTTGGAATAGACATTTGTAACATATGTGTATAGTCGTCATATGTAATATCCAGATATACTTTTTAAACATCAATCCATATCAAACACTTGAAACAACGAACACTTTCAACGAGACACGGAGGATGGGTGGAGCAATTGCACAACATGATTTGGCTTGCGGTCGTAGTGGAGAAGCATGCGGCTAAGCGAGCAATGTCGGCCATCCAGGCTAGCCCAAGCATCGAGGCCAGCCCAGGCGTGTCGCAACATGGCCGGCTTGGCACACAATCATAGCACGCTGTTGACGGTCCTTAACGTCAACATTATACCTTCAATTAATGCACAATATAATGGAAAAGAGTTATTAGT
>CM041645.1:33459634-33502593 GCA_023333625.1 Bothriochloa decipiens
TCAATTAATGCACAATATAATGGAAAAGAGTTATTAGTGCATAGTTGCAGGGATTAAAACTAACAAGTTCCACGAGTTGTGTTATTCTCACTTATTTTGTAGATTATCAATATTTTACTAAAAAAGTACCTCAAGTGATGAATCAGAGCACATTAATGTGAAAAGCTCATCGAGACGATCGAAACGAACATACCATTTGCTATATTTGGAGTCCCGACGAGAGAGTCCCCCATCAATACGACGAGAACCTTCTAGAAGACCCCAGAATCATCACCAATCAAAAGTCTTATGGACTAACATGACAATTTCCACAGCATTGGTGAATTATGAATTTTGAGGGATAAAAACAGAATAATCCAGGAAGAGTAGGAGCCAAGGAACCAAACCAAATATCGTCAGATTTACGCAAGAATTGACGGGAAGGATCTAGAAGACACGAGAAGACAGCGGAGCAATACGGGAGCCCGATGGCTGACAAGTGGGGTCGCTGGCCCCACATGACAGGCCGGTTGGCCTGGTCCCACTGGAAGCGAGCTTCGCTTCACGTGACGGCCTCCAACTGACCTCTACGTTGCATCTTGACCCTTGTTTTAAGTCAGTTTGATCCGAAGGCTGCGATTCATCCAAAGGCCGGTTCTTGGTTTGTTATATTTCTATCTTTGATATAGTTATAATTGATAATAAGTTTATACATATGTTCGTAAAGCACTTAGTTCAACTCTAGATTGGATTAGGTGGTAGAGATAATGAAGACGTGGTGTCTAGATTATATTTACCTACGAATGCACCCTATTTTCTAGGCCATGTGGTAGATCACGAAGGTGACTTTTATAGCTTCGTTGAGTCCTCTATAGTTCACTCCCCGAATCTAGGACTAGTAGAACCCGGTTACTTGGGGAAGGATTGCTATGTTCATGAATTTCCTGAAGTAATGTTCCTTATGTTTAGATGAAAGATTGATTGTGCTATAGAGAATAGGAAAAGGATTAGGACACTCTGAGACTTGGTAGATGGATTCAATCTCTAACCATGTCGCTTTATTCTGTATCCTACTTGATTAGATGAGTTCTTTCTAATTATGGATTCCCTATCATTACCTCTTTAATTATCAACATTATTATTATCTGCTTTACCCCTGTTAAGATAGAGATGGTTAATTGATTCATATCTAGAGAGTATGTATTTGTAATTCTTATGGCCATATTGCTTTTCTATTTTTATATTCCCTGATTAATGCTCCAAGTGGTAAAATTATAAATAACGATACCTGAAAATTTCCTGGGTGAAATGCTACAACGGAAGTATTTTATCTGTGCGCTTGCGGATAACATCTTTTATTTTATTTTATGTAAAGTGCCTAGATTTTAAGTACAACCACATTTCTTACACCGTGTTAGGGATGACAACTTAACTTAAGTTGTGTATGAGATGCCAACACATGTACAGCCAGCCTGGCATCTTCCCAGGGGCGAAGCTACATTATGGAGAGTGGATGCAAATGCACCACCCAAATATATAAAAACAGTCAATTTGGTTAAAATTTCACCATATATGCACCCCTAGGTCATATGTCTATGCACCCAAAAGGCATTCACACCATCCTCAAATTTGCTCTAACTTGACTACTACAACTTCCTGGTCGGGGGCACGCAACAGAGGAATTGGGCACGTGGCCAGAGCGAAGAGGAGTGTCGAGGGGAAATATCACGGTGCCTAAGACCATTGAGTGAATGGTTGATAAATATGCATACCCGTTGGCCCCAGGTGGCTGTTTCTGCCTCGCCTGGCCCCTGAAGGAAGGGCCTTGCATCGATGACCCTAAAGGGGGCCTTTTCACCTCGCCTGACCCAACACTTTTCCATCCGCCACCCTGAGAGGAGCCCAACCTCATGTGATGGTCTTTACGCAAATAAACCCTTGGACGAGGCGGACATGAGTCAGGGAGCCCATGTGAGTTTCCAACTGCCCCGATGAGACCCGCACGTCTTGGAGTGGTGCGGGTTAGCATTGTACTAGACCCGATGCTTGTGATGACCCACGATAGGTAGCAGGATAGTACCACGATGACCCACGACAGGTACTAGCACACTATTGTTTAACCTAACCTTGTACAAGCCACAACTCAGCCCCACGATTCAGCCATCGATCATTTCCCCTATAGCAGGATGAGGTGCCTTGCCCAGTTTTGATGGTGCCGCATGCTGTAACAGGGCTGGGGCATGGCGCCCGTCGCCACATCATCATCAGCTGCACGTCCTACATTGTCAATTCGAGGAAAGAAGAGACGATGCCGTGCGCATGGACCACCCCTTCATTTTTTGTTTCTCTCTTTCTTATTTTACTCTTGGTCTTCTTTTCTTCTCTTCACGGTCTGTTGTAACCCGCCCTCCCCTTGAGCTATAAAGGAGTGATTGAGCCTTCTATATTGTAACACCCTAGCTCAGGGCTTAATAGAATTAATAGGATACTCATACCAATAAGTTACAACTTCTTTTCTGGAAGCTTATCACTAATGAACTCCGATGTTAAGCATTCTTAGCCTAGAGCAATTTAGGGATGGGTGACCAACCGAGAAGTCTTCCCGGGTGCGCATGAGTGAGGATAAAATATGCAGAAAAGACTAGTGTTGGCCTGTGAGGGCAGTCTATGTCCTAGATAAGCGACTGGATATAAGTGGGCCTGGCCTCGAGGAGGCAGGACATTACTAATGGTATCAGAGCTGACCCTTACGGTTTCACGGGCGTGTGTGTAGTTGCGTAGGCATGGTGTGCATGGCTGGTGTGGATCCAGAGTGGTCGTACAACATGACACATGCGCTGGCACTGGACACACGGACGTAGCCAAGAGGGGGACGTTCCTGGGCTAGGGTTGACTAACGAGGACGTCAGTCTCCTAAGGGGGTGAGTATGTAACATCCCGGCCCAGGGCTTAATAGGATACTCATACCAACAAGTTGTAACTTCTTTTCTGGAAGCTCATCACTAAAAAAGTCTGAGGTTAAGCGTGTTTGGCCTAGAGCAATTTAGGGATGGGTTACCGACCAGAAAGTCTTCCCGGGTACGCACAAGTGAGGACAAAGTGAAAGGACCTAGGATGTCACCTAGAGGGGGGTGAATAGGCGATTATCGAAAACCTGAAAGTTAAAGCTCAACTGCAGAAGTTAAATACCAACCGGTAGTAGGACCGGAAGTAGCACCGGTACTACCGGTTACAAAAACTAGTACTACCGATGCAAACTTCTGGTACTACCGGTAGCCTACGAAACTACGAAATCAAAATGGAAATCAGAGTAAAATGAGCTGTAAATTCAGATCCAATTGTTACCACCCCTTTGTTGATGTTGCTGATGAAGATGTCAAACTTCTTGGAGCTTTTCACCGGACCAAATTGTAGATCGAGTCCTCCAACCTAAGAACTTAGGGATAGGGATAAAGAACATAAAGAACACGAAGAACAAGGGTAGTCGATGCTACCACCACAGCAAGACACACGATTTAATCCAAGGTTCGAAAATCCCCACAAAGGAGTTCCTACGTCCCCGTTGTTGAGGTCACCACAAAGGTTTCCTCCCTCAAGCAACCACGAAGGTAAACTTGAGATATTTACTAAGAATCAAAGGTAATAAAAACACTTCGGGGCGTCCTCACAAATGAGGCAACACGGGCAGCCACGAAGAATGCCTAGCTGGTTAGGGTTCTAAGAACCCAAGAGTAACAAACACAAATCAAGCCAGCAAGACGAGGAATCCAAGTGCTCAAGTCATAGATTGAAGTTCCCACTCTCTAATCTCACGTCCCTAGCTCGAATCCTTAAGGGGTTGAAGTTTGGGAGCAAAGGGGGAGAGAGAGTAGGCGAGCTGGTGCTTGGGAGCTTTCTTTCCTAGGTGAAGAATGAGTGAAATGGCGAGAGCTAGCAAAAAGAGAGAGGTGAGGGATATACATATGGTCTGTCCAAAACAACTACCGGTAGTACTGATGGAACTACCGGTACTACCGGTACCTCACCAAATATGACCGTTGTCATGTCAGAGTGTGCACAGGATGACATACTGGTACTACCGAAAGTATGACCGAAAGTAGGACCGGTACTACCGGTAGTACATTTCTTGCGTAACTGGGCACCTTCAACTTGGCCTAAAAATAAATATATATATAGCCGGTACTACTGGTACCACCAGCGGTACTACCGGTAGTACACAACTATGCCAACTCACAGACTTCGACTTTGGAAAAATATGCCCGATACTTCCGGAGTATAATTTTAATAAAATGCGGTGCTACCAGAGAGCACCAGTACTACCGGTTGGGGAACCGGTACTACTGGTAGTACAAAGTTTCTTCAATTTTGCACATCTCGACTTTCTGAGAAAATAGCACGGATACTTCCGGTTTAAAACTCCAATATTTTCGGTACTTCCGGTAGGTCAGGTTGGCTGAAGCAAAGGACTTTTCTAAGTGATGTGAGTGCAATGGTGACTCTCCAAACACTCTAAATATAGACTTGAGCACTTTTATACATCGAATAACCAACCTAATTTGTATCCCTCTTGATAGTACGGCGTTTCCTATAACTCAAGTAAAGATAAAAATTGAGGGCACTCTTGAGTAGAAACGTCGTCCATCCGAAGAAACTTTGGGGTGCTAGGATCACCAAATATCATCGTTCAAATCTTTCAATGTACTTCAAGGAGAGATAATATTCCAACTTTGATTTTTCTTCTTGAGCAATGTCATCTTGAGTACGTGACTTGATTCTATTCATCAAATATAGATAAATCTAAATATACCAAGTCACTTTTCATTCAATGTAGCAAGCTTCAAATATAAGACCATTCCATATGCAATCCCTTATGTCTCATTATCCAACTCAATGTGCTTGCTTTCACATGAATCATAGAAATCTCACAATAGATAGGCCTTTACATGAATTCTATTTGCATTATTGTCTTATGCTTATACAACAATGACACATCATTTTGGCTTTATACACTTTAATCAAGTACTTGTGAGATAATCAATTTTCTGTCCAACACTTAGTAGAATTATTAGACCTTTTAATTATGTTGTCAATCAATTCACCAAAACCCACTAAAGGACTAGATGCACTTTCAATCTCCCCTTTTTGGTGATTGATGACAACACAATTAAAGCTTACAAGAGATTGATAAATAATAAGATTTTGAATCCTATGATATAGTGAGCTCCCACTAAATGTGTGCATTGAAGAAATTCAAACTTTAGCCTCAAATGCCAAATGCACATATTTAAGATGAAGTGTGGAAATTCTCCTATATCTTAGCATCCGTGGGATGTAAGGTGTAACATTATAACAGTGATGCTCATGACAGTTCATGCACTCAAAGTAAATAAACATTAAACCATTCAAGGCATGAATGTCACACACTAGCATAAGTAATCCTTATCAAAAAGCATCAATTTAAACTATCCTTGCATACACGACACAAAATTAAAAAATCTTATATGCCCTCCTTTACCCCTTTCAATCCACATATCAATCTCACTATCTCCCAATATTTCTCCCCCTTTGACATTAATCTCCAAAAAGGGTCTCTCTGCCAAAAGGAGGAAATGATGCATGCAAGAGGTGGGTAAATGATTAGCATATAGGACTTCTCTTCTAAGATTTCTACCATATAAAGTATGCAACAACTTAAGTCAAGATTCTTGAGTAGTCGCATATTTAGCTCATACCTCACATAGATCATAGTTAGACACAAGAGGTATGAACCAAATATCTAAAGATTTCTCGAATCGTCACCACAAGTATAAACTTATGGTGTGACCCAAAATATTGCATACACATGCACGAACTAGCATGTAAGGGCCTAGATGCACAAAGGTAATGCAAGAGTTCATGGAGTGATATACCTTTGTTCTAAGTCTCATAATTTTTCACCATGAAGGTGATTTCAATAGTTGGATTTAGTTTTTTGATTGGACTAGTACTTCTTTATGCAAGATAATTTCATCTGTGCATATCTCTTTTTATCATCATCTTCAAGGAGATATCACACTTGTGCTTGATCTCAATTGAAAGTCCATTGCTGGCTTTTGTTGTTATTTTGAGATACCAATTGAAGACATATTTCTTGATATACCAAGTTAAAAAGTTATCCACCAATATCAATTGAAATATGGTCTTCACAATTTTGACATCAATTTGAAGGAGTCTTCACAAGTTGATGCTAATTGAAATGAATGCTCATATCTCATAATATCACCTAGGAAATGCTCATAAAGCCTAGAGATAGTATCAAATTGCACAAGCTATAGTTTCACAACTAGTGACTTTTGGATGTGGAAGACATGTAAGTCACTAATTGCAAAACCTCATAACATAGATTAAATTCCCCCTTTTTGATAGTGCATACATATATATGTGGAAGGCAAGAACATATGCACTTTTGGTCAATGAAGTCCAAATAAGGGAATTTATTTTATATTACGGAGAGTAGCTACTTAAGAGATAAAATTGCAATCCAAATGAATATGAGAGATAACTTTACCAATTTGGATTGAGTTAATGTAGCAACTCATGAGAAGCTCATTCTTACCAAGCGACTACACAAATCACTAGAAGAAAAGGTTAGTCTTCAAAGACACAAGACATAGGATGGGCTCCCCCTTAATATATGCATCAAGTATTCAAATTACTTGTGAAATACATTTGAATCGATTTAAGAGTCATGAGGAGTTCACCCTATATCTTGGCTAAGGCATGATAAATTTACAAGAATTGAGATTATGCCAAGAAAACATACCACCACCAAGGTAGATAAAACACTACATAGATATGACCATCATAAGTGAGACTTCATAATTCAGATGGACATAATTCTTCACTTGATGACTCATGGTGGATTATGATGCATCAAGATCTAAATTAGGTGCCTAGTTCTTTCTTTACCTAAAACAACTCACACAAAGAGCAAAAGGTAAAATTTATGAAATTTACAAATTATGAACTAGGAGTTATCACTTTGTTGATAAGATCTTGGGTAATCAATGAGATGAATCAAGTTCACTTGATGAGATCTAGAGAGGAGAAATAGAAGTGGAATTCTGATTTTTAGTTGTTTTCTCCAACTCATTTAGATTCAGTTCCACTAAAGGATTGGGACATCCTTTTGAAATACCCAAAGAATCTAAGGAACCATCCATCCACCTTTTCCCATGTGTGGGACTGCATATAATACACTTGGAAGAAGTCAATAGTCCCACAAGATATAAGCTAAACTCCTCCTAAATTTGTCCATGCATGAGTACACGAAGCACTATGATGCATATCAATAATGTGATGTCAATGGAGAGGTTTGCATAATATTCCATCTGTTTCAAACTCCTTCAGGCTGCTTGCAATCCAATAGCATCATATGTTTCTAACTTCTTCCCATTAATTTCAGCTAGTACCAATTGATTGTAACTCATAGATGCTTCTTGTAACTACTCAAGTCAACTAGTTTCAATTGATTTTAGCTGCTATTTCTGAAAAACTGCAACTGATTGCCTTTTTGGTCCAACTAGTTACAACTGCCTGCTGCTACTTGTAATCTGAGTTCAACTGATTTGGACCCATGTGAGTCCTTTTTCTTTCATTGAAACTCCTTTAGGCCAAACTGATTCTTCTCTTTCTCAAATGATTTTACATGACCAACTTGAGAGCCAACTGAACCTTGTTGCTACAATCTAATTCAATTCAATATAGTCAGTTTTCAGATTCTGTCCTTCTAAGAGAAAGATCCATATTTCTCAGACCACTAGTCCAATATGTATGAAATTTAGTAGATAGCGGAATCTATGTGTCATCTAACTTGTGTAAAACTTTTAGCTCATTTGGAACCCTTTTGGTGAGCCAAATCAAATTTCTACCAAAATTATCAAGGTCTCAAAAGTGTAGCACTAAATCTGATAGAAACTAACTCACAACTGACTTTCTTCAAAACTAATCTTCATGAAAATTGTACAAAAACAAGTGCTAGATGTGTATAGCATGATCACAAATTTTGAGGTTAATTCATTAGTATTGGAATCTCCAAATCCATGCTCGAAGACAGTCAATCACATAATTCAAAAATTTCTGGACAGATTTGATAATTCTCAACTTTTCTTAGCTTCTTATCCAATTTTGAGGTGAACTTGGAACCATTGCAGTATGTAGATGCCCATAAAATAAAAATAAAAAGTTGACAATCCACATATGAAAAAATCTCATCAAGTATAGGGTCTTGAACTATGAACAATAAGTGCCTTCACCTTACTTGCCCTTGATCTTCAGTTTTGAGTACCAAGTGTGTGCTAAAACACTCAATTGAATAACCATGTACACCATCATATATCGCTTCTAGATTAGTTTAAGATCACACTTAGGTCTCCCAAACACTTCTAATCATGGTTCCAACTTGAGGACATTTTAATCAAAATGACTCTTGATCAATCCAATGATTGACAATTTTTTTGGCAGATTCTGTCCCCTTCAAAGATTAATCCATAACTACCAATGTACATATCCAAAAACCACAAAATTTTGTTGAAATTCTCTTTACAAAGTCATCTAGGAGCTGTGAAAATTTGAGCTTCATTTGCCTTGTAGATTGCTACCAGATCTCTCATCTTTCAGTACTGCTATGTGCTGGAAACTGATTTACCATAGCTGAGAAGATTCACTCCAAAGCTAAAGTATCTCTTATCCAATTCTCATGCAACTTATATGTCAATTAATACCATAACTCTAGAGCATGCACACCAAATTTCAAGCCAATACAAGAAGATTTGATCACATAAACATGGCTCATAGCACAGCTCAGTTAGATTTAAAATGTGGGGCAGATTTCAACACATTGAGCTATACTTCTTCAAACTGAACCAAACTTGAAGTTAATGTGTTTGAATACTTTCACAAGAAATATATCCATTCACTTAGAAGGTCTTCTCATAAACTTATACATTCAAACCAACTCAAATTTTATTACTAAATATTTAATCTATTTAAAATATCTCATAGCAAGCAACATATGCATATTTATCCAATTCAATCAACTCTCATATGCACCCAAAAGTATATGATCAACAAGAGATATACCTTTGTAGCTCATGATCAACCAATATCATGCTTTCTAAATGATATGCATGCCCTCTTGATATTTTCTTTTGATTGGAAATGCAACTTCTAAACTTGTATCTAACTTGATGAATGAATTCAATTATATTAAGCTCTCTATCCATACTTTGAATGAAACTTTTCCTTGAGGTCACAAAACCACCACTGAGATAATATATGACATGACAATTATCAAGTTGACCTTTCTTGTCAAGTAATCACGCTATGTGTAAGACAAATTTCATCCAAAAAACTACCAAAAAACTAGATAAATTTGTTAGTCCACAATGGTGCAAAATAAAGATTGAGCTCCCCCTAAATGAGTGCCACAAGTAGTTTGAATGACTTGCAATAGGCACTTGATTCTATCAAGAATTTTGGAGTCAATTTCTATTTTCACCAAATACATGATCAAATGCCATATTTGAATTGAGTTGAAGAGATGCTCACAACCCACTTAGGTGTAGATAATCATAAGAATGATTATATGAAATCTCATGGATAAGAACTCAGTTGCATCCAAAATAATGTTCTTGAAAACTACTTTGTTTACAACATTCGTGATTCACTATTTGGCACTTCGTATTTCTTGTATACCTGCATCTAAATAAGTGTATTGCTCTCAAAAGAGCCCTTAAAAGCACCATATGGCAAGTGAAGTATATGTCAAATGAATCTAATTAGACACTTAAAATATTTCACAAATATTTCTACTCGTGAACTATTTAGCACTAGACACACATAGTGGCTATCCTACTAAAATTAGATACTTGTTACCAATGGAAAGGATGAAGTAGAGAATATGATCATTAAATTATCTTCGGGTTAACCATACAATAGATTATGATAAGAATTGGTTGATAACTTGAGTAAATATTGTCAATTTGCTTCCTCAAGCACCCCGAAGTCTTCATCTCACCATCAAGTACCTACATCAATATCCTAAGCACATTTTGGTACCCAACTCTTGTTGGGTCCTTTTGAGTTAGTCAACAAGTGCTTAGGCACCCAAATGACTTTAGCGCTAATTTGTGGTGGACACATTGTCTTGCTAGCACTAACTCCATTTGTGGCCCTCCTAAGCATATTATCATAAACAAATGTGTTTGACTTAGGAGTGTTACCATTTGGGCAATCGTAGCTTAGATGCCCCTTTCTCTTACAAGCATAACATATGCGGCCTTGATTTGCTTTGTGCTTGTTTTACTTGTTGGGACAACCATCAACCAAGTGCCCCATCTCATTACATCCATAACATCTTCTTGTTGTAACTTGGGCTCTCTTTCTTGCCTCTTTGTACAAGGGGCAATTCTTGGTAGAATGGCCCAACTTCTTGTCAGCCCAACTCTTGTGTGGACACAAAGCCCACTTATGTCCATGTTTCTTGCTCTTGGTTGTTTTGACATTGCTTGAAGTGTGATTCTTTTGTTGGGATTTGGAGGAAGCAAGATTTGAATCCTTCTCAAGCTTCTTCACCATGTTATCATGGTTATCTTGAGAAGGTTGTGCTTTATCCTTACCCTCTAAACAAATCACATCTATCTTTAGTCTTTCCACTTCTTCTTTGAGCTCATTATTTTCTATGAGATTTAGCTCAATCAAAGATTGGCTTATGTGAGAAGCACACTCATTAGTACAAGAAATATTCAATTGAGAATGCATACAAGTGAGTGTTTGTATGAGAGGCTAAAATGATTTTACCGATGTAATTACAACCTCATGCGCTATCTCAAGCATAGCATGTGATTCTATTAATTTCTCATGGGAGCACTTGAGATGAACATAGTTTGCTTGTAATACATTATATTTGCTTGATAGTTCATCTAGTCTTGCCTTGAGCTCACTATTTTCCTTTTCTAGTTGGGACACACTAGAAGAGGAGTTAGTAACCAAAGCATGCTCAATTGACAACTTTTCATACCTCTTATTGATTTCCTTTAGTTCATCTGACTTGGAAATGAGAAACATCTCTTGCTTTTGAAGTATGTTTTCTTGCTTCTCATTTTCTTCTTCTAGCTTAACATTCTTCTTAATCAACTTGACAAATATTTTCTTGTCTTTGCTGCCGAGATGATCAATGGTATCAAAATCTCCAATTTTAAGACCACTTTCTTCTTGATCATCTTCATGTGCAATCTCTTTGACTTGTTCATTCTTGGTTGCCTTCTTCTTGTTCTTCTTGGCCATGAGACATGAGTGGTGAGGATCTTGAGCTATGGAACTTGATTCCTCACTTGGCTGCCACCAGTCTTGAGCAATATTCTTGACTTGCACTTCTTGCTCTAGCTCGGTGCTCTTGAGGTCTTGTGAGGCTTCTTCGTTACACACAATGGGCATGTTTTATAATGACTTGAGCTCATGTGCATCATCACATTTGGACTTTCCATATAACTCGATGAGTCTCGTCCAAATGACATGAGCACTCTCTGATGGTGTTTCTTCATTGTAAATTGCCTCAGTTTGAACCTCTGTACTCAATGTACTCAAGATGACATTAATTGCTTGAGCGTAGAGTTGCACACATCTCTTTTCCTCTTCGGGCATATTTTTATAGTTGCTCCAATCAACTTTAGGAATAGAGATGCTTGTATCCATAATACGCTCAACAAGAGGACTAATAGTCCTAAAAATATTGAGTACATAATTAGACCAAGATAGAAAATTTGAACCATCATTTTGGAGAATCACGAGCTTTGATTCATTAGGCATCGACATCCTTTCACACGGCAGTGAAGCTTTTAGTGTGATCCCGGCTCCGATACCACTTGAAAGGACCTAGGATGTCGCCTAGAGGGGGTGAATAGGCAATTAACGAAAATCTGAAACTTAAAGCTCAACTGCGGAATTTATTACCAACCGGTAGTAGGACCGGAAGTAGCACCGGTACTACCGGTAGTACAAAAATCCGTACTACCGATGCAAACTTCTGGTACTACTGGTAGCCTACGAAACTATGAAATCAAAATGGAAATCAGAGTAAAATGAGCTGTAAATTCAGATCTAATTGTTACCACCCCTTTGTTGATGTTGCTGATGAAGATGTTGAACTTCTTGGAGCTTTTCACCGGACCAAATCGTAGATCGAGTCCTCCAACCTAAGAACTTAGGGATAGGGATAAAGAACATGAAGAACATGAAGAACAAGGGTAGTCGATGCTACCGCCATAGCAAGACACAAGATTTAATCTGAGGTTCGGCAATCCCCACAAAGGAGTTCCTACGTCCCCGTTGTTGAGGTCACCACAAAGGTTTCCTCCCTCAAGCAACCACGAAGGTAAACTTGAGATATTTACTAAGAATCAAAGGTAATACAAACACTTTAGGGCATCCTCACAAATGAGGCAACACGGGCAGCCACGAAGAATGCCTAGCCAGTTAGGGTTCCAAGAACCCAAGAGTAACAAACACAAATCAAGCCAGCAAGACGAGGAATCCAAGTGCTCAAGTCGTAGATCGAAGTTTCCACACTCTAATTTCACGTCCCTAGCTCGAATCCTTGAGGGGTTGAAGTTTGGGAGCAAAGGGGGAGAGAGAGCAGGCGAGCTGGTTCTTGGGAGCTTTCTTTCCCAGGTGAAGAATGAGTGAAATGGCGAGAGCTAGCAAAAAGAGAGAGGTGAGGGATATATATATGGTCTGTCTAAAACAACTACCGGTAGTACTGATGGAACCACCAGTACTACCGGTACCTCACCAAATATGACCGTTGTCGTGTCAGAGCGTGCACAAGATGACATACTGGTACTATCGGAAGTAGGACCGGTACTACCTGTAGTACATTTTCTGCGCAACTGGGCACCTTCGACTTGGCCTAAAAATAAATATATATAGCCGGTACTACCGGTAGTACTGCTACCAGCGGTACTACCGGTAGTACACAACTACGCCAACTCGCAGACTTTGACTTTGGAAAAATATGCCTGATACTTCAGGAGTATAATTTTAATAAAATGCGGTGCTACCGGAGAGCACCAGTACTACCGGTTGGGGAACCGGTACTACCGATAGTACAAAGTTTCTTCAACTTTGCACATCTTGACTTTCTAAGAAAATAGCACGGATACTTCTGATTTAAAACTCCAATATTTTTGGTACTTTCGGTAGGTCAGGTTGGCTGAAGTAAAGGACTTTTCTAAGTGATGTGAGTGCAACGGTGACTCTCCAAACACTCTAAATATAGACTTGAGCACTTTTAGACCTCGAATTATCAACCTAATTTGTATCCCTCTTGATAGTACGGCGTTTCCTATAACTCAAGTAAAGATAAAAATTGAGGGCACTTTTGAGTAGAAATGTCATCCATCCGAAGAAACTTTGGGGTGCTAGGATCACCAAATATCATCGTTCAAATCTTTCAATGTACTTCAAGGAGAGATAACATTCCAACTTTGATTTTTCTTCTTGAGCAATGTCATCTTGAGTACGTGACTTGATTCTATTCATCAAATATAGATAAATCCAAATATATCAAGTCACTTTTTATTCAATGTAGCAAGCTTCAAATATGAGACCATTCCATATGCAATCCCTTATGTCTCATTATCTAACTCAATATTCTTGCTTCCACATGAATCATAGAAATCTCACAATAGATAGGCTTTTATATGAATTCTATTTGCATTATTGTCTTGTGCTTATACAACAATGACACATCATTTTGGCTTTATACACTTTAATCAAGTACTTGTGAGATAATTAATTTTCTATCCAACACTTAGCAGAATCATTAGATCTTTTAATTATGTTGTCAATCAATTCACCAAAACCCACTAAAGGGCAAGATGCAATTTCACAAAGTGTGCAGAAAAGACTAGTGTTGGCCTGTGAGGACAGTCTATGTCCTAGATAAGCGACCAGATGTAAGTGGGCCCGGCCTCGAGGAGGCGGGACGTTACATATATCGATACCTGAACACATGTCGTTACTTTCACAACATTCATGCCCACTAGAGACATATGAGCTCTGAACCTCTCTCAACTGAGTTTTGTAACCATACTACAAACACTCAAGAACTAGTAGCACGAGCTCCGCTCGACTGGATGTAGAGACTTTTAAGCCCAAACTAGTATACTTCTTCATGTCCATCTAGCTCACCATCTGAGCTCTAGATGCACCTACAACTAGTTGTGTTGATTCAAAACACCGACAAGAAGCGAGTGGCAAGCGAGTGAAGTGTGCGACGTGCAGGGCGAGGCGCGAGAGTAGCAGGAGATGGGTCGTATGGCGGGAGAAACACAGCAACAATGAGGCAGGCGCTTGGCGGGGGTAGCACAGCAGCAGCATCGCTAGGTATGGTGGAGTGGACGTGCGCCATCATATTGGGACGAACGCCCCATGGCCTATCATTATGGATGTTTAAAGGTTGGGATTTTATTCCAAGCGTACTCAACCCAACCTCAACCTGGAAACCTATATGACATTCACTACTAGATTCGCCTTCTTTGTCGAGTGCCCGAGGCACTCAGCAAAGGCTTATAAGCACTCGGCAAAGCCTTTGCCGAGTGCCGCACTCGGCAAAGAGGCGTCGGCAAAGATTTTGACGGCGAAGACTTCTTTGTCGAGTGCCAGGACAACACTCAGCAAACATTTTCTAAAAAAATAAAAAAAGACAGAGACCCGACAAGCCCATCCACAGGGCCCGGCGAGCCCATCGACGCCAGCCACTGAGCTCGTCGCGCCGCCGCCAGGGACCGCCGCGCGCGCCGTGCGCCGCCGGGGGCGCCCCGTGTCGCCGGGTCCGGGGGCCGCCGTACCTCGCGCCACCAGGGGCGCCCCCGAGCCCAGCGTCGCCAGGTGCCGCCATAAGGGGCCGCCGCGCCTAGCGCCGTCGGGAGCGCCCCGCGCCGCGCGCCGTCGGATCCAGGGGTGGAAGGGTGGTCAGGGACGGGAGGGAGATGCGGAGGTGGGAGGAAGGTGGGGGCCGCCATGCCACGCGCCGCCGGGGGCCCCCGCACCGCGTGCCGCCGGATCCAGGGGTGGGAGGGAGGTCGGGGTGGGAGGAAGGTCGAGGTGAGGAGGAGAAGGGAGGTCGAAGGTGGGCCGGAAGGCCGGGGGGTGGAGGTGGGAGAGGGAGGTCGGGCTGGTGGTGAAACCCTAGCTGCCTTTATATATGGCGCGCCTCCTAGGCCTCCTGGGCCTAATGGGCCGTGCCTTTGTCGACAGGGCACTCGGCAAAGAGTTTTTTTAACTTTTTGTTTCGTAATTAAAAAGCGTGAAAAAATTTTAACTACACAGTTTTTTTTTGAATTTTGAATTCAAACATTTTCTGTTGTCCTAGTATATTGTTTAGAAGCACATGTTCAATTTTTATAACATTTTGCTATATTTCGTTTATTTATTTCCTTTACTTTAATTTTTTCAGACAATCCAAATTTGAACTGCAGGTGTATAAAATAATAAAATATAGCCACTCAAAAAATTGTATTCATGTTAGAGAGTCTATATTAAGGCCGTATCCAGGAACTCAAACAAAATTTTGAAGGCCTTGTTTACCCATTCGTCGCGAAAGAAGTGTTTTTTAATTATATAAAATGCAAACGAAGTCCAAAAATCACGAAACTTATTGAGAAGTCATGTTATCACATGAAAAGCCTCTGATAAAAAATTAAGAATGTTTTGAGAAAGTTGTGATATCAGATTTCTAAAACTCAGACACATCCACATGTGACCATAAGTGATCACATATGGAGATGTCTGGGTTTTAGCCATCCAACATCATAACTTGTTCGAAACATTCTTAATTTTTTACCACAGCCTCCACATATGATGAGATGACACATCGCCAAGTTTCGTGATTTTCAGACTTTGTTTGCATTTTATATAATTAAAAAACACTTCTTCCGCAACTCGATGGTCGTGTTTCGTGAACAAGACGTTCAAAATTTTGGGTGAGTTCCTGCATACGATCTCAAAATACACTCTCCAACATGAATATAATTTTTTGAATGCCTACATTTTATTATTTCATGCACCTGCAGTTTAAATTTACTTTTTTGAGAAAAATTTAAATAAACAAAATTAATTTAAAAAATATAGTAAAATATTATAAAAAATCTCAAATTAGAACATATGATTTAATACAATATATAAGAATCATAAAAAAAATTTGAAACCAAAATTCAAAAAAAAATTAAATCTTTACCGAGTGCCTAACCTGACACTCGGCAAAAAGGGCCTTTGCTGAGTGTCACGCAGTGGCACTCGGCAAAGGGGCTGTCTTTGCCGAGTGCCTCAGTCTGGCACTCGGCAAAGGCCCTCTTTGCCGAATGGTAGACTGAGACACTCGACAAAAAAAACTTTGTCGAGTGCCTGGATTTTACGTACCTCCGGACACTCGGCAAAGATCAGTTTTCCGATAGTGATTATGCCTTATACGCACTAGCCACGCGCTGCTTCTATATTGACAAGCTATCAGGAAACCTACTGGAAACATGTATGAAATTAACTTTCGGAGTACACTGGATATAGGTATGTTCGTGCATGGGCACGTTATCATTTTTTGAAAAAGTGCCCACGTTATCATTTGGAATAGAATATTTCAGAGGAGGCCAAAGAACCCTCTAGATATATACATACATCACTAGCTGTTTCATTCAATTTTGTCCTTGCTTCCCAATCCTAACACGACAGGTTACCATCTCGTACATATGGCCGGACGTGATGTATCACTAGGGCGGCTAAAAACATGACTCTGTATGGCTCTTGTCTAAAGGTAGAAAGAATAGTTTGACATGAAACTTCAGAGTACTTTGTTACGCGTACAGTTGAGATGACTGACTTGCAAGGGACACATTGCAAAACAAAAGCAAAAGGTGCAGGTTCTAAGCGGGACATATGGCATGTTGATGGATTCTTATCGTTGGTTCATCATATTAACGGTGTTAATAAGGCCTATTAGCCATGCTATATGTACGCCAATTCATACGTACACACCATATGTCCATATGACCATATATGCATGGCGGACGCATTATTGAAGCTAGCCGGCAGATGATTGAATTCATACGTCAAGGATTTTATATTGAAAGTGGGTGAAACTTTTTTTTTGGGTAAATCACGAGCTAGGACGTCCTATCGATAGGACTCCCCGTACGTAGCGGGCCCGGCCCATCTGAACTCCGGCCTCCTCGCCCTAGCTCGTCGGAGCTCCGGCGAGACCCTACCGCCGGCGGCGACCGCCGTCCACCCCTTCCCCCTCCCCCTGCTCCCTCTCCGATTCCGGCAACCTCGCCCCCGCCGCCAGCCCCCACCCGGCGCGGCCACCTTCTTCTCCAACTCCGGCGTCCTCACCCCCGCCCAAGGTTCCCCCGCCGTCAGGGCACTTTAAGCCGCCCTTCTACCTCCCCACCGCTTGTCTTCCCTTCCTCCTCCCCGACCGGCCGGACGTTTCTATACCCGGGGAGGAGGAGGAGGAGGTGGGGGTGAGGTGGAGGGTGGGGGCCGAGGTCGCCAGAGTGGTAGGAGAAGGAGGGGAGGGGAGAGGAGGAGAGGACAGAGGACGAGGAGATGAGAGAGGAGGAGGGGGCCTACCTGGGCCTGATCCGACGGATCCATGGGCGCAGCTGCCGGATCCGGCGGATCCCGGCCGCCGCCGCCATGGCCTCCGGTGGAGGAGCTGTGGGCGCGGGGGAGGCAATGAAGGCGCGGGGAGCCGGTGGGGCGTGGGGGATGGAGAAGGGAGACGAGCGCGCCGTCGCCATCCGCGGTCGCCGGTGGGGAGCTCGCCGGGAGAGAGTCGCCTAGAGAGTCGCCGGGAGAGAGAGAGCTCGGGGGAGAGAGTGAGAGGCGAAGGCGGAGTGGACGAGGAGTTGGGCAGGAGATGAGGGGCGGAGGAGTGGGGTTGGGGTGGGCCGGGGGTTAATGGGCCGGCGTCCGTCCGAAGCATCGGACGTTCGTTCCTGAGCATTATCGAACTTTTTTGCACTATTGTGAACGTGCCCCCGGCCGAAATCGGTACCTGCGGTATGACGACGACGATGCTGCCAGATCGGAACAAGGACCGCTACATGTACGTACTCCTTCCGTTCCACAAATAAAAGAACGTTTTTGACTTCTACAGTTGTTGTTTGACCATTCGTATTATTTAAATTTTTTATGCAAATAATGAAATACATCAATCATTATGAAAATATATATAATCATAAAATAAATAATATATATTAAAACTTTTTATATAAGACGAATGGTCAAACAAGAATCATAAAAGTCAATAATATTCTTTTATTCATGGAACGGAGCTGTGTCATGCACGCAATGCCGAATGTCGTACTATCCATGTCCCTCTATGTACGCGCGTACGGACGAGATCGTGTTTTGTGCGACTTGCCATGCATTGCCACAGGCTGGACCGCCGATCCGTCCCTTGTGTAGATGCATGTTGCTACTCAATGCTCGTGTCATCAGTGTAGGCCTGGCCGGGCTGGGAGAGTTTATTTACAGAGAGATTCTTCCTGCACCTGTACGTGACGCTTGTGGCGATACAGAACGCCGGTTTCTGTAGCCAATGTACGACTACGTATTTGCAAAAGCACAATACTGAGCTAGACACAAACCCCAGTCTGCTCCACACGCAAACGCGTGATGAATGCCAAATTCTCCCCTTGTGCCTTTTTCTTTTCCTCATTTTTAATTTGTGTCGTCGTCGAATACAACTTTTTGAGTCGTTAAACTCAGCATTGCATGTATGCGAAGTTGGTGTGTGGTCCGGGCAAACAGATCGTTGCTGATGCCTAACTAACCAACCGTTCATGTAGGATAATAATAACGTAATGATGAAACGCGTGCAGTGATGACTGGTGACTTGGCAACAGCCTTTGGGAGGTTCCAATCATGACCTGCATAGAAAGATGCACTACAACAGAGGCCCAAAAGTTTTTAGCCCACATGAAAAACGGTTGTACAGCCCATGATTTGATTGGGGAATCAATCAGTCAGAAAGATGAGCTGAGATGGGCAGCAGGGCCCAGCAGCCATGAATTTTTTTATTAATAAATTTATTTTTAAAAAAAATTATAAAATTAGTCTCCGTTTTCAAAAAATTACAGGAATAGGCCACCAGTCGTCCGTTGAAAGGGCGACGTGAGAGAATCGTCCGTTCAAAGGGCGACCAGGCCCACGTCGTCCGTTCAAAGGGTGACCAGGCCCACGTCGCCCGTTCAAAGGGCGATCAGGCCCACGTCGCCCGGCAAAAAGGCGACCAGGTTAGTCGCCCAGTCGCCCAGCCAAAGAGCGACCAGGCTAGTCGCCTAGCCAAAGGGCGACCGGATGTTCGCCCCGCCGACGGGCGACCTGGTTTTTAGGATTTTTTTAAAATAATATTTATTTATTTGGAAATTTCAGAAAAAATTTTGGATTTTTTTTAAAATAATATTTATTTTTTCGGAAATTTCAGAAAAAATATCGAAGTCAGAGAAATAGCAAAAATAATACGCAGTCATGCAATGGGCGTGCGAAAACGCCGTTGTCGTGTGCTCGCCCAAGCTTAATAGATGAAAAAAATACAACAGTGAAACATTAATTAAGTTCTAAAAACTAAAATAGTATCAGTACAATATCATAGAAAACAACATCGGCGGCAAATCATACAAAACTAATATCGTCCACGCTTAGGCGCAACACCCCTAATCGTGCCAGGCTTTGATGCTTTGCGGCCCGCTCGCACATGGCCGGCTGAGTAAGTAAGCGGCGAAGGAGGAACTATAACACGTGCAGGACGGCCTCCAGCAGCAGCTGGTGTCGCGTACTCGTCCTGTGAGGGCTGTGCCTGTGGTGGTGCTTCACGTAACTGCGATGACGCAAGTACGTCCGCCGGTTCCTGCTCCAGGTAACTGTCAAGGTCGAAGGGTGACGGGGATCGCTGACGAAAAGTGTCAGCGTGCTCAGAGATGTCCGATCCCTCGTAGTCGTAACGGGTCGTCCCTAAACATATAAGACCAACGTTATGATAACGCTGATAGTAAAACTAATATATAACGTGTCGAACTCTTAAAAGTAGGTCATACCTGGAACCATGGGTACAGCGTGTGAAGAGGAACCTCCGTAATTGAACTGATGCCGCGAACCGTCAAAGTGCATACCTGACCATGCAGAGTGAATGTAATGTTACGAATAAAGCAGTATTAGATAATATAATTAAATTTCACAACTATATCATACCTGTAGGCATGTGAGCAGGCTGCGAAGATGATCCAATGATATCGAACTCCGGACGCCAACCGGCAGAGTACGTAGGTGGACCTGAATAATGAAACTTATAAGTAACGAACAAGTTACCATTACTACATACGAAGAAAATATAAGTTACTCACCTGTTTGGTACGTAGGCCGCGGAGGTAGTGGCGCCGTCGGTCCGTCAGGCCTGTGTGTCATGTGTGAACGTCCAGGGACGACATCTGGCTGTCGCCCTTAGGGCCGACATGACGTCAACTTGACAATGTTTGCAGCAGAGTCGTACATCCTCTGGACCGCAGCGGTAAGCTCGTGGCTGGTCATCTGAATGCCCTCCCTCAACCGGTGCAAGAGCGATCCACTATCCACAGTGATACAGTGAGCCATGTCGGCCTATTAACAAAACGAGAACATTGAAGTAATTACGATAAGAAAAATATTAAACGAAGTGGGTTGAAGTTCATAAAGATCGTACCGCCAACGACATCGCCTGATCTCTGTGCACAGGGTACGTGTCCGTCAACCTGGGGACGTGGGTCCGTGGCTCCGCTGGTGTATACGTGACTCTGATCCGGGTGCGAGGAATATACCAACGTAAGTAGTCCTCGTAAGCCTCCAAGAAAAACGGTCTGGGCTCGTAGGTCACATCATGTAGTGCTTTGGCCCACGCGTCGACCCACGGCTGTATACGGGAGGACCAAGTAACACCTGTTGGTAGACCCCTCCGCACGTAACTATGGATTTCAAAACGTATTAATTATCTTTCTATATATATTATATACTCAATCAGAACGAATTAATTGTCTTATACTTACCCGTGCACGGAAAGAGGAATAATATGGGCAACCGGGAGTGGGAACATCTGGTTACGACCAAACTGTCGTACCACTCTGTGAGGAGCGTAGTCCTCGACAAAGATGTCGAAAACGACAGCCTTATGTGTCAGCCAGTACTCCTGATCCCTCTTGCAGAACGACGACAACCCATTAGGCGCTCGTACGATAATCTCCTCCATGCTGTAAGGTGTCCAGCGGACGTCGTCTGGCCTAATCCGGTCGAACGCTGCCATGTACTCAGGATAGGCTCTGTGAACCTGAATGTTTGCCCAAGTAGGCTGTATAGAAAGTAATAGTAAGGTGCAATTTATTCGAAAATAAATAGAAACAGGTTCAACCGCGATATAGAAGACTTACCCGCCGCCGGACCCACAATGAACCCATCGTAGGGCCATCCTCCTCCGTCTCCTCGTACAACCCTGCTCCGTAAGTCGAGAAATCCATGACTGGTCGTCCAATACTAAACCGCTCGTACGACCAGAGTTGAAGTAATAGTGGACAACCAGAGAGTTCCCATGCGACGATGTGAATATTATCCAACCAAACAACCACAACAGATAGGCCTCCAAGTGCCTCGACACAGTGGCCTCATCCGCCGCAGGGTGGATATACTCGGCCTGAATTAGAAAACAGAAGTTTAAATTTCATTTAACATACACATGAATATTTGATGTTAATGAACTATATCACAGTGCTATCTATTTACCTGAAACTGCAAGAGCCAGGTCTTCGTAGGCCCGTGATGCTGGTTTTCAGCAAGAGTTTGATACTCTGGAGCGTCTGGTCGACGCACAACACCCTCGAAACGGACTAGAAGGTCCTCACGCCAAGTGGCCTCCACGTCTGGATGGCTGACGGCCTGCCCGGCAGTGGTGACACCAAGTAAGTAGGAGACGTCCTCGAGTGTGGGAGTCATCTCCCCGCAAGGAAAGTGGAACGTGTGCGTCTCAGGCCTCCAGCGATCCACCAATGCCGCAAGTAAGGAACGGTCAAAGTTGAACCGTGTCACCGCATCGGCCGGGGCCTCAACAGCACTAGCCTGCACAAGCCTACACAGAGGCAGTAGACCAGCTGCTCGTAGCCTGTAGCATATACAATATTTATATATAAATATATATTACCAAATCGTCTGTATGAGTAAAACAAATAAGTGAACGTGTTATCGTGCATACCTAGGTATCCATCGCTCGTCCAGCCGCCACAACTCCTGAGGTACCCTAGGCCGTAGAACAGGTAGCTTAGCAGCTGTCACAGCACTCAAGTAGGACCGGTGGCGCTGGTCCAACTGTGCGTCCAACAACTCCAAGTGTCCCTCATCCATCGCCATACCTAAAATATCTTAATAATGTAAAAAAATAATGTACAAATATAATTAATACTATGACACAACAAATTGAAAAAATGCAGACATACTATTATTTTTAAAGAGCATTTTCGCCTTGATTCCGCAATCCACGACGTGCACGAGGGCGACGGCCGTCTTGCGGATTCCCTGAAGGTCCTGCTTCTGCAGCTCCCTCTGTGGTGGTTGCACGCGTGCACTTTTTATAAGTATGTCCTGTGCCATTGCACTTGGTGCACCGATGCTCCAGTCTTCCCACTTCTGACTCATCCATATCATTTCTAATGCGCCGTGTCTTACGACGACCAGGCTTCTGTCTTAATTTGTCCTTATCGGGCCCCCGTAGGTAGTTACTGCCAGGATTGTTTGTAAAACTACCAAATATTGCGAAACCATAAATCTCTGCATTCCAGGTTGTCATGACTACCTCCTTCGTAAAATAATGTGAGACATACGGCTTCGGGGACAAATTAGTAAGTGAACAAGCTGCTATAACATGTGAGCACGGCCTGTGTAGAAGTTTCGGTTTCATGCATGAACAGCTGCATGAGTTATAACGAATAACATACTCTTGTGCAATTCTCTCTCGATTGCCATCACGACGGCCCCGATCCCTACACAGAACTTCAAAGCGATTCTCTGCTGTGCCCATAGGACATGCACGATGCAAGCTTGCCTTCTCCACCTTTTTTTTCATGTAATTTGTCATGAATGTTGAAAAAATCAATGTATTATCTGCCATCGCATTAGAAGCAACCATATATCTTTCACGGAAGTACTTGCACGTTCCATGCAAAATACCCTCTACGATTGCTACAAGAGGTAATCCTCTCATGCCTCGAATGACCCAATTGTACACCTCCGCCAAATTTGTTGTCATTATTCCAAACCTTGCCCCATCTGTGTCATATAATAATGACCACTTCTCCTTTGGCTCGTACTCAATCCAATCTGAGAAGCACCTGATTGATGACCCTGACCTCCGAACCACATTCCTCAAGGCATCCGTTGGGAGGCCTGAAAGAGGAACAAACATATCATTCGGGTCTTGATTCGTACGAGTCGCTAACTCTTTTGTTTGCTTTGTTGTTAATTCATCAAGACGTGTCCACATTGCATTGAATTTTCTTTGTTGGTTCTGATTGCACAACCTCTTAAACATATTCATAAGGTGTTTATTTTTGAAATGGCTAAAAAAATTTGCACCCAAGTGCCTCATGCACCATCTTGATTGTATGTCCGACCATCGAGGAGGAAAATCACGCTCCACTGAACCATATTGCATATCCGTTATCGCCTTCAACAAACCGGCATGTCGGTCATGTATGACACAAACATTAGGTCGCCCTTGCACCACTGCTAACTTCACACGCTCCAGAAACCAATACCAACTATCTGTGTTCTCACTTTCCACAAAAGCAAAAGCAACTGGTAGTACTTGATTATTCCCATCAACACCAATAGCAGTTAGAATCTGACCTTTATACTTTCCTGTTAGAAATGTACCATCCATGCATAAAACAGGTCTACAATGACGAAATGCCATTATACATTGACCTAGTGCAAAAAAGGCTCGACGAAGTATTAACTTTCTGGCCTCTTTTGGATCAGACACATCCATGATATCATAATATGTACCAATATTTCTTTGTCTGACGGTTTCTAACAATCTTGATAGGTTCTCATAAGATGCTTCGTACGAACCGAATCTCTTCTCAATGACCTTCTGTTTCGCTCGCCACGCCTTCGAATAGCTGATGGTGTATTTAAAATCTTCCTCTATAGTAGTCACTATAGATTTCGGCTCACACCTTAAATTATCAACAATTCGATTATACATGTACTTTGCAATGAAGCTCGATGTAAGAGCAATATTGGACTTCTCTAATTCTTGTAACTCACATGTATGTTCTGTTACTATAGAGCACTTCCAAATTGTACTCCATTTTTGCTCATAAGCATGTACCCTAAATGGACAGTCCGAAAACACACATTTAACATCATATACTTTTTTGTTGGACTTAACAACTACAAAAGACCGCTTCATTGACAGAGACCAGTACTTCACGGCACTCATCACTTCATCTTTGCCTTTGTACATAGCTCTCTCTACTAGTTTATTCTCATGATATTCCCACGGCACAGAATTTCCTTCGTTGATCATCAAATTCTTGGAACTGTTACTCTTCCACTCCAGTGGGACAGGAATTTCATTCTCATCTTCAGATGAGTCAGTTTCAGATATATTCTCATTCTCCATATCTTCCATCGCCATCTCTTGAACTATATGCTCTATGCGCTCTCCTTCGTCCGCTTCACCCGTCGGTACCATAGATGACAGGTGATGATCGCCCTCTTCATTATCTTCCTCATTATCATTGTGATTGTCATGGCTCGGACCTTCTTCTTCTTCTACACCGTGTACCTCATGAACCTCCTTCGTATATGCCTGAGCAAGAAGGACTAGAGGCCACCCACGTTCTACAGCTTTGTTGACGTATTTTCTCCATGTTGATGTTGCATTAAGCGGTACTAACTCCCAAAAAGTGCCCTCCCGAGCACGACTAACAATACCCATGACCTTAACGTCATGTTGGTTGCTGTCAAGCCCAAATATTCGCATCAACCAATTCTACACACCACTAATTGTTCTCTCATTTGCCCTAGACACCCATCTACTTACTGAGGCAAATCCTGACAGATCAACCCCATGTACACCTTGAATAATTTCTCATTCTTCATAATAAATTTAAAATCCTAACTTCTCCGACATCTGTGTAATCTAAAAATTTCAACTAAAATACCTTTTCAGTAATATATTACTAATATTATTTCAACTATAACTATTTAATTTAACAATATATATAAAATAAGAATATAAGTAATACTACCGAAATATAATATTAATCGCTCAACTGCTCATTACATTATCTAACAATTAATATAACACACATTAAATAATTATATATAAAATTATTTTTTTACTTACCGAAAATTTTTCTCTTCCTCTCTTCTCCTTCTTCTTCTCTTCTCTTCTCCTTCCCTCTCCTTCTCTTCTCTTCTTCCCTTCTCTTCTCTTCTCTTCTCTGCGCGCCAGCCGCGGGGCGGCTTATATAAAGCAGCCACGTCGCCCCCTGGTCGGGCGACGTGGGGCCACGTCGCCCATTTATCGGGCGAGCAGGGCCAAGTCGCCCCCTGGTCGGGTGACATGGGGCCCGCCGCCACACGTGGGGGACACGTCGCCCATCGGCCGGGCGACGAGCCCCACGTCACCTGTTGGTCGGGCGACATGGCCCAGGTAGCCCGCCAGTCGGGCGACAAGGCCCATCTTCGCCCTTCCAACGGGCGACTGGCGGCCTGTTCCTGTAAATTTTTGAAAACGAAGACTAATTTTATAATTTTTTTAAAAAATACGTTTATTAATAAAAAAATTCCCCATGTCCTTTAATTTGGGCAATTGGCCTATCATTGCGAGAAAAAGATGTCCACACCAAGATCTTGTAGATCCTGCTGAGGTGATGTGATGGCCACTCGGCATCGATGATTGTCTCAAGAGACGTTGATGACACTTACTTATCGGGGGCTAATATGGACCGCACCGATCAACACCCTGCGTCCGTGCCGATATGGAACTTTTTCTTAAAGAACATGCTTAGCACGTATTCCCTCCGTCCTCGAATTAAGTGTATTCTAGCCTTTGAAAGGTGTCAACCAATACAATGTATTTGGAGAATAAGAAGATAATATTTCCCTAAATAAAGTTACGTGATTTGGAAACCTACTCCCTCCATCCTCAGTGCTTACCATATTTTCACAAGGAAATTTAGATTGCACCCTCTAATCATACGGAATAGGATTATATTTTAATAGATTTAGAAGTTAAGTGAGGATACATGCATCTATTGTCATCTCTCTTATGTTGTCTAAAAATAGCCATAATGCACTATAATCCAGGATAGAGGAAGTATTTCATTAAGCAAGAAGGGGAATTAATTAATCATTTGCTAGCTACTACTTATGGCAGGTGTACGTTATTATCAAAGCTTATTTATATAATAATAATGATGGTAACTAATAATGATGGTGTTATTATTACCATTATTCTTTGTTGGTGGTGTTAAAAATTTATTTTTTCTTCCACTACTTAAGAGTGCCTGACATATGCCCGTCCATCACATAAATAAAGGTACAAAACGTCACCTTGCTGACCATCCTTGAAAAGATCGGATTAACCAACCAAAGTTGGCATGTCGGACAAGTGCACCCAGCACTCAACATTGGCAACAAGAGCTCATCATATTTGCAGTAGGTCTCTGTATCCTCGCAGCCCTTACCCAATATATAACTTTATACCCCTTATGATCTCTCACTAGTGTACAATTTCTATATACTGTACTAATTAAAGAGTACAAGTACTAAAGTGGGGTACTGGCATGGTGGGTGGTAAATGGTAATTAAGAAAAAAACAATATGCTTGCATGATATTTATCTGGACAAGAGAGTGTTAAGGCCAACACAACTTATTAGCAATACATATACAAGGGGCTCATTCTCCTCTCTTCTCCGCTTCTTCTACCTCTTTTAATTTCTTCTCCCCTTTCTTTTCTACTTCTTCTATCTCACCTTTGTCCAAAATTTGTAGGAGAGGCTTAGGGAGGGCTCCATTAACTGTGTTTACTAGTATAAGACATGAACCCTTACGTGTATCAGTGAGCATAGGAAACGTTTTGAAGATGGAGAAAATGTATTAGTATTTATTAGCAAGGTTGTGCTCAACTATGAATATTCACAATTGTTTATCTTCATTACACTGAATACATAGATAGTCTTGTAGATCTGCAATATAATTTTTGTTCTCATGCATTATCCAGTAGTCTGGGCACATCCACTTTATAGCAAGAAGACGACTAGGCTTGGTACCATCAATACCACATAGCAGCTATTTCTCCTTCTATGAACGGAGACTATGTCCATGTAATCTAATAAAATAACATAAATGTACAACTTCAAAGAAAGACAGAGGATTGCTTTTATCTATAAAAAAACATCTCTCACCTCAGCTTATCCCAAAGATTCATTTTCATTCCATTCTTATACACTATTACTCTCCCCTCAAATAAATATACAGCATTTGCTGACTTGCTTTCAAGGTCCATGGAATCTAGAAGCTGGTTCAAATCAATGTATTCTACAACTTGATGTAGAATTATGTAAATAGAGATAGAAGGGTGATCCATCATTACTTGTACTCAAACTAAGTAACCTTTATAATCAGATCAAGTTTTTCTTGCAACCTGAATATTTATGAATTCAAACGCTCAAAAAAATAAAAAAAAGTAATTTCTTAGTGGTATAATGTCAAATAAGTTCTAATAATATCTCTCACTCCCAATGTAAATTGCACAACTGTGCATTCAGGTCCACGCATCAAGTTGACATTGGAACAAGGAAGTTAAAAAATTGAACCAAAATCAAAGGCAGGCACCTAATACAAATAGAATTCCATATCAAACTACAACTACCGCCCATTGCACTCGAGTAAGTGAACACAATAATAAATATATATGATCTAGGCTAATATTTGGACTATCATTTCCAATAGTAGGCAGAGTAATTTTCAAAAGGGAAATAAAAATGAAATAATATAAATATATGTGATCCCAAAAGGTGAAGTACCATTTATGCTTTAGAATTAGGGTACCACAGGTCATGTTTACAACATTTGATTAGGGTGCCATTTAGTATTAGATAGTACCAGATCCACCATTTAACGGAAAATTTAACCACAAGATTCGTGAATAAAAAGTTAAACAAGCAGAGTGCTCGCACCACCGCTCACACCAGCCGCTGCCCGTGGTGCATGCTCTTCTGTAGACATGCATGCACTCCGTTGTATCATTGTACCGTCCTAGGGTATGGCTAGGCCTTGCCCGCCGAAAGAAGAATCCTGCGTTCTTTTTTTTATCTTTGTGTTTTTTGCCAATATGACTTCTGAGTATTCGTTTATAATTGCATATTAGTTTAGATCCGTGGTGGGGACCTACCCAACACATTGGCCAAAGCTAAGTTCAACGATGAAGCTGCTCAATGGTGTTTTAGGTACTATAGATATGTTCTTTTGAGATGGGAGCTCTTCCAAACAAATCCTTGCTCTCCAACTAAAAATTGCTCCAATTGTGGACTAAAGTGTTGCATGCTTTCAAGATGATGGTGATATGCAATGTAAGACTTGAATTCGAGCAAGGAATTCACTTGATATGGAGCAGCTCAAGTGAATTCACTTGATATCAGTATGGAGCAAGGATTGAAAGCATATCAAGTGAATTCACTATCGAGCAGCTCCACAAGTGGATTTGAGATCCATCGTGAATCTAACAGGAATGTGTTTGGCTACCCAGTAGTTCTAGATTCATGTAAGGGCTCGTAATGTTAACATCATAATGGGAAAGATTCTTTGTCAAGATGCATCTCAAAATAACTTAAACATTTCTCATTTAGGGCCAATTGGATCTTTTGACAAAAATGATACAATCATTAGTTGCACAAGAAAAAGGGTTGTGACATTTACCATAATCCACCACTTGAAGTCTTGGTGGTAAAGCATGTAACATCTTGATATATCTATTCTTATGCAGTTCATCAAAAATTGTATAACTTCATTTCTTATTAGCCACTTTTGTGAGTCATTTTAAGGAGGCACAAGTAAACGATTTACATGGTCGTCATGTAGAATTAGCAGCATAAACACTTGTAGCTTCATTAGTATGAACTATCATAATCACAAGCCGTTAAAAGCTAAATCAAAACATCTATAGTTGCAATAAACAAATTGCGGCATCACCGATTTTAAGTGCCTCTAAACCTCTTGATGTAATCATTCACATTCATCACGACCTTACTACCTAACAAATGTATGACGTGAAAGCTTGATCATTATTGATAGAGACCATCTAAACTGGTTGACCCACACTATTCCTACTCTGCAAATTAAGAAACTATCTATGACAACCTATAAAAAGCTATAATGTACTTAACTCTCCTGTCCTGTATGATCCTTTAATTTTAAATTGTAAGTCGTTTTAGTTTTACTTTTGAGTTAAACTTCTCTAATTTTGATCGAATTTACTAAAAAATGCAACATCAAACAAGATTCACTAAAATATATTCTGATTTTTATCTTATTTGATATATATCTTTTTATTAGTTTGGTTGAAAATAGATCGATAAATCTGATTTAGAACCAAGCTTAAAAAGGTATAATTTGGAATAACATGAGAATACGTATAAGCCGTCTTGCCGGCCGGTGAGTTTGCCGTCAAAATTGATAGTTCGAATAGGTCCAGTGCTTACTTTAATAATAATGGCCACTGGCCGGGGTCCGCCTGACATCCTGCGTATCCAAGCTGTCCGGACTCGGCACTCCGCGATAATCATGCTCCAGTTTTAAGTACAACTACTCCTAGTATGTGCATAAATCACACGCTTTTGCAAGCAGAAAGCGGGCAAACGCACGGCATCATCACCCTCTCTCTCTCTCTCCCTTCCTGTTCCGCATGGATCTTTATCTTGTTTTCCATAGCGTGGTGATGCATATCTCTGCCGCAATCATCATCTTGATATACATCCCTCTCTCTATACCGGTGAAGCTGTTGATGTGGGCGCTCGTGAAACCGCTGAGGAAGGAGGACCTGAGAGGCAAGGTCGTGCTCATCACCGGCGCCTCCTCCGGCATCGGCGAGGTCAGTACGTACTATTACCGCTGATTATCCTACGCCTGAATGTCTTGTCCTGTGATTGCAGCTTGTTGTTCATTCTTTCTGAAATTTTCACATTTCTTATTGGTGCTCTTAAAAACCTAAAAAATAAAAGAAAAATGGTGCTCTTGGCAGCACTAGAGTCTCCAGCCGGTACGGTCCATCCTTGGTTACACAAACATAACAAAATCCATATACTATACGAAAAGACAAAGCGACTTATAATTTACAATAATGCATGATCCTGCATAATGGAATAGCTCTACTTTGTTCTCGTTATCGTTATCGTCATGAAAGTTATTACCCACACAGACACACGCATCACAATACATGCATGTACACGATCGTCAGTCGTCGCTTATAGGATGACTAGCTAGCAGATATTGAAATTGACAGTCACTACTACTGTACTACAGCATCTAATTAAACATCTTGGTATTTTTTTTTTTGAAGCCAAACATCTTTCTATTCTCAATAAACGTTGCGTGCCACTTGAAAAGAAAAATAGATAGCGGAGATAATGAAAGTAGACAGGCTGACTCCGGCATTTACAAATGTCAAGTACTACGTGTATAGTTGGTTTAGTGGGCCCAGATTACAGCCTGGCCCCAACAGTGGGTATTAGAATTACTCTAGAACGACTTGATTATCGATTTCTCTTTGTCGTCATTTAGCGAAAACACGTCCGCAAACCACATCTCACGACAAACGCCCACGAATACAAAACATGTACGGTATACGTCCAATCAACCCACTGTGATAGAACCTTCTAAATTATATGGCCCACACGCATGATTATTGTCTAAACAGACTCCAAATAATCATGATTGTGTTCCATACGACTTAAAAAGTCTGTCGGGTAAATCCCGAATCATCCACGATTCTCCGAGCAGGATCAATCGTTGTAGAGAGACATTGTAGTATTACAACAGTTTGATATAAATAAAATACCACGGAGTAAAATAGCGGAAGACTTACAATAACATAAGTTTACAAACCTTTGAGTTTCAAATATTTATAACCATAAGTTTAAATTGTACAAACCATAATAGTAGTGGAGTAGCGGTAGATAACCTTATTACAATACCAAACGAAAAGCTCTGCCCACGAGCTAAACATATTTACTCGTCGTCACTTTCCTCGACGACTGTCATGCAGCAGGATGCGAAGCATTCCTTCCTATGAGGCTCACCTGCAACAAGGGTTCAACAAACCCTGAGTACAAAAGTACTCAACAAGACTGACCCGACGAAAAGAGAGGTGAAAACTCAAGAAATGCAGGCTAGAGGGACAAGGTAAGGTCTGTAAGAGATAAGAAATTTTGTGGAAAAGCTCAATAGAAAGAAAAGGTTGCTTGGATTAGCTCCAATTATCAACCAACTTCATTATTGATCCTTAATCTTTGTTCAAGTTGTTACTACGATGATGAACACCGATCGAGTCTTCTTCTCCGAGAAGCAACGGCGATTCGAATCCATTTTCATACCCAGCTGGGACCTAGGTCACTGGAATACCGGAGACTTTAACTCCGATGCACCCCAGATGAACCGATATACCAGGATAACAACCGCAGCCGTATATCACCACATGGCACCCGTGAGCTCTGCGGCCCAGCGTACTGAGATACATGGGAACTTAAACCCCACAGTAAAACACACTATGACACAGATGGGATCTCTGGCCCCACGCTAGGTCACTCCATGATATACACGGCTCCAACCATCCGTATACCACTTCATGCATGTGGATTTCTAAATTCTTGATATCACCAGTTCACCAACGGACGGGACCTAGGGCATCAACAGACGAAAACACTACAAAGGGACTCCATTTCCGGTGCAAGTTCGCCGTCCGGACTCGATTTATTACTAATATCAAGATTTCAATAAGAAAACCAATCTCATCTTTTTCATTTTTTAACTTTGAACATTTAAATAAATAAGCAGGGCTAAGCATTACTACTTATCTTCCAAGCAGGTAACAAGGTATAAGAAAATAAGACAGGTAATGCAATTGGGTGGGTTTTCACTCAATTCCTATTACCTAATGCAACATATCATAGCTAAAGCGATAAAACTTTTGTAAATTGAATGGGGTTTGAATGCATCCGGGGCTTGCCTTGATGTTCGGGGTAGACGATCTCAAACTCTTGATCAACTCTCGATTCTGGTATCTGCTCTTCCTTCTTATCTGAGCGATAACATTAACTCTCCGTTAACGGAAGCTATTCGATAATTAATATGCTTAACATGATGGAATAGTAAACATGATGCTCGATGGATGCATGATCAGATTAAGGGATCGAGTACAACTTTTCTTCACGATAAAGTTGCAAGCTAACAAAACTTCGCTTATAAAACTCATTAGGGTTAATTACGCCATTTAAGAAATTAACTAAACACATAAAATAACGTTAATTAAGCCCTAATGACATGACTAAGGTAAGCGTAAACAATTAATTAAAGTGCCAAAGGTCATTAGGGTTAATGACCCAAGGTCATCAATCAATCCCAAAGTCAAACAAATCCTATAATGATTAAACTTAATTAAAGGGGTTAATTAATTATTTAAAAGCATTAAATAAAGGCATAAAAAATTAAAGTTATTAAATTAAGCCCAAAATTTTATTTTAGAAAGCTCTTAGCCTAATTAGATGGCAAAACAAATTTTAGAATTAAAAGACAATTATTTTATTTATTAAAAATCATTGAAGGTCTATTTTTCAATTAAAAGGGCTAATTTTAACATATGCTAAAAGTACTCAAATTTGGTATTTCATATTTTTTCTAGGTAGATGACATCATAAAGAGCACTTACAAAAATTTTCAGAATTTTTGGAGCTATATATGAATTACTATGATTTTTCAAAGAAAATAGCATTTAAATCATTTTCTAAAAATAGAAAAAGAAAATCGGCACAGTACTCCCGCGCTGACCGACGGCGGCGCGGCGGTTGACCGGCGATTACTCGCCGACGGCGAGGTCTCCGGCGACGAGGTTTGTCCCTACAGGCTCCACTCGACACAGCGAGTCGATTGAGGTAGCTAACGGCACGGCGGAGCGGCGGCGGCACCCACGCCGGCGGCCATGGCGGCGCGGCAGAGCTAGGGCACGGCGGCGTCGCTCACCAGAGCGGTTTCCGGCGATGGCAAGGTCACGAGCATGCGCTGGGTACTCAGGCGAGCGGGTTTGGCAACAGAATGACACCATCTCCGGGTCCCTAGCCAAAGCAGCAACGCGCGCGGCGGAGCGGCATGGCCGTGCCGGCGGCGAGCCACGGTGGCCGGCGACTACGACACGACAAAGACCAAATTGATGGCACAGATAGATGCAGGAGCTCACCATGGCGCTGATGCGCACGTTAAAGGAGGTCCGGAGTGCTTAAATCGAGCTGTGGTCGACGGCGGTGATGGCGGTGGCGGCGCTCCGATGGCAAGGTGGCGTCACGACGGTCTCCGGTGATGCGCTACTCAAACTAAGGTGCGCATCAAGAGTAGTGAAACACGGATGATCGGATAGAGGGGTTAAAGGTAATATATTTTCACCTCCGGCGGCGGCAAATAGCGGCGATGGCACGGCGACTCGACTGGCCGGGCGTGGAGACGAAGGCGGCGTGCGGGTGGCTTGAGCGAGAAGAGCAAGCACGAACTAGCTCAAAATGACCGTGAGGATGTGGCGGAGCTGTTGGCAAGAGCAATCAGACAGAGATGAAGCATCGGCGGCGAATTCGGGCAGCGGAGCGAGGTCGTCGGGGACGGCGGCAGGAGGCAGAAGAAGAAGAATTCGGCCACGGCTGAGGTATTTATAGGGCGGAGGCGACGTCTGGACTGGCGACACGACGGAGATGAAGTTTCGCGCGTCCATGAGCGCACTGGCAGTCGAGCAGGTGTGGCGGTGGTCGGCGGCGCGCGATGAGAAGCCGGCGATGGCGGCCGACGATAGGTTTCGGTACTGTTCGAGAAAATTACAGAATTGCCATCCGTTTCAAAATACAAATTACTCAAAAATTTATATAAGAACTTGAAAATCTCCAAAAATATCATTTGCATAACTTTTTAAGAGCTACACTTTTCCTTTAACTGGCATCCTCAAATTCTATCTGGATTTTGATATTTGAATTCAAATTCAAAAAGGGGATAAGACCCTAGAAACAAACATTTAAAATTACTTTTGATTTTTCAATAAAACTTAAAAATCTTCAAAAACTATGAAATGTTTAACTTTCCAAAATAAACCTTTTTCATATAAAAAATTTTCCAAAATTTTGCATAATTTTTGAATTATGGTTTTAAAATCAAAAGGGGTCAAATGCTGAAAAACTGTATTTTCAAATTCATTTAAAATTTCTTTTGGAAACTTGAAAAACTTTATATACCAACTTTGTAGCTCTTGTCAAGATCTACAAACTGTCTTTTTAGAGTATCCCCAAATTATTTATAGATTTTGAATTAGAGAAAAGGAGGTAAAAGTAGGTTTTGGAATAAAGGGTTTTTGAAATATAATTTAAACTCAATTTGGTTTCTAACTTAATTGGTTAGTTATTAGTGATCACAAACATCATCCAAGGATATTTTTAGGTCATTGACCCAATGACACCCTTGGTTGACCAAGTTGACTTTTGAAAAACCTTTTATAGCATTTCCAATTTGAATTTAAATTTGAATTGCCAGACTTAGAAGAAAGCTTTGGAATCCAAATTCAACTTTAAATATGAAAATTATTTTTAGGGTTGGACTTAGACTTATACACTATGCTTGACCCTAGTGTAAACACAGTTTACACCTCAAGTACATAGAGTATAAACTAAGCATTTGCGATGACATTCGAAAATAAGGTTTTATTATTTCATGTAACAAAACATTCCAGAAACACAATCAACCTATAAAATGTAAACTTGTTTTAGTTAATGCACATTAAGGTTGACCTAACAATGAATGCTTTGCAGTGCATATGATGACATAGCATGTTTTAGTTAATATAACACCAGAGGTGTTACAGCCACCAAGTAGGAAGGTGCACAGATTTGATCGGGAGCTGGGAGAGATTTTGAATTATTACAGTGGTGGAACGAGGAATTATAAAAGCTACTCACGTTATTTTGTTCGAAAAATGGCATGGCATATGTTTGGTTGATCTTACTCTAGTGTGATGTATGCATTTGAACTTAAAAAATATATTTTTAGATCTCTGAATTTATCTTGGGGTGTCATTAAGTTTCAAACTATCAAAATACTATTTTCAAATATTGATCTAAAAAAGCCTCAAAGTGCATATTTTAAGAATACATTCTAGAAAAGTCTATATTTACTTTATACGTAAGAGTAGGGGTGGATAGAGATTTTCTTTAATCAAGCCAAAAAGAAGAGAGGAAATTAGGAAATGGAGGGGATCAACTAACCAGAGACTTTCTGGATCCTCTTTATGAAGAGTTTGAGGAATCCTCATCAGAGTAATCTGAGTTTTGAATTTTTACTAATTTAATTTCTAAAGTTTTTTGATTTGGTAAATTTTTTTGATTTGATAAATTAAGTTATATAAAAATCTAATCGTTGGGGCTGGCTTGGTTGACATTGGTATATAGACTATGTTATACTGTTAAATAACAAGCCTTCTATTATCTATTTTCTTTCTAGTTAATACGTGTACTCGGGAGTCCTTATAATTTAAATAAATCAAGATCTTACCATGACTGCAATTTTAAAGAGACACGAAAGTACAAGTCTGTGGGGTCCTAGAGCCACTACGGCCATGGCCCTAGGCGTGGCCCAAAACTCCCTTATAGGATATGTGCTTCTCTAGTCCAGGTTTAGACGTCGGGCTGAATGTTTGTAGCTTTCTGGCCCAAGAAAAAGAGAGGAGAGAGGCTGAATGTTTGTAGCTTTCGCGAGCGCGGCGTCCGTCTGACTGAGGTGACTCCACATGGCTGCTTGCGCACGCAAAATGCAGCAGCTTGCAGGTCGCCTGCATGCTGCAACCAAGCTGCCAAGCAGACGACTCTGTTGTGCCTAATTGCCTCTGTTTCTTGCAGTTGCTAGAGAAGAGTACCGGCTGAGTCATGGACTCTTGTATTGGAATAATTGGTAATTTCCCATGCTCTATTCCTTGCCGAACAGGCGGCTAATGAGAAGAGTACCCCCTAGGACCAAGTCTGTGCAAAGCCAACCCTCACAACATCCAATGGTCAAGGCTTAGTGTTGGAATATAAATGAATTATGCACATCTTCCCATCAGCTTAATGTTGAAATATAACCGTTGGAATATAAGATGATAAAGAGAGGTGGACAATTCGTTTATATTCCAACACTTAGACATGTTTTTATTAGGCTTCCTTTGAGCTTTTGCACCTAAGTTGTGGGAGCTTTTTTGGATTTTGGAAGGTCTAATCTCCAAGAAAGCTAAAATAAACATGGCTTTAAGCCAAAAGGGTTCACTATAGCATTAAATGTCAAAGGCATTTAGCGGGTCAAAAGCCCTTTAGACTAGAATAACACTATGAGACAAATATTAGGTACTAAAAATTGCATTTTAAAAATTTAGGATCTAGATGACAACCAAGAACAAATTTAGAAACTGAAAATGCATTTAAAAGTATAGGAACTTGCAGGACGACACTTGGGGGCAAGTTTTAGGGACAGTACATGTATTTTACGCTATTCATTTCATCAATACAAGGCACATTTCATATACTCTATTGCAAAATGTGTGTTATGCCGTACGAACGCTTAACCGTTAGCTTTGCATGGATACACATTATATCAAAAACATTTCAGATAATAGAGTGAGAGTGGTGTGCTCATCTTTCAATAGTTTCTTGGTATATATGCATTGAAAACAAGACAAGAAAGTAACTTAAGAAAGAAAAAAAAAACTCCACAACCAAGATGTGCACTAAAGTTTTCCATGATTCTGCTCTTTTTTTTGTGAAAAGGGCCACTTGACCCAGCCTTCATTGGAGGCCGTTGTAGGAGCCAGGGATTGAAGCCGGCCAGCTCCCACCCTGGGGCTTAACTGCCAGCTCATAAGCGAATACCAAAATAAACATGTATAGTCATCGTGCTTACTCTTGTGTATGGGCATGTCTGTTTCATCTTGTATCATTATTTCTATCACCAAAAGGCAAAAGCCAATATTATAAATGGTACTATCGATGTTCTAGAAAGAAATTCATTTCATTAATTTTTGTCCCAAGTCAAACCATCTCAAGTTTAACAAAATTCCTAGTGATCGATATCAAAATTTGTTATTACCAAATCGACGATATGAAAATAAATCTGATGATCAGTCTAATAATACTTATTTGATATCATGAATATTTGTAGTTTCATAAGTGCTTAATCAAACATGAGATAGTCTAACTTAGAACAAAATTAGGACCAACTTCGTCTATGGAACAGCGGAAGTTCAGCACTTACATGGTAAGCACAATGTAACTCAGTAGTCAGTACGGGATGAATTGTGCAGGAGCTTGCGTACCAGTACGCGAAGAAAGGCGCGTGCCTTTCGCTGGTGGCCCGGAGGAAGCAAGCGCTGGAGGGCGTCGCGGCGGCTGCCCTGGAACGTGGTGCGCCGGACGTTCTTGTCATTCCAGCCGACGATCGAGGCGCGCCGTCGAAGCCACCGTCGCTCACTTCGGCAAACGTACGAGACCATTTCTGTATCTCTCTATCTGTCTCAATCATATCTGCCTCACTGTATGTGTGTGTGTACTTCAGTGAACCATCTAGTTGCCGATGCCGGGGTCTGGTCCAGCTGCTTCTTCAATGAAGTCACCAACATAACTGGGTTCAACAAAATGATGGTAAACCAATCAACATTAAGAAAATGTATGCACTATGAGATTCAAGTGGGTGACGTCTTTCCATTTATCCAGGATGTGAATTTCTGGGGCTCTGTCTACCCAACCTACTACGCCCTGCCACACCTGAAGGCCAGCAAAGGAAAACTCATCGTGTCTTCCTCCACAGCCACGACGGAGCCTACATCTAGGCTGAGCTTGTACAGTGTAAGAAACGAAACAGTATGTGTGCAACAGTTGTTTGTGTCACCTAAATCCTAATGGCTTCTGAATGTTAATTAAATTTTCTCTATGAACAGGCTAGCAAGGCTGCACAGCTCAGGTTCTACGAGACACTGAGATCCGAGCTTGGCTCGGAGGTTGGGGTGACTATACTGACGGCCGGATTCGTGGAGTCTGAGATGACTAAAGGCAAGGTGATCCAGAAAGACGGCGACATCGCCGTTGACCTGGAGGCCAGAGATGTGAGTTGTTGCAACAAATTAATTAAGCTATATATTCAGTTATGTCAAGTAGCAAAGCTTCCACCGCGAGGGACATATAAACGGCGTTTGCAGGTGCAGATCGGGGTGTTCCCAGTGGCCCGTGTGGAGAAACTATGCGAGGTAGCCTTGGACGGCATCCAGAGAGGGGACTGGTATGTCACATGGCCATCTCTCTACCGGCCGATACCGCTCATCGCCTGCCTCGCCCCCGAGGTCCTCAATTGGCAGTCCTACGCGTTGTACAACGCCAAACAGGGGAGGCCGCCGCTGAGCCAGAGAATGCTGGAGGCCACCGGAGCCAAGCGCTTCTACCCACCGTCGCTTCGGCATCATTCCACTATCAAGACAGAGGAGGCCCATCACAAACAAGATATCGATGCAGCGTCAAATGTGTAGTAAGGACTGAGCACAAGTGTCGTTCATGGAGGGCTTCAAAGGGCCGTGGTACCCGAAGTTTATGTAATTTTTCATTCAAGAGTGGGTGGTGCTGATGTCTTGTGGCCAAAGAGATCCTAAACTAGTTTGGTGGTGGTTGTAGCTGTTGTTTATGTAATTCAAGAGTGGGTGATGCGCAACTTCAATATAATGGTCGTTGGTCACAAAACAATTCAAGATGATATGCATGCATCCATGTTTCTCTTGCTCGTCACTGAGGTCGTTCGTACACAGCTCCTTGCCCATGTCATAGTTTAGCTCGACCGTGTCCACAGTCTCTAGTTAGGCATTATCATAGCCCATGACAGGGAACAAGAAAAGGCAATGCGGCCCAGCGCAGGTGTTAACGAACCTTCAGGAGTTCAAGGCCACGCACCACCCTTAGGCAGGACGAAAGCAGCTGATTGGTTTATCGCGATCTCTAACTCGTCGAAAAGGGCCACTTTGTGCTAGTGGGCTTGGGGCCTAGCCTGATGCACATGGGCTGCCACATTTATTGCATGCTCCCTCTATCCCACGACGACTGTCGGTGGGACTTGGGAGTTGCAGTTTGAATGGCTGGGGTTCACATGGAGACACATGCATCTACCATACTTTGTGTCCACGTTTATTAATTAGCGGATGAATCTAGAGAGAAGCTACCATGGACGGAGAGAGTATTAGGCTGTGTGTCGCTGGGGGATAAAAATATAAACAAACAGGGTGACAAAATTGCTCTTATATTTCTGTTTCTATATTTTTTTAAGCTGAAATAGGATTAGAATCAAAAAAGCCAGGAGGAATATATTGGTATACAGAAACAGATTAATACGGGAAAAAAATTCAACGTTAATAGAAGGGAGACGGGAGAACTTATGTTGGGAATAGCCACAGGGATAATTGTGGCAGTGAGCAGGTGGTGATAGTCTTTTTTTTTCTTTTGCGACTCAACTGGGGACGGTACTAGCTTGTTCTTACAACATAGGGTTCAGTTGCGCTTGCTTCTACCAACCAGCTTCATCCCTTTATGTTGGTGTCGGGACCATACCTCGAAATGCTATCGAATCATAACTTGATATTTATTGGCTTAGTTATACTGCCGTAGTCTTTACTAGAGTTGTGCTTAATAGTAAAAGTAACTTAAGATCTTTGTACTTGTTTTTTTCCCACTAGTGAAGTCGTGTATCAAAGTCTCCTTTTTTGGTGTTACACTATCTTTTTTATCATTACCCCCATTTAGAGTTGGGAGATTGTTGTAACATATCAATAATCCTTAGCCATATGCTTTCCCTGAGGATACATATATGACACCTTGGGTGAAGTGTTGCATAAATATTATGTGTGTTTGCCATTTGAGCACAACAAATATCAACAAGCAACTTTTGGTTGTTCTTTGGTGGCTCCGGTTGATTGATTGTGAAGGGCATTAATTGTGGTTACCCTGCAGGATTATCATCGTGAATAGAAAATCTATTTGAATGCTCGAGGATGGAGTGCTCTTGGTTGATAGGATTTTGCGCCACCTAAGTTTAGGGTGAAGCTTGAGAGGCTTGTTAGTGCATAAATCGGTCACCAAAAGACTCACCTCATTGAGAATGTAGGTTGCTTGCAAGCAACCGAACCTTAGGGATAAATCTTGTGTAATCTTTTTCCCTAGTGGTCTACAATTCTACATTTGGGTACACTCAGTTTGTCTGGTTGTTGTTTGCTTGATTAGCTCTCAAGTTGTTGTTGTAGTTTCTAGTTAATTTAGTAGAGCATCTAGCTTAATTGCTTTGCTAGTTGAGCTCAACTAGAGTACGTAGTTGCTACCTCTTGGTTGCTTGAGTGAACAAGTGCTAGAGTTTTCTTGCTACAAGAATTGTTTAGGGGGTATGCTTTGAGGTGGTGTACGCTAGGCGAAGTAATGGCTATTTAGGGTTGTGTTTTAATTTAATTAATCATTTTTCTCTAGTGTTATATATTTGTAGAGACATGTTATTGGCTATACACCCCTTTAACCATCTAAATCCATTCAACCAGCTATCAAGCCAGATCAGCATGGGCACACCATAGATTAGTTTTTGGAGGGGATCAAGGGCTCCGATAGTGTGACACATGAGCATTTTGCCTAAAACAGGTTTGGCATTCAACGCCATCTACGATGCATGGCCCGACACTAACGCTGGGTAGTGGCACTCAACACCATCAACAATGCAGTTTGGGCGTGTGGAAATTAGGCATAAGCAATGGGGAAGGGAATGAGGGTATGTTGGTGGCAGCGCAACCGCATGACGAGGTGATGATGCAGATGGCTCCACTAAGGTGGCAAGGGCATCGACGTCCACCTCGATGCATCCCACTATATGAGGTCGACGACAATGCCGTGAATACCAGCATCTCACCATGCACAAATGGAGTCGATGTTGTGGTAGTTGGGTTCGATGGAGCCCATGGCATGAGGATGACGATGACATGAAGACCATTGTATCATGGCGCATGACAGAATCAATGTCATGGTGGCCAGGGTCAATGGCATGGTCGACGACTGTGAAATGAATGGCATGGCGGGTGATGATGGGCTGGTCAGGCTAAGCAAGGCTCATTTTTATTTTCATTCTCTTTATAGAGATAGCCATTTTCATCACCTTTACTATATTATGGATTAATAGAGGCCTCTTCCTAAGAGGTGATTGAGCACCTGACATCTGAAAAGAGGATTTGACTACCTCTAAAAAGCTATATAGTGTAGAAATGTCTACCACTACACTATAAACTCTAACCTTAACAATGGTTCTCATAGCTTCAAAACAACGAGCTAGCTTGAGGAAGGAGTAAGAGGAGAGAGAAGAGTTTGATTAGCAGGGCCCATCTAAATATGGGGGGGGGGACTGGATGTCTGGTTAGCAACCTCTTATTGGGTAGAGTGGCAGAGATGAAGGCACAGTTGGAGACGTTTCTAGTTAGCATGAAAAGTACTCCCTCTCTTTCAATTATAAGTCACTTTGACTTTTTTTGATACATATATTTTACTATGTATCTAAATATAACTTATGTCTAGATACATATTAAATTTTATGTACCGAATAAGTCAAAACGAATTATAATTTAGAACAAAGGGAGTAATTATAAATAGAATAAATTTCAAACAAATTAAATTAAAGCTGTGTATTTATTACCTAAGTAATAATGGACCAACTAGATGGGCGAGATACGTATAATCTTATTCCATGAAACTAGCGAAGTGTCGAGTTTGGAGTTTGAACTTACAGTGGTCGTCTGGATCCACAACATGTGGGGATCATTTTGGATTTTGTGGCCACTTTGACCAAAAGTCATAGAGAGTCCCCTTTCTTCCAACTCACTCGAAAGAGAAACCGCGTTTATTCTCTGTACGTCCATGTTCCAGTGGGTCGCTAAAAGTCGCTCCCGTTTTGGCGCATACGGCATCGACCTTGCTCCACAAGTTGCCATGCATGATGGAGACCTTAATTACATGATGTCCAGTGTCCGATTTAATCAAATTTTCACCCTCTCTATATATATCATGTGAACGAGCGAAGATGGTAGTAATAAATAAGCTTCTGGGTTGGCTGCTGCATGCCACATGCTGGGTCGTGCCGTAGTCGTAGGTCATCACTGTTACTCTTGCTGGCTAGCTGCGTGGTCACAATATAGAGAGCACGGGCGCAAATGGTAGCTGAAGCTCAAACTAATGGCAGAATTAAACCATGATCCACCTAGTAAATTAACTTGAATGCCGACAAACGACTGGCCAAAACCTTGCCATGCAAGTGATCGAATTGGCATCAATCCACTGGTCTCCCTGCTTGTCGATGAATTGATAAGAGCGAAAGTATGCTTAGTGGACGACGGCGAGGAAACACAGGAGGATAACTTGCATCGCATGAAACTCAGCTGGTAGAGAGAGACTGGAGACGACGGCTGGACCAACTTGCGCCCGTGGAAAACATACGCAACAAGACATGATTACATTATTGTACACTAGGCCGGGTTCAGGATCGATATATATATATATATATATATATATATATATATATATATATATATATA
>CM041645.1:33507593-33548886 GCA_023333625.1 Bothriochloa decipiens
GTGGAGAAGGCCATGGCAAAGGACCCCAGCATCGGCGCCGCCCTTGTTCGCTTGGTGTTCCATGACTGCTGGGTCAATGTAAGTACATACATATTGCTTGCATTGCTTTATTATACTCTACTCCTATATGTTATTAGGACGACATCATCACTGCATTATATACTACTAGTATATTACACGATCAGCTCGAATCCAAAACACAAGTAAGGCTCACTCGATCAACAATGCTGTCGCATTATATTAGGGCTGCGATGGCTCCGTGCTCCTAGACAAGACGCCCACCGACGGCACCAACACGGAGAAGAAGGCGGCCAACAACATCGGCCTCGCGGCCTTCGAGGTTATCGACGCCATCAAGCAGAAGGTCGGCACCGACGCCTCCTGCGCCGACATCCTCGCCTTCGCGGGGCGCGACGCGGCGGACATCCTCAGCGGCGGCAAGATCTTCTACACCCTCCCCGGCGGCCGCAAGGACGGCGTGGTCTCGTCCGCCGCGGCCGCGGACGACAACCTCCCGCACCCCGACTTCGATTTCGACCAGCTCAGGAACAACTTCAACGACACCAGCCGAGGCAGGGGATTCACCGTCGAGGAGCTCGTCGTCCTGTCCGGCGCGCACTCCATCGGCGTCGCGCACCTCTCGTCTTACCAGGACCGACTGGGCGCCGACTCCACGCCCATAGACTCCGACTACCAGGCGGCGCTCAACAAGGCCACGCCTCCGTCGCTGCTCAAGAGTGGGCAGAACCCGACGGTGACCAACAACGTCCGAGACGAGACCGACGCGTTCCAGACGGACGCTGCCTACGACCCCGTGGCCATGGGGGTGAACCCGAGGAGGGGCGTCCTCGACAACAGCTACTACCACAACAACCTCGTCAACAAGGTGCTCTTCAAGTCCGACTGGGTGCTGCGCACAGACGGCTTCGCCGCCAGTAAGCTGGATGAGTACAAGAATGACCCAGCGGAGTGGAATTCCGACTTCGCCGCCGCCATGGTCAAGCTCAGCAGCCTGCCAGCCCAGGGAAACAAGTTGGAGATCAGGAAGAACTGCAGGGTCCCCAACTCGCAATACTAGGCAGACGCTTCAGCACCTTCAGTTGTTGTGAGCTATTGTGAGTCAGTATGTGCTATGGCTAAGTTGTAAGCTAATTGGTTGAAACAACTATGAAACATATCCCCTCTCTCTCCTCTAAAACAGATGTGAAACGTGCGTCTCTCTATTTGTACCCATTTGGAAAAGTAAAAAGCTGAAAGTAGGATGTACTAGGCGAAAGCAGCTGCTTCTGAAAAAATATAGCTTATGGTTTACCTTTTGATTGGCGTTCTACTTTCTATTAGCAGGAGCACTTTTCAGAAGTCGAACCAAACACAAAATTAGAAAACAACTATTTTGTACCCCTACCCCCTCGGGTCTATATATATAAGGAGGGGTATCCAAGTAGATATTGTATAGATTGAGTTCATCCTTCTCATAGCTCCACCATTATATGCATAGTTGTGATCCCCTACTTGCAATTGACCCAGAGCACACGATGAACAAGCAACAAAGATCATCATCCACACTTCATGCAGGGTACCCTTTACCAGAAACAAAATAAATCAATATAAATATGTCTCGTGTGTGTCCCTTCTATCTAATGGAATGATACATAAATTACCTATCCTGCATTGAAAAACAATAACAACTGGTGTGCAAGGTAAGAGCCTTCCTCATTGTCGGTTTTTTTATCAACTTTGACCGTTTGATAAGTGACATAGACAACATATATCACAGTTTGCTAGGATTATTTCATCTTAAGTGCTAGAGCAAAACCAATATAGCATTCCAAAAGGAATACCACATGTTCCTTGGAAGTTTGTATACTTCTCTTATAGAGAAAACTATTATCTTAATCCTAAGTAGCATACCGATGTATATTAAGGGGTTCTACCTAGCTATTACAATAATAATGGGGATGGGGGTACTAATCTTCCATGAGGATGAGGAAATTATCAACAATTTTATGGAGATGCAATGCACCGAGGATCTAGCTTCAAATCATAAGACATGAACCCTTAAGCCTTAGTGCCACCTTAGTACCACGTCTCTTTAGGTCATCAACCGTCTTATCGTCTAATTGACTTCATCAAGAAAGCTAATCCCTACGTGAATTGAAGAACACAAGCAAGATATAACACAACTCAAGTAAAGTGACAATTGTAGATGAATCATTAAGCACTTGAATATGGGGTCCCACAAACCAATAACGACATCGTTCAAAGATAGAGTGCTATAAAGCAAAATCCAATCCCTAACTTGAGTAATGGCTACTAAATATGTGTTCTATAGGGTAGCCAAGGATCCCTGTTTGTGTCCTAAGGAGTATGTACACATTACAAGGCCCATTGGCTTGAAAATTCAGCTATGCAACGCACTAATAGATTCTGTATATCCACTTGTTCGATCATTTCTGTTGATTTTGAAGGAATTTTGACATGAAACTAGTGCCCATAGGTTTACCTTTTTTATCTTTCTGTACATAGGTAGACCATCAAAAATGGAGTCGCCATGCGTTCTAACATCTGTTTTAGTGCATAGTCCCTGTGGAGTCTGAAATGGACTCAAATTTGATATGTATTGGGCCTTTAACTTGACTTGGATGCTCATGTTGGCCTCATAAATTTTTGGTCAAGGAGAGGTCATCCTTGGGCATTTTTAGGTGTTGTCCATATGATTGGGGCATGTTACAACTTAAATCAGGGTCCCAAAGGTGAATGTCAAGCTCAAGATGACATCACAACACAAGACAGAAAGTGCAACAATTTATTGCGATATGATTTGAGGTCTTGCCAATGTGATATTGAGGTGGGACAAATATCTATTTGAAACATTGTCAAACATAATTTCTATAAAGTGGTCACTGACTCAATCGCACTCCAGGTGGATATGTTATGGTCTGTCCAATGAAGTGTTATCAGACTAACGACAAATTCAAAGTTATGCTTTGATGGTCTTGCACCACTGGCTAATATGGGTCTATGTGTTATAGAGGTCATGTAATAAGTCTCTTGATTGTTCCTAGAATCCTCAAAATGTTCCCTAAACACATTTAAAATGTTGACATTGGGTAGCAGCAAATTCATATCATTGCACAAAACATATAAAAGATTGAGCTCACCTTGTGTTTTTTCGTGTACGTGTAGGTGTCATTCCTCATCAAAGAAGCAAGCACCACCAAGAGCTAGATACCTTGAGATCTAGATTTTTTTTGGCAATGTTTGAGCAACAAGAGGAAATATCACATGATAAAGTGGGGAGTCCTATCTCAAACTAAGCACTTTGGAGGCTTGGTGATTTTAGAAAAAAAAAAGGGCCACAGATGAGAAGTGCTAACAAAATGGATTTTATAGACTTGAAAGTGGAGAGCAAAATCTGTGTATGAACTTACTAAGAAGGAAATACATGGGTAACAAGAGCTTCCTTTTTCCAATAAAAGCTTGACACCTCTTAATTCTAGTAGGGGCTTCATTCGATGAAACAGTGGTGTGCAAAAGCTAGTTGCATGTTGGTTGGTAATTAAAAAACAAGATTCTTGCATATTGTGTCTGGCAATAGAGTGTAGTGGCAAACACAACTCAGCAATATATATAGGAGGGGCTCATCCTCCTCTCTTCTCCTCTTCTTCTATCTCTTTTTCCTCTTTTTCTTCTTCTCCCTCCTCCTTTGCTGCTTCTTTTATTTCACCTATGTTCCAAATTTGTAAGAGAGGCTTAGAGATTTTTTTATCTGAACAAATAAAGATTATTAGAAGCATGAAGAGTTGAGGTCTTTAGGATAAGTCATAGACATAGGTCTCCAAATACCTTTCTTTTCTAGATAGGACATTCTCATGGCCTAGTTCATACCTAAAGACATGACTAGCTTAAACAAAACTAAAGAGAACTAAAAGAAATCAAATCTTTTATTATTAGAATCTAGAATTTCTATTTAATAAGAGTTGCACAATTTTTCCTTGGTCCATGGGCTAATATAGTCATGATGTTCACTTAAAAATGAGAGCTAAAATGTTTTATTAGGATAGACTAGAATTAATCATAATATTTCTTCAATATTCTAGGCCTTAGTGTTAATATTCACCATGTCATTTCTCATATCCACCACGGGAAACACACAATGCATACCAACAAAACAAAATTATTACTTCACAATTTAAGGTGTTCGCATAAAATGGATATAGATGATATTGTTATATGGAAAATAACTAACTTGTGTTAGAACTCTGATTCCCATATTACAAGTGCTTAGTCTCTTCGCAACATCTTCTATGATAAGTTTCCTTGTTGCCACCATTGCACATAGCACAAGAGGTGTACAAACATCATTTGTGATTCCAAAAAATAAAATTTAGAATAAGAAACAAGTTTCCTTATTACTTTAATCTGATTAGCGTTATGAGCTGTCTGCTTAGACACATAAGCCTCTAGATTAGACAAATCGCTCTTTACAACTTTTAAGATAGGTCATCCACCAAGTTTTTTACCTCTAGGAATCCTACAACAAATTCAAATACATAAAATCCTCTAATACCAAACATGTTTGAACTAAAAATGCCACATTTCAAACAAATAATAAAACATATGCAAATGTTAGGCTCCACAAACGTGATAAATTATACACAGCCAAACAATACCAATGAAACACTCAACACACAAACGCAAAGGACAAACATAAGTTATGAGTTGGGGTTTTTGGCAGCTCAGTGTAGTTCTCGCCCAGTTCACGCTCGGTGTATTCTCCATTTATCAAATCATAGCCTCCGAGTAAATTTCTGATCTGACGCATCATGTTGAAATAGCGTGCAAATGCGGACAGAAAATGTTTTCTCTCAAGATCATGCCTACACAACCATTTGATATAAAATGATAGAGTTACACACAAACGCAAGCAAATAGGTGAGAATTTAGCTAATAGGATGGAGGAAGGGCAGAGATACACCAAATTCACTACGCCACATACCCTTTCGAGGGCTCGATCCCTTGTGTTCATTAGTATAAAGCGGGCACCCAAACGTTCATAACTGAGCTAATAAACATACTAATGAACTCAAGTCAATTAACAACAACAATAATATGAACAAATAAGCATACATATATACCTATGTATATCAAATGTTTCACATTAAGTATAAAGCCTACACCCCAAATGTTCTAAACTAAGTGAACAAACATACTAAAGAACCTAACTCCACATTAACAATAATGTGAACACATAAACTTACATATGTATGTATATCTCAAAATGTATCACATTCAATTTATAAGGTGATTCAGTTACCAACTAAAAGAGAGTATATTCATAATGTATGTATATTATGAATATTTTTACTGCCTAAAAGCTTATAAAAAGTGCCTATTACAACTCACTTCTTTAGAAGCAGCCAAATCAGTCTAAAACATGTAAACCAACGAACTTCGAATGAACTTTTAGTAGGAAACATGAGCATATTATTATATAAAAACACATATACTACTTTATGTTTGTTTCACCCGAAAAATCACTAAGGGGATCTCTCGGTGCTTCACGGGTCATACAGTAGTACTAATAAGAGCAGGCATGCTATCCGTATACAAAATTAAGTAAATGTAAAATAAAATACAAGGAACAAAAGTTTAGGGAAATATCATTTTATCCATTCATTGGAGAATTATAAATTATAGCTTCCCACTTTAATATACTTTTGCGTTGAGGTCCATTTGATAATCGGTTGATTGAGTGGCTTCGCGTTCCTAGGGCCTCCAGAGGCCACTAGTTAATCACATTTGTTGCATTGAGCCGCAGAACGTCTTCAATTAAGCTATGTTGATGGTAGTCATTGTCATCTCCAAATATAGAAGAATTATCTCCAAGAATGAAAATGGTGAAGTGCTAGAGCCTTGTCGGCCTCTAGCAAAGGTATCCAGCCTCGTCAGTCATGAAAAAGAAACATCTCAATCCTGTCGGTTAGGGGGAAAATGACTTCAGATGGTTCACCAGCCTTGACAGAAAGATGGTGTGGTAATTGTGAGACTTGTGCTTATATGATACTCATGAGATTTCTCCTTGTGTGAATTTCTAAGGGGAACATATCTAGTGCAAACCAACCTCTCCGTGTAATCATGGAAACTTCTAATCTAAGCCACATGATGTTGATCTAAGGAGCGCGGGGGGTCGGATAATTTTTTTCTTAGCCGCCTGCTCCTAATCACGCATTTGTAAATCCCCCCTCCCACTCCCCCTTGCGCCCCTTGGATCAATATCATGTGGCCTAGTTTAGAAGTTTGCAATGTTGCATGGAGAGGACGATGGTTTGCACCAGATATGTTCCCATTTCTAAGTTCATTGGTGTAACACTTAGTCAGTTGTCAGTTTATATATGCATGATGGTTTGCACCAGATATGTTCCCATTTCTAAGTTCATTGGTGTGACACTTAGTCAGTTGTCAGTTTATATATGCGCATGAACTCGAGCACTTTATCATGACCTAGAATTACTCACGTATGTTTACATATGTTTTGTGTAGCAAAATATCGAGTTCTTAACGGTTATTGTATAACAAAGATATGCAATATACTAGGCTTTAATTATAATGGGCCTATTCATAACTTAGAGCATCTTCGATAGGTCATTTACTTGACCCCTCCTAGCTTGGGGGGTTTAGGCAATAAAAAAATGTTCAAATGCCCCTACTACTTCTATAGCATGGCCGAGTTGCTCTATGGAGGAAAATGATGATAAAGAGAATGACGAGTGGGTCTCATATGTCATCCTTTCTAAAAAATAAATTTAATGACTCTAATTTGTGGCTCCTAATAAAGTGCAGCCTAGAAATCAGAGCCAGAAGTAGGGAAGCCTAAAAAATAAGAAGCCTATTACTGGAGTTGCTTCTGCATTCTTGTACAGTAGTACACTACGTGTGCATGGTATTGGTTTTTTTTCTTATATGTATTCCTGGGCTGCTGCTGCCGAAGGCTTGCCATGGTGGGCCGTTGCTGGGCCATTGGGTGACAGACACGCTGGCTGCTCCCATTGCCGGACTTAGTACTGGGCCGGACTGCTACTAAGAACGGCGAGCTTATCTAGGCCTGTTGTGATACTGAACAACCCACCCACCAAAACCCCCGGCCAGCGCTTCTCGACCTTTCTTTCCCCTTCTACAGTACACCAGGGCGAAAGCAAGGCGATTTGGTTCCTGGCGTCGATTTCGTCGGCTCCTCCTCGCCTCCGGCGGCCACTCCGGCAGCGGAGGTGGAGAGGAGTCGCGGGATCGATGGCCAGTGTACATACTGTCCCCTAATGCTTATGCCTAGGTAGGTTAGGGTTAGTTGCATATGTATCGATGTGGATTTCAACCCCGTACTCTCCATTTGCGGCGGCTGTGTTGGATTCAACTTGGTCTGTAATGACCTCCAGCGTGGTACCTCGTACGAACAAGCTAAGGTACGTGGTTGTGGTGTTCCCGGTGGCTCTCTACTGCCGACCGGTTCTTTTGTCCCTCCAGGAACTTTTCCGGGACGGCGGCGATGTCGTTGAAGCCTTCTTCGGAGATGGTTCTATGAGATTTGTCTTTTCCCTACTCGAGAAATCTGGTTGGTTGCTTTCCCCTAGGGTTGCTTTGTCGCTGGGTGTTTCGGGGTCACCAGCAGTGCTTGTGGCGTCTGATCTCAAACTCTTGGCGAGGATATGACTGCTGGCCATCATTTGCTCGGGCGTTCAAAGTTTAAAGTGCACATCTTGTTATGTGCCGATTGATGTAGCTTCAAAACCGTATATTGCTTCTTTGGAAGCTTCTTCGTTGAGGTGGGAATCGGCTTCAAGCTGCAAGCTCGACGTTCATTTCAGCGTCGAGTGGTGGCTCCGTTCTCTGGTGACGAAGACGACCGGGAGATCTTTGCAAGGACCAGGATGTATTTTTTGTTTTATTCAGGGGTGTCTTTGTAAATATGTATGTGTAGCATGTTATATCAATCAATAAAATGCAACCCGGTTATCTCAAAAAAAAAATCTAGGCCTGTTGTGTTATACACAGCTGAAGAGCGCCGCTGGGTCGCAGGTCAGACCTTGCCGATGCTGGTGAGTGCTCCATAGACTTAAGTTAGGCCGCTGTTGATGCAATCTTGCCGGGTCGCAGCAAGGACGCCTTCGCCGTCACCATCACGGCCGCCACTGAGAGAGGGTACGCCCTCGCCGTCACCATCACGGCCGCCACTCAGACAGGATCGCTCAACACCACGCGGAGTGAACGCACAAGCTAATTACTCATTTCAGCAGTGAAACGTGCACATACGACTTTTGCATGTGTTTTGATGGAATTAAATGAGCTTAATTAGCGACACACTAATTATTTTATCCAAGAGATCATGGATCTGCAAGCCACATACGTGAGAAGCATTTGGTGGGTACAAACCTTCTTTCACCACCTAGCGGGCCTGGTGGCCGCCCCTGCAACGCTGCCGCCGGCACCGCCAGCCTCACTGGCACCGGCGTCCGCCCATCCCAGCACTCCTCCCCCCTCCATTCCCACTCCTCTTCCTCCCCCACGGCCTAGCTCCACGCCGCCATGTCGGGACGAGTCGAGCAGCAGCCCGACAATGGCGCCGCCGCCGCCAAAGGTGGCTATGGCCGCCAACGCCGCTAATGTCGCCGAAAACTGCGGATCTGCGGCCATCAACGCCGGATCCGGCACGCCAGCCCCTGCAAGCCCCCCACGCCAACGTCGGAGTCTAGCAGCTCCTCCAGCGCCGCCACCGCGCCTCCGCCTCTGTCGCCGCCGGCGCCAGTCATGGCCAGGACTTGGCTGTGCGTGGCCGCCGGATCTGGCCCTTCCGGCGCCAGCCCTGCCGCTTCCGTCACACCGGCCCCTCCACGTCCTCCCTCGAATCAACCAGGCATTGTGGCCGCCGCCGCCCCGCTGCCTTCGGCCTCCTCTGACGCGTCATCGCCCGGTTCGGCAGCCGCGGGCATGCTGAGCACCGCTCGGGAGCGTGCGGCTCTGCCAGTGCCACCTCCCGCGTCCCCCATGGGCGCTTTAGTGCTCCCTTCGGGAGTTGTCGCGAAGCCTCCTGTGGAAGTCGTCGTCGTCGAGGATGTCCAGAAGACAAGGACCTGGAGGATGATGCCGCTCCGTCGCGCTCGTCCTTCCTCTCCCCAGATGCCCTCCCTTTCTTCCCCACACTGGGTGGGAGGAGCAAATTCTGGCGTTGGGAGGAAGACCCCAGTGATGGCAGCTCCGACGATGAGCTCGCTTCCGACGCCACGCGCCCGTTGTGCCGGGAAGCTGCTCCCCCGGTCATAGGGCCAACGACCTCATGTGCGCCTGCTGCGCCTCACGTGGAGGATGTCTCACATCCGGTCGTTGTCGCCAAGAGGAGGCAGCGTTGTTGTCGTAGTCGTCGTGCCAAGACCAGAGACGTCGACCGTCTTCCTGCTGTGCCCTCTCAACCGGCTGCTAGGGTGCCCGCGCACCATCGGCTTGGTGCTCAGCCGGTTGCGCGTGTTCGTCGCCCGGCTGCCCCTGCCAACGCTGACGGCTTCACACTTGTTCAAAGTTGTAGGCGTGGGCGCCGCCAAAACTCGCCTCACCCTCGTCGCCAATGGCCAGTTCCTCCTTCGCTTGTTGGTCTCTGCTTCAATTGCCTGGCCGGAGATCACACTGCCGCTCGATGCACTTCCCCGTCCCGCTGCATCTTCTGCCTCAGCACGAGGCACCGGGCGAGGAACTGCAAGCGTCGGCATCGTCGTCGGCCCCACCACCCTTCTACGGATCCTCGTGCTATTTCACAACCGCGCCAACTTCATCATGATTGCCATGGCATCGACATCGGCAGCGACTGCCGGGGGATCTAGGTGCGCCTAAACCGCGCGCAGCTCCTATCATTGTTGGACAGTTTCTTTGTCTGGCCCCTTCGACATTGATCTCAGTGGGTGGCAGCCTGCTGTCCTTCCCGCACGTGCCTCACAGTGGCTCCATCGGAGCCGCACCGAGGAAGGTGGGGAGCACCAATGGTGCACGTCGTCGACGCTGGCGACGCCAGAGCAAGGTCCTGAGGGAGGTCAACATCGTCGTCACTCCTGGGTACATCGCCAACAACACCGCTCCCTCCGACCCGCTCGCTCTAGAGCGGTCTGAGGATGTGGGCGCCCCTGTTTGGGTCGACCCGATGGTCGATGAGCTCACGACCTCCATCGTCCTTGTAACACCTCGGGTGTTATATTAACTAAAACCTACCATGTCATCATATGCAATGTAAAGCATTTATATTTAGGTCAACCTTGATATGCATCAACTAAAACAAATTTACATTTCATAGGTTGATTGTGCTTCAGAAATGTTTTGTCACATGAAATCATAAAACTCTACTTTCGAATGTCATCACAAATACTTAGTTTATATTCTATGTACTTGAGGTGTAAATCGTGTTTACACTAGTGTCAAGTATAGTATATAAGTCTAAGTCCAACCCTAAAAATGGTTTCCACATTTGAAGTTGAATTTGGATTTCAAAGCTTATTCCCAAGTCTTGCAATTCAAATTTAAATTCAAATTAAAAAGCTATAAAATGTTTTTTTAAAAGTCAACTTGGTCAACCAAGGGTGTCATTTGGTCATTGACCTAAAAATGTCCTTGGATGATGTTTGTGATCACTAATAATCAACCAATTAACTTAGAAACCAAATCGAGTTTGAATTCAGTTTTAAAAACCCTTTATTTCAAAACCTAGTTTTATCCCCTTTTCTGTAATTCAAAATCTATAAGGAATTTGGAGATACTCTAAAAATATAGTTTGTAGATCTTGACAAGAGCTACAAAGTTGGTATATAAAGTTTTTCAAGTTTCCACAAAGAATTTCAAATAAATTTGAAAATATAGTTTTCTAGCATTTGTCACCCCTTTGATTTTAAAACCATAATTAAAAATTATGCATAATTTGAGAAAACTTTGTATACAAAAAATGTTTGGTTTGAAAATTTGAACATTTCATAGTTTTAAATATTTTCAAGTTTTATTGAAAAATCAAAAGTAATTTTAAATGGTTATTTCTAGGGTTTTATTCCCTTTTTTAATTTGAATTCATATTTCAAAATCTAGATAGAATTTGAGAATGCTAGTTAAATGAAAAGTGTAGCTTTTGAAAATTTATGCAAATTCTATTTTTGGATATTTTCAACTTCTTATATAAATTTTGGAGTAATTTAAAAATTTCGATAAATGGTATTTCTATAAATTACTTGAACAGCATCGACACCTATGGGTGGCTGCCATGGCCGGCTTCTCAAGCCGCGCCGCCGTCCATCGCCGCACATGCCTCGGCCGCCAACTCGCCCCCGACACCTAAAACTTCGCCGTCGTCGTGTCGTCCATCCGTGCGTCACCATTGGCCTATAAATAGGTCGACCGCCGTCTCTTTTCTTCTTCTTTTCCCCCTGCCGCCACCGCCGATGACCGTCCTCCACCGTAAAAATTCATCGCCGTTGATCCATTGCCATCCAATTGCTTTTGCCAGAAGCTCCGCCTTTACCTTGCGCTTCCTCTGTGCCAGTTCGTGCCCGCTCTCGCCGTCTGAGCTGCCCGCACGACGTCGTCTTCCTCGCCACCGGTCGCCAAGCCGCCGTGAGCTTCCTCGCCGTCCACCGCTGCCAAGGTGGAAAACATATTTCCTTTAACCCTCTCATCATGCTCTCCGTGCTATCCTGCTCCTTATGTGCACCTTGGTCCGCTCTTTGGTGGACAGGACACGCCGTGACGCTGTTCTTGCCACCGGAGCGCCGCCGCCGCCATCAGCGCCGCCATCCACAGCTCGCCTCAGCCACTCCTAGCCTTCATCAACGTGTGCACCGTGCCCGTGGTGAGCTCCTATATCTGTTGGTGCCTTCGATTTCTTCTATACCGCACCGTAGATGCCGGTCACCGTGGCTCGCTGTCGGCGCGACCTTGCCAGCGCCGCCGCGCGCGTAGCCGTCTGAGTTAGCAGCCAGGGATAGCTTCATTTTCTGTCCCAGCATGTTCGCGTTGATGTCTTGCACATTCTCATGTGCTCGCCGTCACCGAAAATCGCTCCGGTGAGCTTTGCCGCCGCGCCCGAGCTCCGCCGTGCCGCCATGGCCACCGGCGAGCCTACTGCCCCTACTCCACCGATTCATTAACTAGCTTATCTTGCTCCCCGTGCTAAGCTGAGTCCGTAGGTGCCAAGCTCGTCGCCGGAGACCTCGTCGTCGGCGAGAAATCGCCGGTCAACCGTCGCGCCGCCGTCGGTCAGCGCGGGATACCTTGCTTATTTTCTTTTTCTATTTTTAGAAAATGATTTAAATGCTATTTTCTTTGAAAAATCATAGTAATTCATGTATAGCTTCAAAAATTCTAAAATATTTTGTGTATGTTCTTTATGATGTCCTCTACCTAGAAAAATTATGAAATATCAAATTTGAGTATACTTTGCATAAGTTAAAATTAGCCATTTTTATTGAAAAATACACATTCAATGATTTTTAATAAATAAAATAATTGGTTTTTATTTCTGAAATTTATTTTGCCATCTAATTAGCCTAAGAGCTTTTCAAAATAAAATTTTGGACTTAATTAGACAACTTTAATTTTATGCCTTTAATTAATTAATGAATTCCCTTAATTAAGGTTAATCATTATAGGATTTGTTTGACCTTGGGATTGATTGATGACCTTGGGTCATTAACCCTAATGACCTTTGGCACTTAAAATAATTATTTGTGCTTATGTTAATCATGTCATTAGGGCTTAATCGATGTTATTTCATGTGTTTAATAATCTTATTAAATGGCGTAGTTAACCCTAATGAACTTAGTAAGTAAGTTTTGGTTAGCTTGCAACTTTATCATGAAGGAAAGTTGTACTCAAGCCCTTAATCTGGTCATGCATCCATCAAGCCTCATGTTTACTATTCCATCATGTTGAAGCATATTATTTTATCGTATAGTTTCCGTTAACGGAGAGTTTAACGTTGTCGCATCAGATCCCAAGGAAGAGCAAATTCAGGAATCGGGAGTTGATCCAGAGCTCGAGACCGTCTTCTCCGAATACCAAGGCAAGCCCCGGATGCATCCAACCCTACTTTTGTTTTATAAAAGTCTTATCGCTTCAGTTATAATATGTTGCATTAAGTAAGAGGAGTTGAGTGAAAACCCAACAATTGCATTACCTGTCTTACTTCTATATTCCTTTTTACCTATTAGCAGGAAGATGTGTAGTAATGCTTAGCCCTACTTAATTAGTTAGGTTTTCAAAAGGTAAAAGAATGAAAAAGATGAGAATGGCTTTGTTTGGGGAAATCATGATGATAGTTAATAAATTGAGTCCGGACGATTAACTTGCATTAGGAAAGGAGTTCCTCTGTAGTGTTTCTGTCTGTTGATGCCCTAGGTCGCGTCCGATGGTGATCTGGTGATATCGAGAAATTAGAAATCCATATGCATGAAGTGATATACTAAGGGTTGGAGCCCAGGTATGTCATGGAGTGATATTTTTTGTGGGTCAGAGTTCCCACATATGTCATAGTGTGGTATACTATGGGTTAAATTTTCCATGTATATCGATACACTGGGTCGAAGAGCTCACGTGTATCATATGGTGATATATGGCTGTGGTTGTTATCCCGGTATATCTTCAGTCTGGTATGCATTTTGGTTGGAGCCTCATGCATACCAAGATCTAGGTCCCAGCTGGATATGAAAATGGATTCGAATCGCCGTTGCTTCTCGGAGAAGACTCGATCGTTGTTCATCATCGTAGTAACAACTTGAATAATACTTAAGGTTCAAGAATGAAGTTGGTTGGTAATCTTGATCTAGAGCAAGACAACTTTACTTTCTGTCAAGCTTTTCTGCAAAAATTCTTAGCTTTTGCAAGCCTTACCTTGTCTCTCTGGCCTGTATTTCTGAGTCTTCACCCCTCTTTATCATCGGGTTAGTCTTGTTGAGTACTTTTGTACTCAGGGTTTGTTGAACCCTTGTTGCAGGTGAGTTTTATGGGCAGGAGTGCTTAGCATCCTGCTGCATGACAGTCATTATGGAAAGTGACGACGAGTAGGATGTTTGGCTCTTGGGCAGAGCTTATCGCCTGGTATTATAATAAAGTTATCTATAGCTACTCCTCTACTACTATGGTTTGTAATAATCAAACTTATGGTTTGTAAGTTTTGAAATAAATGATTTATAAATTTATGTTATTGTAATCCTTTCGCTATTTTACTCCGAAATATCTTATTTGTATAAAACTGTTGTAATACTACAATGTCTCTTTGTAATGATTGATCCTGCTCGGAGAATCGTGGATGATTCAGGATTTACCCGACAGACCTGTTAAGTCTCATGGCACACATTCATAGTTATTAGGAGTCTATTTAGACAATAATGATGCATGTGGGCCATATGATTTAGGAGGTTCTGCCATAGTCCTGCGCCCGTGTACTCCGTCTGGTGCCTCTCCAGAGTCGCAGACTGTGCTGGCAGATACCCTTTCGCCGCCACGTATGGTCCACCTCAGCTTTGCGGATGTTGAGGGGCCAGGGGTGGTGGATGGTGTCGATGCCGCGGTGGTGGCCTCTGACAACATTGCCGGGGCACCGTTGTTGGTTTCTCCTGTTGCCGATCGGCCTGCTTCTCTTGTGCCAGTTGTTGACGCGCCTACAGCTGCTTCAGTGGTTGCCTTCATCGACTCCATGACACTGCCGCTACAGGAGCCTCTGATCAGGTATCAGCTTCGCGTCCGGACCTCAAGGGTGGTCGACAACGATTGGATCCCACGTCGCAGCGACCGTCTGGCCGCCAAGTCGGCCTTCCGCGACCCCAATCCAGAGAAGCAGGCGCGACATGTCCTGATGAACAAGTGGGCTGGGCGACCTGAAGACGTGGTGACCAATACACCAGACGCCACGATCGCCATCAAGTTTCACGAAGCGTTCGCCAATGCACACCCGACTTCTAGGCGGTAGGCCATGCACCAGATGTTCCGCTTGCGCGGTAGCCACTGGATGGTGGAGGTGGAAGGAGTGCACGAGCCTGAATAGCCGTGCACGTTGCTTTAGTCGCGCAATAGTTTTTATCACTTAGTACAACCCTCTAAGCTCCACCGTTTAAGCCGGTGATTATTATTAGTGTTCAACCCCGGCTTATAGAACCTCGCCTTTAAGCCAACCGGGTAGTGTATTTTTATTCTCACTTCTCTTAATGAAGCACGTGCAACGCACGCTTTCGAAAAAAAAAAGCATTTGGTGGGCCATGCATTAGTCATTTACTTGAGCTCATTCATACTTTATGATATTTGATCGTTAGGCAACTTATAATCTCATTGTAGCCCAAATATTTATATAGCCCATATTCCTAGGCATCGTCATGTCATAATTATTTATAGATCTCATTCGACTCATCTGAATAGGATATGTAATAATAATCCTATAACATGCCAAAATTCCATCATACAATGTTCCGTTGTTCATAAGACGACTCTAATAATACACAGCAGGATAGTCTCAGCTCAGCTAATGCAGTGAATGTTTGGAATGAAACTATACTAAACAGGTGCAATCCAAAAGGACAAGCTCATTACTTATTTGGGCTTATTTTTGCTGTAGTAATTATGTTATGCAGCTGTTAAATTTGTTGAGAGAAGAAATTTCTGAGACGATGAGGTTTCGATAGGCATACACGATGAAGACGTTTGGATAGACAAAAAAATGGTTAGGAACTTTTTTTTTCTTGGTCATAGAAACAGCAAGGTGAAAAAGCCTCTTTGTATACAGGTGCTGTAGAAAATACGGTTGGAGGCAGAGGAACTGATAATGGCTGTAGGCCTGTAGTTGAGGGTGATTGGTAAGTCTATTTTTGCTGCTGGCTTGAGGATGTTCGCCGTCCTCTGCCCTTTCCCTGCTGTTTAGGATCTTCGTTTTTTTATCCGTATATATTTATTGTCATGATCTGTATAGAACACACGGTTGTAGCAGCTTACTTTTTGCCGGGGGGTCCTGATGGTGGAGAATTGTTATTGTTTTTGGTTTCAATTGAAGCCAGGCCAAGGCTCTGGTGTAAAAAAAAAGGCGAGTAAATCGACTAGGACGTGCTACAGGCAATGTTGCATGCTTAATTCACAGCTAATTAGCCTTCAATAGTTTTATTTCTAACAAATATATGCTAGCTAGCTCACGATATATACAAATTGGTGAAAATCGGGAGAGTTGACTTCAACTGATTTTGTGACAAGTGATCAACAACATTGCACACTTTGAAACCCTGGATGCTTCAGATATAAACACTCGAATCATCACACAGTTTTACACGAATGCCATTGTATATACAACTCTAACACTCTTTGAACGTATAATTTCTTTTGTCTTATTAAATCTAACATAAGTAAAATGCATCATGAGTTTTGAAACCTTTTTCACATTCTTATCTAGATAGATCCATAAATCCTCAAAGTGACCATCTAGGTTCTTTAACTTTTTAAGTGGTTCAGTGTAAGTTCACTTTAGGTCCAATCATGAACCACTAATACACAAAGAACTTCCGTGGCGGACAAAAACCATTTTCTACAGCGGGCAAAGGCGTCCGCCACGGATGGAAGGTCACGGTTAATCGCGGCCTCACCGTGGCGGGCGCCTATGCCCGCTGCGAAAAATGAAATTACCGTAGCGGGCAACATAAGGTGCCCGCTACGGTTAGCGGGCGCCTTATGTTGCCCGTTGCGGTAAATCATTTCAAAAAAAAACCAGGAGCCCACCGGCGAGCTCGTTTTTGAGCCCACCGGTGAGCCCGTTTCCCAGAACGGAACCCTAGCGCCGTCGTATGCTCCCTGTGCCGGCTGGGAGGGAGGACGACGACAAGGGAGGCCGCGAGGAGCGCCGCTGTGGCCCAGCCACCGTGGCACCCGGATCCGCCGCCCCGTTGCCGCACCGTCAGGTCCCGTCGCCGTGGCACCTGGATCTGAGAGAAAGAACGAGGGGTGAGAGGCAGCCTAGATCTGAGCGCAACGAGAGCAGAGGTGAGAGGCATACCTGCAGATGGAGAGCAGAGGGGAGAGCCGAAGAACACGCGTGGTGCTGCCTCATCTTCCTCCATCACCATCCTCTGGACCTCCTCCTCACCGAATCCGTCCAGATCGAGTAGCTTGTAGCCGAGATCTGCCACATCCTCGCCTCCACCAGATCTGCGTAGGCCACCCACCTCGGACCTCGGCTACCCAACCGTAGTCGGACCTCGGAGGGAGAGGGAGGGAAGAGGGGCGGCCACCCAGTGCGCCGCCGTTCTCTGGCGCAACCCGCAGCCGCCGCGAGGGCCGAAGCAACCCCCGCGCCGCCACGAGGGCCGGCACGACCGGCGGCCGCCGTGAGGGCCGGCACGACCCGCCGTCGCCGCGAGGGCTGGGGGCGCAACCCGGCCTCCACTTGTGCGCCGGAGTGGGGGAAGGATGTGTCAAAGTCCATGGGAGAGAGGGAGTTGGGAGAGGAGTGAGGAAGAGGGGAGCGCTGGAGGATGTGTCAGAGTCTGGCCGAGCACTGGAGCGCCGAGCGACTGCGCGAGTGGGAGTCGGGCTGGGGACTGCTGTAGGTAAAGTGAACCCTAATGTGTCGTATATATATGTGGAGCAATTTTGGGCCTGGCTTGGGCTATTGGGCCTCGGTCATTTTCCATGACGGGCCATTTAAGTTTTCCGCTGCGGTAAATTGATTTACCGCAGCGGGCATCTTAATACGTCCGCCACGGTAAATAGGTATTTTCCGTGGCGAACATTTTAAGATGCCCGCTGCGGTAAATCGATTTACCGCAGCGGACAATAGTACCCGCCACGGTAAATAAAAAATACCCGCTACGGTAAATAGTGAGATTTACCGCAGCGGGCAAAAAAAATGCCCGTCACGGAGGGTATTTTGACAATGTCACGAAAGTTCATTTTTATAGTAGTGAACCTTGACTCGTGCTTCGAATGAACCTCGTGAAAAGTTGAACTTAGACGGTCACTTTGACAGTTTATATATGCACCTAAACTAGAAGAATGAACCACGTGAAAAGTTGAACTTAGACAGTCACCTTGATAGTTTATATATGTACCTAAACTAGAATAAGTGGAAATTTTAAGGACCCATGTGCGTTTTACTTATTTCACTTATGGACATCAACCAAATAAGCCCACCTTAATTTTGACGACAATCGTAAGATAGTACTCCATCTAATTCTACATGGAGATAATTTTGACTAGCTAAATGCACTACTACAAAAACGATTTGTAAGAGTTAGCCCTGTTTCACTCTGGGGGGATTGGATATTGAATCCCCCTTACAAATGGTTTTCGATTTGACCAACCGTCCTTACAGTGGGTTGATTTGTAAAAGCCCCCTGGTAAGGGGGTTTGGACAAACTGCCCTAACCACAGTTATAGTGGCCTGAGACCCGCCCTTAAAAATGCTTTCTGTAGTAATGATGGATGATGGTATTTCGGAGCTACGTTGTGGCAAAACTGCCCCCCCCCCCCCCCTCCATGAATTTTGTAAAGCCTGTATATGCTAGCCTGTTGTGTCTTGTCTGATGCTTCGTCTCCGCTGATCCCTGTCCCTACTTGCTTCTCTTTTATGAGTCCACATCTACGTACTATACTACTCGATAGGTCTGCAGCTTCTAGTCAGATATGGTCAGCCTGCACGTTCCTAGTTTTCCTTTGCCTCTGCTCCTATAAAATATAGGAGTACGTCCCTACAGCAATAACTACTTTTGTGTTCTCAATGAATCCTTCATTTTTTACTTTTAATCTCTAATTTATATAAAACATGTAAGATATTTTTATTTCTCTATGTTTCATGTATATTTTTATTTCTCTATGTTTCATGTACTTTGGTATAGGCTTTCCAAAATAATTAACTTCTTAAAAAATAAGAATATGGTTTAATTTTGCGATAAAGGAACTTTATATAAGTATTCAATGGCAAATCGACCCCCCTATGTTTTGCTCCGAGCTCCGCTACTGATCGAGAGGGTCTTCAAATTGGATGAATGGTATAATCGACCCTTTCTTCTTGTCCGTTACAAAGCTTAGGCCTGACAATTAGTATTGTATCATGTTACTTACTTAGTGCTTGCATATTGTATTGCACGGTAAATTTTACAGCACGGTAAATTTTGTAATTATTTACTGAATTGGTATGTTGATTTTACTGATTGTCTATATCTGTCGTGCCCTCTGGTTCACCTATTGTATTTTTATGAATTTATTATAGAACAGGGCCTCTCTGTTCTATTGTTAAAAATATAACACCTATGATTTTTTCTTTTTAGAATGTGGGTGTCATGTATGTGTTTATTATCTCTACTATAATTAAAAAAAAATTTAAATAATTTTTTTTAAAAATCAACAACTCACGGCCTGCTATAAACATTAAAAGTGTGATCGAGCTTCCACTCTTCCCTCAACCACGGTCCGCACGCTCCGTCGCCAGAGGGAAGGAGATCGAATCCCCCTATAGCCCACCTCCTAATTTAAAAAAAAAAAAATAAGGTAGTGACTTTACTCCACCGATGACCGTCGGCGCGCCATCCTCCTCCAATGGCTGCGGCGGCTCTCCACCACCACCGGCCAAGCAGCGCACGGCCGGCCCCCCTCCACCCTCCCCCCGGGTCTATGGTGGCACAACCTTGCCCCTTCCCTGACCAGCGGCATCACGGCCCCGCTCCTTCCTCGACCTGCAGCGGCGTCCCCGACCGGCGGCGTCGGCTCCTTCCCCCACGCACGCTCGGCTTCCGGGCCATGGCGTCCCCGGCCGGCGGCGTCGGCTCCTTCCCCCACGCACGCTCGGCTTCCGGGCCATGGCGTCCCCGACCGGCGGTGTCCTTTTGCAGCGGCGCGGATCCAACCCTCCGACCGGCGGCGTCCCTTTGCAGCGGCGCGGATCCGCCCCTCTAACCAGCGGCGTCCCTGCTCCTGTCGAGTGACTAGCGGACTACACCGACCAACGGGAAGGAGATGCCGGTGAATGGTGGTGGGTTGTGGCAGACGACAGCAGCGCGGCCACGGAGTCGATCTACTATTTCTCAGGTTCGGTTCCATCTTCTAGCTCCCCAGCATCCTCTGTCAGTGGATCCAGGCACCACTCAACGTAGTTCGCAGAATCCATATCGATCTCGTGCAGGGTCCAATTTTAGTTGCTGCTTCGATGATTTGCCCTACCTTGATGATTTGCTCTGCTACTCGATCCCCAGCATCCCCTTCCTGCTCCATCGTGTCGCGCAACCCTCCCTCTCTCTCTCCCGAGGCGGTGACGGGAGCAGGGGGCGCCCATGTGGGCAGCGCGCCGACGCGAGCAGGCCTCAGCCCCACGGCGGATCACCCGGGCGCCGGGCGAGGCCGCAGCGACACGTCGAGGCCTTCGCTGGTGACCGGAAACCACCACAGCAGTATCCCTGCCCCTCCTCTTTCCTTCCCGCAGTGCAAAATTGAGTACCCGAACCCTAACTTCAGCTATTGAAAGCAGATGGCAGGGGCTCGAATGGCAGGGGTCGACGCTGTCGACCTCTTCCTTAGGTTCGTCCTCGCAGATGGCAGTGATGCGGGGGCGTTCCGACTTGTGTCCCGTTGGGAGCCACGTCGGGCCGTGCCCTTGGACGCCGTGCCCGCACTGCCGGCGGGGACGCCGCCTGTTCCTGTGGAGCATGTCGTCTTAACTATGGATGGGCGTGGTGAGCCCATGGGTTCCGTTATTCTGGTGCCATCTGAACCTGAGCAGGATTTGCAAAACTTCAATAGCGGAAGATGTAATTGCTGGTTCAACATCGGAATCCACCCTTCAGATGGTCAGGCAACCGTTCGGTTCTATGATGTCCACAGCGGAGGTATATTTACACGGTGGATTTTGATGAATATCTGCATGTTGTTTTCATTCTACTCCTTAATGAATCCCTGCTCATGCACGTTCGAGAAAAGATGAGTATCTGTATATTTCATGATGGCTGAGTTTTATCTGAAATTTTGGTTCAGGATTATGTTGGAGATCTACTGGATTGTATTACATGGAGTCAATTTCTGTGGAAAACTGTTCTGTGGAAGATATATTTGCATGTGATGTTCATTTCTCTGGTGGTTCTTCGCTACAGATATCTTCCCCCCCTTTAAGACTGAACTTCAAGAAAGACTTTAAGTGTGAGGCTACAATTGGTAAATTCCCTTTAAGACTGTTCTCAGTGTAACTTCAAGAAACAGCTGCATATTTTTTTAAAAATAAATAAATAAGCTAAATATATGGCTCATATGTGGGACCAACCTAAGTGAGACACTATCTGAAATAAATTAGCACTCTGATAACTAGCCAGGTGTCAGATCTCAATGTTTATTGTTTGATGATAATTGAAATTGCAATGCACTAGCAATCCACTTTCTGAATCAAAATTTCTATTTCTATGCAGCTGTTGTGGGAACTAAAATAAACATACAATCTGTTTACTGGATCTATGATTATATATTAGACTATAAATTCAGTGTATACTGCATCTATACGGTGTATGCTCAAATGCCGCTGTGTTCAGTTCAGTACTAGAGAAAATGTCTGTTGGAGGACTAGTCTTGCCTTGCCAAACTTGCCAATCTGTGTTAGACCATTGCACTACTTGTTGATATGCCCAGCAGTGCCTCACGCCCTCACCCTAACTTAAACACTGAACTTATTACATGTGTGTACATGTATTATGCCTGCTACCTTTGATCCCTTCCAAAGATTATCATGCATACATGTGCACAACCATGTCCTTTGCACTTATGTGTGCTTTGCACTCGACCTCATGCTGACTATGTTTTTTGAAGGAATAGCTAGACTACAGCCATTGTGCGTTATTTCCTTTGCACTTATGTGTTTTTTGAAGGAATAGCTAGACTACAGGCAAATTGTACTGCTATTGGCAAGTTATCAAGTCTGTACTGCTATTACAGACTTACGAATTGCAAGTAAAATTCAAGACATTTTGACTGCAGGTTAGAGACTTAATTCAATTTCATTTTGGATAAGCAGCGCTCAGTGCACTATGCACTATAATTTGTCACAATCTTGTAATATACTTGCTGGGAAATATTTGCTTGATAAACTTGAAAGTCAACTTGAATGTACTAAATCACCTAATATGTTTTTTTAGGAATATTTGACTATGATGGCACTAGATCAATACTCTTCCCCAGTCTACTAGATGGTACTGGATGCTTCGTCGGATGCAATTTGTTGGTTTTTGTTTGGCTCTCTTGAATTGTTGCTTCGCTTCCTACAACTGGTAAGGATCTGCCGCCTTCTTCTGCAACTATTGAATTGTTGCTTCTGTTTCAATTTGTAGCTTCAGAGTTGCACATTGGATTGGACAGAGGATCTGAACAATGACAATGCCTTAATGCGGGTGGACGAGTGGAAACCATGAAGCTGCCAAGTGGTCTGCCATTGGTTCCTCAGGGCGCACGTGGCCAAGTGGACTGCTGATCAGTTCATGTAGCCTTCTGTCTCTGCTTCACTCCCATGTCCCTGGTGGAATCTGCACATTTAGCCACGGCGATGTGCTGCTTGAACAGCTTTGTACTAGCAGCATTTTACTTTACAAAATTGTGTTGATGAATTGTATATCTGGGGCGACAGAAACTAGCTAGATTTTTCCCGACTTGTCCTCCTATCTGATGTCCAACATTGTGATGCCCCTCCTGCATCATTTGTGTGACACACTAATGATGCATCTTGGTAGTGGCTATGATTTGTTGGTGAACTGAAAGTTTTGGAAATCTAAGTAGTCTTTCTAGCAAAGTGCAGTGCAGACTGTAGAGTGGTAATTTTAATTTTAATAGTATCTACAATCTGAAAGTTATTAATATGCAGAGGAATGGTTATTGCCCTTGTGATGCATACGAATTATTTGATAATTTAATATATGTACTGTGATCAAGTCATGGTTTATTTTATATATTTCTTTGAAAATGAACAATTACTTTTCATTTTATTTTTCTAATATATGATGGTTGTTTTCATGTATTTCACTGAAAATAACCGTGGCATTAGTACGGACATTATACCAATTAGTATGATTGTGCATAAGGATATATATAATAATACCTTGAAAAATGCAGCTCAGCTTGCAATGCATGTACTGGTGCATTCACAAATGACAAATCCCCCATTCGTCCCGCCACTCCCAACCGCAATCATCCAGCGAATCGTCTCATCAGGTTGGAACCAGATGGAGATATGATATGATCGATCGAGATCATCAACGCCACGTACAGCACGTTGACGCGGCGGGCTCGGTTGCTGCCACGTTCTCAACTTTAGCATAACCCATGTATCTTCTTTGATCTGCTTCCAAGCGCCCAACATCACAGGCTGCATCGCAGACGCTAGCTCTCGCAGGCTATATATACGTTTGCAGCAGCAGTACACAGCAGGCCATCGAGACCTTCGGGGTCCAGCACATTAGTTGCACTACACACGGTTTAGCCACCAAGCTAAAATATACTTGGTGCTCAACGCGGGTAGTAGACACGATGAAGCTCAACGCGGCTCTCGGCGCCCTGATGGCCACCTCGCTGGTCATCGCCGCCATGCAGTTGGCAGCAGCCATCGGCGGCGGCCAAGACTTGGTGCCCGGATACTACCACGCCAAGAACTGCAGCAGCGTCGAGCACATCGTGAGGGAGGAAGGGTCCGAGGCCCTTTTCGCCAACCGCAGCAATGGCGCCGCTCTAATCCGACTGTTCTTCCATGACTGCTGGGTCTATGTAAGTAGTAATAATAATAAGCATTGCATGATTGCTCATGCAAAATGCAAGTCGTTGACAAAAAAGAAACTGTGAATGATGAGACACAATGGTGTCTATCTGTGTGCCTTGCAGGGCTGTGACGGATCCGTGCTCCTGGACGCGTCCGCATTGAACCCTGTGCCCGAGAGGAAGGCCGAAGTCAGCGTTGGCCTCCGGGGCTTCGACGTGATCCAGACCATCAAGGACAGGCTCGAGTCCACGTACCCTGGCGTTGTCTCCTGCGCCGACATCCTGGCGTTCGCGGCCCGCGACGCGGCCAGGTTCCTCAGCAGCGGGCACATCGACTACTCCGTGCCCTCGGGACTCCGGGACGGCGTCGTCTCGCGCGCCAGCGACGTCCAGGCCACCATACCGGCCTCCACGTTCTCCTTCGACGACCTCAAGAAGAACTTCGTCGACAACAAGAGGTTCACGGTGGAGGAGCTCGTCGCCCTCTCCGGCGCGCACTCCATCGGCATCGCGCACTACGAGTCGTACAAGGACCGCCTCGCCGCCCCCCCCAAGCGAGATCGACACCGATTACCAGTACGCGCTCCGCAATGCCACCAGGTCGGGGAGGTCGGTGGTGGCCAACAACATCCGCGACGAAACCGCCTCGTTCAAGATGAACGCCGAGTATCACCCAGCAACGCCGAGCCCGAGGGGCTCCCTGGACAACACCTACTACCACAATAACCTCGACAACAGGGTGCTCTTCAAGTCCGACTGGGCGCTGCGCACCAATGTCATTGCCATGGGCAAGCTGAAAGAGTACCAGGAGAAGCCCAGCGTGTGGGGCTCGGACTTCGGCGCCGCCATGGTGAAGCTCAGCAAGCTCCCCGCGGAGGGCAACCACTTCGAGATCAGGAAGAAGTGCAGCGCCACCAACAGACTGACATACTAGAGACGTGCTCACGTATGGGCGCATCGCATGCATGGACTACGACTATATAACCCGAGAAAAACGCGGCGCGGCGCCTCAGGCCTTTTAACACGTCGTTTGATGGATCGTTTGTTTGATTTGGAGCTCTCTAAATTCGTTTTATTGGTGTGATATTCATTTGAATCTTTTGCATTGTTTTCCTTCTTCATGTCTATTCATTAACCGTTTGTAATAATATAAGCTGCAGATATGTCTGGAATGTACTCATGTTAAATCTGACACAAGAGAATGATTTCAATTTGTGTTGTTTATCTTGGTTGAAACGTGATCTACGGTTAATAAATCCGGAATAAGCAATAGATAGAGGATTAGACCTACTAGAACTTAAGCTTAGGGTAGCCGTACCAACCTTTTCTTATACAAATGAATCATTTTGATTATTCAACCACAAACTTCAATACAGATACTTCAAATATATTAAGTCAACCACCCCACGAATCCTTTAATTCATACCGGCCAAGTGAGATGCATGGGCGTCCGATTTCATCGCAACATCATCAATATATACTTTTGTCACACCAATCAAATCATGAAAGATCAAGTTCATTGCTAATAATAAGTAGCACCAACATTTTTCAATCCAAAGGTCATCACAACCCACTCAAAGAGACCAACAAAACTAGGACATATGAAGGTAAACATATCCTCTTATTGTATCTGGATTAACCCGTGTCCTGAAGCATCAGTAATAATAAGCATATCAGCAATATGCATAGGATATTCATTTTTCAACGGATCTCTAAAATTAATATAGACTTATGACTTTCTAGAGTCTTTATTCTCAACCCATGCAATATTAGAGATCCACTCGGCTTCTAAAAAATTGATTAATCAACTCTTTTCAACCATTTTAAATTAGCATCCATTAATGATTACATGATGATGTTGAGTCGATTATCATTTGGCTTCAAGGTACAAACCCAAATTCTAGTGACACTAATAAACTGAAAATTAGCAAGTTCACAACCAAACAATGCAAGCAACACCAACATGCCTCCCCCCTGAGTGAAGGAGCATCGACTAACGTAGCATCTCATGCCAATAAATCTACGTGTAAAATTTCAATAATGTCCCAAACGCAAACCAGATGAGGAACCAATGCAAGCTAGAAAGTACACACCAATTGACATGGATCCAATCATGCCCAAGTACCAAGTTATAGCGTGGCACCTTCTCAATGAAGAAGGTTGTTGCCAAATTATTGCTTCCAATGGTGAGCTCCATCAATGCAACTCCCTTGGCTGGAATAGGCCCTCCTCTGTCAACACTATTGATCAACATGTTGGTCTTGAACGACTCATCATCAGTTCCAACAAGCTTTCTTATAAAGCGAATATGGCATCAAGTTTACACATGTGAACGAGCATCCCATTGATGTGGCCGTTCACACATGTAGTTGCTTCAGATGGTTCATAAAGTCCTCTGCCTTCTAGAACACAACACTCTAAGTGGCAAAATCAAATTCATCCGTCTTCGAGTCATCTCCTAGAAAAATTATAATAGGAAGACAAATACACCACATTGACTTTCGCCTGCCTAAAGAAGGCTCATATCGTAACGTCTCCTCTTTTGTTTTTCATTAAACACCTTAGAGCTTGTAGGACCAATGGCAGCATTCTCAGACATCATAATACCATTTGGATCATCAATACATCAAGTCGGTGATGTCTGGGACATGTTGGACTTCGGACATGACAAGAAGCACTTCATCAGGTTTCAATAGCTTCGCCACCTCGTCATTTTTGTTCGTTGTTTGAAAGAGAATTGGGTGCAATAATTGCATTGAAGATGTCTCATCCTCTCTTTATCTTCTCCCTCTTTAATTTATAGCAGGCATGCTACAATAATCTGCGCTTCTTCATCTTTGCAAAATCTATAGGACACACCACTTTGGTTGCAAAGTACTTGGAATATCTCTTCGGCACCTCCATATCCATTATCATTGGCAGCAACATTGTAGAATCCCCTTGCAGTGTTGTTGAAGCTGGACCCTCAATCACAATTGGCCCATCATTATTTGTGATAGGTATCTTCGTGGAGCCAATTGTAATGGATGACAAAATGATCGACCCTTAGCATAGGGGCAATGGGAAGCTCTTAATTTTTCTTAGGTACAAAGATTTGTTGGATTGGTGTTTTCCCCTTCTCTTGAGCTATCAAAGTCCATGACACATGATAAATTGACCTTGCCTTACGCTACAAGAGATCGATTAGCTGTAGCTCAATCAGCTGAATACAAACGTCATGGATCATAACCCGCATGTTCTCTCCACCTTGTTGATGCATAGGTGGTGCCGAAGGATATGTCACCCTCCATAGGACCCCCTCATTGGTCATTCACAAGGATGAACCGGAGGACCCCAACTAGGCATGTGGAGCAACTTGTTGCTGAATTAGAGCTGATATTTGTGACACCACAATCTGCTTGGACAAATCATCTTGATTCAAGGTGAACACTCTCTTTTACTTGCACATAAGCTTTATCAAAGGTGCATTGGAAGTTCACCACCTTTCACCGGTTCACCACTTCCTTTGTATTCTTAACTTCATTAGACTTCCATGTTCCAATCTCCGATCAATGTGGCACACAAGTATGTACAACATGCCCCTCGGGCCTACTAGGACTGTTAGAACCTGCTTGGCCAATTACAGAACAGGCCTGGTCGGACACAGTAGTCAAATGATCAATTCTGTCGTCAACGAAGTCAGCCTTTGAGCTCTCTAAATTTGTCGATGGATCAAGCCAATAATCGTTTTGACTTACACATTTATTGGACCATTTATATAGAGCTCTATAGATTTGGTTTGGCGTGACATTATTCATTTGATCTTTGGCAACCGTTATCAATTTCTTTCTTGTCTATCTATTCCTTAACGTTTGTAACAATATTCTATGGATCTATCGTGAGTGAACTGTTAAGTTTGACACAACTGAATTTTTATTTAATTGATATTTTTGATTGAAACGTGTGGAAACCTATGGCTAAATCTGAAATAAGAGCCACAAAAAAAAGATAAGAGAAAAAATAGGAAAAAGTCCACTTTTCCTCCCTTAGTTTTTACAAAAGTTTGTTTTTGCTCCCTGGACTACAAAACAAGGCAAATCGGCTCCTACGACTTTTCAAATTGTGCACTTTACCTCTAGCCAACTGTTTTAAAGGTGTTTTTGTTTTTTCTATTTATTTCGGTTCAATATTTAGAAAAGTCATAATAAATCACAAAAAAATATAAAAATAGAAAATCCAATTTTATTGAACTTTATATGAGTAGATCTACACAGTAAATATATAATATCGTATACTTTAATACAAAATTTTTACTCTATGTTTTTTCTAAATCTACACTAGAAACTTTATAATAAAGTATACTGGAGTCCACAAAATTGGAATTTAAATTTTATGATTTTTCTATAGTTTACTATGTTTTTCAAATATTCAGTTGAAATAAATAAAAAGTAAAAAGACAAAACCGCCTTCAATACCACCCTAGGGAGGTAAAATGCATATAGACTGGAACGTTGAGGAAGTGGATTTGTTTGTTTTGGAGTTTAAGGAGCAAAAATGGATTTTGCAAAATTTGGAGGAGCAAAAGTAGACTTTTTTTAAACAAAATATACTCATAACTAGAGAATTCATCACCATATACATGAGATTTCACTTGTTGGATCAACGACACTCAGTTGAAAAAAGTCTGATGGCTCAACTTTCGTGAAAGTCCAGTTTTCATCCCTCAATTATTGAAACCATGCAAATTACGTCCTTGACCTAGTATGAGCGGTTTTGAGGTTGGTTTTATTATTTTATTTTTTATTTATTTTGACTGAATCTTTAAAAAATTATATTATATTATAAAAAATCTTAAAATAAAAAATCTAATTTTGTTGGACTATAGATAAGTAGATCTACACAATAAATAATAATATTATATTCTTTAACACAAAGTTTTTTGTATCTTTAGATATATGTTTTTGTAATTAATTAGAATAATTCATATCTACACCTTTTATGGTCCAATTATGGTGAAATTTTTATGAGTGAAATGCATGGCAGGCCCATGGACTTGTCTGCCTGTGCCATTTAGGTCCATGGACTCCAAAATACACATCTGGCTCCTTAACTTGTTCTCTCGTTCACCGCAGGCCCAATCTTGCCCGCTCAGCGTTTTTTGCCTACGTGGGCTTGCTAGCCCGGGCAAGGCCAGCGCCCAGGCTCACGTGCCCATCGTGTGAGGCCTCTTTGCCCTCAGGTTTTATGCAGGAAGGTCCCCCTGCTTCCTTCCTTCTCATTTCTGCTCCTCGAACTCTATTTGCTGCTCTCTCTTGCTCCCGTTCATCGCGGTTGTCGCTCTTCCATCGATCTCCTCCATGGCGCAGCAAGGTGGTGGCGCGGCAGCTAATGGGGCACTACCCCTCATCTTTTGCTCGGAATGCAGGCGGCGCCGTGTGGTGAGGCGGGTGTCCACAATGGCGACAACTGGGGGGCGCGTCTTCTACTATTGCCCATTCCATAAGTTGAGTTAGGGTTTCATGATTCGTTGGTTGCTTATAGTTGGTACTTGAATCTCTTGCCTATTCAATTGTAGAAGAACTCTGGTTGCCCATTTTTCTACTGGGAAGATGAGTATGAAGAGCACCTCAAGGACTTGGCCAGGAAAGGTTTACTGGCCGGCCTGTTGGGGGAAAGATTGTGAAGCGAGCAGTTCAACATTCAACATGAGAGCAGAACCATCAGATTTGCTCTTTGATGATACAAGTCGATCTGGGCAAGCAAAGGTGAAGAAGGAGGCAGTATATGTACCAAGGGGACAAGAAGAACTAAACTTGCTGCGAGTTATATGTTGTTGTGTGTGTTGGAATCCTTTTAGTCCATTTTCTGATGCTCATTGTGTTATTGGTGAAGTGAGCAGCATTAGCATCCATGTATATATATGAGTGTTAGTGCTTTTATGAGTTGTAAGGAGTAAGAACTGTATTTTCTAGCTACATGTGTAATACAAGTTGAAGTTGTTATGTTTGCTGTCAATTTCCAAATGATGTGAAAGAAGTAACTGTGAAATTGCACTGATAATTTTAGACATTTCATTTGGTTGAAACCATTGTTGGTGTTTCTTAGCATTACTACTAAAGATAGACTATAAGTCTGTCCTTAATAATAATACTAGAAACATGTGTTGACATTCCTAACCACCATTACTTTAGAAAGGTAACCCTTGGCCCTTAATGGCAGCAGCCTAGGTAATGCAGTCTGGTAACAATAGTTAGAAGTGCCTAATTAGCCTTCCTAACCATCATTACTTACGATATGCAAAACTGTGGCACGGCGCCGTGGGGTGCAACAAGAATTACAATCCTTAAGTAACGGTACTTAGGTACGCCAATCGATAGCTCAGTAAGAAATAAGAATAAATCTGCAAGCGCACATAACTATCATTGTAGAATTTCAACCCATGAGTATTCAAGGGTGTCATATTTATAATTTCCCGTAGGAGGGCATAATGAATGCATCTAACTTTGGTATAAACATGATTACTTATTGGATGCATAGGTAGACATAGCATAAACAGGGGTAAATCAGGTTCTCAAGATAGTGGACACATACATCAGAGCAACATCAAGGATAAAAGACAAATAAAGAATAAAAGAACAACTACGTGAGCAGGCATTGGTCTAATACAACTATGCAAAGAATAGTAAGATACATCTAACTAATATGACTAGAATCAGGACTAAGTCTGGGATGATAGAGAGATCCCCGCAGCTGGTCTGCCAGCCGATAGAGACTTTACAAACTCCTACTCAATACCCGAACGTGGGGGAATGCTAGGGATGGACAGGGTTGTCACCACCTGCCCACCTACCCCTCTGCCCGTGGGGTACCGACATATCCGTTGATCTCCGCATACCCGAGCACCACGCTCGTATAATTGGAAACAACCCCTAACCTCCCGAGACCCCAACCCTTCGGATTGACAGGCTCGGCTAGGAGCAACCATGACGGCACAACGAACCATTATCCCATCCTTGGTTCTTCCTCTATTCATACTAATTCTATGAACGATGAAGAACTTTGATGAACATATCAAGAACATAACACATAGACTATAGACTAGTTTATATGTCATGAACATAATATTAGCACAACTATACTCTAATTCATATGCATTGCTATATATACAAGATAAGAACTTTCTCATAGAGGAGAACTGAATTGTATTCACACCAAGATGTTCTTGATTCCTCCAAGGAGACAAGCTCTCCTTGATAGCTTTGCCTTGCTCAAATACTACTACTAAACTAAAGAGAACAAGTATGAAATATGAGGTGTAGTGCTCCAAATGTTGGTGTGTTGAATGGTGAAGGAGCCCTTCTTTTACAGCTCAAGTAGGACGGATCGGGCGTCTCCTCAATTGGAAGGAGGTGAAACCGCCTTGGAGTGACCGACCTATGAACCGCCTGAGAAGGCTAGGCCCGGGAGGCCCCACCAGGGGGGCGACCGGTCCCCTGGCTGGGTCCGCTGGCCACTGCCTTCGGGTGGTCGGTTGCTCCCTGGGCCTGGACCTTCTCGGTGGTTATGGATGGATCCAATTTGATGTTGAGGTGGGCTTTCTTATTTTTCCTTAGTTTGCACCTTTCCTGAATACGTTTTCTGGAAGTGCGCTTTCTTTTAAATTTTGTACATTTCCACGTGTCAGACCTGTATGTCACATAAACAACAAAACTCGTGAAAAGATTAGATAAAAGCCCTACCTTCTATTTATTTTAGTATTAAAATGATGTTGTAGCTCGTGGAAGATGTTGTCTACTGTAAACTGTGACAAAAGTGGCTGGCTATCTCCTTCCATCATAGCAAATGGTGTATGTAATCCTTGTTCATAGTGCATTGTAAGCTACAAAAGGCAATAGATTAGCAGGTTTTGCTAGTGAAACTAATGGAAAAAAAATATGTGCCTATTTAAGTACCCGAGTCATTGGTGCATCTCCATACATGTTTTGGTAAGAGTGAAATGGTCCATCTTCAGTTGTGGGTGCCTCTTCTTAGGGTTGAACATGACTAGCACTTGCCATGTTGGCTGGTGGCTGCAACCCAGCCTTTCTGAGAGCACATCAATTCCTGTTATGTCCACTTCCTCCACAATAAGAGCAAGTCATGCTCACCCCATGCCTTGACAATCTAATTCCCTGAGTTGTTTCAATTTCTATTGGTTCTTTCCTTCTATTCTTGGTAGGCCTTCCAACCCTTTTCTCATATTTTGGAGGCAGCACTTCTGGTCTAGCCACATCCTCCAAAGTGGAGGGATCACTGCAAGGCTTGATTTTGGGCCCATATGCTAACAGAAACCTAGATGAACTATAGCAATCATGCACCATACTCTTAGTTGGTATCCTTTCATGTCTAAGACATGAGATGGATTGTGCACAAGGTATCCCTGTTAGGTCCCACCTCCTGCACTCACATTTTCTTTCACCTAGGTCAACAACAAAAGTGTGCTCCCTGTCCATCACTTGGAAAATTCCTCTACCAGATGGTATGGGGTAGCATGTGTTAGACCACTATTATCTTGTTAACCTTCTTCCTAATCTTAGGACAAATAGGACCCTGCCACATTTCCCCAGGTTCTTTTTCTTTCAAATAGTATCTTGCCATCAACTTCCCCTTAATTTCTTCTAATATTGTCAGCATAGGCATTTCTCTAGCATCTAGGATAAAATTGTTGAACACCTCACAACTATTGTTCAAAAGCACATCACACTTATAAGTATGCTCATTTGGATCAATACAAACAGTTGTGAGCATGATTCTACCATACTTAGTCTTCAAGTGACACCCATCCAAGCAAATGAGAGGCCTACATGCAGTTAGGAAACCCATTTTGTAGGCTCCAAGAGAAACATACAGAGATTTGAAAAGGTTGCCATCAAGATTTAGGAAGAATGAACTTTGTGGGTTTGATTTTCTCAACTCTTGTGCATACTTCCATAGCATATTGTACTGCTTTTCCTCATCACCATTTATTACTTTCATAGCCAACCTTTTTGCTCGAGCTAGCTTGGTCCTAGAAGGTGTCAAATTCCAATCTTTCTGCACTACTCTTGCAAAGTTGGCTATAGACATTTTTTGATCAGCTCTAAAAGATTCAATATACTTCTCAGTAAGACAATTAGCAATGCAACCCTTGAGAACCCGCTTCTTTTGACAGTTGTGTTTTGCACTATAAGTCTTAATCACCAATGATTGAACTCTCTTATCAAATGAAACATGTAACTTCCAAGTACATTTTCCTTTGGAACACACAACTGTGAGCCTTCCCTTCTCATTCTTGGTATTGCTGATTTCTACTACGTGGATTAGACCATATTCTTTCACAGCTTTTCTTAACAATTCAATTGACTCAAACTTCACCCCAACTTTGAACACTGGATTGGCCATGTCTTCTTCCTGAAAGACTGGGACATCAAACTTGGATTTGATTCACCATCTGACTTAGGTAACTGTAGCCCATCTTCCTCATCATCAGTTGTCTCCTCATCTTCATCATCACCAGGCACAATGACTTGTTTTTCCTCATATGTTGTAGCATCTGCCTTCTTTGTCCCCCTACCTCTTTTCTTCCCTCTGCCTGCAACTCTATCCTTGACATCAGCATCCACATTGTCATCAAATAAGCCATCATGATCACCTATTTCATAGTCACTGTCATAAAACTCACTGAGATCAGAGCTATCACTATCATCATCAGATGAAGGCCCATTCACATTGTTAAGATCAACATCCACATTGTCATCATCATTCATATTACTATCACTATGAGCCTGTGCACTGCCAAATTTGGAGGGGCTAATCACCTTGGGCAGGGATGCAACAAGGTTAGCAACTACATCATCCCAAAAGTCTGATTTGAATGCACAACCTTCATGATCAAAATACAGCACTAAAGTCTTCACCCTGTCCACTATAGCGGCCATTACTGCTGCCTCCTTCTTTGTTACAATTAGTCTAAGTCCAACTGGAAACTCTTTTCCAGGAAGTAACCAGTACACATGCAGAGCAGGGTTCTTGGGATAATGAAGAGCAAAATTCAAATTTTCAAACCACTTCAGAGACCAAGAACGTGCTGATAGATTGTCAAACACTGACACCTTCTCATCAGCATACACACGGAGTTTGCCACGACCTAGAAAAAGCCTAGAATGATGAACCTCCATTGAGAACTTGTCACTATCATCACCTATATTTGATTGAAGACAACAATTTCAGAGCTCAATCAGCTCGCACAAAGCACACAGTATTAGCTCACAAACCCTAGCCGACAATCGACACCCGCAGCACCATAACTACACTCCAATCAACACAAATGCACTCAAGATTGGATCTTGGAGGAACATACCATAATCTGGGGGTGGCTACCCTTCACGACGCAGTTTCAGCACCATTGCGGGGCTCCCTCAATGCTGCCGTGACACCTTTGCCTCCAAATCCGATGCAGGGGTCGAATCCACCTCCCACTCCTTGATTGAAGCCGTCGATCTCCGGCGATGAAGACACCTCCTGCACAATCGCCAGCGCGCGTCGACCCCTTCAATTCCCGCGCGTGACGAACGTGAGGAAGTGGAATGAGAGTGAAGGGGGGCCTTCGTGCATCAAACCTGTGGGCAAAGAGGCCTCACGCGCTAGGCACGTGAGCCTGGGCGCTGGCCTTGCCCGGGCTGGCAAGCCCACGTAGGCAAAAAACACTGAGCGGGCAAGATTAGGCCTGCGGTGAACGAGAGAACAAGTTAAAGGGGCCAGATGTGCATTTTGGGAGTCCATGGACCTAAATGGCATAGACAGACAAGTCCATGGGCCTGCCATGCATTTCACTCAATTTTTATTGTGAGACAATTATTGTATGTTTTAACTATAGTAAAAATTTCATACTCATTGGATCATGTATAACTTAATTATAGATTTATTTAGATTTAATAAGCTTAAACCTAAATAAATCTATAACTAAGTTATACGTCATCCAATGAGTATAAAATTTTTATTACAGCTCGAGTATATAATAATTAGCCTACTATAAAATTTTTACCACAACTGAAGTATACAAACTTCATCTATGAATTATTCTATTTAATAATAAAAAATCATAGCTCTAAAGCTAAAATAAAAATTTTATATTAAAATATATTATATTATATGTTTACTGTATAGATCTAAGTATCTACAATCCAACAAAGTTTAATTTTTTATTTTATAATTTTTTTATAATTTACTATGATTTTTTAAAGAATCTCAACTAAGATAAATAAAAAAGAAAATGATAAAACCGCGCTTAACCGGGCAGAGACGTAATCACGGTTTTAATAATTGAGGGATATGTTTGAGTTCAAGACGAAATTAGACCGAAAATTTTTTCGGACTCAGTTATCATCACAAGCAGGAGTGTAGGAATTTTTTTTATTAATAAATTTATTTTTAAAAAAAATAAAAAAACTAGTCTCCGTTTTCAAAAAATTGCAGGAATAGGCCACCAGTCGCCCGTTGGAAGGGCGAAGATGGGCCTTGTCGCCCGACTGGCGGGTTATCTGGGCCATGTGGCCCGACCAGTGGGTGACTCGGCTGGGCACGTGGCATGGCGGGTCCCACGTCGCCCGGCCGATGGGCGACGTGGCCCATGTCGCCCGACCAGTGGGCGACTTGACCGTGGACGTGGCATGGCAGGCCCCACGTCGCCCGGCCGATGGGCGACGTGGCCCTTGTCGCCCGGCCAGTGGGCGACTGGGCCCATGTCGCCCGGCCAGTGGGCGATTGGGCCCATGTCGCCCGTCCAGTGGGCGACTTGGCCGGCCCTATATATAACGTGGCCGGCCGCGGCCGGCCGCTGCCGGCTGCGAGAACAGAACAGAAGCCGGCTGCGAGAACAGAACAGAAGGAGAGGAGAGAAGAGGCGGAGAAGAGAAGAAAAGAGAAGAGAAGAGAAGAGAAGAGAAGAGAAGAGAAGAAGAAGAGGAGGAGGAGGAAGAAGGAGAAGAGAGGAAGAGGAAAATTTTCGGTAAGTAAAAAAAGAATTTTATATATAATTATTTAATGTGTGTTATATTAATTGTTAGATAATATTATATTTCTGTTAAGCGATTAATATTATATTTCGATAGTATTACTTATATTTTTATTTTATATATATTGTTAAATTAAATAGTTATAGTTGAAATAATATTAGTAATATATTAGTGAAAAGCTATTTTAGCTGAAATTTTTAGATTACACAGATGTCGGAGAAGTTAGGATTTCAAATTTATTATGGAGAAGGAGAAATTATTCAAGGTGTACACGGGGTTGATCTGTCAGGATTTGCCTCAGTAACTAGATGGGTGTCTAGGGCAAATGAGAGAACAATTAGTGGTGTGCAGAATTGGTTGATGCGAATATTTGGGCTTGACAGCAACCAACATGACGTTAAGGTCATGGGTATGGTTAGTCGTGCTCGGGAGGACACTTTTTGGGAGTTAGTACCGCTTAATGCAACATCAACATGGAGAAAATACGTCAACAAAACTGTAGAACGTGGGTGGCCTCTAGTCCTTCTTGCTCAGGCATATACGAAGGAGGTTCATGAGGTACACGTTGTAGAAGAAGAAGGAGGTCCGAGCCATGACAATGACAATGATAATGAGGAAGATAATGAAGAGAGTGATCATCACCTGTCATCTATGGTACCGACGGGTGAAGCGGACGAAGGAGAGCGCATAGAGCATATAGTTGAAGAGATGGCGATGGAAGATATGGAGAATGAGAATATATCTGAAACTGAGTCATCTGAAGATGAGAATGAAATTCCTGTCCCACTGGAGTGGAAGAGTAACAGTTCGAAGAATTTGATGATCAACGAAGGAAATTCTGTGCCGTGGGAATATCATGAGAATGAAGTAGTAGAGGGAGGTATGTACAAATGCAAAGATGAAGTGATGAGTGCCGTGAAGTACTGGTCTCTGTCAACGAAGCGGTCTTTTATAGTTGTTAAGTCTAACAAGAAAGTATATGATGTTAAATGTGTGTTTTCGGACTGTCCATTTAGGGTACATGCTTATGAGCAAAAATGGAGTACAATTTGGAAGTGCTCTATAGTAACAGAACATACATGTGAGTTACAAGAATTAGAGAAGTCCAATACTGCTCTTACATCGAGCTTCATTGCAGAGTACATGTATAATCGAATTGTTGATAATTTAAGGTATGAGCCGAAATCTATAGTGACTACTATAGAGGAAGATTTTAAATACACCATCAGCTATTCGAAGGCGTGGCGAGCGAAACAGAAGGTCATTGAGAAGAGATTCGGTTCGTACGAAGCATCTTATGAGAACCTACCAAGATTATTAGAAACCATCAGACAAAGAAATATTGGTACATATTATGATATCATGGATGTGTCTGATCCAAAAGAGGCCAGAAAGTTAATACTTCGTCGAGCCTTTTTTGCACTAGGTCAATGTATAATGGCATTTCGTCATTGTAGACCTGTTTTATGCATGGATGGTACATTTCTAACAGGAAAGTATAAAGGTCAGATTCTAACTGCTATTGGTGTTGATGGGAATAATCAAGTACTACCAGTTGCTTTTGCTTTTGTGGAAAGTGAGAACACAGATAGTTGGTATTGGTTTCTGGAGCGTGTGAAGTTAGCAGTGGTGCAAGGGCGACCTAATGTTTGTGTCATACATGACCGACATGCCGGTTTGTTGAAGGCGATAACGGATATGCAATATGGTTCAGTGGAGCGTGATCTTCCTCCTCGATGGTCGGACATACAATCAAGATGGTGCATGAGGCACTTGGGTGCAAATTTTTTCAGCCATTTCAAAAATAAACACCTTATGAATATGTTTAAGAGGTTGTGCAATCAGAACCAACAAAGAAAATTCAATGCAATGTGGGCACGTCTTGATGAATTAACAACAAAGCAAACAGCAGAGTTAGCGACTCGTACGAATCAAGACCCGAATGAGATGTCTGTTCCTCTTTCAGGCCTTCCAACGGATGCCTTGAGGAACGTGGTTCGGAGGTCGGGGTCATCAATCAGGTGCTTCTCAGATTGGATTGAGTACGAGCCAAAGGAGAAGTGGTCATTATTATATGACACAGATGGGGCGAGGTTTGGAATAATGACAACAAATTTGGCGGAGGTGTACAATTGGGTCATTCGAGGCATGAGAAGATTACCTCTTGTAGCAATCGTAGAGGGTATTTTGCATGGAACATGCAAGTACTTTCGTGAAAGATATATGGTTGCTTTTAATGCGATGTCAGATAATACATTGATTTTTTCAACATTCATGACAAATTACATAAAAAAAAGGTGGAGAAGGCAAGCTTGCATCGTGCACGTCCAATGGGCACAGCAGAGAATCTCTTTGAAGTTCTGTGTAGGGATCGGGGCCATCGTGGTGGCAATCGAGAGAGAATTGCACAAGAGTGTGTTATTCGTTATAACTCATGCAGTTGTTCGTGCATGAAACCGAAACTTCTACACAGGCCGTGCTCACATGTTATAGCAGCTTGTTCACTTATTAATTTGTCCCCGAAGCCGTATGTCTCACATTATTTTACGAAGGAGGTAGTCATGACAACCTGGAATGCAGAGATTTATGGTTTCGCAATATTTGGTAGTTTTACAAACAATCCTGGAAGTAACTACCTGCGGGGGCCCGATAAGGACAAATTAAGACAGAAGCCTGGTCGTCGTAAGACACGGCGCATTAGAAATGATATGGATGACTCAGAAGTGGGAAGACTAGAGCTTCGGTGCACCAAGTGCAATGGCACAGGACATACTTATAAAAAGTGCACGCGTGCAACCACCACAGAGGGAGCTGCAGAAGCAGGACCTTCAGGGAATCCGCAAGACGGCCGTCGCCCTCGTGCACGTCGTGGATTGCGGAATCAAGGCGAAAATGCTCTTTAAAAATAATAGTATGTCTGCATTTTTTCAATTTGTTGTGTCATAGTATTAATTATATTTGTACATTATTTTTTTACATTATTAAGATATTTTAGGTATGGCGATGGATGAGGGACACTTGGAGTTGTTGGACGCACAGTTGGACCAGCGCCACCGGTCCTACTTGAGTGCTGTGACAGCTGCTAAGCTACCTGTTCTACGGCCTAGGGTACCTCAGGAGTTGTGGCGGCTGGACGAGCGATGGATACCTAGGTATGCACGATAACACGTTCACTTATTTGTTTTACTCATACAGACGATTTGGTAATATATATTTATATATAAATGTTGTATTTGCTACAGGCTACGAGCAGCTGGTCTACTGCCTCTGTGTAGGCTTGTGCAGGCTAGTGCTGTTGAGGCCCCGGCCGATGCGGTGACACGATTTAACTTTGACCGTTCCTTACTTGCGGCATTGGTGGACCGCTGGAGGCCTGAGACGCACACGTTTCACTTTCCTTGCGGGGAGATGACTCCCACACTCGAGGACGTCTCCTACTTACTTGGTGTCACCACTGCTGGGCAGGCCGTCAGCCGTCCAGACGTGGAGGCCACTTGGCGTGAGGACCTTCTAGTCCGTTTCGAGGGTGTTGTGCGTCGACCAGACGCTCCAGAGTATCAAACTCTTGCTGAAAACCAGCATCACGGGCCTACGAAGACCTGGCTCTTGCAGTTTCAGGTAAATAGATAACACTGTGATATAGTTCATTAACATCAAATATTCATATGTATGTTAAATGAAATTTGAACTTCTGTTTTCTAATTCAGGCCGAGTATATCCACCCTGCGGCGGATGAGGCCACTGTGTCGAGGCACATGGAGGCCTATCTGTTGTGGTTGTTTGGTTGGATAATGTTCACATCGTCGCATGGGAACTCTGTCGCGAAGCACTTGATCCACTTCGCGCGCGAGATAGCGGACGCACCGCTCGACGCCGTGCTGCAGTATAGTTGGGCGTCCGCTATCTTGGTAGCCACGTACCGAGGTCTTTGTGATGCGTGCACAAAGACTGACCCGTCAGCTATCCTCTCTGGTTGTCCACTATTACTTCAACTCTGGTCGTACGAGCGGTTTAGTATTGGACGACCAGTCATGGATTTCTCGACTTACGGAGCAGGGTTGTACGAGGAGACGGAGGAGGATGGCCCTACGATGGGTTCATTGTGGGTCCGGCGGCGGGTAAGTCTTCTATATCGCGGTTGAACCTGTTTCTATTTATTTTCGAATAAATTGCACCTTACTATTACTTTCTATACAGCCTACTTGGGCAAACATTCAGGTTCACAGAGCCTATCCTGAGTACATGGCAGCGTTCGACCGGATTAGGCCAGACGACGTCCGCTGGACACCTTACAGCATGGAGGAGATTATCGTACGAGCGCCTAATGGGTTGTCGTCGTTCTGCAAGAGGGATCAGGAGTACTGGCTGACACATAAGGCTGTCGTTTTCGACATCTTTGTCGAGGACTACGCTCCTCACAGAGTGGTACGACAGTTTGGTCGTAACCAGATGTTCCCACTCCCGGTTGCCCATATTATTCCTCTTTCCGTGCACGGGTAAGTATAAGACAATTAATTCGTTCTGATTGAGTATATAATATATATAGAAAGATAATTAATACGTTTTGAAATCCATAGTTACGTGCGGAGGGGTCTACCAACAGGTGTTACTTGGTCCTCCCGTATACAGCCGTGGGTCGACGCGTGGGCCAAAGCACTACATGATGTGACCTACGAGCCCAGACCGTTTTTCTTGGAGGCTTACGAGGACTACTTACGTTGGTATATTCCTCGCACCCGGATCAGAGTCACGTATACACCAGCGGAGCCACGGACCCACGTCCCCAGGTTGACAGACACGTACCCTGTGCACAGAGATCAGGCGTTGTCGTTGGCGGTACGATCTTTATGAACTTCAACCCACTTCGTTTAATATTTTTCTTATCGTAATTACTTTAATGTTCTCGTTTTGTTAATAGGCCGACATGGGTCACCGTATCACTGTGGATGGTGGATCGCTCTTGCACCGGTTGAGGGAGGGCATTCAGATGACCAGCCACGAGCTTACCGCTACAGTCAGAGGATGTATGACTCTGCTGCAAACATTGTCAAGTTGACGTCGTGCCGGCCCTGCGGGCGACAGCCGGATGTCGTCCCTCGACCTTCACACGTGACACACAGGCCTGACGGACCGACGGCGCCACTACCTCCGCGGCCTACGTACCAAACAGGTGTGTAACTTATATTTTCTTCGTATGTAGTAATGCTAACTTGTTCGTTACTTATAAGTTTCATTATTCAGGTCCACCTACGTACTCTGCCAGTTGGCGTCCGGAGTTCGATATCATTGGATCATCTTCGCAGCCTGCTCACATGCCTACAGGTACGATATAGTGATGAAATTTAATTATATTATCTAATACTGCTTTATTCGTAACATTACATTCACTCTGCATGGTCAGGTATGCACTTTGACGGTTCACGGCATCAGTTCGATTTCGGAGGTTCCTCTTCACACGCTGTACTCATGGTTCCAGGTATGACCTACTTTTAAGAGTTCGACACGTTATATATTAGTTTTAC
>CM041645.1:33558886-33693339 GCA_023333625.1 Bothriochloa decipiens
ACTTGCTTGGGACTGACAGGCTTGGTTGTTGTTGTTGTTGTTGTTAACTGCAGATTCTTTTGCTTACTATTAATATGTTTTCTTCTTATTTAACTATTTCTCATTTCTCTAATTACATTGTCACACTCACACTTGCAGGCTGTTACAAAAGCCAAGCTAGGTTACGATCCTCTGGAGGTTAATCCAGAAGATATGGTTCGCTTTGCAATGGAGCAGCCACAGGTACCTTAAGTTTGCCTTTTCTTTATTCTGATGAAGAACATTATCTCCAATGGAGGTGGTTTAAATACGTCTATGTGGCACATAACACTAAATATTGCTGCTTGGGCATGATGTTTTTGTTTGGTCTTATGGTTGTCTTAATTTGAAATATTTTCCTGAGTTCATTTTGACCCCATTGTTTCTTTTTCAGACAATGGCTTCATATTCTGTATCAGATGCTGTTGCGACATACTATCTATACATGACTTATGTCCATCCTTTCATCTTTTCTCTTGCAACCATAATACCTATGTCACCTGATGAGGTACTGCGGAAAGGAAGTGGGACACTTTGTGAAATGCTGCTAATGGTTCAGGTCTGTTTGATGAATATTTTCTGCCACGTTTCAATAACATATGCATCTTGAAGCAATGCCTTCATCTAGATCCAGGTGTTTCTTGTGGAACTCTCAAGTACTTGAGCTGTCAAATTGTGCTGAAATAGACCTTTCTTCTTTTGCTTGTCTGTTTTTTTGATGTGAAATTGGTAATGGTTTTATTTTGATGCTATGCTTTTCCTTTCCTCTCAAGTTCTATGTATATCATGTGAGTTTTTTTGTTATCTTTTACTTTAAGTTGCGCCACAGACAGTTTATGTGTTAGTGTGTGATATAAAGCTTGTTTGCTCCTGAAGAGGATGTAAAGTTGTGAATACATATTTTTTTTAAAAAAAAATCATGTGGTTTTTTCCCACTGTTGCTTCATTGCTTGTTCTTGGATTTGAGCCCATGGCAAGTGCTTGAACTCCCAATTTCCATAACTATGAATACTGCATTTTTTCCAATCTACCTCTGATTACCCATGATTGATGAATTTAGTTTCTTTTAATGTATAGGCATTCAAGGCTAGTGTCATTTGTCCTAACAAGCACCAAGCTGATCTGGAGAAGTTCTACAATAACCGTTTATTGGAAAGTGAAACCTACATTGGTGGTCATGTTGAGTGTCTTGAAACTGGTGTGTTTAGGTCTGATCTCCCCACAAAGTTCCAACTTGAACCACTAGCATATGAGGTAATTTGTTATCCCTTTTCTAGAGCTGGATAGGGTATTAACCTATTTTACACTGACATCGTCTGACAGATGATTTGCAATTTCTATATTAACAATCCACATTCTTGTTGCAGCAACTCATTGGAAATCTTGATCGTGATCTGCAATATGCCATTGCTGTAGAAGGAAAGTTGGATATTGATTCTGTCATAAATTACGATGAAGTCAAGGACGCCATAGAGCAAAAGGTATTAGATATTGTCCAGCAAGATACTTTGATCTTCACTTTAAGTCCAGGCCATAAAATGGCAAATTAACAAATGTAAATATATTGCAATAACTGGACCAGGAAAATGAAAGTAATTCAAAATTGAGACCAATATATTCCATCTGTAACTCACTGTGTTTTCACTTTGAATATTGTTAATTTTCTTTTGAATTTGAAACATTATTCACTGTACTCGTGGATTATAACTTGAGTAATTGGTTAATGTGCCAAGGACAGCCGTTCTCTAATGTTTATATAAGAACCTCATAATTTGCATTAATCATATATTACATATTTTGAAACCAAGCTTGTGTGACCTTTGTTGTTATGTTGAATTCTCAGCTTGTTGCATTGCGAGATCACCCAATTCGTGAAGAACGGCCTCTTATCTATCATCTGGATGTTGCTGCTATGTATCCAAATATTATTTTAACTAATAGACTCCAGGTATTTCCTTGTACATTAATCTAGTATGTCTAATGCCGTATTACTTTGTGCTCTAATGTAAGTTGAACATAGCTTGTAGAATTAGTAGGCCTTGAGGATGCCAAGAACATTTACAAAGGAAAGATTAGACAGATCAGAGATGCCTAAAAATACTCAGTTACGGATTGACTAAAATTCAGTATTATTATTATCGAAATAGCTACTGAACAGTTGAGTTGTTTAATTGTTTTACCAAATACATCAATCTAAATTGATCTACTCCCTCCGTCCTGTAATATAGTGTATTCTAGCATTCAAAATTTGCCCCCAAATATAAGGCATTCTAGAGGACAAAAACCAGTGTTGCATTAAATACTTTCCATTTATCAACCAATCACCATTAATCACGTTGATGATAGCGTCTAGGTCTTGGTGCCTTGGTCGCTGCTAGACCCCACATCCTTTAGTTGGGAGTTAATCTAGCTGGTTGTAGCATACATGTCCCTGGTGAAAATGTAAAAATGTAAAAGTATAGCCCGGTGATCACGGGCAAGTGTTGTAGGCGTTGTGGGTGCGTGTGTTGTACGTGGTGTATGGCTATTTTGGCTTAACTCTCCTTCTCTTAATGCAATGATATGCAGTCCTCCTGCATATTCGAGAAAAAAGATAGCGTCTGATTAAGAAATAAAATGAGGATACATGCGTCTTTAATGTTCTCTCTTATTTTTTCTTAAAATTCGAACACACTAAGGATAGAGGGGGTATTTCCTATTGGGGTGAGTTCCCTGATGATATCCTTAGGGAGTTATCTATGCCAGATGTAGTCATATAAGAAGTTTTAAAAGATCATGATGTGGTGAGGTACATACATGGCTTAGCTTCCTTGGCTATCGTTTCTAGCCATATGGCTAGTTGAAAGGATTATATGGTTGATGCCCGCAATCTCATTTGGCACTATCTCACCGAAGCATCATTCTGGATTATATAGACAACACAAAGAAGCAAAGGGAATGTTTAGACTGTTGCATTGCCAAAAATTCATTAAGGCATTTGTACACTAACCAATTCTCTGAAAAGCTTTAGTTGTTACTTTGTTAGGAAAAGGTAGGTAAAACGCTCTTATTTTAGAACTCCTAGCATAATCTCAATCAGGTATTACACAGTGTGTGGGGGTTGGTTGTGCCAGAGTGCAAGCCAGTGCCAAGGCCACTTCAGTGCATGGGGTGCTAGAGCCCAGAGCTAGAAGTGCAGATCTTGCCTAGTCAATCTTGTTCCAATAATTATTAAAATTAGATAAAATGGAACTTTTTTCAGCCTTTACTTGATACCTCCAGCTCCAATAATTGTACTGAGATTTGTGCACCAATTGACCCTAAAGAATAATGACTGCTATGGAAACAGCTAAGGTCTCTTTGAATCAATCACTATGTTCCATGAACTATTCTGTTTATTCAAAAACCATCCACTTTCTTCTATGTTGTAATACCATATTAGGACCTTGCATGATTATATAAATAAAATGAAGTTTTCCCTCTTTGTTGACTGCAGCCACCATCCATAGTTACAGATGTGGACTGCACAGCATGTGATTTTAATCGTCCTGGAAAAAATTGCCTCAGAAAGCTTGAATGGGTCTGGCGAGGAGAGACCTACATGGCAAAAAAGAAGTATGCATTACAAATTTATGTGCTGTGATTTTTTATCAATATTTTATCTAATGCAGTTATGTTTTGTAGTGACTATTATCACATAAAGAGGCAAATTGAGTCAGAGATGATTCAATCTGGTGGCATTGCATCGTCAAAGCCTTTTCTTGACCTCTCAAAACCGGAACATTTACTTAAATTGAAGGATCGTTTGAAGAAATACTGCCAAAAGGTACTATCCCAAATTCATGAGTAATTTTTCTTTTGGTGAGCCTTATGTAAATCTTGTTATGTCACAATGCAGGCGCACAAAAGAGTTGTTGATAAACCAATTACTGAAGTCAGAGAAGCTGGAATATGCATGCGTGAAAATTCTTTCTATGTAGACACAGTACGAAGGTCAGTCCAAATTCTTACGATATTCATATTCCTCTTTAGTTTTGATAGCATAGACATATGGCATTGGTTGTCAATCTGTCTACATGGTAATTTTTCATGGAGCAAACTGCAGCTCCATTTTATACTAATGATTTAGATGGACATGCTCTAAATTATCACCTTCATTTGATAATTCCAGCTTTCGTGATAGAAGATATGAATACAAAGGTCTTAACAAAACATGGAAAGGAAAATTGGCAGAAGCGAAAGCTAGTGGAAATTCTATGAAAATTCAGGAAGCACAGGTTTGATTGTGCACTATAAATCATATGGCCTTGCTTCATGTTTCAGGCATCTGAATTATTTTCCTTCTCTAACTTGGCTTTTGTAGGACATGGTTGTCCTATATGATTCTTTGCAACTTGCTCACAAGTGCATATTGAATTCCTTTTACGGATATGTTATGCGCAAGTATGTGAAATTTAAAGACAACATGGTTTCATTTGTATTCATCCAGTACGATTCACAATGTAATAGTGTCATACTTTTTGATTTATTAGGGGAGCAAGATGGTATTCTATGGAAATGGCTGGTGTCGTAACATATACTGGTGCAAAGATTATCCAAAATGCTCGATTACTTGTGGAAAAAATTGGAAGGCCACTGGAACTGGATACAGATGGCATTTGGTGTGTCTTACCTGGCTCATTTCCAGAAAACTTTACTTTCAAGACAAAGTGAGTAAACTACAACAATTAAAAGTAATTTTCAAACAAGCTGTTTTGTTTGATTATTATGAAACTCGCTGTTAGAGTATGAGTACTAGGCCCATGAGGCCCATGTATGACACTATATTGCTACCCTTCTAGGGTTAGCCAAGTTAATGAGAATCACTAGTGCCAACATGGTATCAAGCTAGGGTTTCATCTCCTCCCTCCCTCCCTCCCTTCCCAGCCGCCGCCGCCTTCACTGCAGCCATGGCCGGCCGACCTCCTCCTCGCCCCCCACCTCCCACCTACTTCCATGTCTTCCCTCCTCTCTCCCATCCAACCTGGGCACACTTGACCAGCGCGCCCCCTGCAGCCGCCGCCGCCGCCGCCGCTGCCATGCGCGCCCCCAGCGCCGCCGCTGCCCTTCACCTCTAGGCGGGCGCGGGCGCAAGGGCCGGGCACGGGCGCGGGTGCGAGCGGCCTGCCGGGCTCTGGCGCGGGCGGCCTGCATGGCGCAGGCGCGGGCGACCCAGGCGCCGAGGAGGATGCTGACGCCCTGGCCGCCGCCCCTCCCCTGGGCATGCCGCCGTGGGTTCCCACCCTTCTCCCCTTGGGGCGGGGCGCCGGGGCCGAGGGTTCCGGTTCGACCCCCTTCCCAGCCCCACCTCCCCTGCCGCAGCATGCGGTGCGGCCCGACTCCGCCCTCGCCGCCGCCCTCGTTGCTGCACGGTCGGCTGCTGCGGAGGGCCAGGTCCGTGTGCATGCCGCCACCCTCGCTTGGGAGCGCGAGCGCGAGGCGGCTGACGCCCTGGCCCGTCAGATCGCCGAGGCGGAGCAGCTTCTCGTTCTCCCTGCCTCCCCTGACGTCGGAGCCACCTCTTCTGGCTCGACGGGCCAACGCGTGTCCCACGCCGCGGTCATCTGGCACGACCCGGCGGACCCGCTAGTGGCACAGCTTCACTACTAGGCCGGGGGTGTCCAGAACATCCGGCTCCTGGTCCCGGTCGTCCTCGAGCCTGATCGCCCTCCTACGCCCGCTGGCGGGACCTGGTCCTCCTCACCCTTCGCCGCTACGCCCTTGACGACCACGTCCTCGTCGATGCCGCGGGCGCGGTCCCGTCCCCGTCGTGGCTGCGCCTCGACAGCATCGTCCTCTCCTGGATCCTTGGGACGATCTCCCTGGACCTCCACGACCTCGTCCGCAACTCTCCGGACGCTCGCCGGGCCTGGCTGGCGCTGGAGGGCCAGTTTCTGGGCAATGCCGAAGCCCGGGCTCTGCGTCTCGATGCGAGCTTCCGCACCTTCGTCCAGGGTGACCTCTCCGTTGGCGACTTCTGCCGCCGGATGAAGGGCATGGCGGACTCCCTCGGCGACCTTGGCTGGCCCGTGGAGGACCGCATCCTCGTCCTCAACATCCTCCGTGAGCTCAGTGACCGCTACGCCCACCTCCGGACGTGGATCACCCGACAATGGCCCTTCCCCACCTTCCTGCAGGTCCGTGACGACCTTGTCATGGAGGAGCTCACTCAGGGCCTCGCGCTTGGCTCCACCTCTGCGTCTGGCTCCACCTCCGCGCCAGGGGCCTCGTCTTCCGCGACTGCCCTTGCTGCTACTCCACCACGTCCGTCTGCTCCGCCACCGTCGTCTCTTCTTGGTTCTCCTCTCCCCTGGCCGAGCGGGGGTGGGGGGGCCGTGGCGGCCGCCGTCGCCGCGGCGGTGGACGCGGTAGGGGTCAGGGCCGCGGGAACAACCAGGCGTAGGCGCCAGCGCCTCCACGGGGCGTGCCGTGGCCCTCCTTCCACAACCCGTGGTCGGGGCGCATCTTCATGTGGCCTTTCCAGGCTCTCGGCGGTGAGCCTCGCCCGCCGGCGGCCATGCTCGCTGGTGCTCCTCTGCGGGCTACACCTCCGGGCGTCTACTCCGCGTACACGTGGGCTACACCTCCCTGCACCTCGCCCGGGCCTATCGGTTGGGACTCGGCGGTCTTGGCCAACTCCTTCAGCACCATGGCCCTGACACCACCTGTTGGGCCAGAGTGGATCGCCGACTCGGGAGCTACTTACCACACCACTCCCGACCCTGGTATACTCTCTTTCGTTCACCCCCCTTCTTCCTCTCTTCCTTCGTCCATCATGGTCGCAAATGGTTCGTGTCTTCCTGTCACGTCCTTGGGTGCCGCCGGCGCTCATGACTCTTTTCGTCTTCTTGACGTTCTTGTTGCACCTTCTATGGTTCACAACCTTCTTTTGATTCGTCGTTTTACAGCTGACAATTCTTGTTCTGTTGAGTTTGATTCTTCTGGTCTTACTGTGAAGGATTTGGCTTCTCGGCGTCCTCTTCTCCGATGTGACAGCACGGGGCCCCTTTACACCCTTCGGTTTCCGGCGTCTGCTTTCTCTTCGACGCCGTCTACTTTGTCAGTTGCTTTCACCACCGCCACTCCTTCCTCCACGACTTGGCACCGTCGTCTCGGCCATCCTGGACGTGATGCTCTGATGCAGCTTAGTCGTAGTTCCGACATTAGTTGTACTCGGGCTCACGATGAGCACTTGTGTCATGCGTACTAGCTTGGCCGTCATGTTCGTCTTTCTTTTCATTCTTCTACTTCACATGCTACTCATGTGTTTGATCTTGTACACTGCGACCTATGGACATCTCCTGTCATCATTATTTCTGGCTATAAATACTATCTTATGGTGGTTGATGATTTTTCTCATTATTCGTGGACTTTTCCCCTATGTGCCAAGTCTGATGCTTTTCCCACTATTCTCCATTTTTTCGCTTGGGTGTCTACTCAGTTCGGCCTTACCATCAAGGCTGTCCAGTGTGACAATGGCCGTGAGTTCGATAACTCCACCTCCCGTGCCTTCTTCCTCTCTCACGGTGTCCAGTTGCGCATGTCTTGCCCGTATACCTCCTCCCAAAACGGCAAGGCTGAGCGCATGATTCGCACCATGAACGACACCATGCGTACTCTTTTGCTCCAGGCGTCGCTTCCCGCTCGCTTCTGGGCAGAGAGCTTGCACACCTCCACCTACCTCCTCAACCGCCTACCTTCCGCTGCCTGCCCAACTCCTACGCCACATCACGCTCTTTTCGGTACCCCTCCTCGGTACGACCACCTTCGTGTCTTCGGGTGTGCGTGTTACCCTAACACCACGACCACCGCTCCCCACAAGTTGGCTCCGCGTTCGACTCTGTGTGTCTTCCTCGGGTATTTCCCAGATCACAAGGGTTACCGGTGCTTTGACGTCACCTCTCGTCGGGTCCTCATTTCTCGCCATGTGGTGTTTGATGAGTCTGTCTTCCCCTACTCCACCGCCACCACACCACCCCAGACCCTGACCTCGCCTCTCTGTTTCCCACTGACACGGTGGTCTAGCCACTTTTGTCGTTTCCTCCTGCAGGTACTGCTTCACCGTGCCCTTCGCCGGGCCCGTGCCCCAACTCGCCGCCCACTAGTGACGCCCCTGGCGCTGCGCCCTGCCCGGGTCTGTCGATGTCGCCCTCCGGTGTGGCCCCTGGCCCTACGCCTGACCCGGGTCCGCGGACGTCGGTTTCCGCACCGCCTGCGCGCTTCGCCCAGCCGGTGCACGTCTACCAGCGCGGTGCACGAGAGGCTCCGCTACCTCAGCCACCACCGGTGGCCTCTTCTTCACCGTCGACGCCTGCACCACCGGTGGCCTCTTCTCCGCCGGGGACCCCTACCCCACCGCCGCGGCCACCGGTCGGCCGTGTCGTGCCGCCGGTCTACCACCCTTCGCTCCTTCACCGACACCCGCGGCATGTTCACCCGATGGTGACACGGCATGCGGCTGGTACCCTGCCGTCCCGGGCTCTCGTGGCGACGCCCAGAGATGCGCAGGTCTCTCCTGTACCCTCTTCCGTTCGCGACGCCTTGTCGGACCCTCACTGGCGCCGCGCGATGGAAGAGGAGTACGCGGCTCTCCTTGCCAACCAGACCTGGAATCTGGTGCCCTGTCCGCCCGGCTCCAACATCGTCACCGGCAAGTGGATCTGGACACACAAGCGGCGGGCTGATGGTACCCTTGAGCGGTACAAGGCTCGCTGGGTGCTCCGGGGCTTCACTCAGTGCCCTGGCGTTGACTACGATGAGACTTTCAGCCCAGCGGTCAAGCCAGCCACCGTCCGCACAGTGCTTTCACTGGCTCTCGCTCGCTCCTGGCCCGTGCATCAGCTGGACATCAGGTACTGCAGCCAGCCGGCGGGGTTTGTTGACTCTTCTCGTCCTGACATGGTCTGCCGGCTCAACAAGTCTCTCTACGGCCTCAAGCAGGCCCCTCAGGCGTGGCACTCTCGGCTTGCTACTTTCCTGTTGACACTGGGGTTTGTGTAGGCCAAGTCAGATACGCCACTGTTTATCTATCACCATGGAGCTAAGACTTCCTACCTACTGCTCTATGTTGATGACATTGTCCTCACAGCCTCCAGCCCGTCACTACTCCGCCGGATTATCAGCTCTCTCCAGCAGGAGTTTCCTGTGAAGGATCTCGGGGTACTCCACCACTTCCTTGGGGTCACTGCTGAGCCTCGACCCTCCGGGCTTCTTCTTCACCAGCGGCAGTACACTCTTGATATCCTGGAGCGAGCTGGGATGACTGACTGCAAGCCCCACTCCACTTCAGTTGACACACAGGGCAAGCTGTCAGAGGCCGAGGGCAACCCAGTGGCAGACCCCACGGCTTACCGGAGTCTTGCAGGTGCGTTTCAGTACCTTACCTTCAACAGGCCTGACATCACCTATGCGGTGCAGCAGATATGCCTTCACATGCATGATTCCCGGGAGCCCCACCTCACCGCTCTCAAGCGCCTCCTCCGCTACCTCTTGCTACTTCACCGGTCTTCCTCCTCCGAGCTCGTCGTCTACACTGACGCGGACTGTGCCGGGTGTCCGGACACTCGACGCTCTACCTCTGGCTACGCTGTCTTTCTGGGCGGCAACCTGGTGTCCTGGTCGTCCAAGCGGCAGCCGGTGGTCTCCCGCTCTAGTGCTGAGGCGGAGTACCACGTTGTTGCTAACGGCGTGGCGGAGGCTTCCTGGCTCCGGCAGCTCCTCGCCGAGCTCCACAGCCCTCTCTCCCAGAGCACACTGGTCTACTGCGACAATGTAGTGCGGTCTACGTCTCCACCAACCCTGTTCAGCACCAGCGGACCAAGCATGTGGAGATCGACCTACACTTCGTCCGTGATCGAGTCGCCATCGGCGATGTTCGGGTCCTACACGTCTCGACCACCTCCCAGTTTGCCGACATCTTCACCAAGGGCCTCCCGTCCTCGACCTTCAACGAGTTTTGCTCCAGCCTCAACATCTTCAGTGGCTAGTTGAGTCTGTGGGGGGATGTGTGTGTGCTTCTTTTCATGTCCAGTCTGTAACTCCGCTGCGACGGTAGTTCAGACTGCGGGGGGTGTTAGAGTATGAGTACTAGGCCCATGAGGCAAGGCCCATGAGGCCCATGTATGACACTATATTGCTACCCTTCTAGGGTTAGCCAAGTTAATGAGAATCACTAGTGCCAACACTCGCCTATAGCTGCTGTCACTAATTCAAGGCTGGATCATCTATCCTAGACATTTCTATTGAAATGGTTGCCTGAGTTGGGTCTTGAGTGTAGTATTTGCTGGATTGCTTTTAATCCTTGTGGTTTCTAGCTTTTCAGTATGTGCTGCTACTTGTGATTTGATCAAGGACTTTGAGCATTGAAGTTACCGGGAAGCTAATTAAATAAACGCAGCATATTTACAGATTCTGAAGGCAGAATTTTGACTACTAGTTCTCATCAAATAGTTAAGAAAAACCGACAAGATGAGAGAAGAGTGATGCCATGAAAGAAGTTTTTTGTACTTCCACTACTTTCATGTCATAAATCTAAGTATTTATTAATGGCCAAAGCGATGAGTGTTGCCTACATTCGTATCATAGTGCTTGTGTTTTGGACTGGACGTAGCACAAAATATCTACGGAAACTATCTATTCTCAAGTGATTCATTTGCAGTTTTTTGAGGATGGAAATTCTCAACACAAGCCTTCATACTCGATTTTCAAACTAACACTTCTGGTGATATTTCAGAGCTGGGAAGAAGCTAACAATATCTTATCCCTGTGTCATGCTTAATGTTGACGTTGCAAGGAACAACACTAATGATCAATATCAAGTAAGTACATGTCTTGTTCTTCTGAAAGTTATACTTCAAATCATTATTCAAGTTCCATATTGTCATGGTTGATCCTAATGTTATCATTCTACTAGACATTGAAAGACCCAGTAAATAAGACATATACGACACACAGTGAGTGTTCCATTGAGTTTGAGGTTGATGGACCTTACAAGGTGAGTACTTCAATAGTATTACTGTTTAATTTAGTCTCTTTTTTGTAGTAATTCTGTTCCTTGCTCTATTGTTTTGTTATAAAATACTGATCATTGATCAAACTTACTTTGTTAACCTTGCAACACATCTTAACATAATAGGCCATGATCTTACCTGCCTCTAAAGAGGAAGGGATTCTGATAAAGAAGAGGTATGCTGTCTTCAATGAAGATGGCACCTTGGCAGAACTTAAGGGTTTTGAAATCAAGCGTAGAGGTGAGCTGAAGCTCATAAAAGTTTTTCAGGTATATGCTTCCTTTCAGCACCAGTTACTTGAACATTCTCTTTATTAACATTTTTAATTTGTTCACACTTATTAACAAATAGAAACAAAAGACTACGTGATCCTGCAAAAATTATGTCTTCCATTAAATGCGTTTCTCCTAAATCATCCTTGTTTCATCTTAGTGATCAATGAACAAAAACAAGCAAGTCCTTTTTGTTTAGAGAAGAGACCAAGCCTTATATAAGGAGGCATAAACTAATTGAGATAGGGACACTTGGTAATCATATAGCCATGCCTCTTGAAATCCTCAGATATCATATGCAAGGAAACACATTTTTGTTCCAAAAGCATCAGAAAAAGAACTGGGTACTGTTTGTGCTCTATGTTTGTGCTCTAAAGGGGAATAAGAATTCCATTTTTTGACAAAAGAAAAACTGTGAGGAGTTTGCCACAGAGATTTTTGTTACAGAAACGGTTTAGTTATGTGCAAACAGATAAAAAAAAAAAAGGACATAAGACATTTTCCATTCCATACTTTCCAAATCTTATGATGCAATTTTGAAAATCTCTTTGTGGGCAAAGAAGTGCTCTAAAAATTTCCTTTTGCATTGTAGATCTTTGTGCACAAGTTCTCCAATAGTTAGCCAGTTTAATTTCTTAGATTTAACATAAATATTTTGCTTGCAGGCGGAGGTATTTGACAAATTTCTTCATGGTTCAACTTTGGAGGAATGCTATTCTGCTGTTGCCTCTGTTGCTAACCGGTGGTTGGACCTACTGGATGTAAGCGATCTGTATAATGAATTATACTCTTATTCTATAATGCCTCAACAGGCCAACCAACTTATGTTATCAGTCAATACATATAAAATTATTTTTCTGTTACAGAATCAAGGAATTGATATCGCTGACAGCGAATTGCTTGATTTCATATCGGAGTCGAGTACAATGAGTAAATCTTTAGTTGACTATGGAGAGCAGAAGTCATGTGCTGTAACTACAGCAAAAAGACTTGCTGAATTCCTTGGAGATTCGATGGTTAAAGACAAAGGACTTCATTGCCAATATATCGTTGCTCGGGAGCCACAAGTAAGCTCTTAAGTGTTTCAGTGATTAAAATCATTTAGCCATACATACCTAAAATTTAGGATAGTTGTCAATGTAACGTTTTCATGGCCTTTCCCATGTCCTACTTCGGTATCCTTGATGTGATCCTATCAAGGAACTAGAGGAACATCCCTTGATTCTTTTTGGTGGAATTAGTTCTTTTTTGTTGTTGGCAAAGATTTCGTGGCATTAGTTTGCCCGTGTAATATTGGGTGAGTTGAATTATTTTTACTTATCTTTCCTATGTTTAGCTTGACTTTCTTAAAATATTTAGGGCACTCCAGTGAGCGAGCGTGCTGTCCCGATAGCTATATTCGAGACGGATCCTGGTACCATTTTAGATGAAAACTTCTTCTTCTGCATCAGTCAAACTGTTCAATTTACTTACCCTCATGCTATCCATGTACCTTCCAGAGATTGCAAAGCATTATTTAAGGAAATGGTGTAGAATCTCCTCTGATGCAAGCATTCGATCTATTGTTGATTGGTCTTACTACAAGCAACGCTTAAGTTCAGCTATACAGAAAATCATAACAATTCCTGCAGCAATGCAAAAGGTAATATACTTCCTCTGATTCCAAATGTAGGTTGTTTAGGAAATTGACATGGGCTCCAATTTGACACAATGAATTGTAATTTTTATTAAAATATAGCATTTAAAATAGTGAAAAAATATATACTGCAAAAGTATATTCCATGATGAATATGATAACATCAACATGTGTTGTGAATCTATGTAACTTCTCACTTATTGATTGTCCATGCTAATAAAGTTTGGCTGGATAAAATCCAATCCTAGTATGACCTTGATCTAGAATCGGAGGTAGTAATTATTTCTTGTTCTCTTTGATTAATATGATTGATGAATCCTTATTTCTTACAGATCTCAAATCCTGTTTCTCGAGTTCTTCATCCAGATTGGTTACACAAAAAGGTCAGGGAGAAAGATGATCGATTTCGGCAGCGTAAACTGCGTGATATCTTCAGTCCCTTGGCTAAAGAAGAGGGGCTGCAGAACTTGAATAGGACTGGAGATATGGAAGATTTATTACTATCAAACAAGGGTTTGAGAAATCCTTCACATGGTTTAGACATTGACAAAGAAAATAATCCAAATGGAGCATCAGTGGGAACTGGTTCGAATAATAGTAAAAAACAACAAAATTCTACAACTGGGTTAACTGTTCCCCATGCTTCACAAATCCAAAATGCTGCTGCTGATGAAACAGTTGATAAGAGTACTGACTATCAAGGATGGCTTGATGCTAAGAAAAGAAAATGGAAACATGTCCGTGAACAAAAAAAACGTCGAAGGTATGAACTATTAAAATACACACTTCTTTAAACACCTTTAGAAGTTAATATACTCTTATAACTGGTGCTCAGGCACTTTAGTTTGATGTTAGGTACTGGACATTTTATGGGGCTCTAATATATTGTTTTTTCAAGTACAATCAGATAACTTAAAAGGAATCAAGTCTGAACTTTCATTAGGTCATCTTACTGCTATTTGTGCGCTTCACATCGTATACTACTTTATATGTTAAATTTCTGTTGGCTTTTACCCAATTAGGTCATCCATAAATTGTTTTTCATGAGGCACCTGTTCCCCTAGGTGAGTGACATGCTTTTATTAGAAGGTGCAAGTATAGTATTGAATAAGCTGAACAATAAGGTGAATTTAGGCCTAAATTGTGCTTGCAGCCTGCAGGTGTCCCACACAGATCATTTGTCCTCGTTCTATGTATGAGATCAGAATAGAGTATTACATGTTTGCCCTTAGTAGATTCTATGATAACGACACCAGGTTTCAGATGTTATAGAAGTCAATGCCTTGTATTGGTTTCACCCAGTGGAACCTTATCTGTTTGGAGGGTTTTGATGGACACCTTATGTTCTTTGTCCATTAAGCTACTTTAGTATTGTAAGTTGTTTTTAGTCTGGACTTATTAAAGTGATGGGGACGAAACAAATTAACTGCAATAGTAATGTAGAAGCCAAAGTTTATGTCTCTCTTCTGCTTCTGCCAGGTTGGGTGCTGCTGCCACTTTTGACAGTCCTAATGCTTTGCTCTCAGCAAGACATGCCAATCAGCCTGGCAACAGTCGGAATAGATCTACATTTTTCCAGAAACAAGAATTGGCTCTCTTTAGATCACATTGGCAGGCATGTATCTTCTGTTATCTATTATGCTCTAGCATTTGTTTGACCATATTTATTTAAAACATTATGTCTTTGCTTATGTTGATGCTTGTTAATTCCATATATATTATATTGTCCATACCAGATAATCCAGCTTGCTTCAAGTACAGTGCCTGGTCACTTTTTTGCATGGGTTGTTGCTGAAGGGATTATGTTCAAGATTCCTATTAATGTGCCTAGAACTTTTTACCTAAACTCAAAGGCTCCTGTCACAGAAGAGTTTCCAGGAAGGCGTGTCAAAAAGATTCTCCCACATGGAAGACCTTGTTTCAACCTCATTGAGGTGAATGTTGTGAATAATAGCTGCAAAGTAACTAGGGATACAATTTCTTTGTCTAATAGAGCATGCTACTGTCATTTAGGTTGTAACAACTGAAGAACAGTTCAGGGCTGAAGGCAAAAAACTTGCAGCTCATCTAGCAGAGCCAGATGTTGAGGTGAGCATTTGTTGATGTTGTTGGAGTATGAGTGAGTATTAGGCCCATGAGGCTAGGCCCATAAGGCCCATGTATGGCACATTATATTGCTATCCCTCTAGGGTTAGCCTAGCTATGTGAAAACCTAATTCTATCATGGTATCAAGCCTGGTTCTCTCCCTCCCCCTCCTCCCCAGCCGCCACCAGGGGCCTCTCGCCGCCGCCGGCGGCCGGTGAGCCATGGCCGGCCGTCCTCCCCCTCCTCCAACCTACTTCCAGTGCTTCCCCTCCCTCCCCACCTCCAGCTGGGCGCAGGTGGCCCGTTCGCCGCCGCCACGGGACTCCCCAGCCACCGCCGCGTGGGCTTCCCCAGCAGCCGCCGCGGGCTCCCCTAGCGCCGCCGCCGCTTCTCTCCTCATGGCGGCGGGTGCGGGAGGCCCTCTCCTGGCCAGAGCGGGCGCGGGCGCGCCTCCTCTGCCCGGCGCGTGTGTGCCTCCTCTGCCCGGCGCGGGCACAGGCGCGGGGGTTGGCGCGGGCACGGGGGCAGACGCTGAGGAGCCCAGCGCCGCCGCCACCGACCCCACTGGTGGCCTGGTCGTGGGTGCAGGGGCTCCTCCCTTCCCCTATGGCATGTCGCCATGGACTCCAACACCTGGCACCTTGGTGGCGGGCGCAGGGCCCAGCACCAACCCTTTCCCCGCTCCGCCACCCCTGCCGCTCACCGCGGAGCGGCCCGAGTCTGCCCTCACCAACGCCCTCCTCGCTGCCCGGGCTGTTGCCGCGGCGGGCAGGCCCGTCTGCGGGAGTCCGCCCTCGCTTGGGAGCGCGAGCGCGATGCGGCCGACGCCCTGGCCCGCCAGATCGCCGAGGCGGAGCAGCTCCTCGTCGCCCCTGCAGCCCCTGCCACCTACGACGTCGGGGCCACCTCCTCCAGCTCTACGGACCGCCGCGTGTCCCACACCGTGGTACTGTGGCATGACCCGGCCGATCCGCTCGTGGCGCAGCTTCACTATCAGGCCGGGGGTGTCCAGAACATCCGACTCCTTGTCCCGGTTGTCCTCGACCCTGAGTCACCCTCCTACGCCCGGTGGAGGGACCTGGTGCTCCTCACCCTCCGCCGCTACGCCCTCGACGACCACGTCCTCCTCGACACCCCGGTCGCGCTCCAGACCCCCTCGTGGCTGCGCCTCGACAGCATCGTGCTCTCCTGGATACCCGGCACGATCTCCATCGACCTCCACGACTTCGTCTGCAACACTGTTGGAGCACGGGGGGCCTGGCTTGCACTTGAGGGGCAGTTAGGCCCGGGCTCTACGTCTCGATGCGAGTTTCCGGACCTTCGTCCATGGTGACCACTCCGTTGGCGAGTTCTGCCGCAAGATGAAGGGCATGGCGGACTCCCTCGGCGACCTTGGCTGGCCCGTGGAGGACCGCATCCTGGTCCTCAACGTCCTCCGCGGGCTCAGTGACCGCTACGCTCACCTCAGGACGTGGATCACTCGCCAGCGACCCTTCCCCACCTTCCTGCAGGTCCATGACGACCTTGTCATGGAGGAGCTCACTCAGGGAGTTTAGGCCGTGTCAGCCTCCACGCCGGGGTCCTCGTCTTCCTCGACTGCTCTTGCCGTTACTCCCCCACCGCGTCCGTCCACTCCGTCGCCGTCGTCTCTTCTTAGTCCTCCTCCTCCCGGGCCGAGCGGGGGTGGGGGGGCCGTGGTGGTGGTGGCGGTGGTGGCCGCCGTCGCCGCGGAGGGGGCCGTGGCGGTGGTGGCGGTGGTGGTCGTGGGAACACACCGGCGCCCGCGCCTCCACGGGATGCACCCTGGCCCACCTTCCACAACCCGTGGTCAGGGCGCATCTCCATGTGGCCTTTCCAGGCTGCCGGCGGTGAGCCTCGCCCGCCGGCGGCCATGCTCGCTGGTGCTCCTCCGGGGTTCCACTCAGCGACTCCGTGGGCGGCACCTCCCGACGCCTACTCCGCGTCCACGTGGGCTCCACCTCCCGGTGCCTCACCCGGGCCTGTCGGTTGGGACCCGACGGCCTTGGCCAACTCCTTCAGCACCATGGCCCTGACACCTCCTGTTGGGCCAGAGTGGGTCGCCGACTCGGGAGCCACTTACCACACCACTCCCGACCCTGGTATACTCTCTTCCGTTCGCCCTCCTTCCTCTCTTCCTTCGTCCATCATGGTCGCAAATGGGTCGTGTCTTCCTGTCACATCCGTGGGTGCCGCCGGCGCTCATAGATCTCTTCGTCTTCCTGACGTTCTTGTTGCACCTTCTATGGTTCACAACCTTCTTTCTATCCGTCGTTTTACAGCTGACAATTCCTGTTCTGTTGAGTTTGACTCTTCTGGTCTTACTGTGAAGGATTTGGCTTCTCGGCGTCCTCTTCTCCGATCTGACAGCACGGGGCCCCTTTACACCCTTCGGTTTCCAGCGTCTTCTTCCTCTTCATCGCCGGCTCCTTTGTCAGCTGCTTTCGCCGCCGCGCCCTCCTCCACTATTTGGCACCGTCGTCTCGGCCATCCTGGACGTGATGCTCTGATGCAGTTTAGTCGTAGCTCCGACATCCGTTGTACTCGAGCTCATGATGAGCACTTGTGTCATGCGTGCCAGCTGGGCTGCCATGTTCGTCTTCCTTTTTATCCTTCTTCTTCACATGCGGCTCATGCTTTTGATCTTGTATACTGCGACCTATGGACATCTCCTGTCATAAGCATTTCTGGCTATAAATACTATTTGGTGGTGGTTGATGATTTCTCTCATTATTCGTGGACCTTTCCTTTGCATGCTGAGTCTGAGGCTTTTCCCACTCTTAGCCATTTTTTCGCCTGGGTATCTACTCAATTCAGCCTTATCATCAAGGCCGTCCAGTGTGACAACGGCCGTGAGTTCAATAACACCACCTCCCGTGCTTTCTTCCTCTCTCACGGTGTCCAGTTGCGCATGTCTTGCCCATATACCTCTTCCCAGAACGGCAAGGCTGAGCGCATGATTCGCACCACGAACGACATCATGCGCACCCTTCTGCTCCAGGCGTCACCTCCTGCTCGCTTCTGGGCTGAGAGTCTGGACACCTCCACCTATCTACTTAACCGTCTTCCTTCCGCTGCCTGCCCAGCTCCTACGCCACACCACGCTCTCTTCGGTACGCCTCCTCGGTATGACCACCTTCGTTTCTTCGGGTGTGCGTGTTACCCCAACACCACTGCCACTACTCCCCACAAACTGGCTCCCCGTTCGACCCTGTGTGTCTTCCTCGGGTATTCCCCGGATCACAAGGGCTAGCGGTGTTTCGACCTCTCCTCCCGTCGGGTTCTCATCTCTCGCCATGTGGTGTTTGATGAGTCGGTCTTCCCCTTCACCACTACCACGTCGACTCCCACCCCTGACCTTGACCTCTCCTCGATGTTTCCCACTGACATGGTGGTCCAGCCACCTTTGCCGTTGTTTCCTGCAGGTACTGCTCCACCGGGCCTTTCGCTGGTCCCGTGTCCCGGCTCGCCGCCCCCCGGTGCCGCCCCTAGCTTGGTGCCTTGCACGGGTCCGGAGGCCTCGCCGTTCCGTGCGGCCCCTGCCACTACGCCGGCATCCATCCCTCCTGCGCGCTCCGCCCAGCCCGTGCCCGTTGCACCACCTGCGCGTTTCGCCCAGCCGGTGCACGTCTACCAGCGCCGGGCGCGGGCGGCCCCTCTGCCTCCGCCACCGGGGATAGCCTCTTCTCCGCCAGCGACGCCGCTGCCTCGGTCACCACCGGTGGTGTCTCCTCCACCGGCGACGCTGACACCACCGGTGGCCTCTCCGCGGGCGACGCCTACACCACCGCCGCGGCCCCCAGCTGCACGTGTCGTGTCGCCGGTGTACCGCCCACCGCTCCTTCACGGCGACCCGCGTCATGTTCACCCTATGGTGACGTAGCACGTGGCTGGTACCCTACGGTCCCGGGCTCTTACGGCGATGCCCGGCGACCCGCAGGTCTCTCCTGCACCCTCTTCCGTCCGCGACGCCCTGTCGGACCCTCACTGGCGCCGTGCGATGGAAGAGGAGTACGCGACGCTCCTCGCTAACCAGACATGGGATCTGGTGCCTCGTCCGCCAGGCGCCAACGTCGTCACCGGCAAGTGGATATGGACACACAAGTGGCGGGCTGATGGTACCCTTGAGAGGTAGAAGGATCGCTGGGTTCTCCGGGGTTTCACTCAGCGCCCTGGGGTCGACTATGATGAGACTTTCAGCCCTGTGGTGAAGCCGGCAACCGTCCGCACGGTGCTCTCGCTAGCTCTCTCTCGCTCCTGGCCCGTGCATCAGCTGGACGTCAAGAATGCTTTCCTGCACGGCACTTTGACTAAGACAGTCTACTGCAGCCAGCCGGCAGGGTTTGTTGACTCTTCTCGTCCTGACATGGTCTGTCGGCTCAACAAGTCTCTCTACGGCCTCAAGCAGGTCCCTCGGGCGTGGTACTCTCGGTTTGCTGCTTTCCTGGTGACCCTTGGATTTGTGGAGGCCAAGTCAGATACTTCTCTGTTTATTTATCACCATGGAGCTGAGACTGCCTACCTGCTGCTCTATGTTGATGATATTGTCCTCAGCCTCCAGTCCGGTCCTGCTTCGTCGCATCATCACCTTACTTTAGCAGGAGTTTGCTATGAAGGATCTTGGTGTGCTCCACCACTTCCTCAGGGTCACAGTTGAGCCTCGTCCCACCGGGCTTCTTCACCAACGGCAGTACACTCTTGATATCCTGGAGCGCGCTGGAATGACTGGCTGCAAGCCCTGCTCTACTCCGGTTGACACACATGGCAAGTTGTCAGAGGCCGAGGGCAACCCAGTGGCAGACCCCACTGCGTACCGGAGTCTTGCCGGTGCACTCCAGTACCTCACCTTCACCAGGCCGGACATCACCTATGCGGTGCAGCAAATATGTCTTCACATGCATGATCCCCGAGAGCCCCACCTGACTGCTCTCAAACGCCTCCTCCGCTACCTCCGCGGCACCGTCAACTACGGGTTGCTTCTTCACCGGTCTTCCTCCACCAAGCTCGTCGTCTACACTGACGCCGACTGGGCCGGGTGTCCGGACACTCGGCGCTCCACCTTCGGCTACGCTGTCTTTCTAGGCGGCAACCTGGTGTCCTGGTCATCCAAGCGTCAGCCGGTCGTCTCCCGCTCCAGTGCCGAGGCGGAGTACCGCGCTGTTGCTAACGGCGTGGCTGAGGCTTCATGGCTCCGGCAGCTCCTCGCCGAGCTGCATAGCCCTCTCTCTCGGAGCACGCTGGTCTATTGTGACAACGTCAGTGCGGTGTACCTCTCCACCAACCCTGTTCACCACCAGAGGACCAAGCATGTGGAGATCGATCTACACTTTGTTCGTGATCGAGTCAAGATCGGAGATGTCCGCCAACCCTGTTCAGCACCAGAGGACCAAGCATGTGGAGATTGATCTACACTTTGTCCGTGATCGAGTCACGATCGGAGATGTTCGGGTTCTCCACGTACCGACCACCTCCCAGTTCGCCGACATCTTCACCAAGGGTCTCCCGTTCTCGACCTTCGCCGAGTTCCGCTCCAGCCTCAACATCACCGGTGGCTAGTTGCGTCTGTGGGGGGGGTCGTGTGTTGTACTTCTTTTCGTGTCCAGTCTGTAAACTCCGTTGCGCCGGTTGTTCAGACTGCGGGGGGGTGTTGGAGTATGAGTGAGTATTAGGCCCATGAGGCTAGGCCCATGTATGGCACACTATATTGCTATCCCTTTAGGGTTAGCCTAGCTATGTGAAAACCTAATTCTATCATATGTGTTTATGGGGGATAGTTGCATTATTTTTCTTTCATTTCCTTTATAACCTTGAGTTACATTCAGGGAATATACGAGACAAAAATTCCACCAGATCTCAATGCTGTTCTCCAAATTGGCTGTGTATGCAAAGTGGACAAGTCTGCAAAAAAACGAAGTATACAAGATGGATGGGATCTCGCTGAGTTGCAAATGAAAACAACTGCCGAGTGCTCATATCTGGAACAAACAGTTTCATTTTTCTATTTATACCACAGGTATCCCTAATAATATAGTTACTATAAGCATATAAGGCCTATAATCCGTAATCTATGTAGCACTACTTGACCCTTTTATATTTTGCCTACAGAGCAGTTATTATGCCCATTTTCCATCTCTATCAAAAGTATAGAGTAATTGTAGTAAACTAATCAAGCCCTTGTACTATGGAGTAAACTGCTAGGTTTAGTGTATGTATGATCTCTCGAGGACCCTGTGATTGTTTCTAGGGCATTTTCCAAGATCATAAAACACATGTTACAATCTTTTCTTTTTAATGTATTGTAGGATTGGCATCAGTGTATGCACTCTTCTACCTTTGATGTTTAATATGAAAGCCATCTGTACTCTTCAGTAATACATTTATTAATCTGGGACTTATGTACATATTCTTTAATTTCAGCTTGAGTGAAGGAAGGGCTGTATATGTATTTTACTTCCCTACGTCTCTCCGAATACATGCAGTGGTTGTCAATCCTTTCCGCAACAAAGAAATATCAACATCATTTCTTGAAAAGCAATTTCAAGATGCTTGCCAAGCCCTTGGTTCTGTTCCTGAGAATCTCTCTTTCCATGTATGAGTGAAATCATGAGATGCAATATTATAAGTTTTCATGCTGTTTGGCTACCTAATTCTGATTCTTTGATTCTATCTTTAGGTGGACTACCAAACATCAATTGATGCTGGTAGCAAATATGTGCAAAGAATGTTACTTGAGTACAGGTATGCTGTTTTCTGATTATTTTAAAACAGTTTTTTTTGGCTTTTTTCTGTGAGCCATGAACACTTTATTGGGCTAGGTTTTGTAATCTGGGGAATAAAAAAATTGCTGATGTATTGAACATGCATATATGCAAAATTTGTATCCTGATGTATTGAACATGCATATATGCAAAATTTGTATCCTGTGATAACATTTAGGCTCTTTTCGTGATTACTGGTTGCTAACACCAGCCAGTTTGTTCTAGAAAATTATCTGGGTAAAGAAAAGAAAAATCTTATTTTAATTTAATGATATCAAGCAAAGTGGCCTTTTAAGCATTAGATTTTGTTGCACAAAAATGGCAGATAACCCTTCTGCATACATTGTTCGATAGCTCGATTCTCCATCTAACTCAAATTTGTCCATGTGGTAACTATCACATCAAATTTCCTGTTGCAAGTTTATAGCTAATTTTTTTTCTCGAACAAAGTTTATAGCTAATTCAGTAGAAAGTATCAGTAAATCCTTTGTTTTCTGTGGTTTTGTCTGAAAGGACACGGCCTAAAGATTGACAAACAGACACAATTAGTAGGTTGAATTGTTGAAACATAAAGTGCAAATGTCTTACATAAATGTATGATTCGAAGTCACAATTGCCAAATTTCTTTCTGTTTTGATCTAATGAGCGAGGCACCTAAGTTGTGTATATGCTAGACAGTATCTAGTGTCTTCCTATTATAGTATTTATTAGTAATTTCACTTATCATAAAATCTAAGGAAATCTTTTGTAGACAACAACATCCTGGACCTGTCATAGGCATCATAGAGTGCCCTAAACTCCAAGATATAAAGGCAGCTGTACGAGCACTTGATGATTTCCCATGTGTAACCATTCCTAGCAATGCACGGGACAACAACTATCAGGTATAAAATGGACAAAGGCCATTGCATTTTATACCTTTTGTTCTTCCTCTTGTTTTGCTTACTTTGCTTGTTCAGGCTCTCGGTTGGCAAGCAACAGCTGGTCGAACAAGTATGCAGCGTTGTGCTGCATCAACCCAATGGTTCAATGAACGGATTTCACTCGCTAGATATGCACATGTAAGGTTCTCTACTAGCAAATACTTCAGTTAGTTATTTCAGTTTGTATGGAAATAAACTGAACACCAATGCTTTTAAACAGGTGCCACTGGGAAATTTTGAACTAGACTGGCTTCTTTTTACTGCTGATGTATTTTTTTCAAGGGCATTGCGTGATCAACAGCAGGTTTGTTCTATCTTGATCATGGAAGTTGGCCTTTATTTTTTAACATAAAATACAGCAGGGGAAACACCCACTTGAGATTTTATAAATAGAAAATGATAAGAACCGTACAGAAAGACAAGCACAACAAAAAACCACCCGAGAGGGTGAGAGAGCCACTTGGCAGCCAGAAAAAACTAAGAAAAGGGCTCTGCACAGAGGAGGGTTATATTTTAGAAAAAAACATCACGGTTTAATATGGAGCTTTTTTGTAGTGCATATGTTTCCTAATGACTTGCTGTATAATGTAGGTACTATGGATATCTGATGATGGCATTCCTGATTTAGGAGGCACTTACGAAGGAGAAACATGTTTTGCTGATGAAGTGAGAAGCATTGGTTTATTTCCCAATATGCATGGTGTTTTAAAAACCTTTTTCACTGTTTAGCTAAATATGACCTCATTTTATAGGTTATTCAGCCTGCACTTACTTATCCTGGTGCATATAGAAGAGTTTCTGTTGAGCTTAAGGTAGGCTCAGATCCTATTGGCTTACACATTAAAATACTACAAGCTCATTTCTCTGCTAATAATCAATTTATATGTAACATACATTTCTTTTCTTCTGCAGATTCACCATTTGGCAGTTAATGCTCTCCTAAAGAGTAGTCAAGTAGACGAAATGGAAGGAGGATCAATCGATAGCTTTGGAAACGACGTGCCTCCTGGTCCACAGGGCACTGAAACTGACTTTGACGATGCTAGCTTATGTATACCTGCTTTCCAGGTGTTAAAGCAACTTATTCAAAGATGCATTTCAGATGCAGTGTCGTCTGGAAATGTATTTGCTGATGCAGTATTGCAACATCTCTACCGTTGGCTTTGCAGGTAATCTCATGTTTGTGCTTGAACTGTTAGTAATTCCATTTCAATTTTAGTGTGCTCTTAGCATGTTCTTGAATACTTTTTCAGCCCACGATCAAAACTTCATGATCCAGCTCTCCATCGTCTTCTTCATAATGTAAGCTGAATTACTTAACTGTGTCAACAGTCCTTTTTGTAATACAGATATCGTTTCCACTATTTACTGCTATTTTTTACTAGATTTGCAAAATAATTTATTTTGCAAAGAAAAAACACCTTTGTTTACAATCTAGTGTTAGTATTTACACTGTTGGATGTCCAACATTTGCTATGCTACAACTTATCTTACCCTGTCTTTTTCTTTATAATTGAACTTTATCAGGTGATGAAGAAAGTCTTTGCTCTATTGTTGGCTGAGTTCCGAAAGCTGGGAGCTAATGTTATCTTTGCAAACTTTTCTAAGATAATCATAGATACTGGAAAAGTAGATTTGTCATCTGCACATGCATATTGTGATAGCTTATTAAAGACCTTGCAGACAAGGTACTGTTTGTCCACTTATTGCAAATGGAATGGTGATCCACTTATTCTCTAAACTGAGACTAACATTCTACTTTTCTTAGGGATCTTTTCGAGTGGATAGAATTGGAACCATTGCACTTCTGGCATTCCTTATTGTTCATGGATCAGGTTTGTACTTCTCGTTGTGTTACCACAATATTTTGATTTAAACTTTTTTTTTTTGCCTTTGATGTTTCTTTATCTTATGTTGTTTTATGGTTTAGTATAACTATGGCGGAATTCAAGCTAAAACACAAAATGCGGACTCTTCAGATGGTGATAATGATATTGACATTGTCTCAAGCTGGAACATGGCAGAAGATTTGCCCAAAGATACACAGGTCTATTTTTGTTATAATTTCAGAGTCATCCTAACATTAAATGAAACTCAATTGTTTGTTCTGACATTATATCTCTTCTTTTTTTTTTCTTTTGTAAAATACAGGATCACTTTGTATTAATTGTATCCGAATTCCTATATATTCCATGGAAATTCATGAAGGAACAAGTAGCTACTCAAGCTACCATAAGGGATGATACCTCATGTACTCCATCTGTAACAGTCATGGCTGCCGAGAATCTTGAGGGCCAGGTGATAGAACACCTCTGTGACAAGGTAATGCTTTCTTCTTCATCCAGATAACATGGAAATGGGGACATCCAAACATTTAACATTGACATTTTAACTGCAATTAATATATTGCTATTGTGGTGCATAAAGCTAATGATGGTTCCTAATTACATGTCATCCAGAGTTGTATAAATTTATGGAGTTTCTTGAGAATATTTTTAACAAATGGAGTACCATATGCTAATCTGACTTTATTATCTGGCTATGCAGATTAGCAATTACTTTGCAGACAAGCTTCTAAGAACTGTAAGTGATATACTTCACCACTTCAAAGGGAAAAGCAAGCATGAGTCTGATGAACCTGCAAATAGAGAATCTGATCCTCACACACATAAAGGCGATGCTGCATTGGAGTTCATTAAGCATGTCTGTGCAGTTCTTGCTCTTGATCAGAATGTTCAGCATGATATTTTGGTAAATCTTCTGTTTGGACGACTCAACTGATACTTGCTGTTTTCATTGGAAGAACTTAAAGCTGAAGATTATTTGTTAATTATTATTTCTTCACCAAATAGTTAGGTGTCCTCCCTGTGCTGTTGCTATATATCTACCAATGACTTGCAGATAGGCCAACATGTCTGTCTTCTCGGTTTGGCATGCATGTGTACTACTTAACTAAAAAACATTTGAGTCATGTCCTTCTGTCTTTGAATGAAATATTTTAAAAAGCCTTGACCCTTGGGGAAAACCCTCCCCCGAGGCATAACAGTTAAGGTAGAAGTTTCTTTGACCCTGACTCGCAGCCTCCCAACTAGAGGCCCTACTGCCTCATTGTCATTGCGTTTGCCTGTTTTTGGATTAACAGCAGTACCAAATGGTCTTGTGCCACATTCTGACAAGAAAAATGAACTCCTTTTTTCTCAACTGCTGTAGAAGAATAACCAACCTTTCCTTTTTTATGACTGGGCTAGATTGTTGCACTTGTAATTGTACTATAAATCCTCTCACCATACAAAAATTTCTGGCAGAGAATGAGGAAGAACCTGTTAAAGTTGGTTCGCGTAAAGGAGTTTGCTCCAGAAGCACAATTCCAAGACCCATGTGCCTCATTCACTCTGCCAAATGTGATATGCAGGTATTGTATTCATAAACCAAATTTATGGGACAGTTGTTGCATCCTTGCATGATCATTTGTGATAGTTTTTAGCTATTTATCTTTATGCTTGCATTGAAAAAATGAGTTGAAATACATTTTCATAAAAAAAGAAACAGGAAAATGTTAATCAGAGAATTGGAACCAAATAGTGTTTCTTGCTCTCTTGCCAGTTCTCACTTTAACTGTAGCTTCTCAATTTGAAAAATTGGTACGATCTATGGTTCAAAATGAAAATGTAACCTTTAGCTGGAAATTGTTCCAAACTTTTATTATAATCATAATGGATTCAGCAGCTATTCTCATTGTTTTCTTTTGAATCTTGATGTTACCAAATCTTATGAAATGTTACATTGGCAGCTATTGCAATGATTGCCGGGACCTGGATCTCTGCCGTGACTCTACACTCCAAGGTCAGGAGTGGAGATGTGCGGTGCCACAGTGTGGACAGCCATACCACCGTGAGCAGACGGAGAACGCACTTCTACAGGTGGTCCGGCAGCGAGAGAGGCTGTACCACTTGCAGGATCTAGTGTGCGTGCGGTGCAGGCAAGTGAAAGCCGCCCATTTGTCGGATCAGTGTTCCTGTGGGGGCTCCTTCCGGTGCAAGGAAGACTCTTCATATTTTCTCAGCAAAATGCGGGTGTTCCTGAGAGTGGCAGTCAGCCAAAAGTTCCAGCTCCTGCAAGATTGCGTGCAGTGGATTCTTGAAGTCAGATGATGCAGGCTGCTACTTCAACATAGTTTGACTGATCGCTAGGTTTTACAACTTGCATAGGCTATAGCTCCGAAGAGTGTATATAAACGGGTGTATAGGGGTGCCACGTATCAAACTTGATCTTTCGTAGAGTAAAACTGTTCAGACATCGGAAGATACCAGTTTATCAGTGATGAAGACTAACGATGACCCTGCTTGCAAAGGATTGTAATTGTATTGTAGATATGCAAAGGTGGATTCCGAGAAACGATTGTAACCTTGTTATTCTAAACATCTGGATGATTATCCTTGCGGGAAGTAAAGATAGCTCTAGAACCCAAAAAAAAACTTATACGTGACATTGCTGGTACACAACTCAAGTTTGTATTGGAGGTCATTTTGTTATATCTTTGCCTATGTATAGCCTATGAGCATCAGAGATGAATGGACAATATAAAGTTGCATTTTCAAATCTAGCTGCGTAGATAGTTCTTAGTTATGATGTGGTTGCATGAACGGTAGGAATGACGTGAAATGAGTACACGCGTCATGCTAGTTGTCTGTTTCTGTTGCCAGCCTGCTAACCTTGGGACATCGTGCTAGTTGTCTGTTTCTGTTGCCACTATTTTACTGTATTATTTGCACAATGAAAACGAAACGAAAGCCGTTGTGAGGGGCCAAGGATTCCGTGGGATGGATGGATGGATCAAGCCCGCGTGCCCTGTGACCTCAGCGTCCTCGTAGGCCCCGGGTTGCATTATTGTAGGAATATATAAATACCATTTGATTTTGTTTTATAAACGTTGTCAAACTTGTCTTTGGTTGGCGAGAGGCGACCTCATCATATTTTAATCTCTGACGATTTGGGACGGCACAGAAAGCCAATGCAATGACAACGATTTGGTGCATGATTTCGCGGCAGGTGATGATGGTTGGTTTTGCCCGTTCAGAGCATCTGCACTGCAGGCCCGGTAAGTGCTGCCAGGTCAGAAAAATCCGAGCCATCCGTCCTCAACCGCTTGGGAGTTCGCTTGCATTTGCATTGCATATGGATCAAGTTGCTCCTAGACTAGGCTTCCTACTAGCTGTAGCTGCGACTTTGACTTAGCTCATGGGTTTTACTTTGCACTGTATACGACGTACTTTAGCTCGTGGAGGCAAACAACGGCTTTTGCCTTCGGCGCGCGGAATGTTTTCCATATTTTATCTGTTTTCAGGAGTAAGTGTATTAAAAATGGTTTGTTTTGGCTCGATCGTCAACAAAGTTGCACGGTCATTAGTTACCATTGTCACGCGCGCTTAAATACGGCATGTACACATAAGAAACTAGGTGATCAAAACACACAAAATGCACAATTGCATGGATCCACTAAGCAGCATACATCTGCTCTCTCTCTCCACTTGACGCATCGTTTCTTTAGACTTTTTTTTTATTTTGCTTTGGAAATAGTTTTACACACGCAGCTGATCCTTATAAATCAACCTGTTTTAATGAAAAGCTCTCAATATAACAGAAACCAAGCGAACGAGCAATAATTACTTAAACAATAATCTTCTTAAAGGATGACCACCTGTGCTTGGCAAACATCTCCCGAAGCCAAGTCTTTAGCAATGCGACCATTTCGAAAGTGATATATTGCTCTCTTTCTATAGGATACTCCAACGTGAATATATGTAGAAGATAGGTTGCCTTGAATATTTTTTTCGACTAGAGATATCCCCCATTAACATTAGGAACAGAAATCATGAACATCTCATAAGAAGTTTAAAAGGCATTACATCAGCACCTGGCTCGATTTTAAATAACCTACAAATAAGTATCAAATGTTACATCATTATATTTGTAGAAAGGAAAAAGTCTAAATCTCTCCTGAACTGTTGACCCTGGAACACATAACCCCTAATCTATGAAATGGTCTAATTTACCATAATTTACCATATGAGTAGATCTATACAGTCAGATACACTTTAGTACAAAGTTTTTGTTATAGCCTTAGATTAATTAGAAAATCCAATTTTATTTGTACAATAAAAACTTTGTACTAAAGTGTATCATACTATATGTTCACTGTGTAGATTTACTCATGTGGAGTCCAATAAAATTAGATTTTTTATTTTATAATTTTTCTACGATTTATTATGATTTTTCAAAGGTTCAATGAAAATAAATAAAAAAGAAAAAAGACAAAACTGATGTTACTGTAACAAAACCACCGTCGAAAACCGCCCAAGGAGTAAAATAGATGGTTTTAATAGTTCATGGGGTAAATTAGACCATTTTCATAGGTTGGGGGGTGATGTGATCCAGGTCAATAGTTTAGGGGGAGATTTAGACTTTATCCTTTATAAAAATATTGTACTTGCTCTCAAGCAAACTGGAGAGCCTATTTGTTGAAACCTTGGCCACATCTTTAGAGGTTCAAACCAAACAAACATTGTAAAGACTCACGTGTGGTCTATTAGAGGTTCACTCTAGATCGAATAATCCAGATTCTAGAAGGAGAACCGCCTAACAGTATCTAAAATGAACTAGCAGAGAAAAGTCCAGTTTTTCAGTAGTGCAGGAGTTGAATCAGAGAAAAGTAACTTCTCCCGATTCACTTCTCGTACAATATCACCTTTCACCTATGACCTATATACAATTAATCTTAGAGGATCCAAGAATTACCTCCAAACATGCAGAGTTCTACGAATACGACAAGCTAGGGTATATGTGAAAAACAAACTATCTATATGAACAGTTCATCCTATATAGCATATGGATGAAATGAAATGTGAAGAGCACGTAAATTTAACAGAGCATATATTGTATCGAACTGTATATACAGAATATACACCATTATATATATTTAACTTGCTACACTAGTTTACAGCAAACACGATGTATACGACTAGAAGACAACATGAGAGTTACAAGACATATATCTATGAAAAAGCAAAGAGAGTGATGAAACAAACGTTAACAGACGGCAAAGCAAGCAACAAGTAGTTGAACAAACTTCTGCGTGCGCCTGGATCTCTAGTCTAAACTTACATATATGATCGATGCCGAAGAAGAAGAAAAGAGCTTGACTAGATTTTATCAAGCGAGAAGTTGATCTCAGAGAGAAGTGCTCAACCACAACCGACGATACCATGAGACCATTTTAGACTACCGTCGCCGGGCGACCAAGCAGCAAGCAGAAGCAGGAGTATATGTATAATATAACATCGATCACGACCGGCCGGCGACGAGGAACCTCGCTGGGCTCACCATCTGGTAGCCGGCGGCATGGTGCAGGTGGTGGTGGCCGGCGGCGAAGCGTCCGCAGCCAGGCGACGCGCTTGGGTCGGCCTGCTCCATCTCCCACATGACCTCCATGAAGTCGTCGACGGCGCAGGGCAGCTCGAGCGGGCCGTCGCAGCCGGCGAAGCCGTACTCGGCCTCGGCCGCGTCCAGCAGCTCCCGGAAGAGCGGGTGGTTGGCGCAGCGGGCGCGCACACCGAACCGCTCCTTCTCCGGACCCACCAGGACGGTGAAGTACCCGGCGGCCGGCACCGGCACTCCCAGGGACGGCGCCGGCGGCCGCCTCGTCCGTTGGGTCAGCGAGGTCCGGCACCTCTGGAGCGTCTTGGACAGGATGTTCTTCTTCTCTCCTCCTTCCTTCATATTGTTGTTATACACGAACTTACGAATTACGATACGACAGCAAACGTTACTGATCGAGCAAGAGACAAACTAACACAAGACAGTGCTAGCAGGCTAACGACGAGCTGGGTTTTTGTTGAACAAGGACACAACACAAACACTAGTAACCCGTCCGGCCTAGCCGCGGTCGTAGGCCTGGTGCAGGCGAGACATGTCGACGGTGGCCTTTGGCGCGAGGAGGCTGTGCTTCTTGGTGTTGCTGGTGTTACTCATGGCTCTTGGAGGACGGCTGGAGGCATATTCTTCTGCGGTTACAGGTTCAATGTTCAGAAGAAGCTAGGAGCTGATCTCTGACAGGATGAACTGTGAAGCACGCAGAGCAGCAGCTAGCTGGCTGAGAGAGTGCGTGAGGAGAGGCACTAGACAAAGAAGGGTTTGGCTTCCTCGTGGTCGAGGAGATAGATGGATCAGGAGAGGTAGCTAGATCTGATCGATCGAGGTGGAAGAAGGGTTCTGAGAGGCGTGGTGCCTGCCAAGGCAAGACGTGTCTTGGAGAGAGCTCGATCGGCCGGGCAGCCTTTGTAGCTAGCTAGGGCCAGCAAATATAAGCGGAGGAGCTGGGGTGAGCAAGTGGCGGCGTGTGTTACGCGTGGAGGTGGAGCTGGAGCTGCAGGAGTGCCGCGCGCGCTAGATTTGCCCCGCCTTGTGATCGGAGCGGTAAGCACGCAACCACACGCTAGTTGTTGGATTAACAAACAAATGAGACCTTGCTCCAAAAAAAAAAATGAGACCGGGGAGTGCGTATCCGCGCGTCAAATTGCAGTAGTGCAGTCGGCTTCCGGGGAGGCTTATGCGGCCGGGGCCGTGCTGGGGCCGGCCGGCCACCTACCTCTCCGCCGGCCGAGATGTGCAGCAACCGTGCGCAACGATGGCGACTCTACTGCACACATTGCACATCCGGCCGATCGACTTCAGCTGATCCATTACAGATTGAATTGCGCCCTTGTTCTGACTTTTGTGTCGTGTAACGTTGGATATCGGTCCGTTTTAAAAACTCTCGAACGATGCAATCTGCAAGCATGGCGCGCTTGTTGTTTTCCTACGATGATCATGCTAATGATGCTACCTGTTCGCGCCTGTTTTTCCACGAAACCTACAGTGGATAGATAGATAGATAGATCACTGTGGACTGCCGCCAGCTGCAAGTAAGCGCACGGCTTTAAACGACAGTGACATATGGTGGCGTGATAGTCAAACACCCAACACAGTATGTATGCTAGCTTCCACTGCAATTTGTAGATTATATTGGATACATATATACTGTGTTCTAGAGCTTCTTTTCATTCTGCACAATTCAATATAAGTGAAGAGTACGTAGTAGGACGATCGAGTATGTGTGTTCACCTCTGCTGAGGTATTTATATAATTCATCTATTCTAAATTGTAAGTCATTTGATTTTTTTATTCTAAGTTTAATCGCTCGTCTTATTCAAAAAATTATGCAAATATACTCAAATTTAATATATTATTAAAGAGATTTGATTAATGAAGCAAACCGTGATAAAAGAAATGGTATTTTGAACAAATTTTTAAATAAAATAAGTGATCAAACTTTGTGTCAAAAAATCAAATGACTTACAATTTGAGATAGGGAAAATATATATTTAGATCAAAGAGGGTTGTGCTCTCACTTCTCATATAGAAAACAATCACACCAGGCACCGCCCAACCAAAGTGACACATCAAAGCCAACAACCTCACTCTAACTCTCGCTCGAACCTCAAGGCCGCAAATTAAGGAAAAAAATTCAGCTTCAATTTAATAGGAATAGTTGAAAAGAGAAAATATAACTTTCTCGTGTTGGATGTATATACATAGACGTTGTGAATCCATAATAGATGCACACACACTGCTTCAAACACAGTAAAAAACTACTGACTATAAGAAACCCCCGCCACCGCTGGTTTTTAGAGCCGGCATGGGCAATTGACAATGTGGAAGAGTTGAATAGCACTGTTAAGTAAATAACCAGCAATGTTGCCCATTTCCAAAAAAAGAAAAAAAAAAGCTCGTTCAACTACTGCCATAATCAGACCGTAGCTCCGGCCATTGCCACCACCATCACCACCTGTAGGGCGGAACTAGCATAAAATTTGAATGACAACCATTTACTAATGGACCACTATAGCTACACGAAAGCAGACATATTTTATTTAGAAACCAAATTTAGTTAGGGCACAGGGCACGTGCCTCCGCTCCTTGTGTATTAGGTCCGCCCCTAACAACTAGAACATCACGCTTGTACCTTCCCTTACTTGAACCACTGTGGCTGCACCGGCCAACACTGTCCACATGTACCCTACACCTCTTGCACCAACTACAACAAAAACGATTTAGAAGATAACCTATATGATTAATAGAGGCAAGCACATCTAGCGACAGTCTCTGTAAATGGTCTCTGGTGGACTCTAGGAAAATGTATGCCTTTGGAAATTATATACAGAGACGACCAAGACAACCCCTAAAAATTATCAATTAACAGAGGCACCGCCTTAGGTCACTTAGCATGTTTGTCTCTAAAAATCGCTATTAACAAAGGCAGTCATTCTCATCCATCCCCAAAAATTAATTTCCAGTAGAGAGGTACATCATAAGATGTTTTTCTCCATAAATAGTTGCATTAAAATTAATTTATGCTTTTTAATATAAGATGGGATGAAGACAAACTTTATATCAAAACTATAACCCTCCAAGCCATCTACACCTTTTTAATTGAAAAGTTTATTTTATTTAAAAGTGTCTATAGTCCAAAGTATCGAAGTTCACAGATTTTATGATTTAAAATTTATTTTTTTCCAAACAACTTTGTATGTTGACATGGTTTATACCAAGTTATGCTTCTCAATACAATATACAACTTTGTAGGTGAAACATTTATGATTTTGAGTCATTTAGAATCGCAAATATGCATTTTAAGCTCATAGACTTTGAAATTCAAAATTTTAAATTCTAAATGACCTTGAATGTTCACATAGTTGATACTCAAGTTTCAGTGAAAAACCAAATATATATATTTTTCTGTTGATAAGTTTTTTATTTTAAATTTGTTAGTGTCTCAAATATATTTTTTTTTAAAAAAAGATTCAAAATTTTATTTTTTTGAAACAATTACTGACCCTATATCAAATTTGTAGTGCTTGATAAGATATACTTTGTAGTCGAAACTTTATAATTAGAGTTCATTAAGTAGTCAAAATACTCAATATAAGATTATGGAATGTTTGTACAAATAACCAAAATGATAGTGTACAAATGATAGAATCAAGTGATTGTTTGGTGCCCAGCTAAGGATGTGTTTTAGCGCTAAAATTGTAGGTTGTGGGTTTGAGTTAATTTATCGGTTTTACATTAATGGAGTGGGCTGCGAAGTGGGGTGGGCTGTTGGCTGCTAGTTGGGCTAAAGCCTGTTCGCCTATTCTTCTTCCCGGTTTCCTGTACTCTCTCGGTGGTCTTGTTTCCTGGCGGTGACGGCTGGTCGAGCGGCGCCGCCCTTGGCTAGGTCTTCGCCGGCGACGAGCGTCCATCTGGTACGCCTCTTCCCTCCTCTCCGCTTCCCGGTGCTGTTTGGTTCGGCATTTTTATACCCTTAATAAATATTCAGTTCGCACTTAACGGCGCTATTTAGCGTCACTTGTTTGGGTTTGGTTGGCGCCTGGGGAATGCCAGACACCGATCGTCCTCCGCTCCTCTCCCCTCGGCTGCGCAGTCTGCGCAGTCGCAGCCTCTCTTCTTCGCGAGGTCGCAGTGCCCCAGGAATCACCACCAGCTGGCGACTCCAGTAGCTAGAGCCGCATCCTCACTGGTGAGGGCCACCCCTCCCTCTCAACCCCAATCTTTTCAAAACCCTAACCTTGGGTCCTTGGCCGTGTTCTTGAATTTGATCTGATTTCCAGTGAAAAAACAAGCTCAGTGTATTGCGAGAGGGGCTCGGGGAGTAGGCGACTTTACATCAATTGGGTCGGATAGGATCAAATCAGATTAATGTGTTCTAGTCATTACCTTTGTTCCCAGGCAAGCAGTGTAAAGGGAACGGAAGACGATCGAGGGAGCAACCAAACAAAAGCTGTGTTTTCCTTTATTAATTACAGTTGTATAGCAGGTGGCACCGCTTACTGATTAGATTAACATTGCCTTTGCCATCGCTGAACCAAACAGCACCTATCCAATCCCTTAACGCTATGCGAAACCTAGCACCCCAAGCCCAAGAGTGAGCTATTTGTGTTCAGATCTGAACCAATTTACATGCACATAATAATATGTATTATACCCACCAGCTTCGATTTTTCTTCTTTTTATTTTTTTGTAAGAAAGTTATCGTGCATACATATTTACGCGCATATCCTATACCAGATCCGTCCGCCCCTGTCGTCTAGTTGAGAGAATGAGGGGGTAGCAGACTTTTGCCCCAGTCGGGAATTTGGGTGTTAATTTTGTTGTACTTATTTTCAGGGGTTGACTGAACTGAGCAGGCAGTAGCAAGAGCCACTATGGTAATATTTCCTCTTGCTCTTATGATTTGTTTCTTTCTAGGGCTGTGCCAGAGTTCTGTTGATGAGCCTTTCTTCTTGTTCAGTTGTTCTTCTCCTACTTCAAGGAGCTTGTGGGTAAAGAGGTGACAGTGGAACTCAAGAATGACCTGGCAATACGTGGGACCCTCCACTCCGTTGACCAGTATCTCAACATCAAGCTCGAGAACACCCGTGTTGTCGATCAGGACAAGTATCCCCACATGGTATGCCTTTTGTTTTGTCTAATTGTTATGCTAGCACCAAATTTATGCTCTTCATCTTAATCCTATCGGTTAGAATTTACAGGCTACTATATTGTTGCTCCTTCCTTGTTCATCCTTGTTTGATATCGACTTGGAGGGAAACTGCAGGAGAAGGCAATAGTAGTAGCCGTTACTCCCTTTTCTAGCATCTTTGGGAAACTAGCTAATGCCTCCTGCGTTGCTACGGGCAAACAAAATTAATAAAATAGTTCACTACTAAGGTCCATCCATAGAGCGAACAGTTAGCTGCTAATAATTAGTTTTTTTCAATCCAAACGGGTCCAGGTAATAGGCTAGCTAATTGTTAACTGAATATACCAACTAGTAACCCTTTCACTAATTGGACCAAACTAGCTAATAGCAGAATGGCAGCTCATGAATCCAAAAAGGACTTAACACAACTGTTACCATGCTTTGAATTAAATGATCTAGTTCACATGCATTGCAATGCGAGTCATAGAAAATTTCAATGCTATGCTCTGGTTGAAGAGACCTCATGATGCCAAAATCAAGATGCAAGGATTCATTTTAATGTGCAGCTTGATGTCTTTCATGCAAATTTGTGAAGAAAAAAATCCAGATCCAACAAGATTAACCCAAACATATTCTACACATTTTCAGAATTTTTCTTGTTGGAATAATTATTTAATTGTGTCCACCACTGAGATTGTTCTTGTTGGAATAACTAACTAATTGTGTCCACCACCGAGATATGCAACATCAACCTTTTACATTTATAGTGGTTAAAAAAAATGAGAAAAGGGCAATTTCCTCGTTTTGACTTAGAGTTGACTTAAAGAGTTGTGTTACAAATAAAGCTAAACAGTCTTGTGAGGCATACCAAAAGAGCTGCCTTATCGATTATCAACAAAATCGAGGGAAATTAATGTAGTGAGAGAAACAATGCCATGCTGGAGGAATTCATGTTGTCAGCTCTCATTTTGCTTTTATTCTAGGATGTAAAAGCAAGCTAACGGAGTGATTAGATCCTTCCAGTACTCCTTGGCTCCAGGGATACCAATTTCTTGCCCAATCTGATAGTTATCACTGTTTTGTTAAACATTAACTTGCAATTTAGATGGCATATCCAGTGAATATGCTAATGTAACTACGTATTGGGTACATGCACAGGTAAAGATTTATGTGTCAGAAGGTAAAGAAAACAATTACTCTTGCTAGCATATATTATACAATTTTCTTCACTTCACTCAAAATAATAATCATTCCTTTGGGGAACAGGACACCAATGCTAGTTCATACTTTGGAGATGTGATAAAATTATGAGGTCTTTTGCACAATCTTAAAATACCGAGTACTATATTTGTGAATGACAACCTACCTTCCAGACCAAACAAATTGATTGATAGCAAAATATGTATGAAGCAGAATTCACATAGAACTTACAAATACAGAAATATTTATTTTGCAAAGCTGAGAGTTCTCTTACGAAGAGTCATTTTCCCCCTACTTTTCATGCCATCTTTTTTCCACCCATGACATTTGGTATCCAATGTTGTCAGCATTTGCTCAACCAGGTCCTTCTAATCCTTTCAATTTTTCAGAAGTACCATGACAGTGAACAGCCTCACATGCTAAGCAACCATCTAATGTTCCAAAAAAACAAAGACAAACATATTGTGCGACTGCCCCAGAGCAAATATAGAATTTCCAACATATCGTTTGACTACAATTTTATTTTAATTTACCAACATCAAAGAGTAAAATGCACCGGATGTACTTAAACTATTGTGGGGTTCTCAAATGGGTACTCCAACTCAAAAACCTACCACCTAGGTACTGGATCTTTATTTGTTGATCACTATCACTAATGGTACAAACAGCAGCCACACAAGCACCATCAACATAATGGCCATGTCCTTTTTGCTGAAAACCCCCAGCCGAACCTAGGCTCTCCCCATTTCCATATATGACTGAAATATGAATTCACAGGTTCTTATATAAATGGGATCTAGTGAATACAATTCACAGATTGAGATAGCACACATATAGGATTGGAATATGATCCATATGCATAGTTGTAATAAAACTCTTTCCTGCTCATGTGAAAAACGTGTCCATTGTTGGGCGTGATCACGAAGAAAAAATAAGTGAAATAGTTTACTCCGTATATAATGCCACATAAGTACGTTTATTAGGAATCAAAATAAACCTGGTGATACAATTATATCAGCTGGCACAGAATATTCAGATCAATAGAATCTGCTCCATATGTATGTTTGGATGTTACTGTTTTTGGTAGTAAAACGCAATTAATAAGGTGGTGCGTAAATGAATGAAGCAATGATAGATCAAATGGGTCAGAATTGAAATAAATAAGACGATGATGCAAATAAAATAAGATGCGATTCGAACGCGTAGATGTAGTGTGACCCCTGGAGTAGTACGTAATTAAGGTAATTATTAAAAATGTACTAATATTGACGGGATATAATTAACTCTGCACAATAATAGATATTCAAACAAATGCAATATAGGTGATAATATAATCCGAGAGAATATTTGATATGCATTTACAAATAAATTTAAACATTTTCGGTTTTGATTGGTGTGACAGAACCTCCTAAATCCTATGACCCACATGTATGATTATTGTCTAAAGAGACTCTAAATAACCATGAATGTGTTCTATAAAACTTAAAAGGTCTGTCGGGTAAATCCCGAATCATCCACGATTCTTCGAGCAGGATCAATCATTACAAAGAGATATTACAGTATTACAACAGTTTTATATAAATAATATACATCGAAGTAAAATAGCGGAAGGATTACAAGAACATAAGTTTACAAACCATTTACATACCATAAGTTGGATTATTACAAACCATATAGCAGTGGAATAACAATATAAGTTAGTACATCAACCTTGAATATATGCTCTGCCCAAGAGCAAGATCTCTTATTTGTCGTCACTTTCCTCGACGACTGTCATGCAGCAGGATGCGAAGCATTCCTGCCCATAAGGCTCACCTGCAACAAGGGTTCAACAAACCCTGAGTACAAAAGTACTCAATAAGACTGACCCAACGAAAAAGAGGGGTGAAGACTCAGGAAATGCAGGCTAGAGGGACAAGGTAAGGCTTGCAGGGGATAAGGAATTTTGCAGAAAAGCTTGAAAGAAAGAAAAGCTGTCTTGCTTAAGATCAAAATTACCAACCAACTTCCTTCTTAAACCTTAATCATCATTCAAATTGTTACTACGATGATGAACACCGATCGAGTCTTCTTCTCCGAGAAGCAACGGCGATTCGAATCCATTTTATATACCCAGCTGGGACCTAGGTCACTGATATACAGGAGACTCTAACTCCTAAGCATATCAGATGAACCGATATACCGGGATAACAACCGCAGCCATATATCACCACATGATACACGTGAGCACTTCGACCCAGTGTACCGATATACATGGGAACTTAAACCCATAGTATAACACACTATGACATATATGGGGACTCTGGCTCACTATAAGTCACTCCATGACATATGTGGGGACTCTGGCCCACCGTATACCACTTCATGCATGTGGATTTTCTAGTTTCTCGATATCACCAGTTCACCATCGACACGGGACCTAGGGCATCAACAGACGAAAACACTACAGAGGGACTCCGTTCTCAATGCAAGTTAGCCGTCCGGACTCGATTTATTAACTAAAAGCATGATTTCAACAGATAAAACCAAACTCATCTTTTTCATTCTTTTACTTTAAACACTTAATTAATTAAGCAGGGCTAAGCATTACTACGCATCTTCTAGAACAGGTAACAAGAAATATGGGAGTAAGATAGGTAATGCAGTTGGTGGGTTTTCACTCAACTCCTATTACTTAATGCAACATATCATAACTGAAGCGATAAAACTTTTATAAAATAGAATAGGGTTTGAATGCATCCGGGGCTTGCCTTGGTGGTCGGGGTAGACGGTCTCGAGTTCCGGATCAATTCCAATCTCCTGAGTTTGCTCTTTCTTCGGATCTAGGACGACAACGTTAAACTCTCCGTTATCGGAAACTATATGATACAATGATATGCTTCAACATGATTGATTAGTAAATATGATGCTCCATAGATACATGATCAGATTAATGGCTTGAGTACAACTTTTCTTCACGATAAAGTTGGAAGCCACCCAAAACATACTTACTAAGTTCATTAGGGTTAACCACATTATTTACGAAAGTTATTAAACACATGAAATAACGTTAATTAAGCCCTAATGACATGATCCAGGTATGCGTAAACAATTAATTAAAGTGCCAAAGGTCATTAGGGTTAACGACCCAAGGTCATCAATCAATCCCAAAGTCAAAACAAATCCTATAATGATTAATCTTAATTAAAGGAGTTAATTAATTATTTAAAAGCATAAAATAAAGGCATAAAAATTAAAGTTTTCTAATTATGCTCAAAATTTTATTTTGAAAAGCTCTTGGTCTAATTAGATGGCAAAATAAATTTTAGAATTAAAAGCCAATTATTTTATTTATTAAAAATCATTGAAGGTGCATTTTTCAATTAAAAGAGCTAATTTTAACATATGCAAAAAGTATTCAAATTTGACATTTCATATTTTTCCTATGTAGATGACATCATAAAGAACATACACAAAAATTTTCAGAATTTTTGGAGCTATATATGAATTAATATAATTTTCTAAAGAAAATCGCATTTAAATCATTTTCTGAAAAAAAGAAAAAGGAAACAGTGCTCCCGCGCTGACCACGCCGGTCGACGCCGTTGACCGGCGATTTCTCGCCGACGGCGAGGTCTCCGGCCACGGGGTTAGCACCTACACGATCACCTCGACACGGCGAGCAAATTGAGCTAGCTAACGCGGCGGCGGAGCGACGGCGGCACCCACGCCGACGGCCATGGCGGCGTGGCGGAGCTCAGGCGCTGCATTAACGCTCACCGGAGTGATTTCCGACGACGGCTAGTGCACGGACCTGAGCTACACACTCTTGCAGTCACAAACGTCAACAAGATGGAACCCAATTTGAACCCCAGCCGCAACGGCTACGCGTGCGGCGGAGCGGCAAGGTCACGCCGGCGGCGACGCACGGCGGCCGGACCCTACGGCGCAAAAGAGGTAAAATTGAGAGCATGGACAGGTGCAGGAGCTCACCACGGGTCTAGTGCGCACGCTAATGAAAGCTCGGAGTGGCTGAGTCGAGCTGTGGACGGCGGCGCTGATGGCGGAGGCGGCGCTCCGGTGGCAAGGACGGCGTTCCGGCGCTTCCTGTGCACCATCAGGCCGACTGAGATGCGCATAAGGGGCAGCGAAGCACGAAGAACATGATGAGAGGGTTAAAGGTAATATGTTTTCCACCTTGGCGGCGGTGGACAGCGAGGAAGCTCGCGGCGGCTCGGCGACCGGTCGCGAGGAAGACGACGTCGTGCGGGCGGCTCGGGCGGGGAGAGCGAGCATGAGCTAGCTTAATCGAAGCGCAAGGACGTGGCGGAGCTTCTGGCAAGACGAACCGGGCCAAGGTGGATCGGCGGTGGCGAATTTTGCCGGCGGGGCGAGCTCGACGGTGGTGCGGGAAAGAAGAAAAGAGGACGACGACGGTCGGCCACGCCTATTTATAGGGCAGAGGCGAAGCATGGACGGGCGACATGGCGATGGCGAAGCTTCGCGCGTCCAGGAGCACGCTGGCGGCCGTGCATGTGCGGCGGTGGACGGCGGCGTGGCTTGAGAAGCCGGCGATGGCTGCCGTCGATAGGTCTCGGTGCTGTTCAAGAGAATTACAGAATTGCCACTCGTTTGAAATTACAAATTACTCCAAAATTTATATAAGAACTTGAAAATCTCCAAAAATATCATTTGCATAACTTTTTAAGAACTACACTTTTCATTTAACAAATATTTTCAAATTCTGTCTGGATTTTGAAATATGAATTCAAATTCAAAAAGGAAATAAAACCCTAGAAACAAACATTTGAAATTACTTTTGATTTTTCAATAAAACTTGAAAATCTTCAAAACTATGAAATGTTTAACTTTTCAAACCAAACCCTTTTTCATATACAAAGTTTTCCCAAATTATGCATAATTTTTGAATTATGGTTTTAAAATCAGAAGGAGACAAATGCTGGAAAACTGTATTTTCAAATTTATTTAAAATTCTTTGTAGAAACTTTAAAAACTTTATCTACCAACTTTGTAGCTCTTGTCAAGATCTACAAACTGTCTTTTCAGAGTATCCCTAAATTCCTTATAGATTTTGAATTACAGAAAAGGGGATAAAACTAGGTTTTGAAATAAAGGGTTTTTGAAACCGAATTCAAACTCGATTTAGTTTCTAATTTAATTGGTTGGTTATTAGTGATCACATACATCATCCAAGGACATTTTTAAGTCAATGATCTAATAGTACCCTTGGTTGACCAGGTTGACTTTTGAAAATCATTTTTATAGCATTCCAATTTGAATTTAAATTTGAATTACAAGACTTGGGAATAAGCTTTGAAATTCAAATTTAACTTCAAATATGAAAATCATTTTTAGGGTTGGGCTTAGATTTATACACTATGCTTGACACTAGTGTAAACATGGTTTACACCTCAAGTATATAGAATATAAATCAAGCATTTGAAATGACATTCGAAAGTAGGGTTTTATTATTTTATGTGACAACACATTTCAGAAACACAATCAACCTATGAAATGTAAACTTGTTTTAGTTAATGCATATCAAGGTTGACCTAATCATAAATGCTTTGCAGTGCATATGATGACATGACAGGTTTTAGTTAATATAACACCAGAGGTGTTACAATTGGCGAGTAGTATATTTGTTGCCATTACTGTTTGCACCTGCCATCTAGCTAGCTAGCTAAGATTCCTAAACATAGTAACCATTTTTCAGTTAAAATTTTGAGTAAAATGCACCACAGATACTTAAATTATTGTGGGATTTCAGCACTACACAGAGGGACCAAGAGAGCACTTCCTAGATTTGGCAGGGGGTTTTTAGCAAAAATGTCATGTCCATTAGGCAGGGGGTTTTTAGCAAAAATGTCATGTCCATTAGGCTGCTGATGCCTACGTGGTGTAATTTTGTACCAATAGTGACCAACAATTATAGATCTAGTACCTAGTTGGTATGTTTTTCAGTTCGAGTACCCATTTGGGAACCCCACATGTCATGTGCGGACGCACATATGCCAGGCGCGGACGCGCCCGCGACGTGCGCCGCGCGGCTGAGCGAGCTGAGCGCGCTGGGCAGGCGCTGCATGGGTTAGCCTCTAGTGGCTAAAGATAGAAACTTAGATTAGTAAGTTGTTTTGGAAATTCCTAGAATCAGGGAGAGCCTTCCCCATTTCGGTTGGGCCATTGGCCATATATGCTTGTAATCGCTTGACAATCAATTAAGCAAGAATTATATCCCTAATCTCTCTCTCTGTGTTAAGCCTGCGGTTGAGGGGAATAACCTCACCGGAGAAGACGGCCGACGGCTATGAACTGCGTAGCCGCGGACCGTCCAGTCGGGGGTTCGACGCCCTTGACACCACAATAGTTTTAAGTACTTGTGGTGCATTTTACTCAACATCAAAATAGTCTGCTCCATTGGTAAGTAGGAAAATATGTTAACTCATGGTATGCTATCCACTGTTCAGCACTTCCAAAGTTCCAAAGTCAAAGCAAATTTATAGATAGTTTCTTCCTTTTCAATATTTCACTAACATAAGTTATACATTCGATCTTAAAGTTGCTAGCACAGGAAGAGAAGGTAACTTGCCCAGCTTTTAGTACTGCCCTTCGATGGAGGCGGCACCTCGGTTGCCACCCCCACTGTGCCCTCTACTTCCTCCAATGGGCTGCTCATTGGGGACCTTGCTAACTCGTAAATGTTATTGTCACTCGGTCACCCCCGCTACCGCCTTCTCTGCCAGTGCCAATCACCCCGAATACTGACCTTCAAACCAGCTAAACAAATAACTCTTTATTAGTAGTCACACAATGCTATATTTATCTCTATTTGAAATATTATATTTTCTTTGAATGTGCTTTGTCAAAGTTTCACTTTACAAAAAAAAAAAGGCTCACTAACCAAGCTGTAGCAAAGCAATAGTGGATTATTGATGTTGAACATGCTGTTAACGCTCAAACCATTTTCCTTTGGCAGCTATCAGTGAGGAACTGCTTCATCAGGGGCTCGGTGGTGCGGTACGTGCTGCTCCCACAGGACGGTGTGGATATCGACATCCTCCACGACGCCACCAGGAGGGAGGCGCGTGGAGGCTGATTGGCACCGCCCGACCGGGCCTCACCAGCTGCTTCCCCGGGATGAGATTGCCTTGCCGTGATATGGTGATTGTACGAAACACAGACGCTGAGTGGCCGAACACCTCCACTTATTTAATCCTAGCCGTGACAGACATTCCAGGTTGGGTGACCAGCTGTATTAGAGAAATTTTGATATTTAACCCAAATTTCGATATTTCACCCTCGCGTGTCTCTCTACATTGACATTCAAATCACACATCTTTGGAAATTTGACTCTAAGCGTTTGAATTGTTTTGATCTGAGAAATTTCTCGCTCTCTTCTATTCAATACTCTTCTTCTCACTACTCATGTACTCCCTTAGTCTCAAATTATAAGTCACTTCAAGAATCTTGGAAAGTCAAAGCATTTCAAGTTTGACCAAAATTTATATAATAAAATAATAATATTTATGATGTCATCTAAGTATCAATAGATTCTTTGTTAACTATATTTTCATAGTATACTTAGTTGATGTTATAAATCTTTATAATTCTTTCTATAATTTTGGTGGCTCGGACGGAGAAGCCGAGTGCCACGGCTGTTGCACTTCATGGTAGAAACGCCGGGGGATCAAAGCAATGGATGAAGGCGGCCTAGGCACACACAAGCTGGAGGTGCATGGTAGAGGAGGAATAGAAGCGGGCGAAGGTGAGGAGCTAGAGGCCATGTCCATCCGACCACAAAGTCTTATTCGACGGTGGGCGACGCGCCGACGCCCACTGCTGGTGGGAGTCATTACGACCATGAAAAAACGCACTAGTAGACCGAGCAAATGTGCAAGGGAGTTTACTCTTTTCCTATGACCCAAGTAGTGAGAAGAGAATATTGAGAATAGAAAACGACGTAAATCCTAGGGTTGATTTCTTAAAGACATGCGATTGGACATTAGAGAACATCATATCGAGGGTTAAATATCGAAATTTCTTATTGTACCATATGTCATGGTCCCTCATATTTCTTGTGAGTTGTTGTTTGTCAATAATGTTGTTTGCCCAAGGGCTAAGAGGGCCTCACTAGTTATCTATGGTGTTCTATCCTTCTGGCCATGTTTTTCTTGAGATACTATTTATTAACGAGATGCCGTGTAAAATCATTGTTAACTGTCCGTTCGGATATTAGTGATGTTGGAGCTCCATGTATTAAAGGGGTGTAAAATCGGTTGCTTTTATCGGCACTTACACCTAGTAATTTAGTGATGTTTTTTTTTTCATAACAAATCAGCTAAGCCAGAATCAGCCAGCCATGCTGGGGTGAGGAACAAAAACAATAAAATAAACGGCATCTCGTCGCTCCTCGACTCCGATTCCAATCTTCTCGTCGTCCCTTCCCGAACTGACGACAACGAGGGCTCCAACGGTGGCGTCGGTGGGAGGCCGTTGCTGCTTCAGAAGCGTGCGCGTCTAGGGCGCCTGGGGCTCAACCACGCCGGCGGTAAGGGCGGCTCGGTCTCCCGCAGCGCCGGCGGCGATGGCGGCTCAGCCGGAGTTCGGGATGCCGCCCCCCTCCTCCGCGGAACTCCTCGCTGCCCACTGGGTCATTGATACCCTCGCTGCCGACGAGGCCATCGATTTCTCCGTAATAAAGGGTAAGCTACAAGCCTTGATCTCGCGCGCTTGGTTCTCCACTCCTTCGTCCTCTCACCTAGGGTTTCCTGGTGCTCCGCCAGCGCTGGTGGGCGTCTGTCCTGAGTACCTCGTCAGCGCCCCAGATGCCGCGCGTGAGCGGGTGGTGTTTCGGTGTCTCAAGGAGCTTGCAACCTTCGCTGACGCTGCCAAATGTGGTGCTGCGGTGGCACCACCTCCGTCGAAGATTCCTAGGGTTGACGCCGTCCGCTCCTGCGAGGACTTGCTCATTGAGATCACCGGGCAGGTATTTAGTGCCTATGCTGCCATGTGCATTTCGTTGTGGCTGTATCTGACTTCTGATTTATCTATCCATTTTATTAAGTGAAGAACTTGCATTTCTGTTAATGTTGATTATTTTGCGCAATCATTTTTGGAACAGTTCGAATGAAGCTATATAGTTATTTTGTTGAAACTGTCCTGGTTTAGTTGTCAATTGTAATTGGTAGAAACTTTGTGATAGAGCAGGGAAATTCACTAAAACTAGGAAGCCTGTGTTTAGTGAGGATAAACAAATCTATAGAAGTATAAATGTCATTTTTGTTTTCAAAACTTAATAATCTGGACAGAGTATTTGACACAAGCTATTCTTGTTGACCAATGTCGTCAACAACAACAACAACATAGCCTTTTGTCCCAAGCAAGTTGGGGTAGGCTAGAGATGAAACCGAAAAGAGACCAGGAAACAAAGGACACATAGAGGGTACAAGAAAAAAGGATTACGGTTCAGGCACGTTAATTGCTAGTCTCCAAGCGCTCCTATCCATAGCTAAATCCTTAGGGATATTCTACTCCTTAAGGTATCTCTTAACCGACTCGTTCTAAGTCAGTTTAGGTCGACCTCTACCGTTCTTTACATTATCGACCCGCTTTAGAACCCCACTACGCACCGGCGCCTCAGGTGGCCTCCGTTGGACATGGCCAAACCATCTCAACCGGTGTTGAATCAATTTCTCCTCAATTGTTGCCACCCCAACCCTATCCCGAATATCGTCGTTCCGGACTCTATCCCTCCTTGTGTGCCACAACACCATCGAAACATACGCATCTCTGCTACACTCAATTGCTGGATATGTCGCCTTTTTGTAGGCCAACATTCAGCACCGTATAGCATCGCCGGACGAATCGGTGTCCTATAAAACTATCCTTTTAACTTCTGAGGCACCCTTTTGTAACATTTTCATTCCATGATAGAAACTGAAATTCACATTTTAACATTGACTATATATGTCCATTTTCAGCTAAACTGACTCAAAGATTATCTTCAACAAGTAACTGAATCTGTAATTTTTATTGATGATTCAAGAGTGATCATATGATGTGTAATCGTTTTTTGTTTTGTTTGTCATTATGATATTCAAATTGTGGAGTGTACTCATCAAAAGTGCGAGTTCAATCTAAAATTGTGGAGTGTACTTCATCAAAGTTCGCCGATGCCCATCTTTCAGCTCTCACTGCCATCTTTGGATGGAAACCTGATGAAAGCATGCAAGTCCATTCAGCAGAGTTGTTGGCTGGTCTGATGGACAGCAGTGTATTGGTCAGGTCGTTCATTTTATTTTGTCTGACTTGGTTGTTTAGTCCTATATAGCGGAGGTGCTGGTGCTGGTTGTCTGTAGTGATTTGTGGCGTGTCTTTAGCTAATCCCTTGCTAGGCATGCGTGTGCTGGGCTGGGAGAAGGCATCCTGTATCTATCCCTTTTCCTTGTATTAATACTATTATTCAACTTTTTCTTCTTAATTAATAAAATGACTCATGCATATTTCAAGAAAAAATATGATTCCGATTTTTAAAAAGAATTACTGTGTTGCTTTACCAGGAAAGTTTTTAAATGCTCTATTTGGTTCCTAAAGATAGAGATATCATCTTGTTTTTCATCCATCGCATAAGAAGTCATGCAGTGGCGTAGACAATGGGTGGTCCGGGTGGGCCGCGGCCCACCCAAAAAAATCCGAAATTTTTTTTTACTAGGTCACAAATCAGCCCAAGTTGCAGCCCGTCACTCTGCCAGCCCAATTCAGGAAGGAGAACGGCCAGCCAGCCAGGTCTGGTCCGTCTGGATGCATTGCCGTGGACCGGTGGACGCAAAGACTCCATCACGCGTCGCGATCGATTTGGCTTCGTCGCTTCGACTTCAAGGGTATCGCTGCTATCGCACGGCACCGCGGGCGACGGCACTGGCGACGGCGAGTCGGCGACTGGCCGCACGGCGCACCGCGCACGGCGCCGCACGCAGCACGCCCCGCCCCTGACGGTCGTCGGTCGACGCAGGCACGCAGGCACGCTGCCTGCCGGAGAAGACAGCGAGCCGAACGCAGGGAGAAGCCAACGCGTGGTACGATTCATTTGTGGCGTACTAGGTTCTGATTTCTTCCTTAATTCTTCTTGTGTCTTTTTTAGTACTTTATAATTGTAATGGAAGATTCATTTGCAGTTTATTCATTAGTCCTTTTATTCATATAATTGGTGCAGAATTAATGAAATATGAAGAGAGATGGAGATATTGCTTCTCTATTTCGCAAACATACGGCTAAGAAGCATGCTGCTACACCTTCTCCTTCTCCAATTACGGTAGAAGGCCAAACTGAACAACAAGACGCCGTGGCCGTGGAAGAAGCCTTGGCACTACCATCCCCCCCGCTGTCGCCGCCGCCGCCGCCGCCGCCGCCACCAGTTTATGATATCGATCGCCTTCCACATGATCTGGGAGAAAGAAAGCCTATTGAAAGTCATCCGGCCAATGTTCAAGATGCAGTGCGGAGGGGATATGTTCTTAAAGGTCCGTGTCAACCTTATGCACATGATTTTCAGAAAAGAAAAATTGGAACTAGATATCGGTGCTTCAATATTCTATGGTTTCAGAGATATCATTGGCTTGAATATAGCATCAAATATGAGTCAGCATTTTTCTTTGTATGCTACTTATTTAAAAAGGAAAAGGGCAAAGGCAGTAGGACTGATGCTTTTACTAAAGATGGTTGGAACAATTGGAACAGAGATGATGCACTTGATAAACATATAGGGGGTATAGGAAGTGTGCACAGAGCAGCCGAAGAAAGATACATTTGTATTTAAATCCCACGGTAGCAATTGATGAACAACTTGACAAGATCACTAGTGAGGAGTACCGTCTTTACAGAACCAGGTTGACTTATTCACTTAGATGTTTGAAGTTTCTTTTGCATCAAGGATTGGCATTTCATGGGCATCGTGAAAGCGAAGAGTCTACAAATAGAGGGAACTTCATTGAACTCTTGAAATGGCTTGCATCAAATAGTGAAGAGGTGAATAAGTTTGTTTTGAAGAATGCTCCAGGTAATTGCACTTTGACTTCCCTAGAGATACAACATCAAATTATTCAATGTTGTGCCATAGAAACTAGAAGAAAAATTATTGAAGAACTTGGTGATAACCATTATGCAATCCTAGCTGATGAGTCCAGTGATGTGTCTCATAAAGAACAATTAGCTCTTTGCTTGTGTTATATTGATAAGTTGGGAAGGCCAGTTGAGCATTTTCTTGGTGTTGTGCATGTGGATAATACCACTTCTTTATCACTTAAGGAAGCGATTCAATCTTTACTTGCTAGTCACCATTTGACTATAACTCAGATTCGTGGTCAAGGTTATGATGGGGCTAGCAATATGAAAGGAGAAATTAAAGGGTTGAAAACATTGATAATGAAAGAGTCTCCTTCTGCTTATTATGTGCACTGTTTTGCACATCAACTTCAACTAGTTCTTGTTGCTATTGCCAAGGGAAATAATGATTGTGTATGGTTTTTTGATCAAGTATCTCTCTTGTTGAATATTGTTGGGATTTCTTGTAAGCGCCATGACATGCTTCGAAATGCTACCCTTCAGAATATAATGAAAGCAATTGAGTGTGGGTCACTTGAAACCGGGAGGGGGCTAAATCAAGAGACGGTATTGCCTAGACCCGGTGAGACTCGGTGGGGCTCTCATTACAAAACTGTTGCAAATATAATTTGTATGTACGCAGCAATCCGTGATGTGCTCATAAGCCTCGGACAAGATGCTTCCCAAAAATCAGATTGGCCAAAAATACATACTATGGTTGGAGTGTTTGAGTCATTTGATTTTATTTTCAGTGCACACTTGATGCTTGTCATTCTTGGATACACAAAAGATTTGTCCGAGTGTTTGCAAAGAAGGGATCAAGATATTCTTAATGCAATATCACTTATTAGTGTGGCAAAGAGAAGGGTGCAACAATTACGGTCAGATGGTTGGGTTTCATTTCTTGAAAAGGTGTCTTTGTTTTGCAATGAACATAGTGTTGAAATTCCTACAATGGAAGGTAACTATGTGCCTTATGGAAGATCAAGGAGGTTTGCTCCAACCCAAACAAATGATGATCATTTTAGAAGAGAAGTATATATTGGGATTATCGATCAAATTAGTCAAGAACTTGATAATCGTTTTGATGAGGTCAATTTGGAGTTGCTTTCTTGTATGGCAGCCTTGAACCCCGCTAACTCATTCGCTTCTTTTGACGTACATAAGGTTCGTATACTCATTGATTTCTCTTCTAATGATATTATATATATATATATATATATATATATATATATATATATATATATATTGTTTCTTGAAGCCCTTGTACTGAATTTTTTGTTTTCACAAAAGGTACGCCGACTTGCTGATTTCTACCCAGAAGATATTAAAGGTTCTGAATTATTTAGACTTGAAATGCAACTTGAAAACTATATTGATGATGTGGGCAAAGAAGATACCTTCAAAGGTCTAAACAATCTTGTTGACCTTTCGGTTAAGCTCGTTGAGACCAAGAGAGATAAAGTTTATGATTTGGTGTACTTACTTCTTAAGTTGGTATTGATTCTACCGGTGGCAACGGCAAGTGTTGAAAGAGCATTTTCTGCTATGAATTTTGTCAAGAATAAATTGAGAAATAGAATGGGGGATAACCTTTTGGATGATTGTCTAGTCACTTTTATGGAGAAAGATGTTTTCTTCGAAGTGGATGAAAAAGAGATTATGGACACCTTTATGCTACTTAGGAAGCGTAGGCCCAACAGGAAGTGATATTGTACTCTCCCTCTCCAAACTATTTTAGTCAAGTAAGTATATTTTAAATCAATTTTATCTTTACTTTTGATTTTGCATTATTTGCTTGACTCATCGTTGATATATTTACCATACCAAATTTTTTTAATGTTAAGTGGGCCCACCCAAACCCCCAAACCTAGCTATGCCACTGAAGTCATGTATACCTACTGTGGAGATTTTATAAGTATGTGGTTACCGGCTAGTGCTTATTGTTGCTTCTTTGCGTAGCTTGGCTTATCATTTGTTGAAACAATCTTTGAACATTTTTCAAAATTTTGTTTATTGCCCTCCAAAACTAAGACATTTTGCAATTTGGTTGTCATCAAGTCATTCCCAGTTTGCAGGTTGGAAGCTCTGGAATTCTAGATAAGGATATAATTCTGCCTTTTAGACAAGATATTCAAAATTTTATTTGTAACAGGAAACCTACACTACAAGAATCTTCTTTCGAATTGGTAAGTTGCAAAGGAATTTTCAAAATGAAAAATTGGAGGTCTCCCCAAAATATTAACAAGCCGTTGTTTTGTATGCAGCTCAGAGAAGTGGACCCAGAGATCCAATCTAAGGCTGCACCATCATCATTGGAGCAGAATGTGTCGGTGTTTTGACCCTCGGGGGGTTAACACCAACGAGTAATATTCGTAATTGCGTGCTCCCTTAATCCGGTGGGTGATGCAAGAAGGACACGACGATTTATCCTGGTTCGGGCAAAGAAGGCCCTACGTCCAGCGGGGGGAGGATGATTCGTGTTATCTTGCACCGAAGTGCTAGTACAGGGGAAAATACAAGCAGGTGTGAGGAGCGTGTGGTGGAGCTTGGGCGTTCGGACGCCTAGTTCTCAACCTTACGCTGTCTCACGGTGTCGTTCTGTGATCTGAGGACTTAGCGTTTCTATGCCCTCGATCCCCCCTTTTGGTAGGTCCTGGCGCCTCCTTTTATAGATGAAGGAGGGGCACATGGGTACATGTATTTCGAGTCCGCATAGCTAACGATGTACGACGTTGAGGCCGATCACGTCAGTGCCGCTGTAGTGATGTACGTCGGTATGGGAGACCCTGCAGCCGTCGCGTCGGGAGTTGTTGAAGTTTCGCTCGAGGGTTCGTTTGGTGAAGTCGAGGGGCGACGGTCGAGGGTCTTGGATGGAGTCGAGGGGGTCGTGCCGAGGAGGTCGAGCCTCGTCGGATAAGGCCGAATCCCGGAAAATGCGGGAAACGCGCTGGTTTATACGTCTCGAGGTGGTGCTGGACATGGCACAGTGCTCGGCATGGTGCAACAGCGAAGCACGATCCGCAGCATTCCGGGGCATGGGCGGTAAAAGCCAAATTTGACAGCCACGCCTGCAACTGTTACCGTAACTGTGGCCATGCGGTTAGGCGGGGGTAGGTAGATTGCATTAAATGCGCCCGGGCCCGTACGGGAGAGTCGGTAGCCGAGGGGTGCACTGTCCTCGAGGACCGCCCATTCGCCCGACCGAAGTTCCGTCCTCGAGGGCAGGCTCGTTCGGCGGACGAAGTTCCGTAATCGAGGGCAGGCTCGTTCGCAGGTCGAAGTTCCGTCTTCGAGGGGTCGCCCGAATTGTAATCTCCCGTGTACAGTACCAGTCCGTTCGGTAGCCTCTCGAGTGTACAGTACCAGTCCGTTCGGTAGCCTCTCGAGCAGGCTTTGGCTTTGGGCCGTCATCGTCCGTTCGTGGGTCAGCCCGATATGTCTTTGCCTGCGGGCCTTCGTACGTTAGCGCGGGAGGTCACCGGAGGGGTCGAGTTGCTGATTTTGCGGGCTTTAGTTCGGTAAACCAGGGGTTTGGGGTACTCATTTCTCGGGTATCGACAGAATGGTATCAAGAAACACGACAATCATGAGTCCATATGCAATGTCCACCATCTTAACTCAAATATTGATACACCTAGGACCTCTATTGCCAGTACTGGGCTTCAGCCTGGGAATTTAACAAATTTAGTGAACCTTGAAAAAGGTAATTTCAAGGAGTGTCCAATCGAATCAACTGTTGATCTTGATAAACCACTTGAAATTGACAGAAGATCCTACAATCAACCATGGGAGTATGCTATAAATGCTGCTAATGTGGACAGTAACATGTCAGGTTCTTCTACTACCTGCAATGCGACTTTGCAGGGAGACATTGCAGAACCCTTATGAAAGAAGAGTATGGTAGATGAAACTAGAGTGGTTCAAGCACAACCTTGTAAAGGAAAATCACCAAATCCCCCAGATTATGGTAATGTGATAACAAGACCAAATGATGATGGCATCAGTTATCAATCATCGAAGGATCCCAGGCATGAAAGCAAAGCCTTGGAGGCTACGATGACTCCAGCTTTTGACAGAAGCAGTGATGTTTTACGAACCACATCTGAAGCAAGCAGCTTGCCTGAGCCTATTGCTACAGAGGATACATCACTGGTTCAACAGTTGCATAGCTGCAAAATTCACCTCAATCATCTGCAGCATGACAATGGTCAGAAGGTAAACCAAGACCTGGATGGCACTGCCAGCATTCAGCCTGTTGAAAAGTATTTCACTCATGAGGAATCAACTCTGCGCGCTACTAATGTTATACCCTCTCTAAGCTGCAGTGGTGCTATGCAAGAAGACAAATCTAAAACCAACTATCCATCAGGCAATACTACTGAGCATCCTTCAGTTTTTGAAGCGCAGAACTGTGACAAGTCTCAACTGAAAGTTAGTTGTGGCGACAAAAACCCACGGTCTGCATGATGATGTCACCATGTTGGGAAAGAACAAGGTCGTCTGTGGTGGTCTGAATGTGCAGGGTGTTCCAGAGTCTCATAGCTGCAATCTAACCGTGCATGATAGGATTTCAGAAGCCCACTGTCTATCTGATAAGAATATTGGAAAGAGCACAAATGAGACCCAGAAACATAGTTGCAATATATCTGTTTCGGCCTCTTGTCAGGATGGATACAGAAGAACAGCAAAACAAGATTCAAACAAGCAAACCATTGGGAAAACTGTGGGAGAAACATCACATGCCCATTCCTCAGATGATAGCATCAGTGTATCTGCTGCTGCTTGTCTGCTGTCAATGAGTGGCAAAATTCCACTAAGCAGTCAGGATCAAGAAGCCATTTATTCCCTCAGGGTCTCACCAGAACAAGATTTATGCGTAAAATGTGGAAAAGGTGGCCAGTTGCTTCAATGTAGCAGCTGCTCGTTGTCTGCTTATGACAGCTGTTTTGGTTTATCAGTGACATTTGAAGACCCTGGACAGTTATGTTGCCCAGTATGCATCTGTGCTAAAGTCAGTAAACAATACATAAAAGCAAAGAAAACATATATTGAAGCTAGGAAGATCCGAGATGCTTATCTTGGTGCAGAGCAATTGCTCAAGCAACATCAGCAGCAAACTAGAATGCTTCCAAGAGCTGTCTACAACGAGGGCCAATTGAATGGACATAATTCATCAAAAAAGCAAACTAGCATCAGTGAAACCACAGTTCATGACCTTGTTCATCAGGGTGAAGAGTCTAATCGGCATCGGAAGAAACAGAAAATAAATGTTACAAGTAATGTTTGTAATGAGGTAGTCATTGAAAAGGTATCTTCTGTTGGGAATTCTGATGATGTGGTACCCATGAATGCTTCTGTGCTCCAGAACAAAAGCAATCAACTTCAGGATGCAGAACAAGACCATGTGGAAAACACAGAGGCTCATGAGGGAAGTTCATCTCAGAACAGATGCAGTCCTGCTGCAAATCCAGAAGTTGAGACTGGCAAAGAGGATGGTCCCACATATTCTCATCACCAGTCTGAAGACACTGATGAAATAGAAGTTACATCTTCAAGTGACTCTGGCAAGCCATCATCGCCCCCTTGGCGTACTATTAAGCATCACAGAGGAAGACTACAAGAGAGGGAAGCAACAGTATCAAGTAATTCTAGAAAAGCATTTGGGCAGAAGGATCAACACATGCCGTCACCATCAAGGAAACGGAATTATGCATACCCACCCAAGCGTTAGTAAGTTTTTGAATTATTCTTCATTCACCTCTTTCCCTACTAGTATGCACACTTACTGCAGTTTGCATATTGCAAAAAGCTTTTCAAGAACAGTTCTGTTAGTTCAAAACCAAATGACATTAAGCCCATTGATTTAGATGTGCGGTAAATAAGCCTCTACACTATGTTGTAGATAAGGCTCTGACATGGGCGTTTACTTAAACCATTTCCACAATTCCATTATTTGGCATTCTTAGTTCAGCATCCTTGGATAGCATGAATAACATGCTGCTGCTCCAGTTTGCTTCAACTTTAATGACTTCAATTTTTTTCTGATATGACATTATATAATGTCATCATAAATTCATAATGATATGATGGTTTTTGTGATTCTTCGTGAGTGATTCACCTTCGTGACACTATCTGCATTAGTTGTTATAAAATAGACTCTTCACACAAGTGGAGTAAATGATGAGTTTTTGTGAGTTCACCAATCACTTTTTTGAAATTTCGTTTAGTCTACTGAAGTTAGGTTGCATATGGAGGTGATATAGCCAATGCATTTTTGTTCACTTAGTACTTATTGAGTGATGAATCCACACATCTGCTACCCTCTATTGGGTGTCAATAATTGTTTAATAAAGTATTGAACAATAAAACCTTTAGAACAGTTTTATAGTCATTTTTGAATGATCTGTTTATATTATGATGAAAAATATGTTTATGAAAATGTACCATTTTACCTGCGTCAAAAAAATGTACCATTTTATTGTGTACTTTCTCCTCAAAATTCAGCATGTCCATGTGGCAGTTCCAATCCTGCTGTGCCGACTGGAAGGCGAACCAGGCTTTGTTGGACAGTAAAGGAAGAAGCAGCTCTAAGGGTAATGGTTCTTTTGTTGTGGGTTTCTATTTGATTTGCTGGCACGCACTAGATATTTACTTTTTATTCTGCTGATCCAGAAAGCAATGAAAAAATTCGCCACACATGAGGACGGGCCTATTCCGTGGGTTCAGATACTGGAAGACGGCAGAGACGTGTTTCACGGGACACGCCTCCCATGTGACCTGAGGGTCAAGTGGAGGAGCATGAAAAATAGAGGAGATGCGTGACGCTGTTTTGGAATTTTTAGCTTTGGTCTTGATAAGCCTAGCTTTGCTATGTTTGTCATTAAAAAAAGAACATCGATTACATGTATTTCATTATGTAGCTGAGCGTGACAAAGCTTCTACTTTTATCTTGTCCAAAGGCTGTCCGTCACAGTTGACCCCCTAAAATTCCTTCGATTTCACTTTATTCTGGTCATCCGGCAAGTGAGAACTGAGATGTACGATGGATTCAGATTTCCCCTACTGCTTTTGGTTGAATCGCCATAGCTGACTAAGGAGGACTCTTCCTACAACCGCCCTGTTCGTTTGATCTACCGTGCTTACTAGCTAATGTTTTTCTTTCACAACAAATCAGCATCAGCGAGAATCAGCTAGCTAGAAACGATCAAGTGAACAGGTCAACGTCTGATCGAAAATGGCAAAGATTCGAACCCCTCCCTACTAAACACATAACTACTGTAAAGAATGTCCATGGCGCCGGAGTGCCGGAGTCATTTGAAGTCTAGCAATAAAAAGAACTTGCATTTGTATGGGGCCCTTGTCTTCATGAGTTGCTAATAAGCCGGGCTGGCGAACATGGTGGGTTTTGGTGCGCAACCAACACGCTCAGTCTTACTCTCAATTTGCTCAAAGACGTGATTATGGAGCAGGAAACAACGAATAATGGTGCCTGATTGTGGACGATGATGTGTGCCTTGGGACGTTGCACGTTGATTCATCTGACAGTGTCTAAAATTTAGTTCCTTCGTTTTAAAATATAAGATATTTTGGATTTTATAGATATATTAATTTTACTATGTATCTAGACATAATATATGTCTAAGTGCATAGGAAATAAATTATATAACTTGAAAATCCAAAACATCTTACGGCTCCTTTGGAGGCATTTCGTACAAAATATACTCTCTCCGTTTCAAATTATAAGTTGCTTTGACTTTTTTACATGTATTTTGCTATGTATCTAGACATATTATTATTATTATATCTAAATATATAACAAAATGCATGTATAAGAAAAGTCAAAGCGACTTACAATTTGGAATGGATGAAGTACCAAAATACATGAGAAGACTACTTGCTTTGATATTTGTGCTAAGTGTTGTATTATAGGCTAGGCCCATTTATATATATATATTCGATAAATTAATAAACTCTATGGTTTATAATTATGAGTATTATTTGTACCGGATTGAAATTTTAAAGGTCGTTGATTTGACTTATATGGTGGAAATTATTCCACTTAATTTGAGAAGTCAAGAAAAGGACCAAGGCGTGCCACACGCACACGCGCGCCTCCGTCGGCCGGGCCGGGCATGGTCCCGTGGCAGGCAGGCGTGACGTGGCGTGCTAAATTTTTGGCACTCACTCACCATGATGACGGGAGTTACAACTCTTGGATTGCCTGAGACCTTTCTCCTCCTCTTCTCCTACCTGCGCGCAAGGGACAAAGGGGACTCCTCTGTCTCTTCGGTACACACACGAGACACACCAGACTCATACTTTCAACAGCAACGAAGGTTTCCTCATCTCCTCAATCTGCGCGCACGGAGAAGGGAGAGGGCAGGTGCCTCCGAAGCCCTTGGCGTTCGAGACCTTGCACGGGGGATCGGCAATTAGGTTTTTGGGGAGCGTCTACGCAACTGCCTAAATCACCACCGCCATTCGTCGTCTTCTTCATCGACCTCTGGTCGACATCGTCTTCATCTTCTTCCCGGAGGAGGAGAGATCATCTTCATCATCTCCAACGACATGACGCTAGAGACGGAACAAGGATCTGGATCAACGGAGCGCATGGGAGGGTATGCACTGTTCATCTTCTCGCCGTTTTACGTTTTCTAGATCGTGCTTGTTTCAATAGTTCATCCATTTCATTTCAAATGCTGCTCTGAGTTTGTTTTATCAGTTCTGTCATATCATTTCATGAGATACTTGCTGTCTATGCCTGCTAGTTATTTGTTCTGTATGTCTGTTTCTATTTTACAGTCGTGTTGTTTCATATGTTTCTGCCTGTATGTTTAAGTAGTTCTGCTACGTTGTTTCTCATACTGTTCAGTATATGTTTCATGTTTAAATGTTCATGATATGTTTCATGTTTAAATGTTCTCATTTATCAATAACCTTTTATATGATATCATCATAATGTTAATTTGTGGAATTAAAATGACATGTAAATTGCTTTATTGTCTAACAATCCAAAAACCTAATTATAGGCTATTTTCTGTCGGAGGTTTTGCTGCTGTGTTAAAGCCTGATCCTTTTGATGGTAAAAACTTTTTGATATGGAAAGCTAAGATGAAATTATGGCTACCTGCGATGTCTTGTTATCATGCCATTGAGGGCAAGCCTGATAACTTACCTCCTGCAGATGAGGCTAAGTTGAAGGCTGATGACAACCTCTTTCGAGGTGCATTGATTAGCGCACTTGATCCTAAATTCCAGAAAAGCTATATCATCCTTCCTACAGGGAAAGAGCTGTGGGATGCACTTGTGGCAAAGTTTGGAGTTACTAATGCTGGTAGCGAGCTATACCTCATGGAGCAGCTGTATGACTATAAGATGGTTGAGAACTGATCTGTAGTGGAACAGGCTCATGAGATTCATGCACTAGCAAAAGAACTTGAACTTTTTCCTTATCTTTTGCCTGACAAGTTTGTGGCTGGTGGTATAATTGCCAAGCAAGTTGCCACCTTCTTGGAATGACTTTGCTACCTCCCTTAAACATAAGAGACATGAGTTCAATGTTGAGGAGCTCATTGGTACTCTTGATGTTGAGAAGAGAGCTAGAACAAAGGACAATGAAAGGGTGTTGAGACCTCTACTGCTAATGTGGTGCAGAAGAGAAACTTTTGCAAGTTTAACAAGAAGAAAAACCAGAACAAGCAAGAGAATACAAACCTGTTCAAATAGCACAGATTAAAAATAAGAGCAGCAACAACAACAACAAGGGAAAGGGAAGATGCTTTGTCTGTTGCAGTGATCAGCATTGGGCTAGAGATTGCCCTGATCGCGAGTTCACACCAGACAAGAAATCAGCAAATCTTGTAACTACTAAACTGGAGACGAAACATCAGGGTATGGTAATTATTTACCATTTATTCTTTCAGTTTATAATTCACCTGAGTGGTGGATGGATAGTGGTGAAAATTTACATATGTGTGCTGATGTTTTCTTGCTTTCTTCCTACCAGGTCGGGAGGTCTGGCGCCTTGTTGATGGCCAATGGGTCGCGTGCTCATGTTCTTGGTGTTGGTATGGTCATTCTGAAGTTTACTTCAGGGAAGACGGTGCCATTGAAGAGCATGCAGCATGTGCCTTCCATCAAGAAGAATCTTGTTAGTGCATCCATGCTATGTTGATATGGCTATAGAGTTGTCCTTGAGTCGAATAAATGTGTTGTGTCGAAGCATGGTAATTTTGTTGGTAAAGGATATGATTGAGGAGGCTTGTTCCGCTTATCTTTGCATGATGTGTGTAATAAGATGGTGAATTCTGTTAATATTTCTGATGAGTCAGATTTATGGCATTCACGCTTTTGTCATGCAAGTTTTAGCTGTCTTATGTGGTTAGCAAATCTAAATTTAATTCTTAAATTTAACTTGGTTAAAAAGTCTAAGTGCCATGTGTGTGTTGAATCAAAACAACCTCGCAAGCCTCACAAGGCTGATGAGACGAGGAATTTGGCACTTCTAGAATTTGTTCATTCTGATCTGCGCGAGATGAATGGAATTTTAACCAAAGGCGGTAAACGTTACTTTCTCACTTTTATAGATGACTCCACTAGATTTTGCTATGTGTATATATCTCTTAAAAACTAAAGATGAAGCGTTTGATTATTTTAAGGCCTATAAAGCTGAAGTTGAGAACCAACTTGAAAGGAAAATAAAACGTTTAAGGTCTGATCGAGGTGGAGAATATTTCTCTAATGTGTCCAATGAGTTCTGCGTGGAACATGCTATTGTTCATGAGTGGACACCGCCATTCTCACCATAATCCAATGGGGTTGCTGAACGGAAAAATGCACATTAACAGAGTTAGTTAATGCCATGTTAATCACTACAAGATTATCCAAAGAATGGTGGGGTGAGGCGCTATTGACAGCGTGTCATGTCCTGAACAGAGTTGCAACAAAGAACAAAGAGATCACACCATTTGAGGAATGGAAAAAGAGAAGATTAAATCTCTCATATTAATTTGAGCACTTGGGGTTGTTTGGCTAAGGTGAATGTTCCAATCAACAAGAAGCGTAAACTTGGGCCTAAAACTGTTGATTGCATATTTCTTGGTTATTTCTTTTACAGCACTGGATATAGGTTCTTAATTATAAAATCTGATGTGCGTGATATGTATGTTGATACTATCATGAAATCAAGAGACGCTATATTCTTTGATAATGAGTTTCCCATGAAGAATATACTTAGTGAAACAAGTCATGAAACTATAATTCCCCATGAGCAAAAACTGTCTATTTCTATAGGTCATGCTAAGGATTCTCATGTGCATATCCCTGAGGAGGATGACACTATAGTCACTCAAAAAAGCAAGGGACAGAGGGTTGTTGTTGATGGTAGATAAATATCAATTTTAACTGTCAACATAACATGAGAAAGTATTAAAACATAAATACCATCTAATTATAGGGGTTAAACTAATAGAATTCCATGAGTTTTGGTGAATGTCTATTTCTATAGGGGGTTATCAGAAAAGAACTAAAAGAGGTCCACATGTCGGATTTACATAGAGAGAATACCACGTCTAGCAATCAAAGAATATTCTAGAAGACTCGAGGAGGCGACCCTGTGAAGAAGGGCCCACCTGGCAGCAGCAGTTGGGTGCCCGCCCATAGGCAGGGGCAGCCGCCCAGGCCTCTCCACCAATGGGGAGCAACCTCGCGGATCCTGCCTCCACCGACCTTGAGGATCAATATGAAGCGTCCATTTAGGTCGGTTTGATCCAAGGGCTGTGGTGCATCCTAGGGGGCTATATATTCAGGGCCCCTGGCCCTTGGAGAAACACTAATTCATTTAAGAATTCATTGGAGAATTCATCCTTATCTCCAGAGAAGCCCTAGAGCCACCATCTCAATTATAACTCCATAGTTTAGTAGCTTAGCTACATAGGAATAGATCTAAAGGGAGTCAAGCCTAGCTTGGAGTCCAGACGTGTCAGCGTTCTTGGTAATTTCTTCTACTTTATTATAATATTCATTATTGTTCTTGCTATTTGAATAGTACTTTATTCTATTCTATTATATCAGAAATGACTTTGCTCTATTTGCTTATATTCTCAATTATATTGTTCTTAGTTTACTTTGATTATATGCTTAGCATAGTTAGATTAGAACTATGTTTATGCATAGGATCGTATAGCGCTTGCTCATTAGATTGATGGGTGAGTGGTAAATATTGTGTAGGCATGGTGCCTAGACCGTATTTATCTACGATTGCACCCTATATTCTAGATCACGAGGTAGATCGCGGGAGTGACAGTCCTGTTGAGTCCTTTGTAGCCCTCCTCCCGAGTATAGGACTAGTAGAACACCACTATTACAGGGAAGTGATTGCTCTGTTCTTGATCTTCCTTGGTAATATCACTATGCATAGATATAACCTTTTCCCGCCATGATTGCTAGATGTAATTGCACTAATCATTGTATGCTGTGACATTATAGTTAGAATAACTTAAGATTTATTCTCGTAGATCGTTCTAGTCCATGCTAGTGTTATAAACTTAGAGTACTCTATTAAGATGATTATTATTATTTTATGTGGCTATGTGCTCTCATTTATCCTTTGTCACTTACCATTCATATATATATATATATTATTTTATGTGATACTTACCCTATATGAGAAGATAGATAAAGATATGGTTAAACTCTCCATTATCACATGCAATGCTCATTGCTCATTATCCATAAGCATTCCCTTCCCAGTGGTAAAAATATAAATAATGAAACCTGGATTATTCCCGGTTAAAATGCTACATTGGTATTATCTATGCGCTTATGAATTCCTTATTCATTTCTAGAAAGCATATGCATTTAATACCAGCACCTCTGGTGCCATGCTGGAGATGACAACTTAGCTTAAGTGGTGTTAGGGGTGTCAACAAACATTTTTGGCGTCGTTGCCGGGGAAGGTTGATAGCTTACCAAATGGAAATGAGCATCACTGCATCCACTAATGTGATTGGGAACCGTACACCCTTCTCTACTCATATAGCCTTACCCTTGTCTTTTGCCTATGTTATATAGCATATGCAGGGTAATGTATGAACAGGTTTGATCTTCCAAAAAACTACGTTGATAATCCATAAGCTTTCATCAGGAAGACCAAGGCCAAGTTGAGAAAGACCCGATCATCATCATCATCGTCTTAGCCTGCCCGTTCTTCTGAGTCAGAAGATCCACCTGTTGTTTGAAGTTTGACACCAGCGTTTGAAGCCATGGCTGACAAGTCACTCTGTGAGTTCTCAGCTCCCACTATGAACAACATCCATACTGGACCAGCTGCAGACATCGAGAAGTCTTTTGAGCTCAAGCCTACGCTGATCAACATGGTACAAGCAAGCAAGTTCTGTGGGAAGGCCCATGAAGATGCTAGTGCTCATCTCCAACACTTCCTGGAGATTTACAACACTTTCACTATCAAGGACACCCCCAGAGATGCTATACTACTCCGCCTCTTCCCATTCTCACTCTTGGGAAGAGCGAAGCAGTGGTTCTACGCCAACAAGGAGAAGAATACTACGTGGGCACTTTGTTTTACCAATTTCTTGGCGAAGTTCTTTCCCATGGGCAAGACCAATGCTCTCCATGGAAAGATATAGAGTTTCCAGCAACAACATGATGAGACTGTCCCAGAAGCCTGGGAGCGCTTCCAAGACTACATCCTCGAATGTTCTCATCATGGGATGGAGAATTGGTTGCTCATGTAGACCTTCTATCATGGGCTCAGCAACAACACTCGTGAAACCATGGATGCTGCTACTGGAGGTGCATTCTTATCACTCACCACACCTCAAGCCATAGCTCTTGTGGAGAAGATGGCCTCCAACTAAGGTTGGAGTGAAGAGAGAACTCAGACCCACAAGAGAGGTGGAGGAATGCACCAGCTCAAGGAGGTAGACATGCTGTCTGCCAAGATGGACCTGCTGATGAAGAGGCTCGATGAGAGCACCACTGAGAAGAAAGAAGTCATGCACATTCATGATTCCTGCATGACTTGTGAAGAGTGTGGAGAGACTGGGCATACAGGTGCCAACTGCTCAGAGATGAAGGAGGACGTGAACTACCTAAACAATAACAACTACTACTATCGTCCTCAGCAAAATCAAGGCTGGAATCAGCAGCAGAGGCCTAACTACTCAGGTAACTACCAAGGTAATAATTCTTCTTATAATAATTTCAATCAGCCAACTTTAAGAGAGTTAGTGCTTAACCAGGGCAAGTTAATGGATAACCTGTCTAAGAAGCTAACATCCAATGATAAAACTCTAGAAACAATTAATAATAGAATGGATAGTTTTTCCAATGCTATAAAGAATCAGCTTAGTTTCAATAAGATGCTAGAATCTTAGTTGCAACAGCTTGCCAACTTTGTTCCCTCCGCCGACCAAGGTAAGATTCTAGGACAACCGAAAAGGTTAGAAACTACAAATCTTGTGGACATATTCAATGCAGGAAGCTACTGGAGTGACCCTCCTAGAGGATCATGGATTGACTCGACTCTGCCAATCAAGAAGGGCGATCCAGGGAAACGAGGCAATCTATGACTTCAAAGCAAGCGTCAATGTCATGCCTAAGGTGATATATGAGAAAATGTTTAATTATACTTTATTATACACAACTATATGCTTGCAGCTTGCAGACAAGTCACTCTGCTACCCAATGGAAACCCTGGAAGACATCCATGTGCGAGTAGGTAGCTCATATGTCCCTGCAAACTTTATGGTAGTGGACACGAGCAGTGACGAGAGGTCCCCCATCATTTTGGGATGACCATTCTTGAACACTGCCAGGGCCATCATCTACTCCAACACTGCCAAGATCATCTTCAACATCAAGGGCAAGCGAGAAACCTTCTTCTTCAAGGACAGGGTGTTGTAATTTCCAGCACACCCTCAGTACCCTTATGAGCTAGAGAAGGAGACCATCGATAGGAGGAACAAGACCAAGATCAAAACCAAGACCAAGAATAAGGGCAACAATAAGAAGGCCTAGAAGACGGAGACAGTGAGGATGGTCACTGCAGTCCACAGAGAGCATGACCACCAGCTCAAGTCTCCACACCTGATCAAGAAGGATGACCCAGGTGTCCCGACCATTCAATGTTCCATCAACAGGTGCTCCTTCAACAAGGCTGTCTGTGACACCGAATCGGGCATCAACATAATTGCCAAGGTAATTTATGAATATCTATATGGTACTATGCCTTTGGACCCACCTATGCGTAGCTGCAGATGGCGGACCAGTCCTTCTGCTTCGTGGAAGGGATAGCCAAAGACGTCCCTGTCCAGATTGACGACCACTACATCCCCACTGACTTCCTAGTCATTAGGGAGGCCGTTCCTCAACACTACTAAGGCCATCATCTACATTCCATGGGAGATCCACTTTCACTTCCCCTCAAAAAAGGTATGCCGCCATTTCAATGATAATTATATAATCGATGAGGAGCCCAAGAAGAATAGGTCAAGGAGAAGGCAATGTACCCGTCGCTAGAAGAAGAGGATCATCGTAGATGGGTGGGCTGACTACGAAGGAGAAGTGACAAGATTTGAAGATCGGTACCACAACAAGGAGAACGCCGCCGAAGAGGTAGAATTGGTACCACCAGCAGAAGAAGAGATAGTGATTACATAAGCTTCCTCCTCCAAGTCAACCTCACCAACAAAGCAGGTATGGAAGGTAAAGGTAAATTCAGAATCAATTCCTGCACAAGATGCAGTACCACTAGTGGCGCCATCCGACGCACCCCTTGAACAATGAGCGGATAAGAAGGTCCTGTTCGGAGGACTTAAAATCACCGAACGCCGTTCCAAGAGGTAACTTGGTATTTATCAACATTTTCCCTTCCAGCATTGCATTTCCCTTTAGTACATTTACTTTCCTTAAATGCATCATTAGTTGCATCTTTACTTTACTATTTCTGCATTAGAAAAAGAAAACAAAAATATGTCATGCATTGCATCCAGAAAATTGCTAAGCCCCATGTGAATAAACGTTTAGTGCAACAGCTCATACAGTTATCCATGTGGTCGCATAAAAATAATTTTTCATCATAGTTATATTTTCCTGTCTGCATACCATAAATATAAAACTATAAAAATATTTTATGATCTGCTAAAAGATAAATGGGTTAGGAAGGTTCTAGACATCCAAGGCTTAGAGATTTATCACTAACACTTAATCAGTTCTACAAGCTTTGCTGTCTATTTGAGCTTCATAGAACTTAAAGGATCAAGAAGAGCTAACAGGTAGAAGGACGTCCTGTCCCCTGTCAGAGTGTTGTCTCCAAGCAATGTTTCCAACAGTAACCACCCATGACACTCCATGAGGACTAGTACGCCTTCCAGTCAGCAACATCAACAAACTATATCAACATCGAGCTTGGGGGAGAGCAGACCCCGTGTATCTAGCTAAGTATCCCTTACTCGTCTAATTATTTACTAAGTGTGCTATATTAAATTTAAAACAACTAAAAAGATGAATAACCTTAGAAACTCAAATAAAGATTTCCCTATTTATTTCTTTAATTATTTTTCTATGTGATTTTAAATTTGTTAGCTAAATTAAAGGAGAGCTCTTTAAAGAATCTGTTGCTAAAATGAACCCCTATAATAAACTCTATATGGAAATGATGAATAGTTGTTGTGCCATAATTCCTTTCAAATACCTAGTTTTCAACCTTGCACTCTCCTGAGTTTTAGACACAACTATTTAGATTTAAGATTTGCTCTAAGCCTGAAACCTGTGGGTTGCAAATGCTTGATCTAAGTCTAGGTAGTTGACAGATAAGATATGGGAAGGTTTTGAGCTGCTGTCCTTCTTGCTCCTAGAGATACTAGAGTTCTAGAGAATTTATTTATGAAAATCTTAAATTGCTGCATGATGAGTTCCTTTATGATGAGAGTTCAAAATTCCTACCATAGCCAAATACTCATGCTTTTCATCCATTGTCTATGCTTCTTCTGTCCTCAGAGGTATGCACCCACTTACATCCACTACGCTACACTCACTCTGTGCTACTTCTGTTTCTGGAAGTACCACCCACATATATATACCTCATGCATTTGTGCTGTTTCTATCCTGGAAACATGCATCTATGCCGCTCTTACCCTGGGAGTACGCATCCATCCATTCACATACATATTCCCCATCTAGATCCACCCAGAAAATGTTCCAACTCCTGTTGACACCGTTTTTTGGCACGTGTCAGTAAGAATCAGAAACTGAGCTAATCAGTAAGAATCAGAAACTCCTGTTGACACCATTCAGCCACATGTTGATGAATCACCAAGGACCTCCTAGATTGCCGATGGACTAGTCTTGTAACAACCTTTGTGAAACTTGGTGGAGGAGATGATAGACTGAACCGAGAAGGTATCGGCCAAGAGGAAGTTTGACGCCATTAGCTAACATCTCTGCTACAGATAGATGCATATTGGTTGGTCCAACTGTTCTGCCGCAGAAGATGAACTTTTCTAGCTACATATTCAGGAAAGCTGAATGCTCCCTCTTACTGACCGATCCGGATTTTTGATATTCCTTGATGTACCCAGTCCAGCCGTCGATGTTTCGGGTAGTCAGTCGATATTCAGGCTTCCTTTGGAACAGATTGTTGTCATCGGCAGTTGATATGTCCAGGCCAGTGAGCATAAACACATCAGCAAGAGTTGGAGAGACTGGTCCATGTTTGAATATGAAGGCGTTCATGGTGTCAGACTAGAAGTAAGAGGCAGCAATCAACATTGATTCATTCTTCTCCATATCGGGAATGGACAGTCTAATGCATTGATCTAATCTGCGTTCTACCCAATAGACCTCCATCGGCCTGGCAACCCTCAAGTACCAGTCTTTCCATCCTTTGGTGACCTTTGGCCAGGATCGAAAAGTATCGGTCCAAAGTTCTAAATTGAAATTTTGAGCTCTGAAGGGGATGCGGTTGGTTTCTGCGTTGATGATATCTGTCGGATCTGGATTCCCCATTGGGCCTAGACAAATTATTTGGCCTCGGTGCGTGGGGATGATGAGCTTATTGCGAAGTTCCTAGGTTAAAGGTCAAGGAGGAAGATAAGGAGTCATGGGCTATGCGGAAAAGGAGAGAAGAAATACCAAAAGATGAATGAAGAAGAAAATTAACCTTGGGGACGTCAAAATTGATAGCCATGGCCGCGGATGAAGCCGAGAAGAGCGAGGAATGCTAATGGAGATTGAAGACTACCACTGAGAATGTCGCCAGTCGAGTTCGCCGGAAGACTGCTTGCTGATGTCGCCGCCAGAGAGAGAAAGTGCTAGGGTTGAATCGAGAGTGAAGGATGGGCCACGGCGGAGGAAGTGTTTTATGGGCCCATTGATACAGGGTTTTTACTATGGCGCGCGCAATATTCAAGGGGACGTTCAGGCGGCTCGGCGGTGGGTAATCATGACTTGGAGGAAATTTCGGTGCATAAAGTATTTTATACTCCAAAATTGGGGGTATGTGTTGACACCGTTTTTTGGCACGTGTCAGTAAGAATCAAAAACTGAGCTAATCGGCAAGGGATTGGTTATTATTTTGTCTTCAGCATTGCTTTTGATGTTGCCGATGAGTGGTTGCCGATGAAGGGTGGATTGGTCTGAGTCGTTGCCGATAAGACTGAAGAGCTGTTACCGATGAGACTGGCAGGGAGCTAGAGGATTGCTGTCGATGAAGCTGAAGAGCTGTTGCCAATGAGACAGGCCGAAGATTAGAAGATTGTTGCCAATACCAGAGCGTATGCCGATGGAAAGATAACTTCATCATGACGAAAACGGATAGAGGATCGACATCATGTGAGCTTATGATTTTCGTAGTGTAGTCTGAGTCCAGTTCCTATACGAGTTTTATTTCTTTCCTTTAGAGATAGAGTTCGTATAAGGAATAAGTTTATTTTTCTATATTTAAGCTTTTCGTATTCGGTTAGGATTCTTCGAATAGCAGAGTATAAATATGTGCCAAAGGGAATTGTAATGAGTATCAAAGCATCAATAAACAAATCTACTTTTTATCATAATTTACTTTTACCGGCACTTTATTTCTCGACGACTTCGTCAAGTATTTTCTCTTTTTCAACGAGTTCTTTCAAGATTCGACGGGTTGCATCAACTTGATCTCCGGTGACCTTTCAAGTTCCACGTCTACCGAGCACGATTTAGGCTTTGACTTCTGGGAGTATCGCTGTTGTCTCGTCTGATCTGTTCAAGAGTTATCGAATATATTCTGAGCTTTGACGTCCGGGCGCATCGCTGTCGTCTCGTTTGGTTTTTATTCAAGTTATCATCCTTGTCGATTAACAGGTCAAATCGACTGGCACGCTTCGGATATCGAATTTGGGTATTAGCCCAGTGTGTTTGTAGATAGAACTTTGCATCAACACATCTTTTGGCACTCCCGGTGGGACCAAGTCAACAGATTTATCATGAAGAACCCTGCTGATATCAATCCAGAGAACATCATCGAGATATCAGAGTCGGATCTCAAGGAAGATCAGAAGCTAGCCATGGAAAAAGCTATGGAGGATTACAGGCAGCTCTGCTTGAAGTCTTTCAGCAAGAATAGGGGCAGAGAAGTAATCTAGAAGCAAGATCTGCCATTGCCTCAGCAGGTAACTTTTGACTCCAACCCTGGTAAATTACAGGAGATTGTTAATTCTGCATTGAATCATGCTTTGATCAACCACTCCACCGTGCTGTCCAATACTGTTTACAATGTTGTTGTGCAAACATTAAGAGAAGGACAAGCACCAGGTTATGTCGGGCCAGTATATCATCAGCCGGGATCGGCATCTGTGAGTACTCCATCGGCAATTCTAGCCGTTGAGAGTATGGAAGCTCCTACTCCTCCAGCTTTATCAGGATCACCTAACATTGAAGCCACGTTGATAAGATCAGATCTAACATCTCAGGAAATGCAGATCACTCAATTGGGTACAGATCTATCGACATCGGCAATGTTAGGTCCTTCAGGTCAACATAGCCAGGTTGCTGCTAATTGGTGGGGATATGGGATGCCTCCAGGACCATCTACCGCCAATTCTGGATTGCCTCAGGTGCATGATGTAGCGAGAAAGAGTCCTATGGTATCGGCTACTCTGGTCTGATCGATGACCCAGGTATCACATTATTCTACTACACCTCCTCCTATACAGCCATTGTCAATGGGATTCCACGCGCCTCCGCAGCAGACATCTTATGCGAATCCATTGGCAAGTTCCCCGCCAATGCAACAGAAGGTTTCTACTGCAGGACAACCCATAGTGCCATTTGTATCTTAATCTGGGTTACCTACAAATCAAGGCAATTATGCTGGTTATCATCCAATCATACAAGAGAATCAATTGTCAGCGAGCTATCAGCCATCGGCAAGTCAGGTGCCGATGAGTTATAATCATAATTGGTCAGGGCAAGTGCCAGCTCAGCAACATGCTATTCAGCCAAGCTACCAGGTGATGGGGACTCAACAGTATTGTCCACAGGCAGCTTTTCAGGATCAAACATTGGCAAGACAGCCGATGAGCTTTGCTCTGCAAACTGGTGCTGTGAATATCCGATTCCTCCAAACCAAGTACCACAAGGATACGTAGAAGCATATCAGCCAGCACCTCCAGCAGAGATTCAGCCAGTGCATCGGCAAGATCAAAATTGGACCGATAAGATTGCGGAAGTGATGAAAGAGAAATTTGGGATTCAGCCCAAGATTAATACTTACTCTTATCGGACTCCGTACCCTCCAGTATATGACTCAATTCCTTTTCCAAATCGGTACAAGGTACCAGATTTTACTAAGTTCTCTGGACAGGATGATACATCAACAATGGAGCATATCAATCGTTTCATCATCCAGTGCGGAGAAGCAGCTAACAGGGATGAATTGAGAGTTCGATTATTCTCATCTTCATTGTCTGGATCGGCATTCACATGGTTTATCTCATTGCCGCCAAATTCTATTCATACTTGGGTAGATTTGTAGAGACAGTTCCACAAGTACTTCTTTGCTGGTGTCCATGAGAAGAAGCTTACCGATTTAGTAAAATTGAGACAACGAAGTGAGGAATCAGTGGAGAGCTTTGTGCAAAGGGTACGAGATATGAAAAACAGATGCTATAGCTTGGTGCTTGATGATTGCCAGTTGGCTGGTTTAGCTTTTCAGGGTCTGTTGCCGCACCTCAGAGACAAATACGATTCTCAGGAGTTTGAAAGTTTAAGCCATATTGTGCAGAGAATTTCTGACCAAGATGCTCGAGCTCTAGAGCCTAGAAAGACTTGGAATAAAAAGGTGTCCTTTGTAGAAGAAGCAGAGGAATCAGACTCAGATGAAGAACCAACTATCGGCCTGGCTGAGTGGGTGAAAGGTAAGAAGCCAATATCTTGTCCTTTTGGTCAAAAGGAGCCAGAGAAGTTCACATTTGACATCACGAAGGCCGATAAAATATTTGATTTGCTGCTTCAAGAGGGCCAAATCAAGCTATCACCTAATCATGTGATCCCATCGGCAGAAGAGCTGAAGAAAGTGAGGTACTACAAATTTTGTAATACAACTTCGCACAGTACCAATGATTGTAAAGTATTCAGGCAGCAATTGTAATCGCCTTTTGAGTCCGAAAGAATTAAGTTTGATAACTCTAAAGCTCAAAGGCCGATGAAGATTGATCAGCACCCTTTCCCAGCAAACATGGTGAATGCCGTGAGCAAGACCAGAGTGTTAACATCGGCAAATGCTAAGAGGAACGCATCGGTGGATCCCAGAAATCAAGTAACCATCGATGACTTAAAAGGAAAAAGAGCAGTTGAAGAAAGCAGCAGTTCCATAAGACCTCCTAGACCTGCTCCCTATAGAATTTTAGGTGATCGCTATCGGCAGCGATAGAAAGAGTTGCATCGGGAAGAATGGCATCGGCATGAAGATCATTGGAGATGCCCATTCTTCATTTATTGCTGGGAAGAAGGCATTAAATTGCCTACTATTGATAGCTGCCCTGAGTGCAATGGTTACGATCGAGCCAATCGAACAAAAAGAAGACCTTATTATGGTGATCAGAGATGGTGCATCAATGAGCCAATCAGAGGAAGGGCATCAGTGCATGATCAGCTGGGGGGCAGAACCAGTGTACATGAAAGGCTGGGTAGGCATGACGACTGCTTTCTGATGGATCAGGAAGAACTCGAGGTGATGGACAATGCAAGAGTTCTCGATGAAGCATACTCTGTAGAGATCCCAACATAAACTGCCCAGATTCGAATACGAAATGTAATCAGCCTGTCTTGAAGACAAAGCTTCCTCAATGGTGCCCTGGAGGTCTGATAAAAACTCAGAAGAGGAAGATGCAACATGAGTGCAAAGAAGAAAACTCCCGTGGGGTGAATTCTCAAGTGTGGCAACCAAAGCGCAAAGATGAAAGCCCATCGGCAGATATCAACATGGTTTTCATGTTGCTGATAGAATTCCTAGCACTTACCGATGACGAAGAGGAAGTTGTTCCTTCCGAACAAGTAGCTCAGTTGACCTTGGATCCAATGATGGCTGTTTTTGAGAAGCCTACCGATGATGAGAGACAACATCTCAAAGCTTTATTTGTCAAAGGCAGAGTTGATGGGCAGCCAGTATCCAAGATACTCATAGATGGGGGAGCTGCAATTAATATCATGCCATATGTCATGTTTCGAAGGCTTGGAAAAGGAGATCAAGATCTGGTCAAGACTGATATGAAGCTTAAAGACTTTGAAGGTAATATATCACCAGTTAAGGGAGCGCTTTGCACTGAGTTAACCATCGGCAGCAAAACATTGCCAACCACGTTCTTTGTCATCGGCGGTAAAGGAGCTTATAATATGCTATTAGGAAGGGATTGGATTCATGCCAATTGCTGCGTTCCTTCTACAATGCACCAGTGCCTCATACAGTGGGTGGAAGATAAGATTAAAGTAATCCCTGGTGATTCATCTTATATAATTGCATCGACAGAGTCAGAAACTTACGAGCGGTCCAAGTGTATATCGGGGGAAGCATGGGATTCAGAGTTTCTCAGAATTGCCGATTATGAGCTGCCACCGATCCAAGCAATCGGATCCGAAGATGAGTTATAATGGATAGGTTTGCCGATAATGGAAAATTGGGCCATGGATTTACATCGGCTGATGACTTAGTAGAAGTAGACATTGGTGATGGCGGTAGGCCAAGGCCAACTTTTGTTAGTGCTAAGTTAGATCTCCAGAGCAGAGAACAATTGATTGCTTTATTGAAAGAATATAAGGATTGTTTTGCTTGGGATTACACAGAGATGCCCGGGTTAGATGATCAATTGTTGAACATCGGCTACCTATCAAACAAGGATTTCGGCCACATCAGCAGCCAGCACGCCGATGCAATCCTAAAGTGCTGCCTGATATTAAGACCAAAATAACATGATTGATTGAAGCAAAGTTTATCTGACAATGCCGATATGCTGAATGGATTTCTAATGTGGTTCCTATCTACAAGAAGAATGGGAAACTTCGTGTCTGTATTGATTTCAGGAATCTTAACAAAGCTACACCGATGGATGGCTACTCGATGCCCGTTGCTGATTTATTAATTGATGCTGCTGCTGGACATTGGATTATTAGCTTCATGGATGGAAACGCCGGATATAATCAAATCTTTATGGCCGAAGAAGATATCTCCAAGACTGCCTTTAGATGTCCAAGTCATGTGGGGTTATTTGAATGGATAGTCATGACTTTTGGTTTGAAGAATGCCGGTGCTACTTATCAGAGAGCTATGAATTACATTTTTCAGGAGTACATCGGCACATCGGTTGAAATTTATATAGATGATGTGGTGGTTAAGTCTGGAGACTTCGGAAATCATCTGGTTGACTTGCAGAAGATATTGGAGTGCACAAGGAAACATGGGTTGAAAATGAATCCCAATAAGTGTGCATCTGGTGTATCGGCAGGACAATTCTTAGGCTTCATGGTGCATCAGAGGGGTTTTGAAATTAGCAAAAAGTCCATTGATGCCATCAATAAAGTGATTGCTCCTACCGATAAGACCGAACTACAGTCTCTGATCGGCAAGATTAATTTTATTCAAAGATTCATATCTAATTTATCAGGAAGAATCAAAGCTTTCAGTCCATTGTTGAAGCTGAAGGCCGATCAGGAATTCGTGTGGGGAGAAGAACAGCAGTTGGCTTTAGAAGAAATTAAGAACTATTTGGTGAATCCTTTAGTGCTAGTTCCACCTCAACACGGAGAACCCTTCAAGTTGTATTTGTCGGGTTATGATGAAGTCATTGGGTCAGCTTTAATCCAAGAGTTTGAAGGGAAAGAACGTGTAATCTATTACCTGAGCAGAAGGTTGGTAGATGTTGAGACCAAGTATTCGGCCATTGAAAAGTTATGCTTATGCTTATATTTCTCATGTGTTAAATTAAGGCATTATCTGTTAATGGCCAAATGCACTGTTATATGCAAAGACGATGTGTTCAAATATATGCTGTCAATGCTAATTCTAAGTGGAAGAATCGGCAAGTGGATTTTAGCGTTATCAGAGTTCGATCTGCGGTATGAATCAGCTAAAGCAGTCAAGGGGCAAGTGATGGCCGATTTTATTACTCAACATTGCGGCATGGTAAACTCTTTAGAGATTGCTCCATGGACACTTTTCTTTGATGGTTCTACATGTGGAGAAGGAGCAGGCATCGGTATTGTGTTGATATCACCTCAAGGGAAGAAATACGAATTCTCATTGCCAATTGCTACCACATCGACAAACAATTAGGCTGAATATCAGGCTGTGTTGAAAGGATTAGAGTCACTCAGGGAAGTCCATGCTGATGCTGTTGAAATCTTTGGTGATTCAATGCTAGTTATTAATCAGCTAGCTAGAATGTATGAGTGTCGAAGCGAAGTTTTAATCTCGTATTACGAAAGATGTCGATAATTATTGAAGGAGTTTAAAGATTTCTGCCTTGAACATATCTCCAGATTGCATAATGAAGAGGCTAATCAGTTAGCACAGCATGTTTTGGGGTACCAACAGATCCAGGAAGTGCTGACATCGGCAACTGACGCCGATGATTGGAGGAAGGAGATTGCTGATTACTTGAAGGATCCATCTAAGAAGGTCGAAAGGCGTATAAGGTTTCAGGATACTAAGTACGTGCTCCTAGATAATGAGTTATATTATCGAACAATGGATGGAGTTTTGCTCAAGTGTCTTGGTGAAGAAGAATCAAAAAGTTTAATGGGCGAAATTCATGAAGGAGTATGCGGGGCACATCAGTCGGCTTTCAAGATGAAATGGATGATCAGGCGAAATGGATTTTACTGGCTAACAATACTAGAAGATTGTTTCAAGTATTTTAAAGGGTGTCAAGAGTGTTAGAAGTTCAGCAATGTCCAAAAGGCACCCGCATCGGCAATGAATCCCATAATTAAGCCGTGGCCGTTTCGAGGATGGGCTATTGATATTATCGGTCAAGTTTATCCACCATCAAGCAAAGGGCATAAATTCATCCTCGTTGCCACTGATTACTTTACAAAATGGGTTGAGGCAGTTCCTTTGAAAAGTGTGACGTCGACCAACATGATTGATTTTGTGAAGGAGCATATTGTGTATCGGTTCGGTATTCCTCAGACCATTACGACTGATCAAGGAGCCATGTTCACTTCAAGAGAGTTTGATGGATTTGCCGATGAGATGGGAATTAAGGTTTTAAACTCTTCTCCTTATTATGCTCAAGCTAATGGTCAGGCCGAAGCATCTAATAAAGGGATTATTAAACTCATTAAGCGCAAGATTAAGGAAAATCCCAGGAGGTGGCACACGGTTTTGAACGAGGCCTTATGGTCGTATCGAATGGCCTGTCATGGTGCTACTAAGGTGTCGCCTTATCAGTTGCTATATGGACATGACGCGGTTTTGCCTTGGGAAATAAAGACAGGTTCAAGGTGGATATTTCATCAAGATCAACTGTCGGTCGATGATTACAATACACTTATGAAAGATGAGTTGGAAGATTTGGCGGGTCATCGGCTAAAGGCTTTACTCAGCATTGAAGAGAATAAGAAAAGAGTTGCTAGGTGGTATGACAAGAAGGTAAAGGTGAAGGAATTTGTTAATGGCGATCTAGTCTGAAAACTGATTTTACCGATTGGGACTAAGAGCGCAAAGTTCGGCAAGTGGTCTCCTAATTGGGAAGGTCCTTATCGAGTAAATCGGTCCATTCCTGGTAATGCTTATATCCTAGAAACTCTTGAAGGAGAAATATTTCCAAGAGTGTTGAACGGTAAATATCTGAAGAAATATTATCCTAGTATTTGGATGGATACGTGAAGAAACAGATATAATACTTGTTCAATAAGAACGTATCGGCGCTACGTTAATATGAAGTTTTACAAGTTGCCGATGCACTACTTTGTCGATGGAAAAGAAGTTTACAAGTTCAGCAATGAGTGAATAGCCAATATTGCACGCAGGCGAATCTGGTTGGCTTCCTCTATTGTCCTTACATCTTCATCGGCATTACCTTCTACTGGCTTGATTCTCTTCTTAAGAGCCAGTGTCTTGAGGGCTTGGTTGTCCCTTTCCTGCTGAAGAATCTGGATAGCGTCAGGCATTTGGGCTTTCTCTTGAGTGGCTATATCCAGGGCTTCTTCAACCTTCTTTAGCTCCACTAATAAAGCTTCTCTTTTTACCGATAGTTGGGAAATCTTCTCTTCCAGCTCTACACGGGAGGCTTCTAGTTTGCCGATGTCTTTGTGTTTCTCATCGGCAGATTGTTTATGCTTCATCATCTCCTCCTGGAGTCGTGCCTGGGTAGTTCTGTCGGTAATACGTTTAGCAGCTTTCTGATACTGAAGTTGCCGACTCTCTAGGTGTGCCGCTTGAAAGAGTGTCTCTTCAACATCGGCAGGGATCTGGCCTCGGATTGCCTTGAAAGTTACCCTGGTGGAGTCAGAGTCCTGGATTAGCTGAGATGTTTCCTGTTGCAGCAGGGATAGCAATGTCTCTAGCCTAGACTTGATTTCGGATGATAAGGCTTCGGAGGCTGGAGCAGAGCTTTCTTCGTTCTCTTCATCGTCAGGAATATCTCTAATAATTGAGAAGGAAAATAGGCTATCAGGGGAATCTTGTTCCTAGAAGGGAAAAGTTGTTAGCTAAAGGATATAAGTGTCAAAAATTGACTAAGGGAGTTAACTTACTTGTTTTAAGGCAATTTCTTGCCTTTGGCTGGAGGAAGCAACCTGAGATATGATGCCGATGGTGTTTCCTGCGTTGGTACCTCGGTTGGTTGCTGCTGCAACGCCAGTGCCGATGAAGATTCTTGAACAGGTACAACTGCCAATTGGAGAACAGTTGCCGATGGGAAAGTCTGTGCAGGAACATCGGGCAATGTCTGGTAGGGTGAGGATGCTGATGATGCAACTGGAGCTAGTGTGAGTCTCGCCCGCTTTGATTGGGATTCTTCATCTGATGAAACCTTGTGCTTGTAATGAGAAACGTCAGCGCCGGATGGCTGGAGGGCATCGGCAATGGGTGGATGAGATGTCTACGCACTTGGGGCAGTTGCCGATGTGACTACTTGATGCTATGAGAGAAGCAGATGAGTAAAAATACCGATACGATGGTCAGAGTTTAATTTGAGGGGTACCTCTGGAGAATTGTCAAGGATGACGAAGTGTGGCGATGAAGGTACAGCAGGTGGAGATGAAGGGTGAGTTTCCGATGAAGATTCAATAAATGTAGAACTTGCACCCTAAAATATGAGATCAGTATGTCACGGCAGTCGGCACACACAGAAGAAAATAAGACAGTTACCTGGGATGTCCGTGCTGAGGGTATAGCCATGTTCGATGGAGCAGCCATACTTCTGGCTAGTTTTGATTTGGAGAAGCTCTTCTTGGAACAACTGCGGCACGTCAGAGCATCTAATGAGGGAGCTCTGTGGCCGATTATGGATATTGGGGATATCGGCCGTAGCCTTATGACTTTGCCGCTCTTGCTCAATGTTGGGATTGGATCATCAACCTGTTGAGAAGGAGTTAGTTGCCGATAGACTGAAAAAGAGAATTGGAAGAAGTGCAGATAGTCAAACTTACTGCATCAGTAGGTATGGCATGATCAGGGTCGATGAGATTCCAATAGAAGTGAGAAGATGCGAAGAATAGTTGCTCTTTCCACTCTTGCCACCATAATTTGAAAGATTCGGTGACAAAGGAAGCCGGTGCCCAATCGGTCAGGTCAACATTAGAGGTATCGTCATCAGGAGGAAGAGTGACTATCTTACACCAATCCATGCTACTAATGATAGTTTCTCTCGGCTTAATCACATTGGCATAGCAGAGTTTGATGGGCAGTTGCCCGAAAGCTAGTTGTCTTGCTACTGCCGATGGATTGTAGAACTCATATGTAGTATTGATATTCTTTCCACTTCCAAACATGTTGACCGGGATGGCACGGGGGGTGATCATTGCATTGAGGATCTCAGTGTCCTTATTCAAGGCATCATCGGCAAAGTTGAAGAGCAGATGGAACCTTGCTTCTTCATCAATGCAGGGGACCCAGGCCCGGAGCTCAGGAGGAATGCCGATGTAGAGCCTTTGGAAGAAGTTGCTGATTTGGGCTCTGCTTGCCTTTGCCCCTGGAAGTACTGCTAACGCTTCTCCAAAATTGAGGGGGGGCTTGTTGCCGATTCATCTTCCCCAAGTTGGTAATCTTCAGGGAGATCTCGAGGGAACTGCTGGGCGAATAAATCAAAGTTAAGGTACTTGTGCATATGTTCATTCAGCCACATGTTGATGAACCACCAAGGACCTCCCAGATTGCCGATGGACTTGTCTTGTAACAACCTTTGTGAAACTTGGTGGAGGAGATGATAGACTGAACCGAGAAGGTATCGGCCAAGAGGAAGTTTGACGCCATTAGCTAACATCTCTACTACAGATAGATGCATATTGGTTGGTCCAACTGTTTTGCCACAGAAGATGAACTTTTCTAGCCACATATTCAGGAAAGCTGAATGCTCCCTCTAACTGACCGATCCGGATTTTTGATATTCCTTGATGTACCCAGTCCAGCCGTCGATGTTTCGGGTAGTCAGTCGATATTCAGGCTTTCTTTGGAACAGAGTGTTGTCATCGGTAGTTGATATGTCCAGGCCAGTGAGCATAAACACATCAGCAAGAGTTGGAGAGACTGGTCCATGTTTGAATATGAAGGCGTTCATGGTGTCAGACCAGAAGTAAGAGGCAGCAATCAACATTTATTCATTCTTCTCCATATCGGCAATGGACAGTCTAATGCATTGATCTAATCTGCATTCTGCCCAATAGACCTCCATCGGCCTGGCAACCCTCAAGTACCAGTCTTTCCATCCTTTGGTGACCTTTGGCCATGATCAAAAAGTATCGGTCCAAAGTTCTAAATTGAAATTTTGAGCTCTGAAGGGGATGCGGTTTGTTTCTCCGTTGATGATATCGGTCGGATCTGGATTCCCCATTGGGCCTAGGCAAATTATTTGGCCTCGGTGCGTAGGGATGATGAGCTTATTGCGAAGTTCCTAGGTTAAAGGTCAAGGAGGAAGATAAGGAGGAGTCATGGGCTATGCAAAAAAGGAGAGAAGAAATACCAAAAGATGAATGAAGAAGAAAATTAACCTTGGGGACGTCAAAATTGACAGCCATGGCGGCAGATGAAGCCAAGAAGAGCGAGGAATGCTAATGGAGATTGAAGACTACCACTAAGAATGTCGCCAGTCGAGTTCGCCGAAAGACTGCTTGCTGATGTCGCCGCCGGAGAGAGAAAGTGCTAGGGTTGAATCGAGAGTGAAGGATGGGCCGCGGCGGAGGAAGTGTTTTATGGGCCCATTGATATAGGGTTTTTACTATGGTGCGCGCAATATTCAAGGAGACGTTCAGGCGGCTCGGCAGTGGGTAATCATGACTTGGAGGAAATTTTGGTGCATAAAGTATTTTATATTCCAAAATTGGGGGTATGTGTTGACACCGTTTTTTGGCACGTGTCAGTAAGAATCAGAAACTGAGCTAATCGGCAAGGGATTGGTTATTATTTTGTCTTCAGCATTGCTTTTGAGGTTGCCGATGAGTGGTTGCCGATGAAGGGTGGATTGGTCTGAGTCATTGCCGATAAGACTGAAGAGCTGTTACCGATGAGACTGGCAGGGAGCTAGAGGATTGTTGCCAATGAAGCTGAAGAGCTGTTGCCGATGAGACAGGCTGGAGACTAGAAGATTGTTGCCGATACCAGAGAGTATGCCGATGGAAAGATAACTTCATCATGACGAAAACAGACAGAGGATCGACATCATGTGAGCTTATGATTTTCGTAGTGTAGTCTGAGTCCAGTTCCTATACGAGTTTTATTTCTTTCCTTTAGAGATAGAGTTCGTATAAGGAATAAGTTTATTTTTCTATATTTAAGCTTTTCGTATTTGGTTAGGATTCTTTGAATAGCAGAGTATAAGTATGTGCCAAAGGGCATTGTAATGACTATCAAAGCATCAATAAATAAATCTACTTTTTATCGCAATTTACTTTTACCAGCACTTTATTTCTTGATGACTTCGTCAAGTATTTTCTCTTTTTCAACGAGTTCTTTCAAGATTCGACGGGCTGCATCAACTTGATCTCTGGCGACCTTGCAAGTTCCGCGTCTACCGAGCACGATTCAGGCTTTGACATCTGGGAGTATCGCTGTCATCTCGTCTGATCTGTTCAAGAGTTATCGAATATATTCTGAGCTTTGACGTCCGGGCGCATCGCTGTCGTCTCGTTTGGTTTTTATTCAAGTTATCATCCTTGTCGATTAACAGGTCAAATCGACTGGCACGCTTCGGATATCGAATTTGGGTATTAGCCCGGTGTGTTTGCAGATAGAACTTTGCATCAACACATCTTTGGGCACGCCCGGTGGGACCAAGTCAACAGATTTATCATGAAGAACCCTGCTGATATCAATCCAGAGAACATCATCGAGATATCAGAGTCGGATCTCAAGGAAGATCAGAAGCTAGCCATGGAGAAAGCTATGGAGAATTACAGGCAGCTCTGCTTGAAGTCTTTCAGCAAGAATAGGGGCAGAGAAGTAATCTAGAAGCAAGATCTGCCATTGCCTCGGCGGGTAACTTTTGACTCCAACCCTGGTAAATTACAGGAGATGGTTAATTCTGCATTGAATCATGCTTTGATCAACCACTCCACCGTGCTATCCAATACTGTTTACAATGTTGTTGTGCAAACATTAGCCCGGTGTGTTTACAGATAGAACTTTGCATCAACAACTCCTACACTGGGAGTGAACACCCAAAAATATTTGTCGCCATCATATCTCTTTCCATTATGTAATAAAGCTCCAGCTATTTCAGTTAAGACTTCCTATTGCTATTGTTGTATCAAGAGGATTGGTTGCTCTAAAAAAAGAAGAGAGAAAAGAAAAATAAAAGAAAGAGGACAAAATTCCCAAGAGATAAAGCAACCAAGTCCTCCTCTTCAAAGAATTTTAGAGTTACTAAATAGGGAGGTATGTTATCCCCAAGAGCAAGTGTAGAATTAGATCTTCACCATCATTGATCACCCCTCATAATCATCTCCTTATTTATCACCATCATTCGTTCCCCTCATTCACATGCACATATGACTTGATTGTATAACTAGTTTCTCTGGATCCACGCACATTAACAGAGTTGGTGAATACCATGTTAATCACTACGAGATTATCCAAGGAATGTCATGTCCTGAACAGAGTTGCAACAAAGAACAAAGAGATCACACCATTTGAGGAATGGGAAAAGAGAAGATTAAGTCTCTCATATTAATTTGAGCACTTGGGGTTGTTTGGCTAAGGTGAATGTGCCAATCAACAAGAAGCGTAAACTTGGGCCTAAAACTGTTGATTGTATATTTCTTGGTTATTCCTTTCACAGCACTAGATATAGGTTGTTAATTATAAAATCTGATGTGCCTGATATGTATGTTGATACTATCATGAAATCAAGAGACTCTATATTCTTTGAGAAAGAGTTTCCCATGAAGAATACACCTAGTGAAACAAGTCATGAAACTATAATTCCCCATGAGCAAAAACTATCTATTTCTATAGGTCATGCTGAGGATTCTCATGTGCATATCCCTGAGGAGGATGACACTATAGTCACTCGAAAGAGCAAGGGACAGAGGGTTGTTGTTGATGGTAGATAAGTATAAATTTTAACCGTCAACATAACATGAGAAAGTATTAAAATATGAATACCATCTAGTTATAGGGGTTACACTAACAGAATTCCACGAGTTTTGATGAATGTCTATTTTTGTAGGGGGTTATCAGAAAAGAACCAAAAGAGGTCCACATGTCGGATTTACATAGAGAGAATACCACGTCTAGCAATCAAAGAATATTCTAGAAGGCTCAAGGAGGCGACCCTGCAAAGAAGGGCCCACCTGGCAACAGCAGCTGGGCGCCCCCCCCATAGGCATGGGCAGCCGCCCAGGCTTCTCCACTAATGGGGAGCAACCTCGCGGATCCTACCTCCACCAACCTTGAGGATCAATATGAAGCATCCATTTAGGTTGGTTTGATCCAAGGGTTGTGGTGCATCCTAGGGGGCTATATATTTAGGGCCCCTGGCCCTTGGAGAAATGCTAATTCATTTAAGAATTCATTTGGAGAATTCATCCTCATCTCTAGAGAAGCCCTAGAGCCACCATCTCAATTAGAGCTCTATAGTTTAGTAGCATAGCTACATAGGAATAGATCTAGAGGGAGTCAAGCCTAGCTTGGAGTCTGGATCTGTCAGCATTCTTGGTAATTTCTTCTACTTTATTATAATATTCATTAATTATTGTTCTTGCTACTATGAATAGTACTTTATTCTATTCTACTATATCAGAAATGACTGCTTTATTTGCTTATGATCTCAATTATATTGTTCTTAGTTTACTTTGATTATATGCTTAGCATAGTTGGATTAGAATTGTGTTTATGCATAGGATCGTATAGCGCTTGCTCATTAGATCGATGGGTGAGTGGTAAATATTATGTAGGCGTGGTACCTAGACCGTATTTATCTGTGATTGCACCCTAAATTCTGGATCGCGAGGTAGATTGCAGGAGTGACAGTCCTGTTGAGTCCTTTGTAGCCCTTGTCCCGAGTATAGGACTAGTAGAACATCACTATTATAGGGAAGTGATTGCTCTGTTCTTGATCTTCCTTGGTAATATCACTATGCATAGATATAACCTTTTTCCGCCATGATTGCTAGGTGTAATTGCACTAATCATTGTATGCTTTGACATTATAGTTAGAATATTTATTCTCGTAGATCATCCTAGTCCATGCTAGTGTTATAAACTTAGAGTACTCTATTGAGATGATTATCATTATTTTATGTGGCTATGTGCTCTCATTTATCCTTTATCACTTACCATTCATATATATATTATTATTTTATGTGACACTTACCCTGTATGAGAAGATAGATAAAGACATGGTTAAGCTCTCCATTATCACATGCAGTGCTCATTGCTCATTATCCATAAGCATTCTCTTTCCAGTGGTAAAAATATAAATAACGATACATGGATTACTCCCGGTTAAAATGCTACATCGGTATTATCTGTGCGCTTGCGGATTCCTTATTCATTTGTAGAAAGCATATGCATTTAATACCAGCACCTCTAGCACCATGCTGGGGATGACAACCTAGCTTAAGTGGTGTTAGAGGTGTCAATAGTTGCAAAATCCTCTGGTGATGACTTTATAGTGTACCTTGTGGAAGACACACCATCCACCATTAGAGAGGCATACTCCTCTCCTGATGCTGACTTTTGGAAGGAAGCAGTATGAAGTGAGATGGACTCTATTATGTCTAATGGAACTTGGGAGGTCATTGATCGTCCTTATGGGTGTCAACCTATAGGTTGCAAATGGATCTTCAAGTAAAAGCTTAGGCCTGATGGTACAATTGAGAGGTACAAGGCAAGACTTGTGGCCAAAGGATACACCCAGAAAGAGGGTGAAGATTTCATTGATACCTACTCACCAGTTGCTTGGTTGACTACTATTCATACTTTGATTGCCACGGCAGCCTCTTATGGTCTTATCATTCATCAGATGGATGTTAAGATAGCTTTCCTAAATGGAGAGTTGGATGAGGAGATCTATATAGATCAGCCAAAAGGGTTCATTACGAATGGTCAAGAGAACAAGGTGTGCAAGCTGTTAAAGTCATTGTATGTCCTAAAGCAAGCACCTCAGCAATGACATGAAAAGTTTGACAATACTCTCACTGCTGCTGTCTTTGCTATGAATGAAGCAGACACGTGTGTGTACTATAGATATGGTGGCTGTGAGGCATGCCTTTATGTTGATGACATCCTGATCTTTGGATCAAATCTTAATGTGATTAAGGAAGTCAAGAATCTTTTATCGAGCAATTTTGAAATGAAAGATTTGGGAGAAGCTGGTGTCATTCTAAACATTAAGCTTATTAGAGAAGGTGATGGTGGGGTTTGTTACAATCCCATTATGTGGAAAGGTATTAAGTCGCTTTGGTTTTAATGACTGTGATCCTTCTCCCACACCTTATGATCCTAGTGTGCTATTAAGGAAAAATCAAAGAATAGCAAGGGATCAATTGACATACTCTTAGAAGCTCATGTACCTTGTGAGTGCAACAAGACCTGACATCTCATATGCTGTGAGCAAATTGAGCCGGTTTGTTTCAAATCCAGGGGATGATCACTGGCGTGCTCTTGAGAGAGTGTTGCACTATCTTAAAGGTACTATGGCGTATGGTATTCATTATACTGGACACCCAGAGTGCTAGAAGGCTACAGTGATGCCAACTAGATCTCTGATGCTGATGAGCTTTATGCCACGAGTGGATATGTGTTCTTGCTTGGAGATGGCACTATTTCTTGGAAGTCTTGCAACCAGACTATCTTAACAAAGTCTACAATGGAAGCAGAACTTGCAGCATTAGACACTGCTGGGGCTGAGGCTGAGTGGCTATGAGATTTCCTATTGGATTTATCGGTAGTTGAAAACCTGATACCGGTTATTTCCATGAACTGTGACAACCAAACTATGATTACAAAGGTCAATAGTTCTAGGAATAACTTGAAGTCTACAAGGAATGTTAAAAGAAGATTAAAATATGTCAAAAAGTTGAAAACCTTTGAAGTTATAATGGTGGATTATATCCACACGTCGAATAATCTAGAAGATCAATTCACTAAGGGTCTGTCACGCAATGTGATAGAAAGTGCATCGAGAGAAATGGGTATGAGACCCACATGAAATCTACTGTGGTGGTAACCTGCTCTATGTGATCGGAGATCCCGTGAAGTAGAGTGGTGAAACAAGCTAGCAGTAGATTGAGAGGAAAGATCCCTTTCTTTACTCATTTCTGATGCACATCTTTCCTATCTGTAAGGCAGGATAGTATTTACCTTAATGTATTCCAAGAGTCTTATAAAGATGAGATTTTTCCCTACAGAACAATCTATGGGGTTTGGGTGATTTCTAAATACTCATAAAAGGCACTGAAGTGTGACTTATATGCTTCAAAACAACGGGGATGCCTTTTGCAGCCTAGTATCAATAAAGGACTTGTGTCGGGTACCTAAAAAAGGGGTACCCTTAACCCTCGGCTAAGGGGATTAACTCCTGACATCAACAAGCCAAACCCAGGATCATTAGCCCTCGCCTAGCGCATAAAAGCAAGTGCCACATCATACTGGGCAAGCCTACAAAGGGCCTCAGTGGTCCGGGCGGCTACCTATCCGACATACTCTGCTTGAGGCAGAGCAGATCACTCGAGGGTGCCACTTGAACTTCCCCTCGGTGACGGAGATTCGCCCGAGCGAACAGGCAGCCCTCGAACGCGACGTGCCCCTCGAGTACCTAGCTTCTGTACGAATCTAGGAGGATTTAATGCATTCTACTTGCTCCTGCCTAACCTCGTGGCCAAAGTGACGGTAACAGTTACGAGTACATTGGTCAAATCTTACTTTTACCTCCCATACCCGGGAATCTGGCGGGTTGGCGACCCCTCGAGGCACATTTACTAGTATCCATATTGCATTTCCGGGGGCTCGGCCTTATCCATTCAGGCCTCAACCCTCCTCGACCACCTCTTGAGCTAGACTTCATCATCGCCGGTCAACACTCCAACAACTCCCGACGCGATAGCTACAGGGATCCGCACGACTGTGCTTGGACATCCGTCTATCACCGACCATCAGCTGCGTCACCTTACGCACGAGAAGGATGGCCGCGTCATCTCTGAACACGTCGCTACAGGACATGCCACGCCCGACGCACGCCTCTATAGCAACACCGACATAATCGACATCATCTCCTCGACGTCAGCAGCTACGTCCGCCCTAAGAACCATGTGCCCCTCCTTTGCCTATAAAAGGGGACGCTAGGCCCTAGTTCAAAAAAGGCAAAGAAACTTAGCCAGAAAACATAAGGCATAGACAGCGACCAGAGCCCGAAACGCTCAAGTCCTAGCTCACTCACTCGCACGCTTGTATTCACCCCTGTACAAGCACTTCGGTGCAAGATAATACAAACTCCCCCCCCCCCGGCTGGACGTAGGGCCTTCTTTTGCCCGAACCAGGATAAACCGTGTGTTCTTCTTGCATCACCATACGGATTAGGGAGCACGTAGTACATATTCACTCATTGGTGCTAGACCCCTGGGGTCGAAACATCGACAGTTGGCATGCCAGGTAGGGGAACTGCGTGTCACTAATGATTTCTCGCTGTTTTTCCGAATGGCAGACTCAGCTTTACCGCTTCCGCGCGCTACGGTGATCTGGTTTGGGAGCCTAGAGTTCATGTCCCTCGGCCACAGCTACGACACGACCCTGCTCTCGGTTGGAGATCCGAGCAGAGGCCGCACCAAGACCCCACGCTTAGGAGTGGCCACACGCCGGTCTCGCCACCATGCCTCCGTGTCCAGGAGGAGGCGCATTGGCGCCGCCGTCACCATTGACCTACGTCTGGGTTACCACCCGCCATGTTTCCTCCGCTCCTGGTAGGCGACGAGGGGCCCCTGGTTGGGGACCAATCTGACCCGTGTCCAGGAGTGGAGGACGAGCCGGCAGGACTCTATGGGGACCCTGACTTCACCTTTGTGATGCGTTTATCAAGGGAGCCCGGCGAGGCTCCTCCGGCGTGCTCGGCACCGCCACCCCCCAACTTGCTGTCGCACGGACTGTTTGGAGCTCGCCGTCAGTTCCCATTCGGTCTGAACAACGCCGCCACGACGAACTCCGCCATGATGTGCTCTAATGCGAGCGCATATGAGGACCACCCGGGGGCTCTCTTGCATGCTACCATGGGCCTGGCAGCTGTCCTACTGGCCTCCGAGGACCTTGGTTTCTCGCGAGCACCGGCCCAAGGCAGTATACCCTCGGCACGATGCGATGTCAGCTGGAGGAGGAGCGGCGCGGGCAGTTCCCCATCTTCTACTCCGGTAGCCCCGACTCTGACTCCGACCACTACGACCCCACCCGTGAGTGTTTTCACATCAAGGGTGGAATCGTGTCGAGCGACGACACCATCGACCCAATGGCCACGGCAGCAGCAGGAAGGGCCCACGTCATGGTGGACCCGGAGGAGCAGCCGCCGGCCGCGCCCCAGGACGAACACCTGCGTCTGGACGACCAAGACGCTCAGCTCGCGCAGGTCCAAGAGATGCGAGCCAAGCTCAATGAGGATTGGGAGTGCCTGCAATAGCTCGAGCAGACCCTCGAGCAGGAGCGCCGACCCTCGCCCGGCGAAAGGGCCCGAGCTAGAGCCCGAGAGGTCAACCGACAAATCATTGAAGACAAGGGACCCGAGCACCCTGTCATCAACCGTTTCCCCTGAGCCAGTAAGAACATCATCACGGCCGCCATGCTTCTTCGTAACATGCACACATCGTCGAACCCTCAAGCTCGGCGGATACAAGACATGGTCGACGGACTCCTCAAGGTCGCAACCACACAGCAGGCCGAGAGCTTGGCCTTGAGATGTCGAGGGGTGGCCTCGGAGTAACCTGTCGAGCCCCCAGCGATGAGAGGGAGGTCTCGGTTCATCAGGAAGTGGCCCCCCGAGCAAAGAAGGCGATCCCCCTTCGAGACTGCATCGTCGACAACCGCGAAGCCCAAGACGCATGCTACGACATCATCGAGAACCGACAGCGCAAGAGCAGGGACGCTGAAGATCGAGGGTACAGCGCCCATCAAGGGGGATGCTACGACAGCGACGAGGACCATTGGGCCCCTGAGCCGTCGGGCCCTCGAGTCTTCAGCAGGACAATCCACAACACGCCGCTACCAAACCCCTTCTGACCCCCCCACGAGTGTCGTCAAGTACAACAGGGAGACCAAGCCTGAGCTCTGGTTGGTCGATTTTTAGCTAGCCTGCCAGCTGGGCGGGGCACGCGATGACCATGCCATCATCCACCAACTCCCCCTATTTCTTTCTAACACAGCTCGAAGGTGGCTCGAGGAACTCCCTCCCGATCAGATCCGCAACTGCGCTGACCTAGTGCAGTCTTCGAGGGAAACTTCAAGGGGACCTACGTGCGCCCCAGCAATTCCTAGGACCTCCACAACTGCAAGCAATAGCCCGGGGAGTCCCTGCGCGACTTTGCCCGATGCTTCTCCAAGCAGCGCACCGAGCTCCCGCACATCCCCGACCACGATGTCATCCTTGAGTTCGTCTCGGGTACCACCTGCAAGGAGTTGGTATGAGAGCTTGGACGCAATCACCTCAAGACCATCGATGAGCTGATGGACGTAGTTGCCAACTACGCAGCCGGCGAGGAAGCGGTCGGAGCCTTCTTCGGCAACGAGAAGGACAAAGAGAAGGCGCAGGTGGCCGACACCGAGGGCATGAGCAGGGGCCCCAAGAAGGGCAATAAGAAGAAGAAGAAGAACCAGAAGAGCAAGTGTGAGGCTACGAATGATGATCTCATCACTGCGGTCAAGCGCAAGAAGCCTCCAGGTCCCCCCGAGGGGGCCGTCTTCAACAAAATGCTGAAGGAGCCTTGCCCTTACCACAAGGGAGGGGCTAATCATAACCTCGAGGACTGCCGCATGCTCAGGAACTACTACAAGAGCCTAGGCATAGAGAAGGACAACAAGAAGAAGGACAAGGGCGGCGACGAGGGTGGCAACAAGGAGGACGACAAGTTCCCCGAGGTCTTCGACTGCGACTGCTACATGATCTATGGCGGCCCCTCGACCCAGATCACGCCTCGACAGCACAAGAGAGAACATCGAGAGGTATTCTCCATCCGAGTCGCTACATCCCAATACCTCAACTGGTCCGATGCTCCCATCACGTTCGACCGTGATGACCATCCGGATCGTGTCGTCAACCCAGGAGCCTACCCGCTCGTTGTTGACCCGATCATCATCAACACCCACCTCTCTAAGGTCCTCATGGATGAGGGCAGCAGCCTCAACATCATCTACCTAGAGACCCTCGACCACCTAGGGGTCAAGAGATCGTAGCTGCGGCCTAGCGCCGGGGGATTCCATGGAGTTGTGCCAGCAAAGAATGCCCTGCCAGTTGGTCGCATCGACCTCCCCGTCTACTTCGGCACCCCCATGAACTTTAGAAAGGAGATCCTCACCTTCGAGGTGGTTGGGTTCCATGGCACGTACCACGCTATCATCGGTCGACCCAGATCACGCAGTTCATGGCGATCCCCAGCTACACGTATCTCAAGCTCAAGATGCCGGGACCCAAGGGCGTCATCACCATCGGCTCCTCCTACGAGCACGCATACGACTGCGACGTTGAGTGCATCAAGAATGGAGAGGCTGTCAAGGAGACCACCAGGCTGGCCTTGACCCTCAAGGGCCTCACCGCTGAGGCCCCCGAGCCCAAGCACCATGCTGGCAGCTTTGAGCCCACAGAAGACACCAAGAAGATTCCCCTCCACCCAAGAGACTCCGGCGAGAAGGCGCTGACGATCAGTGCCACCCTCAACAGCAAATAGGAAGCAGTGCTCGTCGACTTTCTCCGCGTGAACATCGACATGTTTGCGTGGAGTCCCTCAGACATGCCAGGCATACCGAGGGAAGTCACCGAGCACGCCTTGGAGATCCGGGCCGGGTCCAGACCGATGAAGCAACGCCTGTGACACTTTGACGAAGAGAAGCGCAGGATCATCGGCGAGGAGGTGCACAAGCTTCTGGCGGCCAGTTTCATCAAGGAGGTTCATCATCCCGAGTGGTTAGCTAATCCTGTATTAGTTAAGAAAAAGAATGGAAAATGAGGATGTGTGTCGATTATACTAGTTTATATAAAGCATGTCCTAAAGTTCCATTTCCTTTACCACCATTGATCAAATTGTTGACTCTACTGCGGGATGTGAAACTCTCTCTTTTCTTGATGCTTATTCCGGTTACCATCAAATCAAGATGAAGGAGTCCGATCAACACGTGACCTCCTTTGTCACCCCTTTTGGCATGTACTGCTATGTTACCATGCCCTTCGGCCATTGAAATGCTGGGGCAACATACCAGCGATGCATGCTTCATATTTTTGGTGAGCACATAGGGAACACAGTCGAGGCCTACGTCGACGACATCGTAGTCAAGTCAAAAAAGGTCGACAACCTCATCAAGGACCTCAAGATCGCGTTCAAGTGCCTTCAAGCCAAAAACATCAAGCTCAACCTCAAGAAATGTGTCTTTGGCGTGCCTCGAGGCATGCTCTTAGGATACATTGTCTCTCAGCATGGTATCGAGGCCAACCCCGAGAAGGTCACGGCGATCACCAAGATGGGGCCCATTAAAGATCTGAAGGGCGTACAGAAGGTCACGGGCTGCCTCGCAGCCCTCAATCATTTCTTCTCACGCCTGGGAGAAAAGGCCCTGTCGCTCCCCCGACCTTGACCAAGGCCCCCCCTAATCGAGGCTGAGGTCGTGGAGATCGAGGGGTCACTCCCACCACCAAGCCCACCACCGGACTGGCGTGTTCCCTTCCTTGACTTCCTTATTCGAGGGGAGCTCCCAGAAGACCAGATCGAGGCTCGACGGATAGCTCGACGGGCCAAGACCTATGTCATCTATGGTGATGACAAAGAACTCTACCGACGAAGCCCGACTGGGATCCTCCAACGTTGTATCAGCATCGAGGAAGGTAGGAGGCTGCTCGAGGACATTCACTCGGTGGCTTGCAGCCATCACGCCGTGCCAAGGACCCTCGTCGGCAACGCCTTCTGGCAAGGTTTCTACTGGCTGACCGCCATCTCCGACGCCATCAACCTTGTCCGCTTGTGTGAGGGGTGCCAATTTTACGCCAAGCAAACACACCTCCCGACTCACGCCCTGCAGATGATCCCCATCACGTGGCCTTTCGCCGTTTGGGGGCTCGATCTCGTGGGACCTCTCAAGAAGATGACCGGGGGCTACACGCATCTGCTCGTGGCTGTCGACAAATTCACCAAGTGGATCGAGGCCCGGCCCATCGGCAAAATCCGCTCTGAGCAGGCGGTCGCATTCTTCACCGACATCATCCACTGCTTTGGGGTCCCAAACGTCATCATCACCGACAATGGCATGTAGTTCACTGGCAAGAATTTCTTGAACTTCTATGACCATAATCATATTCGCATGAATTGGCTGCAGTCGCTCATCCTCGAACCAATGGCCAGGTCGAACACGCCAATGGCTAGATCCTTCAGGGCCTCAAACCAAGAATCTACAACCGGTTGAAGAAGTATGGCATGAAGTGGGCTACTGAGCTACCTTCGGTCCTATGGAGCCTAAGGACGACACCTAGTCAAGCCACAGGATTTACCCCGTTCTTCCTAGTCTATAGGTCCGAGGTCGTCCTCCCCACCGATCTCGAGTACGAGTCTCCTCGACTAAAGGCCTACAATGAACAAACAAATGAGGAAGCCCTCACAAATGCCATTGACCAACTCGAAGAAGCTCAAGACATGACCCTCCTCCACTCCGCGAGGTACCAGCAGAAGCTTCGATGCTACCACGACAAGCACGTGTGCAAGAGGGATTTCCAAGTGGGCGATCTTGTCCTCCGTCGATGACAAAGCAACAAGGGGCGCCACAAGTTGACTCCACCGTGAGAAGGCCCATATACCATAGCTGAGGTGCTGAAACCTGGGACATACAAGCTAGCAAACAACAAAGGTGAAACCTTCACCAATGCTTGGAACATCGAATAGCTACATCGCTTTTACCCCTAGGGCCTCGAGGCCTTGTACATTTCCCGTATTATGTACACTTGTCGCATCATGAATGAATGAAATGCTCTCGATTCCAGTACTTTTTTCATTCATAACTCTAAGGTATCCTCGACTCTGCTTTTGCAAAGTCAAGCCTCCCTTGGGGGCTACAAGGGGGAACCCCCCGAAGTCCTCAAAAACCCGCACGTTTTTTTGAAACTCGACATCCTTCTCACTCTCACACGTGAAATCTCGTGTTTGGTTTTGATAATTGATGACACCCAATGTTGCTAATGTTTTACTCTAAGTGTGACTAGACACATAGCAACATGATGGTGAGGCCTCGGGCTCGGTGATGGACTTGGACATGGTGATGATCAAGCATCGAGGGTCAAGGCTAAGGTATCAAGAGATAGGTGTTTTCCCTTTCGGTGATCGAGACACTATAGAGAGTGTGATCACATTTAGGATTGATAACCAACTATCAAGAGGGGAATTCACGGTTGAATTCGCGGTCCAAGTGCCTCTAGGTTCGACTTTGCATGATGCATATGAGAGACTAACTAGAGAGCTAACGCTTGCCATATTTCATGTGATGAAATATTAACTCATGTGATTGAGAGTGTTTTACATGTTGGAGTTGGCACCCTAAGGCAAGTGGTTTGACTTGGATCGGCGACGGCGCGGCGATGACAACAAAACGACAAAATCAGCTGCTTCTGTAACACGCCGGACACGCGGCCAGGGGCGTCGGACGCGTCCGACGCTTGATAAAGAAGCACACGCACAGTAGACGCTGCGTCGAACGCTCGGCCAGAGGGCCAGATGCGTCCGACGCTTGATGGTGGGCTGCAATGGCCTGGCACGCCGGACGCGTCCGGCACTTAGGAAAAAAAGCCCCCGAGCTGAGTAATGGTTGGATTTTGTGGGGGGGGCTATAAATAGAGGTTTGGCCGGTTGGGGAGGTGACTCTTGTCCATTCTAACATCTTTGAGCATCCTTTGAGCTAGAGAGAACCTCCCCCACTCATCTCTTGACTTGATTGTTTATCTAGAGTGAGATTGAGTGAGAATCAAGTGCTAAGCATTGAGAGTTGCATCTAGAGGCACTTGTTCTTCGAGTTCACTGCGGAGTTCTTGTTACTCTTGGGTGATTCCCATCACCCTAGACGGTTTGGAGGCAGCGGGGTGTTGAGCTCGAGGTGGAGATTGTTCGAGGCCGCACCCGGTGATCTTGTGAGGGGTTCTTGGTCCTTCCCCGCGAGAGTTCGCGAAAGGATACTCTAGTGGATTGCGTGTGGCTTGGAGGATCCTTGTCTTGTGTTGAGAGTATGGCTCCCGACAGCGGTATTTGGCATTGAGAGCCAATTGAGCGAGCACCTCTCCAAGCAAGTGTATCGCCACAACGAGGACTAGCTTGCCGGGAAGCAAGTGAACCTTAGTAAAAATCATTGTGTCAATATTGTGATTACCGAGGATTCTCTTATGTGGTTATCTTGATTGGGTGATTGGCCGTCTACACTTCGCATCGATATAACAATCCAATCCCCCTCTCTTGTATCTAGCTTTATATCTTTGTTCATACATAGCTTGTATTGCTAGATATTGAGTAGAACTTGCTAGATTGTGTAACTTTTACTTGTTCATATCTTTGCTCTTGCTAGCTTAGTGAAGTGCCTAGAGTTATCTTGATTAAATTTGCTAGACTTGTTAGAAAGGCTTGCATAGAAGTAAGTGAAGCTCTAGCATTGCAATTGCGCTATCTCTTAGTCTAACAAGTGGTCTAGTGTATTTGCAAGAAATTTTATTAGGCTATTCACCCCCCTCTAGCCATTTGGACCTTACAACACGCTTCGATGTTCTAACTTTTGCTTATTCGGAAATGCCTCAAAATCCCCTTAGGTTCATGGGTCATCGAGCTGGGAGCTCACCTACGCCCCCGGGCTATGGTCCTCCACTCGCTCCCCCCCTCGGGGGACTCGAGCGCACGTTAAAAAACCTTAGTAAAAGTAAGAACCAAGTCGAGAAGAGGCAAGAGAATCGAGATAAAAAAACAACACACCTAAAAGCATTATGTCGAATTCATAAGTCTTTTAAGGCCCCCAGGGCCATGACATTAGAATGTCACAAAAACTAATCTACTACACGGGCCTCTTCGCCCAAATTTGGCTCATAGGCCTTGGCTTTCATCGCCACCATTGTCTTCGTCGCCGTTGTTGTCGTCGCCACCACCGTTGTCGCCCTCATCAAAGTCAGGAAGGAGGACCTCGGGATCGAACAACTTCGCCATCCGTTCACCGGGCTTCTCGGCATCCGCAATCAGAGCCCGGTACCTCTCCTCGTTCGCAGCTTTGGTTCTTCTAGGGTCGATGACAAAGCCATGGGATACAACCTCCATGTCGTACGTGAAGCTGGAGTAGACGACTGCCATCGCCCGCTTCACGCCAATATGGAGTGCATCTTGGACCTGCTCCCTCAAGACGCGCCCGAGGTCCCACATGCGGTTGACAAGGGAGTCTCCACGTGACTGACCGTCGACTTCTGCCTCCTCGGGGCCGACCTTGAAAGCATCGCAGACCGAGTTGATGGTGGTGCAGAGCTTGTTGGTCACCGCCATTTCATCTCGTAGGGCATCTTGAAGGGTCTGGGAGGCTTCCTTGGTCTAGGCCAGTTGTTCTCGAGGTCTGAAACACAAAAACAAACTTCAGCCACGACGAACGGAAGAAATAAGTCCAAAGCCAAAAAGAGGAAACCTACCATCGCAGTGGGTGTTGAGGGCTATGTGTGCGTCCACCGCCTCATCACGCTCCCTTTGGGCCACCTTGAGGGCTCGAACCACCTTTGTCTTCTCGAACCGTAGGTCCTCGAGGGCCTTGTCAGCTGGAATGATGCCCCCTCTTTCTCCTGAAGGGTTTCCTTCAGCTTGGCGACCTCGGCAACAAGGGCATCGGCTCAGCACTTCTCCTCCCCAACCGAGATAATGAGGGCATCGCGGGCCTCTGAAACCTGAGCGACATTGGTCTCGAGCCCCCTGATGCGCTCAGCGGAGTCACGAGCCTCCCCCTCAAGCGACTGGATGAGCTCAAGGGCTTTCTGCGCCTCCTCAAGAGCCCGGCCGGTGTCACTCTTAGCCTTCTCAGCTTCCTCCTTGGCCAAATCAGTTTCCTCTTTGGCCTTGTGGGCCTCCTCCTTCGCCGCGACAACTTGAGTGAATCTCTTCTCACACAAAACTGTCAATTCAAGGCATAGTCCATTGTTCAGTTGTGGTTGAGTGAAACTCTTGCTCTAGGTGGATGTTCAACTTAACAGTCTCCATCGAAACACTGGTATATCAAAGGATTGTGGTTCTGTCACTTCACAATTACAAACCCTAGAGTTTGGTGGGGATTGTTGGATTTATTATGGCTAGGCCCATTTATATATATTCAATAAATCAATAAACTATATGGTTTATAATTGTGGGTATTATTTGTACCGGATTGGAATTCCAAAGATCGTTGACTTGACTTATATAGTGGGAATTATTCCACTTAATTTGAGAAGTCAAGAAAAGGACCAGAGTGAGGCAGGCAGATGGCGTGCTAAATTTTTGGCACTCACTCACCATGATGACAAGAGTTACAACTCTAAGTTGATCTCTCCATATGCCTGACTCTTGGATTGTGTGAGACCTTTCTCCTCCTCTTCTCCTATGGGACTCCCCTGTCTCTTTGGTACACACACGAGAAACACCAGACTCATACTTCCAGTAGCAATGAAGGTTTCCTCATCTCCTCAATCCGCGTGCACAGAGAAGGGAGAGGGCAGGTGCCTCCGAAGCCCTTGCTGTTCGAGACCTTGCATGGGAATCGGTAATTAGGTTTTTGGGGAGCGTCTACGCGACTGCCTAAATCACCACCGCCGTTCGTCGTCTTCTTCATCGACCTCTCGGCGACATCGTCTTCATCTTCTTCCTTTAGGAGGAGAGGTTGTCTTCATCATCTCCAACGACATGACGTTGGAGACGGGACAAGGATCGAGATCATCGAAGCACATGGGAGGGTATGAACTGTTCATCTTCTTGTTTTTTTACGTTTTTTAGATCATGCTTGTTTCAACAGTTCATCCATGTCGTTTCAAATGCTGCTCTGAGTTTATTTCATCAGTTCTGTCATATCGTTTCATGAGATGCCTATTGTCTGTCCCTGCTAGTTATATGTTCTGTATGTTTGTTTCTGTTTTACAGTCGTGCTATTTCATATGTTTCTGCCTATATGTTTTGATAGTTCTACTACGTTGTTTCTCATGCTGTTCAGTATATGTTTCATGTTTAAATGTTCATGATATATATATATATGCTTCACATGTTTCTTGTTCACACATTCGTCGTTGTTATGAATATGTGTTATGTCATGTTCTCATTTATCAACAACCTATTATATGTCATCACCATAATGTTAATTTGTGAAATTAAAATGACATAAAAATTGCCTTATTATCTAACACTAAGACATTCAATTTTCTCAGAGAAGCATCTCCATCACAAGCGTTGTGCAATTTCTCCCACCCGTGGCGTTTGAATAGGGGTTGGGACAGAGATAAGGAAATAATATAGTTATAGATAAGGAAAAGAGGATACAAAATATAAATATTATTTGTATTTTGTACAAGTCTGATCGCCTATGAATTGACGCACTACCTGCAAAATAAGCGAAGTGGAAACGATGGTTTTGCTGCACTCAAACTGGACATGAGCAAAGCATATGATCGGGTTGAGTGGGATTTTTTGGCAAGGATGATGAGAAAGCTAGGATTCCATGAAAGATGGATTTCACTTATCATGAAGTGTGTATCCACTGTTTCGTATCGGGTGAAAGTTAATGGCGAGTTGGCAGAAGAAATTTTTCTGACTCGTGGTTTGAGGCAGGGAGATCCTCTCTCCCCATATTTGTTCTTAATATGTGCTGAAGGGTTTTCCTCTTTACGCAATTCTACAGAAGAGCAAGGAAGAATACAGGGGGTGTCCATATGTGACAATGCATCGAGCATTACTCACTTGTTATTTGCGGATGATTCACTGCTTCTCCTAAAGGCAAATCAAGAGAATGTAGATCATCTCAAATATGTGTTACAGCTATATGAGGAATGTTCTGGTCAGACCATTAACAATGAGAAATCCTCTGTCCTTTTTAGCAAAAATTGCAATGATGCAACAAAAGGTGATTTTCTGGCAGCTCTGAACTTGTCACATGAAGCAAAGAGTGACAAATATATAGGCCTTCCAGTATACATGGGTCGATCAAAGACAAAGATGTTCAGTTACCTGAAAGATAGAGTATGGAAGCGGTTTCAAGGATGGAAAAAAAGCTACTGTCCAAGGCGGGGAAGGAGACATTAATTAAAGCAGTAGCTCAAGCTATTCCAAGTTTTGCGATGTCTTGTTTTGATTTGACAAAGTCATTATGTGATGATATAAGTACAATGATCCGTAGATATTGGTGGGCGCAACAGGATAATGAAAAGAAGATGCACTGGATATCATGGCAAACACTGGCCAGCAGGAAGGACAAGGGGGGGCTCGGCTATAGAGATTTACATCTCTTCAATTTGGCCATGTTAGCAAGAAAGGTGTGGATGCTTTTGCAAAATCCAGATTCACTTTGTACACGGCTCTTGAAAGCGTGATACTGGCCGAATGGTGATATATGGGAGTAAAGGAGGGGCCGGGGATTAGTTACACTTGGCGTAATCTTATTCGAGAACTAAGAGTGTTGGAGAAGGGTATGATTTGGAGAGTAGGAGATGGGGAGCAGATACGTATATGGGAAGATCCTTGGATACCGACAGGTGTAACTAGAAGGCCTAGGACACCGAGAGGGACAGTACTGTTGTCCAAGGTTTCAAAACTAATTGGTCCTGTGACAAGTACTTGGGATTCTCAACTTGTCCGGGATATATTCTGGGAAGAAGATGTGGCAAATATCTTATCTATTCATATACATCTTTTCGGGGATGATTTTGTGGCATGGCATTTTGATTCCAAAGGTACTTTCAGTGTCAAATCTGCATATCATGTATTGGAGGATAACCAGGAACTATGTCGTCGTTTCTACCGTGGTGAAAGTTCTGGGTCTAATGGTGGTAATATTGCTGCTGTGGCGTGGAGGAAGATTTGGAAACTGAAATGGCCACCAAAGTTTAGGCAGTTTCTGTGGAGAGTGGGTCACAAGAGCCTGCCAATGAAGACTAAGATTAAAAGACGTGGAGTAGACCTTGACACAAGGTGTCCGATCTGCTGGCGTCTTGATGAAGATGGTGGCCACTGTTTTCTTAAATGTAAGTTTGCACGAGCATGCTGGAGAGAGATGCAATTGGAAGTTGTCAGAATGCAATTACTAGAAGCCCAAACTGCATATCTATTTGTGCAAACCATCCTGAACCTAGAAGAGGAAATACTCCCTCCGTCCTAAAAAGAACGACGTTATGGGATGCGTATCGGTCAAACTTTCTCAACTTTGACTATATTTGTGGAAAATATGTGTAATATTTTTTATCTCCAAGTAAATTTGTTAAAAAACTAGACTTGAAGACCTTTCCGATAATACTAATTACTTAGCATAAATATTTATATATTTTAATATATAATTATTGATATTTTAAAAATGTTGACTTCTCGAGAAGCGAGAATGATATTCTTTTTAGGACGGAGGGAGTATGTCTCAAGGTTGTTGTACTTCTTTGGAAGATTTGGGATGCAAGAAATAAAGTGAATGTAGGAGAAAAGGCATTGACAAGCCAGGAGGTATATGGCGCGGTCCTATGCATGGTGTCGGAGATACAGAATGTGGCTGACAAAGAAAGGAGACAACATTCCTATGCAGACACAAGGCAAAGGAGATGGGAGCCGCCGGAAGAAGGCCATCTAAAAATTAATTTCGATGGGGCCTTCAGAGTGGAAACGTCAACAGGGTCATGTGGTTTTGTTATCAGAAACAACAATGGTGTTCCTGTAATGGCGGGAGCAGCAAAGATAAGTCTTGTACGAGATGCTTTGATGACTGAAGCATTGGCTTGCAAATTTGCCTTAGAGGCAGTGGAGGGGCACGGAGTATCCAGAATTGTTTTAGAGACCGATAGTATTTTGCTGAAGGAGGCGCTGATCTCAAGTAGCCGAGACTTAGCACCAGAAGGTGCCTTGTTCCGAAGCATACGGGAGCTCCTTGCTGAACAGTTTAGATGCAATAATATTCGAAATGTTCCACGCTCTTATAATTCAGTAGCATATGAGATTGCTAGGCTGGGTATGAGTTGGGACCCGGGACAATCTTTTATTCGGTTCGACCCCTTCCAGAGTTCGTAAATATTCTAGTTGCTCGCGATTCGTCTGAGCATTTGATTTCATATATAGGGCCATGATAGCTTTTTAAGTTTAAAAAAAAATCAGCACGTACTAACGCCGGGATAGTTTTTCTGATGCTCATGTTCGGGTTGTTGGTCAGGGATATGCTGTGGTGAGGCAAAAAAATTAAAAACAAATAAAACAAAAATAAAAATAAAATAACCGACATCTCGTCGCTCCTGGACTCCCCCCGGTTCCAATCTTCTCGTCGTCCCTTCGCGACTACTCCCGTAGTGACGACAACGAGGGCTCCGTTTCTGCTTCAGAAGCGCGCGCGTCTAGGGCGGCTGGGCCTCACGCAGCGCCGGCGGTGAGGGCGGCTAGGTCTCCCGCAGCGCCGGCGGCGAGGGCGGCTCGGCCGGTATTTGGGATGCCGCCCCCCTCCTCCGCGGAACGCCTCGCCGCCCACTGGATCGTTGATACCCTCGCTGCCGACGACGCCATCGATTTCTCGGTAATAAAGGGTAAGCTACAAGCCTTGATCTCGCGCTCTCGGTTCTCCACTCCTTCGTCCTCTCACCTAGGGTTTCCTGGTGCCCCGCCAGTGCTGGTGGGCGTCTCTCCTGAGTACCTCGTCGGCGCCCCAGATGCCGCGCGGGAGCGGGTGGCGTTTCGGTGTCTCAATGAGCTTGTAAACTTAGCAGGCGCTGCGGAAGGTGGTGCTGCGGTGGCGCCACCTCCGTCGAAGATTCCTAGGGTTGATGCCGTCCACTCTTGCGAGGACTTGCTGGTTGAGCTCACCGGGCTGGTATTTAATGCCTATGCAGCCTTGTGCATTTGGCTTCTGATTTGTGTATCCATTTTATCGAGTGAAGAGTTTGCATTTCTTTTAATGTTGATTATTTTTCCCCTGACTTTTGGAACAATTCGAAGGAAGCTATATAGTTATTTAGTTGAAATTGTCCTGGTTTAGTTGTCGATTGTGATTCGTACAAACTTTGTGATAGAGCAGGCAAATTCACTAAAACTAGGAAGTCCGTGTTTAGCGAGGATAAACAAAGTATGTATATATGTCCTTTTTGTTCTCAAAATTAATAATCTGGACAGTATTTGACGCAAGCTATTCTTGTTGACCAATGTCATCATCACAATGGGTTGAAAGAAAAACTGTTGGGATAGATCTGTAGCGTTTTCATTCCATGATAGAAACTGAAATTCACATTTTAACATTGATTATATATATCTATTTTTTAGCTAAACTGATTCAAAGATTTTCTTCAACAAGTAACTGAGTCTGTAATTTTTATTGATGATTCAAGAGTGATCATATGTTGTGTAATCATTTCTTGATTTGTTTGTCATTATGATATTCAAATTGTGGAGTGTACTTCATCACAAGTGCGAGTTTGATAAAAAAAATGTGGAGTGTACTTCATCAAGTTTGTCGATGCCCATCTTTCAGCTCACGCTGCCATCTTTGGATGGTAAGCTGATTGTCGCATGTAAGTCCATTCAGCGGAGTTGTTGGCTGGTCTGATGGACAGCTGTGTATTGGTCAGGTCGTTCATTTTATTTTGTATCCATGACGTGGTCGTTTAATCCTCCTACTCCTATATAGCAAAGGTGATGGTGGTGGTTGTTTGTAGTGATTGGTGGTGCATCTTTAGCTATCCCCTGCTAGGCGTGCATGTGCTGGGTTTGGGAGAAGGCATTCTGTATCTATCCTTGTATTATTCACCTTTATCTTCTTAATTAATGAAATGACCCACAACTCTCGTGCATAGTTCGAGAAAAAGAATATGGTTCAGATTTTTAAAAAGAATTACTCATTGCTTTACCAGGAAATTGTTAGTGCTCTATTTTGTGCTACCGATAGGGATATCACCTTATTTGTCATTCATCGCATAAGTCATGTATACCTACCGTGGCTACCGTCTATTGATTCAATTTTATCTTGGCTTATCATTTGTTGAAAAAAAATCTTCAAGCATTTTTTTTAAATTATGTTTACTGTCTTCGAAAATTTTGCAATTTGGTTGTCATCAAGTTATTCCCAATTTCCAGATTCAAGGTATGTGTTGTAAAATGTGCAGGTTGGAAGCTCTGGACTTCTAGATAAGGATATAATTCTGCCTTTTAGACAAGATATTCAAAACTTTATTTGGATCAAGAAACCTACACTACCGGAATCTTCTTTGGAATTGGTAAGTTGCAAAGGTATTTTCAAAATGAGAAATTGGAAGTCTCCCCAAAATATTACCAAGCTGTTGTTTTATATGCAGCTAAGAGAAGTGGACCCAGAGATCCAATATATGGCTGCACCATCATCAGTGGAGCAGGATGGTCTCAAGAAACACGACAATCATCAGTCCTTATGCAATGTCCACCATCTTAACTCAAATATTGATACACCTAGGCCCCCTATTGCCAGTACTGAGCTTCAGCCTGGGAATTTAATAAATTTAGTCAGCAACCTTAAAAAAGGTAATTTCAAGCAGTGTCCAGTCGAATCAAATGTTGATTTTGATATGCCACTTGAAACAGACAGAAGGTTCTACAATCAACCACAGGAATATGCTGTAAATGCTGCTAGTGTTGGTAGAAGGGCTTCAGAAAAGGATCCTTCTAATGTGGACAGTAACATGTTAGGTTCTTCTACTAGCTGCAATGAGGCTTTGCAGGAAAACATTGCAGAACCCTTATCAACGAAGGGCATGGTAGATGAAAGTGAAACTTCTGTGGTTCAAGCACAACCTTGTAAAGGAAAATCACCAAATCCACCAGATTATAATAATGTGACAAAGAGACCTACAAGCAGCAATCAGCCTGTTGAAAAGTATTCCATTCATGAGGAATCAACTCTGCGAGCTACTAGCGTTATACTGTCTGTAAGCTTCAATGGTGCTATGCAAGAAGACATATCTAATACCAACTATCCATCAGGAAATACTACTGAGCATCCTGCAATTTCTGAAGAGCAGAACTATGACAAGTCTCAGCTGGAAGTTAGTTGTGCCGACAAAAACAAACACGCTCTGCATGATGATGCCACCATGTTGGGAAAGAACAAGGTCGTCTATGGTGGTCTCAACGTGCAGGGTGCTCCAGAGTCTCATAGCTGCAATCTAACCTTACATGATAAGATTTCAGAAGCCCACTGTTTATCTGATCAGAATATTGGAAAGAGCACCAATGACATCCAGAAACGTAGTTGCGATATATCTGTTTCAATCTCTTGTCAGGATGGATACAAAACAGCAAAACAAGATTCAAACAAGCAAACCATTGGGAAAACTGTGGCAGAAACGTCACATGCCCATTACTCGGATGATAGCATCACTGGATTTGCTGCTGCTTGTCTGCTGTCAATGAGTAGCAAAATTCCACTATGCAGACAGGATCAAGAAGCCAATGATTTTCTCAGGGTCTCACCAGAACAAGATTTATGCATAAAATGTGGAAAAGTTGGTCAGCTGCTTCGATGTAGTAGCTGCTTGCTATCTGCTCATGACAGCTGTTTTGGTTCATCAGTGTTACTTGAATACCCTGGACAGTTATATTGCCCAGTATGCATCTGTGCTAAAGCCACTGAAGAATACAAAAATGCAAAGAAAAAATATATTGAAGCTAGGAAGAGCCTAGCTGCTTTCCTTGGTCCAGAGCAATTGCTCAAGCACGAGCAGCAAACTAGACTGCTTCCAAGAGCCATCTACAGTGAGGGCCAATTGAATGGGCATAATTCATCAAAAATGCAAACTAGCGTCAGTGAAACCACAATTGATGACCTTGCTCATCAGGGTGAAGAGTCTAATAGGCAGCGGAAGAAACAGAAAAGAAATGTTACAAGTGTTGCTTGTAATGGGGTGGTCATTGGAAAGGCATCTTCTGTTGGGAATTCTGATGTGGCACCCATGAATGCTTCTGTGCTCCAGAACAAAAACAATCAACTTCAGGATGCAGAACAAGACCATGTGGAAATCATAGAGGCTCATGAGGGAAGTTCATCTCAGAACAGATGCAGTCCTGCTGCAAATCCAGAAGTTGAGACTGACAAAGAGGATGGCCCCACACATTCTCATCACCAGTCTAAAGACACTGATGAAATAGAATTTTCTTCTTCAAGTGACTCTGGCAAGCCATCATCACCCCCTTGGTGTACTATTGACAGAGCAAGACTAAAAGAGAGGAAAGCAACGGTATCAAGTATTTATAGAAAATCATTTGGGCAGAAGGATCAACACATGCCTTCACCATCAAGGAAACGGAATTATGCATACCCACCCAAGCGTTCGTAAGTTTTTAAATGATGCTTCATGAGCACCTCTTTCCCTACTAGCATGTACACTTACTGCAGTTTGCATATTGCAAAAGCTCTTTCTTTTTCAAGAATAGGTCTATTAGTTTAAAACCAAATGCCTTTAAGCCCGTTGATTTAGATGTAAGATAAATAAACCTCTACCCTATGTTAGATAAGGCTCTGACATGGGCGTTTGCTTAAACCATTTCCACAATTCCACTATTTGGCATTGGGCGTGTTTGGGACCACTTATAATCAGATTCTGGATGAAAATAGTCCAGAATCCCACCCAAAAATTGTTTCTAGATTGTCTAAGAACTTAGAGAGGAAAAAGACTTATGTTTTCTATACCGTGACCTTGCCCTTGAGTTTCCTGTACTGCGAGGCATTTTTCACCTGTTGCCCCTCCCCTCGTTGAGCTTGCTCGTGACAAGGGAGCTCGTGACCTTGGGACAAGTTGACAAGGGTGATGGACTCCCTCAGGGAGATGGCCGAGTAAGGATTGGGTGACTGAGGAAGAAGGGCATATAGGTCTTTTTTTTACACTACCTAGTACCATAATAAATTAATAATCAGGATTGTCAAACAGTCCTGATTCATTATACTGAAGATATTTTTGACTGCAGCTTTTAGAAAATCATGATTGATTCTTGTATAAAGGTGTCCCAAACATGCCCAATTCTTAGTTCAGTCTCCTTGGATAGCATGAATAACATGCTGCTGCTCCACTCTTAGATTTCTTCAACTTGAATGACTTAAAATGTTTCTGATACAACGACATTATATAATGTCATCATAAATTCATAATGATACCATGGAGTCATTTTTATTCTTCATGAGTGATTTCACATTCGTGACGCTATCTACATGAGTTATTATGAATCGACTCTTCACACTAATGGAGTAAATGAGGAGTTTTTTGTGAGTTCACCAATCATTTTTGTGAAATTTTGTTTAGGCTACTGAAGTTAGGTTGCATATGGGGATGATATAGCCAATGCATTTTTGTTCACTTAGTACTTATGGAGTGATGAAGACGCACATCTGCTACCCTCTGTTGGGTGTCAATAAATAAAGTATTGAACAATATCACCTTTAGAACAGTTTTATTGTCATTTTTGAGTGATCTGTTTATATTATGATGAAAAATATGTATGTGAAAATGTACTATTTTACTTATGTCAAAAGAATGTACCATTTTATTGTGTACTTTCTCCCAATAACTGAGCATATCCATGTGGCAGTTCCAATCCTGCGGTGCCGTCTGGAAGGCGAACCAGGCTTTGTTGGACAGTAAAGGAGGAAGCTGCTCTAAGGGTAATGATTCTTTTGCTGTGGGTTTCTATTTGATTTGCTTGCTCGTACTAGATATTTACTTTTCATTGTGCTGATCCAGAAAGCAATAAAAAAATTCGCCCCACATGAGGATGGGCCTATTCCGTGGGTTCGGATACTGAAAGACGGCAGAGACGTGTTTCATGGGACACGCCTCCCAAGTGACCTGAGGGTCAAGTGGAGGAACATGAAAATTAGAGGAGACGTGTGACAGTGAGAATTCCAGCCTGATCTAACCACGTCTAATCCTTCCCTCGCCTCATTGAATATCCTCATGCAATAATGTAAATGCATTGTGCTATATTCTCGCCCAAGTAGGGACCGGAAAGTTTTCGTCGTCCAGCAGTTTTCGATCATAAGGAAACTAGTAGGAGAATTGTTTTTCTGTTCTGAAGCTCGTCGAAGTGACAGCTGATAACTATACAATTTCACCTCCCATTTTCAGGTAAAGTTTGTAATGTCAGTGGTCTGGAATTTTTAGCTTTGGTCTTTTTTTTTTAAAGAATGGTAAAAGCTTTGTCGTGATTTGTATTAGATGAATAAAGAGAAAAGGCAAGTGCCAGTCTAGTTTTTTTTATTGAAAATCGGGTCAGAAAAACTTTACAAGTGTGGACGGTACTTTACTTCATCTGCACACCTAAGGACCAAGTTAATTTAACTCGTACCACAACTAGCGTCCACTCAACTCCTTGCTTGGTAGTATTGGGACCTCGACACAAGCCTCGACCCCTCAATCGGATTGGGTTATCGAAGCGAGCAACCACTTGACATCGACACGAGTCATCACTTCACTAACTCATGCCACCATCTGCATTTGGTCGAAGTTCACTCAACTCATGGCCATAAAAGACCCTACTAAACAATTAAAAAAACCGCAAAAACTACCTTACTGATACACCATCAGATACACCACCACTGGCACAAACCATACGACACAACAACGGAAACGACGAACCAGGCCCCGTCACCAGACTTCCCGACCGATTCCAAATCCACAACGACGCCTTCAGGAAGGTTCGTCGTCGCTTGTCCGAACGGGACTGGGTTTTCACCCATGGAAAGTGCAGGGGACGCGACGCCCTCAACAGGGAGAACGGCACCCGCAGGTGTCGCCGTCGCCAGGCATACGCCCAAAGACCCACAGCACGGACATCGTCCAAGATGTCGGGTCCCTGTCAGACACCAGAGTTGTCATTGTCAGACCTGCAGAAGCCTCGCCGGAGAGGTTGACGCGACGGCCACACAAGTAGCCGCAAAGCTGCGCTAGCACCATTCCTGTCCAACGACATACGAAGACCGGCCTCCCGCCATCGTGCACACCCACCGGCCGCACCACCCACCGCTACGCCAGAAGCCGAAGCCGTCATCGACCCGCCAAGAGGGTGTTGGATCTAGAGCGGAGCCCCGGACCATCGCCCTCATTGACGCCGAGGCCTCCGTCCTCACAATGATCACCTCGCGACGACAGTCAAGGCCATGGGGGGATGGACGGTATAGACAAGGACCGCTCCTCCAACGCCAGCATGCACCCCAGCCGCCACCACAGAGAGACCACCACGAAAAAGAAGGCGAGGGCACGCAGAAGGGGGGGAAACCCCACCGCTGTCTCCTACGTCCGCCGGGCACCAAGTAGAAGAGCAGCCACCATTAGGCTCGGCACCACCTGTAGCACCACCACGGCGCCACGGGGATACCAAAGCCGCAGCTGGCCATGCCACCAAAGCATTGCCGAAGAGGCCAACACCACCGTTGACCGACTCGTTGGTGACAGATCGGGGCCCCAAAAGGCCCAAATCCATCCAGCCGGCAAGGGGTGAGGTGGAGGAGAGGCCACCGTACCGCTCCGTCGGCCGCGTGCAGCTACGCCGCCACCACAACCGCACGCGTCGTCGGCCTCGGAGGCGCCGAATCCGGGGCTGGGACGCCTGGCCCAGGCCCAGGCCGCGGGACGACCGCCAACCGCACGCCAGCGACCTCCGACAACCGCGCCCAAGGACCACCCGCCAGCCGAATCGTGGGAAGGGCCGAATCAGGAGGCAGAGTGCCAGGAGATGGCACCCCTGCTCCCGGTCGGCCACCAGGACCCAAAGAACCAGGACACGAAAAAAAGAGGGGGAGGATAGAAGGGAGGGGAAGGGAGTGGGAGGAAGGAGGTCTGAGCGGACGGATCCATGCAGCAGGAGCCCGGATCCGCCCACTGCCGCACCACCTCCGCCGCCGGTCGCCATCGGCCGCCAGAGCTCGGCCTCTAGCCGCGTGCCGCCTCCGTCGCGCCGGAGGAGGGACGAGGCTGAGGTGCAGCCCTGCCGCCACCATCCTCGAGGGCCGCCCGGGCATCCCGGCGGCGCTCTTCGGCGGCGGAGAGGCAGGGAGGGAGGAGGGAGCGACGGCAGCGGCGGCTCGGGTTCGCCCCGGCCGCCCGACGCGAGGGCGGCTGTAACACCTCTGGTGTTATATTAACTAAAACATGCCATGTCATCATATGCACTGCAAAGCATTCATATTTAAGTCAACCCTAATGTGCATTAACTAAAACAAGTTTACATTTCATAGGTTGATTGCGTTTCTGGAATGCTTGGTCACATGAAATAATAAAACCCTATTTTCGAATGTCATCGCAAATACTTAGTTTATACTCTATGTACTTGAGATGTAAACTGTGTTTACACTAGTGTCAAGCATAGTGTATAAGTCTAAGTCCAACCCTAAAAATGATTTCCATATTTGAAATTAAATTTGGATTCCAAAGCTTATTTCTGAGTCTAGCTATTCAAATTTAAATTCAAATTGGAAATGCTATAAAAGGTTTTTCAAAAGTCAACTTGGTCAACCAAGGGTGTCATTGGGTCAATGACCTAAAAATGTCCTTGGATGATGTTTGTGATCACTAATAACCAACCAATTAAGTTAGAAACCAAATTGAGTTTAAATTCTATTTCAAAAACCCCTTTATTTCAAAACCTAGTTTTATCCCCTTTTCTGTAATTCAAAATCTATAAGGAATTTGGAGATACTCTAAAAAGACAGTTTGTAGATCTTGACAAGAGCTACAAAGTTGGTATATAAAGTTTTTTCAAGTTTCCAAAAGGAATTTCAAATTAATTTAAAAATACAGTTTCCAGCATTTATCCCCTTTTGATTTTAAAACCATAATTCAAAAACTATACCTAATTTTGGAAAACCTTGTATATGAAAAAGATTTGGTTTGGAAAGTTAAACATTTCATAGTTTTGAAGATTTTTAAGTTTTATTGAAAAATCAAAAGTAATTTCAAATGTTTATTTCTAGGGTTTCATTCCCTTTTTGAATCTGAATTCAAATTTCAAAATCTAGACAAAATTTGAGGATGCCAGTTAAAGGAAAAGTGTAGCTCTTGAAAAGTTATGCAAATGATATTTTGAAGATTTTCAAGTTATTATATAAATTTTGAAGTAATTTGTATTTTGAAACGAATGGCATTTCTGTAATTAACTCGAACAGTACCTAACCCTATCGGCGATCGCCATGGCCGGCTTCTCATCGCGCGCCGCCGACCACCGCCGCACCCGCTCGACCGCCAGAGTGCTCATGAACGCGAGAAACTTCATCGCCTTCGTGTCGCCAGTCCATCCATCGACCTTGCCCTATAAATACCGTCGCCGTGGCCGAGTTCCGACGACCTCGCTCCGCCGTTGAAATTCGCCGCTGACGCTTCATCTCTGTCCAATTGCGCTTGCCATTAGCTCCGCCACTTCCTCACGGTCATCTTGGGCCAGTTAGTGCTTGCTCTCCTCACTTGTGCCACCCGCACACCGCCTTCTTCTCCGCGGCCGGCCAGCCGAGCCGCCGTGCCATCTCCGCTGTTTACCGCCGTCGGAGGTGAATATATTTTACCTTTGACCCCGCTACCGTGTTCTCTGTGTCATCTTGCACCTGATGCGCACCTTGGTCTGAGCAGCGCATCACCGGAGACCGCAGTGACGCCGTCTTGCCATCGGAGCGCCGCCGCCGCCATCAGCGCCGCCGACCGCAGCTCAGCCCAGCCACTCCGAGCTTCCATTAACGTGCGCATTAGCACCGGGGTGAGCTCCTACAGCTGTTTGCATCATCAATTTCATCAATCCCTTGTCGTGGCCGCCGGTAGCCGTACTTGCCGCCGGCGCAATGTTGCCAGCGCCGCCGCGCACATAGCCGCCGATGCTGGGGTTCCTACTTGGCTTCATTTTGTTGTCAAACGAACTCGTCAGAGTACCCTGCGCATGCCAGTAACCTTGCCGTCGCCGAAAAACGCTCCGGTGAGCGATGCCGCCGGGTCGCCGCTCTGCCGCGCCGCCATGGCCGTCGGCGTGAGTGCCGCCGCCGCTCAGCCGCGCCGTTAGCCACCTCAATCGACGCGCCGTGTCGAGATGAGCCCGTAGGAGCAAGCCGTGTCACCGGAGACCTCGCCGTCGGCGAGGAATCGACGGTCAACCGCCGCGCCGCCGTCAGTCAGCGCGGGGGTACTGTGCCGATTTTTTTTTCTATTTTCAGAAAATGATTTAAATACTATTTTCTTTAAAAAATCATAGTAATTCATATATAGCTCCAAAAATTCTAAAAATTTTTGTGAGTGTTCCTTATGATGTCATATACCTAGAAAAAAATATGAAATGCCAAATTTGAGTACTTTTCGCATAAGTTAAAATTAGCCCTTTTAATTGAAAAATGGACCTTCAATGATTTTTTAATAAATAAAATAATTGGCTTTTAATTCTAAAATTTGTTTTGCCATCTAATTAAGCTGAGAGCTTTCTAAAATAAAATTTTGGGCTTAATTTGATAACTTTAATTTTATGCCTTTATTTAATGCTTTTAAATAATTAATTAACCCCTTTAGTTTAACTTAATCATTATAGAATTTGTTTGACTTTGGAATTGATTGATGACCTTGGGTCATTAACCCTAATGCCCTTTGGCACTTCAATTAATTATTTGCGCTCATCTTAATCATGTTATTAGGGCTTAATTAACGTTATTTTATGTGTTTAATTAACCTCTTAAATGGCGTAGTTAACCCTAATGAGTTTTATAAGCAAAGTTTTGTTAGCTTGCAACTTTATCGTGAAGAAAAGTTGTACTCAAGCCCTTAGTCTGATCATGCATCCATCGAGCATCATGTTTACTATTCCATCATGTTAAAGCATATTAATCATCGAATAGTTTCCGTTAACGGAGAGTTAACGTTATCGCCCAGATCCGAAGAAAGAGCAGATTCAAGAATCGGGAATTGACCCAGAGTTCGAGACCGTCTACCCCGAACATCAAGGCAAGCCCCGGATGCATTTAAACCCTATTCTATTTATAAAAGTTTTACCGCTTCAGCTATAATATGTTGCATTAGGTAATAGGAGTTGAGTGAAAACCCACCAATTGTATTACCTGTCTTATTTCCTTATACCTTGTTACCTGCTTGGAAGATAAGTAGTAATGCTTAGCCCTGCTTATTTATTTAAATGTTCAGAGTTAAAAGAATGAAAAAGATGAGATTGGTTTTCTTATTGAAATCTTGATATTAGTAATAAATCGAGTCCGGACGGCGAACTTGCATTGGGAACGGAGTCCCTCTGTAGTATTTCCGTCTGTTGATGCCCTAGGTCCCGTTCGTTGGTGAACTGTCGATAATCGAGAAATTAGAAATCCACATGCATGAAGTGGTATACGGATGGTTGGAGCCGTGTATATCATGGAGTGACCTAGCATGGGGCCAGAGATCCCATCTGTGTCATAGTCTGTGTTTACTGTGGGGTTTAAGTTCCCATGTATCTCGGTACGCTGGGCCGCAGAGCTCACGGGTGCCATGTGGTGATATACGACTGCGGTTGTTATCTCGGTATATCGGTTACCAGGGGTGCATCGGAGTTAAAGTCTCCGGTATTCTAGTGACCTAGGTCCCAGCTGGGTATAAAAATAGATTCGAATCGCCGTTGCTTCTCAGAGAAGAAGACTCGATCACTGTTCATCATCGTAGTAATAATTTGAACAAAAATTAAGGATCAATAATGAAGTTGGTTGATAATGGGAGCTAGCCCAAGCAACTTCTCTTTCTATAAAGCTTTTTCGCAAAATTTCTTATCTCCTACAAACCTCATTTTGTCCCTCTAGCCTGCATTTCTTGAGTCTCCACCCTTCTTTTTCGTCGGGTCAGTCTTGTTGAGTACTTTTATACTCAGGGTTTGTTGAACCCTTGTTACAGGTGAGCCTCATGGGCAGGAATGTTTTGCATCCTGCTGCATGACCGTCGTCGAGGAAAGCGACGACGAGTAAGGTATTTAGCTCTTGGGCAGAGCATTTGTTTAGTATTGTAACCTACTGCTGCTCCACTACTATTATGGGTTATATAATCTAAACCTATTGTTGTAAATATTTAAAACTCAGAGGTTTGTAAACTTATGTTATTGTAAGTCTTCCGCTGTTTTACTCCGTGGTATTTTATTTATATCAGACTGTTGTAATACTGCAATATCTCTCTTCAACGATTGATCATGCTCGGAAAATCGTGGATAATTCGGGATTTACCTGACAGACTTTTTAAGTCATATGGAACACAGTCATGGTTATTTAGAGTCTGTTTAGACAATAATCATGCGTGTGGACCATATGATTTAGGAGGTTCTGTCACAGCGACGCGAGTCGTTTGTTTCACCCAGCTTTGGTCTTGATAAGCCTAGATTTGCTATATTCGTCATAAAAGAAAAAAGAACGTCCATTACACGTATTTCATTAAAGTAGCGGGGCGTAACAAAGCGTGTACTTTTATCTTGTCCAAAGGTTGTTCGTCACGGAGTGCACCCCTAAAATTCCTCGGGTTGAACTTTGTTCTGATCATCCAGCAAGTGAGAAGTACGATGGATTCAAATTCCTCCTAGTCCTACTACTTACGGTTGAACAGCCACCAGCCGGCCAAGGACTCTTCCTACAACGTCTGATCGAAGAAGGCAAAGATACGAACCATCTACTCCAGCACCAGTCCTCCCTACTAAACACGTAGATACACTTATTGCAGACGCTTTTCTCTCAAACAAAAAAACCTATTGCAGACACTTTTATAATTTGTGATGTGTAATATCACGTTGTATTTTACCCCCCAGTTCTAAATTGTAATTTACTTTGACTTTTTTAGTTTATGTATTTTACTACGTAACTAGACATATTATTTATCTAAGTACATAGCAAAATATATAAAAAAATTAAAATAAACTATAATTTAGAACAGAAGGAGTAGATGACTAAATTCTGAGATGATTTCAGGCAACCTTTTATGCCATCTAATAGTATAAGTAAATCGTTACTTTTGCGATTTGTTAGTTATCTATGTACGATAACATACCAAATGTGTATCCTTGTCCCACTATAGAAACATTTGTAAGTTGTTAATTATTTTTTATGCTAACACAAATAAGATTTTGTCAGGTTTGTAGTTTTATGTAACACAAATAAATTGCTAATTGTATTTTAGAAGTAGTTTTTATTCATGCTGAAAATTATAGATTGTGCCTATAGAAATTGCAAGAAATTAAAACTATAATCTTTTAATATAAAATGTACGCAATAACCATCGTTTGTGAATGGAATGAAACATAAATTCAGCCATTCAGGAGCATAAATTTTAGCAAATCCCATTTCCCCACGTTTGACCGCCTCTCATTTCCGATATCCCTTTCCAAATTTTAGCAAGCCGCATTTCACCCCCGCTTCACCTTCTCGCATTTCCTTTTCCCTCCGCTTCGTCCCGCCAAAATCGAGAATATTTGCGCTTTCCCTCGTCTTCATTCCTCGTTCCCCGCCAAAAAGAAACTCTGCAATATAAGCTCTACCTCTGACTCCCCACTCCCCCGTCCCCTACTCCCCTCCAGTCCTCCACCGCCTGGCCTCGCCTCACAGCCGCGCATCAATCCTCTTCACCGTCGCGTCTCGTCCTTCTCCTCACCGTCGATTGGCCGCTATGGCGTGCGCCGCTGGCGACCCCTGCGACCCTCCGGAGAGGTCCCCGGACCAGCCCGCCCTCTTGGGGTTGGGGGACGACCTGGCCGCCTTCCGCGCCGTCCTCGGCGCGGATCTCCCGGTGGCCGCCGCCGTCGACGCGCTTACCCGCTGCAGCGGCGACACCGAGCGCGCCATCAAATGGCTCCTCGACGATGCAACCGCCGCCGACGCTGACGGCGGCCGACATGGGACTCGAGAAAGGTGCGTGAAGGCGGAGCGCGGCATTGGCGGCGCCTCCTGCCCCTCGCCGCCTCTGCTTCCGGTGAAGGTTGAACCCGCCGACGAGGGTGAACTCAAGGTCAATGTCAAGAGGGAGCCAATCGATGCTGCAGACACCGACGAGGCGAAGGTAAAGGTTGAAGCTTGTAGCGAGGCGGAGGCGGAGGCGGAGGTGAAGGTTGAAGCCCCTGGCGGGGTCGAAGTGAAGGTGAAGAGGGAGCCAATCGAAGCCGATGGCCACTTCCAAGAGCAATCTGGTCGTCGGATTAAGCAGGAGGAGGCAGCTGACGAGGTCGATGTCAAGGAGGAGCAGTCGCGCGATTCGCCAATCAAAGGACAACTTTTGTCGCGCCGCCGTGTCAAGGAGGATCCAGAGAGTGACAGCAGCGACGATGAGGTGGAGATCGTGGATCCCGCGCCGAGGTCCAAGAAGAGGCCCCGCGAAGACGACGGCGTGCCTTTCATCGACCTGACGACGTCTCACCCGGTGCCGTACCTGAACCCGAAGCCCGTCCGCGCATTGCCACCGCCAGGAGCCATGCCGGTGAGCGAGTGGAAGATGGTGGTGGCGCCGCCGCCGCCGGAGCTGGACGAGTACCCGCCGAACCGCCGGGAATGGTGCTTCTTCAAGAAGTCGTACGCCACCGGGCTGTCGACTTGCCGCGGGAGGAAGCTGCTCGACGCCGGCGAGGTCGTGCACTTCGCGTTCCCGTCGTACGACAGGCTCCACGGCGGCCTCTGCGTGTCGGTCAGGCAGGCGGCTGCTCTGGCGGAGATCGTGCGCTTCTCGACCAACCGATCTGGAGAGGTTCGTTCTTGCAACTATACCCAGTCTCACTCTTACTTACATTACATCTATGCAGAGTTAATATCTCAGTTTTCATTATCCGATTGATGGTTAATTGCAGATTGGGAAGCTATCTCCCGTGTGGGCAAAGTGCCTTGCTCCGCTGGCAAGTTCTTCAAGGATTATGGTCCAGGGAAAGATAGTGTTCCCGATGATGGAGCTGAGGCTGATGCAGGAAGTTTTGCTGTATGTCAGGTAATTAGATAAACTGAATATTCATCTATGCTTGCTGTTCGATTTGTTACTTCAGGCCTACATTTCGCTGCTATGCATTAATTCTGAATTTGTTGGTTCGTTGCAGCTTGTACATCCATCGCTCGTCCGTGTACCTTGTTGCTCCTGAAAATGTTCATCACCCCAACAATCCTCTCCGTGCGCTGTTCAAGTTACTCTGGCGATTCGGCGTACCTGAAAACTGAAGTCCTGGTGATGACAGCTTGGAAGGTTTTATTAGGAGCTCACTAGGAATAGAGCAGCGCGAATCGTTTTCGCTTCACTGTGTTGGCTAATTTTGCTCCAGGGAAACTTGGATGTATTCAACCCAGTCTCTATATGTGGTGACATACGGCATCACCATTAGCTGTTCTTGTATTTATGTCTCACTCACCTAATCTATGATTTCTACTTCTACTTGCGGTGCATGTGCATTGCATCCTTTTGAGTCTGACTTCACAGTCTAGCTGTGACCTGTGAGCCGATGAGCCATTCTTGTTTGGGAGCGTTTGGTGCCCTGTACTGTCCTTGCTCCTTGAGGAATTGCTCTACAAAATTTGGTGAATTCAGTGCATCGATTAGTAATCTTCTGTATCTTATCTGTTCTTCCTGGGAAGCAGATCCAGTGAATCTTTTTGTTATTTCCTTTTCTGTTTTGGCTGATCCAGCAGTAAAATAGAGGACCCAAATATAGAAGATTGCAATAATGGTTGTTTGAGTGGCGTGGCTAATACGTTTGCGCTTGTGGATCAGGTCATCAGGCAGGATGCGACACCATCCAGAATGCTGTAACAGACAATTGGTCTTTTGGCTTTAGTGAAGAAATGAGGTTTAGCTCTAAACTCTAAAAACTAGTGCTACTTGTTTGAGAAAAACAGGGCACATAAGAATCTTAATATAAAGAGAACAAAATCTCAAGTTAGCACAAATATTATCCTGATTCGGCTATTTAGAAGTTCGAAACAGAATTCATCAGTAGTATTTCTAGTGGAACATCAAACATATGATTCATTCAAGGATTGTTGTTAGTAAAAATGGAGTACTCGTTCTTTTTAGAACCAGTGTATTACAGTACAAGTAATGGTCAATTCTTACTAGCTAAGTGCTTTTGATGCAGCCATGTTATCTTATTCAGTTTGCTATCTGCCATTTTCCTGAGAATTGTGTAGATTATATTTTTTTCAATCAGAAAAGGTTTTGTCTTTTTGGCTTTTGCAAGGCCTAATCTTTGAATAATAGCACTCTGTTTTCTCTGAGTGATACTTTTCTTGTTATATTTCAGACCAACATGAAGGGGAGCTCAAATATTTTTTTTCTTTTTTTGACTGAGGAATCATTGTTCACTGTCGCCTTTCTTTGTAATGTTCCAATGTAGATGATTCTAATATGCAGGTTACCAACTCTGCTGTCAAGAAGAATAGGGGCCATATTCTTGAGTTATTTCTCCTCCCCTCTCCCATGCTGGAGAGTGGAGAGTTCTTGAGTTGACAACCGCATTGGGCGACCTCCGTGGTGAGGCAACGATCTACCCGTTTCTTCCTATCTTTGTCCAGTGGCCAATGCTATGATGCTAATTGGAGAGCCAGATATGGATCTTTAGTACTGAATTTCCTGATTTGCCTGAAAGAGAAAATCACTTGCTGCATGTTGTAGCTTTTTTTCTTGTGGAGATACCGTTTCTAGTCTAGCAACAGTTATAGACATATTATCTTGTACACGTTCTGTACCATGGCTTTTACCTACATGCTCGCTAAAATTATAGCTACTTGTCCAATCCTTCGTTTTTTTTTTCTGTTGTCTTAGCAAATAGCAAGCACTGGTTTAGATCTCTGCAACTTTTTTATTATCAACTAAGCTGATCTCTCGTGTACCCAAAATCTGATTGTTGAGGGAAAATTAGTGATTACGAGGTGCTATCTAATTTGGTAACAGTTACATTTATAGGTAGGTTGATTACAGCATGACAGATGCAGTGTACAAGCTAATTTTTGGTCATGAACTTACCTTCTACTTTTCCTAACTATAACTATGATCATGATGCTCTCTTTTGTAATTTGTCTCTTTGCACTGGTAATTATTCAGCTTTATTAGTTTTTGATTTCCTGTGTTGTCATTGGATGTCCTCGTCACAAACTGCATATTTAACAATGATATTCCTAGGATTGATTATGCAATGGAGAATAGGAGGGAATGAATGTTCAGGCCTACCTACCGTAGTTCTATATAGACTTTGTCCAGTTCTGTGTCCTTGCTTCTGATTTCTGAATATATAGGCAATTCAGCAATATTCAGCAATTGCATGATAATACGCTGTAACTTGTCCTACTCTTGTATCACAGATTTTCCTATATATGCAATTAGTTCATGCATGCATCAATAATTTGTCCATATCTATTCTAATATCTTGGCTTCAAGTTTTTGTTCGTCTTTACTCATGTTCATTCTAATAGGATCTGGCACCGTTTTCAGGGAATTCAGGCCAAGGGCGCGTAGCAGCGACCAACATGAATGCTAACCTGAACTCCAGCAGATGACAGCAGATGAAGGGAATGCTCATAGAATGAGGAAGTCTTATAAATCATTGCCTACTAGTTGAGGCCTCTAGTAACATCTTATTCAACTGCATCATCGAAGTGCTCTGTTTAAACTTTGTTGCAAGGCTGCTAGCTGCTTTGTTTCAACTTCTCTATTTCCCCTAGCTCCTATTGCTCTAGTTTTTTTTTTGATTAATCGGACTATGTGGTGTGCACAGGTTCTATGAAATAGGAAGTTGGAATATGTAATTATAATCTTGGAGGAGTTAGAGCTGCCATTTTTTAACAGTTTCTTGCCTCTTAGAAGAAAAAATGAAGATACACTTTTGGTACCGGACAGAACCCCTATATGGTTTAACCGAACATTTAATCCCGAGAGATATGAGTGGCATGGAAGGGATCCACTCAATCCCTCCATGGTTAAATATTAATATTTTTTATTAGAAAATGGATATGTTTACTAACTATAACGAAAAAGAATAACTACTACTTAACAACTTAAATGTATATAAAAAATATCATATTTTTCTTCCTTGAATCTTTTATTAGTTTTAGTCGGTTCATGAAAAATTGTATACTAGAAGTTTCTTCTTATCCATAATTACGTCCCTGCTAACCGAACATAGCCTACAAATGGTCACAAGAAAAAATTAATTTGATTTTGGTTTGGTTGGCAACATTTGCGAGAGTAAAGGAATTTCTGCGAGGCTGTAGGTCGTGGCCCACTTGCAGAGCCCACACCATCCATTGCACGCTGGGCTACTGGGCTGAATGAAGCGCCGCCGCCGCCGCCGCCGGAGTGTGTCATCGCCGATTCACCTGGTATGGCGGCGCCGCCCGGGGGAGCGGGGATAGTGTGGCAGACGCCAGCCAACCCGCCCGAGTCGCACGACTACATCATCCGCAACGGCAAGTAACCGCAGCCTCCTCTCCTTTCCTTGGAACCGCGCCGCACGCTAGTTCCCAGCACTAAAACCCTAAACCCTGCCTGTGCTGACAATTGGTCTCGGTTCCCTCTGAAGGTCGGCGCTACGTGAGGCCTTACTACTTCGAGTTCATCTCCCATGTAATTTCCGGACCGCTTGTTCTGTATTTTTATTTCTCCCTTGTGCTACTAAATATTTTCTTTGGCTTCCTGTTCGATTCCAGATAGATATGTGAGCATACAGATTGATTGAGTTCATCAGGTATTGTAGTTGTAGATATGCTCTCCAACCGAAATAATGGCGCTAGCCGCTAGATGATTGGTCATACTATCACACACACGCAATTTCTGAAGTTTCATCACACTGCTTTGCTTAACCTATCACATAAGAGTAAATCCTATCTGTTCTACCATGCTGTGCCATGCCAGATAGTTCATCCTTCGACTAGTACCAGGGCCTGTTGCTGTTTTTATGGGATGCTGGTTCACTTTTGTTTGCTTTGCTAACTAGGGATAAGACAGATGCATTACATTCTCCTTGACATAAGCATCTTGTAAAATTTCTTGTTCTTCTTGTTTCAAAAAAAAAAAAAATCTTGTTCATTTGCTCGTTTGGTTTGCAGGTCAAGAAGAGATGGGCTGGAAAGACCATCGTTGACCTCTTCACTGATGAGTTCAAAGGGCGCTCCCGCGATTACTATGTATGATGCCATTATTTCCTTTGAATTCACATGCCATTATTGCATAGCTGCATCTAAGTGAAAGGTGAAATTGCTAGGTTCATGCAGTGAAGTGCGGGAGGCTTCAGGTTGATGGGCAAATGGTTCACACAGACTATATCGTGAAATCATCACAAAAGATAAGCCACTTCTTGCACAGGTCAGTCACTTCGATCAATTTGAAATTATTATCCCAACTAAACAAATGTTCGATAATTTTTCTTCATGAATTCAACATAGATTGCTTCATACAAACAAATGTTCCAAATATTAGGAGCAGCATAACTGTGTGCAATTTACTACAGATACATTATCCTTTACATGTTTGCTTATATATCATAAAAATGGCAGTTGAATCGGCAGGTAACTACCAGATGTTTTGGTTAATCTCTCAGTTTGCTCTTTCTAATGGGATTACTTTTAGCTAATAAACCATAATATAAATAAAATGCTAGTTGCACTGATGAACTCTTGTTGATTCCTTGACTTTTAAGTTAATGATGCCATTTTGTTTAACTTTGTGTGCCATCTTACCATCATGTAGTTCTCTAGTCAACTAGATGCTTCCTGTGGCATGCCATGAAGGCAGGAACCTAGACTCTCTGTGTTCTGATTTAACAAAAAATAATTCACATGTCTTTTTCTCATTTTCAGTTTTTATTTCAAGGCTTTTCTAAAGGTGATTTTTTTCTTCTAGGCATGAGCCACCTGTCTTGGCGGGTGATATTTCAATACTTCAGAATGAAGTTGATGTCGTAACTATTTGCAAACCAGCTTCTGTTCCAGTAAGTTTATATTCATCATATTGTACATGAGAGTTGTTATACCAGTAAACTACATGATGTATGAAATATTTCTGGACCTGGTCTTATTATTACGACAATCCTTTGTTCTTCAAATTGTTTCCTTTTTAAGTCTAGAGAATTTCCTACCTTATTGTTATTGTTACTAATCAAGTGTATTTGTCAACATGTCACATGTTTATTAAATATATCACCTGAACTAAAATGCATTAGGTTTTGTAGCAACACAAATTATATGTGCTAGTAAATAGTCAGTATAGTACTCTTGAAGTTGTATCTGATGGGCCTTTTCAGGAATTTTACTGGTAGAATCTTATATTTGTTTCCTAGTAATTTGTTATTAGATCTGATGAGGCCTGAGTTATCAAGTAATCATGAAGGATTTTCCTGGATGAAAGTAAATTAAGTATGTGTGAAGATGAAATCAAATCTTTATTTTAGTACGGGAAAACTAGAATTCCTAGGTGGAATCAGTATCATTATTCTCAGAAGAAAATAGCCTCCCAAATGCCAACCAAAGAGGACATGAACTTAGGTGGAGTGTACACATGCCTTCTGCTAACTAAGCTAGGTTTAGTACCTACATAAATACTTAATTGCTAATTAGTGTATGTTTGGTTGAAGTCAGAATGTTATATACATAAATCTAGTGGTTCCCACTTTGTAGGTTCATCCATGTGGCCAATACCGCAAGAATACTGTAGTTGGGATTCTGCAGGCTGAGCATGGGTTAGCACCTCTATTTTGTATCCGTTTGCTTTAATTTTCTGATTATTTGTCTTTTCCTTATGATTTCTACCATTCATCACAGATGTTAGAATTCCTTGACTTCCATTTTATTTTTGCAGCGGTGCATCGGTTAGATCGTTTGGTTTCAGGCCTCCTTATATTTGCAAAAAATGCCGAGAGAGCTGAATGTTTCAGGCAACAGGTAATATTAGAGAACATGATAGTATTCTCCTTTTTATCATATTGCTTATTGCTTATTAGTTATTATGTGCGTCTGCACTTTAGCATGTGATTGTGTCCACTGTATGGAATAAAGCCGGTTGCAGTGAATGAGAACAGCTCGATGGGAAGGTGAGGTTGTTCACTTAGCCATTCTGGAGCTAGGAATGCTAGTTAATAGATTGAATTGAAGAGATTAAATGTTTCTTTCTTGATGTCAGACAAGGGCACAAGGCACTCACCTAGAGGGTGCCAATTACAATCCATTCAAGCTAACTGATTGCTAAACAACTGATTTCTCATTTCTTGTATAAACAAACCATACCTGAGAGCAATCAAACTGAGCTAATTTGAAAGAAAAGAAAGGGACTCTGATGGAGCCTATCATTTAGGGGCCATCATAGTAGGTCGAGGTTCAGAGGATACTGCAGAAGCTGGCTATCCAGTCCACTTGACCAAGAACTGGTGAACACTGTGACAGAGATGCGCTTGACTGTTTTCTAGCACAATAGCACTGGGATGGTAGCACTAGTGTAGAGGCAGCAGTAGCAGCGGAGTAGCTGGAGGCAGACAGAAGAACTTGATGGCTCACATGGAACATGTCTTGGATGTGTGCCCCTAGAGAACTCTCCAAGCAACATGCCTCCGTTTCACTTGGGCTATGATATTGTATGCCACAGAAGCGTGGTCACAGCTTGTTGGTGGAGTTGATCATTGAAGCCGAGGTATGGTGACAGCCTGACAGGTAAAACAAGTGCAATCTGACCTCGTCTCTAAACAACAAACTCCACGTTGTGATGGCCACGATTGTAGTTCTTGTTGATCTGCTGAGCCTACTACAGGTGGTGATGCACATGTGCCAGCAATTTGTCACGGTCCTCTAGGGATTGAGCCACAGCCTTAACCTGAACATAACCTAGGTGCTGTTTGGTTTGGCCGTTTTTGGCCTGTAATTCGTTAACAGCATTAATCAGTCCCCTTGTTTCGCGTTTGGTTGGACTGGCATGCAATCCATTACACTGTGAATGGATACGGGCTGATACATTCTCATTCCTCCTCTGCTCCCCGCGTTATCCATTTCCCCCACCTGCAAGGGTGCGAGCCGCCTTCAACCAAACGTCGCTTTTCTCTTACCTTGTAACAATTCACGCTGTTACTGATTACGTTACCATTGCCGTGCCCTTGCTTGAACCAAACAGCACCTAGTTAATACGAATGGATTGATGTTGGGTCATGACTGTAGACAAGTGGGAATAGGTCTCTTGTAGCACCATTTTTTATGGAGTGTTGTAAAAGAGCTCCGCTCATGGCACCCAGCATACCCAGTTTCATATCCGATCCCCAACCACCTTAGAACTAGGAAATCAGATAATAGATTGAAACAAATTGAATGTTCTTGGCTTGATCTCCTAGATCATAGGCTCCTGATATATATAGAGTGCCCTGTTACAATACATTTAAGCTAACCAACTCACTGACAAATAGGTTCTTATATAACAAACCAATGAGCCTAACAATGAAGCATAGCTAGAAAGCAAAGCAAATGCGCTGAAGGAGCATGTTGCCTAAGGGGCTGTTGTGGTAGTCTTCTTGCGATGATGTTCCTAAATGCAGCTCCACATGATACTGTCTGTCTACATTCATCTTATGATTTGCTTTTTGACGATTTTATCCTTCTACACTATGCACATATTTCTAATTTAAGCACTGTTATCGCAGATTGAAGCTGGCCTGCTGCAAAAAGAATATGTGGCCAAGGTTGTTGGGGTTTTTCCTGATGGTGAGGTAACACCGTTTATGTAATGCCCACATTACTCTAATTTGCTTTCTACTTATGCCCCACGTCTTAGATGCCAAGTTGTCTTAAGTTAAGGTTTCTTTTTTCTGATGAAACAAATTGAGATCCAACCAAGTTTAGGAGCTGTGTATTTTGTATTAAATTACTGTATGATCCAGCCAAAAAAAAAACACTTCAAGGTGGCCCCTATGTGTGGGCATGCACATACAACTAGAACTACTGATGGTTCTGACTTGGACACACTGATTTGAAAGGCGTCTGCTTAGCCTGACTAGGAACCACCCGAACGCCTAATTGGCTATTAGAGGCATGTTCTATACCGTCACTGAATCTTCTTTAGGAACTTTGTAAAAAGAATCTGCTTTGAGAACCATAATAGCTTGCTGGAAAGTTCTTGCCTGTGTTCTAAGCATTTCTTATATATCTTTTTCTCATACATAAGCGCTAATGTATATCTATCTGAACGAGTTTCTTTTCAGCAAACTGTTGATGCCAATGTAAATTTCAATGCACGGGAAGGAAGGAGTACCGTGAAGGTCTGTAAGCAATTAATAATCTTGTTTGTTTGAAGGCATCAATTAATAATCTTGTTGTGCATGTTTTTCCGTGGCAATAGGTTGGAGCAATTGCTGAATCCCTCTTTCCCTCCCTCCTTTCAAACAAAGCATATTGCTGTCAGTGCAATTCTAGGCTGTTACAGATTGCTTTGTAGATGTGAACGGTGTCCATAATTTATCAAATAATCTCTACCATATTTAATGTCACTTCATTAAAAACTTGTATGTTATAAGTCAGGAATATAAAATAAGAAAGAAATTTCATATTATCCCTGTAGAGGTATCATTTTATTTTGTTTTTGCCAAATAGCATGTCAAACAATATACCACTATTTACTTATGCAAACCTCATGCAAGATTTGATAGAGCTACATGTGCACTTAGCAAAAGAAATACTGTTCTGAAGCACTAATCTGAGTACAATTTCTGAAATGCAGATTAGTGGTGGTGCTGGTGAAGAACCAAATGGAAAACAAGCACTCACCAGGTTTCAAAGGATTTGCACTGATGGGACACACAGTATTGTCTTGTGCAAACCTGTGACTGGTCGAACTCACCAGGTATTTTCTCTGAATTGTGTTCGTTGCAATGCATTTGGGTATACTAGTGGTCAGATGCATTTTACAGTGGAACAACAAACAACATGATAACTTGCCACTCAACCTAGATTAAGAAATTAATAGATATGGTGCACGACATGCTGTGTCCCCAGTCCCAACATTAAATTTCATGGTCAAATCGATATGCAGATATGCACCTTGCCTCTACAGTACAGATGAAATAAATATGCATATATCATGGATTTGCGTCCTATTGGAGAATTTTGGATTGGTTCATCATAGTTCAGGGATAGGGATGGTCCCATTGTGGCACCATAGTTGCATTTTGAGAAGGAATTCCCTAGTTTGAATTGTTAAAACCATGTGAAGCATTTTTTATTCATGCTCCCAGCTCCAACAATCATGCACAAATTGTTATTTTCTCAATCGTAAAGGCTATATCTTGGAAACTTGGTATTGCCTATCACTAGTCATTGTAGACATATTTACCCTTCCAGTAAAACATGAATAATGCATAGTTTTCACATACTATCTAAAACACAAGCCTTCATCCATTTTCTACCAATTGTTGTAGGCACTGGAACGGTAGAACCATGAAATGGCTCCTATGGTATTGGCTCATAGTCCTCATTTAAACTAGCCTCATGCCCAGTGTATTGCAGTACTGACATGCACCAGTTTGCCTTTTTTTTTTCCTTTTCTTTTTGCAAGGGGTGATGTCATGATGGTCTTGGTACTAATCTAGCTACTGAATTCTTTTTTCCTATAAAATTGTGTTTTGTTATGCTTTTGAATGTAACTAGATATGCTGATGTATTCATATCGTTTGCATAATGCGCTGATATTTTAAAAAATGTAGATAAGGGTGCATCTAAAGCACACTGGTTATCCAATAGCTAATGATGAGCTGTACCTATCGGGGAACTTTTGTCCACAATCAGCAAAAGGAACAAGTAACAGTAAAGAAATTGCACCATCAGATCCAGACAATAGTGCTGCTGATCATGGCAGCAAAGATGCAGAAACAGATGAGTTTGATACCGACCCCATGTGCACAAACTGTCCAAATCTTGCTCCAGTTGGGTGAGTGCTTACTGTTGCTTAACAAGTTTTTTTTGTTACTACTTGATGTTTAGGGTTGCCAGTAGAGTCTGATAGAGAACAAATTTTTCCAAGAAGTGCTTTATGGTAGGATGTTAGATTGTGTATACTTTGTTGAAATGCTTTTCTGTTTGTCAGTTATGATGGAGATGAGGAAGGACTATGGTTGCATTGTGTGCGGTACACTGGTCCTGATTGGAGCTACGAATGCCCTTATCCTGACTGGGCGTTCCTTGGAAGCGTGTCAACAAAGAAGATGAAGTCATGATATGTAGTATACGGAGAATTGTAAGCCCATCAATCAAACTGAACAATCGAATAGTATTGTTTGCCCTATGATTGGGGTTCCGAGGTTTTCATTCAACGGTTTTCCTCCACGGCTTCTCATTGAGCCAATCCACGGTTCAGACCTTAATCCACTCCTTAAAATTTAACATACATTAGCGCATGCAGCCTTTGATTGGTTCCATGTCTACGGCATTCGTTTGTTGTGAGTGAAGTGATACCACGTGACGTTGGAAGTTCTGAACTTGCATGTGACCAAGCTGCAGGATGATGTATTTGCTAGCAGCAGAGGTGACGACAATTGCACCGTCTACGCTACAGCCAAAACAGATGAGCCGACAGGGTGTGTCTTAAGATGCAGGCAGTTCTTTATTGGTCGATCCTTAGCTTGTTGTATAATTATAAGTCGCTTTGATTTTTTTTATATTTATTTTGCTATAAATTTAGATATAATAATATGTCAAGAAAATTTGGAACGGGGTACTAGATTAGAACAGTACTAACATGGAACATAACGCTGCTGGTGGCAATCATATAAAAAGGTCGCGCAAATAATCATTTGAGGAACGAGGCAGCTCCAGCCACTTCTGCCGCTATAAGCTAACCGCCCCCCGAGCTAGAAATAAATAAATAAAAACATGTGATGCAGAAAACTTACACCCCTCTTTCACAATATTTGTTCATAGCACAATATATGTTGTAACCAAAAGAAGTATCAGTTCAAGTGAAACTGTAAAAATAAACGTGAAGGAACTGTTCATACCATATTAAAAAAAATATTTTTTTAAAACATTCACTCAGGGTTAGTAAGTACTAGAGATCTCCTCAAAAAGTAAGTATTAGAGATATACCAATAATTACACTCTTAAAGAAAGAAATGTGGCTCTTTCGCAAAAAGAAATAAAGAAATGTTTTCACCCCAAGTCTATGAGCAAACATAGTGGGACAAATCCTCAACTATAGGTTAAGGTGTATTTGGATGCTACTATGCTAGAAACGTTTTGTACTCTCACGTAAATCTCCATAACGTTTCTAAGGAGAATCCACTGTCTGAAACTACTCGATCAACAAGCAGGTCTCACAACAATCATAGTGAATTTGAGGCGATAGGGTATGTAGTCTTGTCTCCTTGAAATCTTAAAACAACAAAATAAGAGTGGATTTCTCTGCTAGTCACTAAACCTATATGAATTCTTCAACAACCAAATTGTATGTTAAACTTATTCTGTATTTCCATATGGATCCAAACTCCAAACAAGTCCATGTTACCTCCGTTGTCTATGTAGCATGGGCATCTTGGCCAACCTCCTCTATTGTTTGGTCTCACCCGCCTATGTTAATATTATTTATAGAGTCAGATGCATTATGCTTTTTCAAAATTCAAATTCATGACCTTTCACACTCACAAATCTCTCTACCACTACACTACATTCATCCACGAGTATATATGGGATTCCATCCTTTTGTTTCAATATTTGTTATTTAATATTAAATATTTTATCCATTAAATGGATTAAGTGTTTCTACTCCTGTTTTGGAGCGCGTTTGTGATTTTGCCCTTATTCTTTGAACTTTGTGATTTTGCCCTTCCCTATAAGCAAGTCAATGCCATTTTGCCCCAAGTCAACGGTCACAACAAGGGAAAATTTGAAAAGACTAGGGGCAAATTCACATTGACTTGCAAATAATGAAGGGCAAAATCACAAAGTTAAAATAATAGGAGTAAAATCACCATTGTACTTTAGAGTAGGGGTAGAAACACTAAAATCCCAAAAATAAACTATAAAGTTTCAAAATCTTATCAAGTACTACAACTTTGGTGTAGCATGTCTCCATGTGAGATTGTTTGGAAATTTTAAAATTTTGAATCCCAAAATATGACTTAAAACAAATACTTGAGACTTTAAACAACTTCAAATAAAAAATCTATCAACTACAAACTAGCAGGTTGTATCAGTCACTATAAATTTGCATTAACTTTTGGGAACATTCATCTTCATTTAGAAATTTGAATTTTGAACTGTAAACCAAATCAAATAAAAAAAGTGACAACTGTGAACTTTTAGATTGTATTAATAGCTACAACTTCCTATTGTCAACATCTAAGGTTATTTCAAAATTCTAAATTTTGAAATTTCCAATATGATCTTAGATGAAGTCAAACTTTGTAACTGTATATCTCGATGCAATCTACAACTTTTTTTTGGAGTTGATAAGTTTTTTATTTGAATTTTTTTGAGTCATAAAAGTTTGTATGAAGTTCGGGACAACTATTAAGAGAGATGATGTTTTTAAGTGTGTCAATGATATTGATCTATTTTTAGAGATGGAGCCTTAGAATGTTCATCTCTAATAATAATTTTCCAGAGAGCTAGGAATCGCTTTTGTAAATATTTGATTAACGTAATACGATGCGTCAAAGATGCCTGTCTCTACAAATAATTAACAAAAGTAAGTGTTTGTCTAATACTCCACCGACCATTTGCAGAGGAGGCTTCTAAAAATATTTCTCCCTTAATCTGAGAATCTGCCTCCTATATTTTTTAGTGCTTGTACCTATTCAACACCTCCCGCACAAAACAATGAAAATATTATAAATGCAAGAGCTACTAGTACTTCTTCCGTCCACGAAAAAAATACAATCCTCACTTTTTAAGGAGTCAAACATTTCTAAATGTATATAAAAAGTACTCATATTTTCTTATACGAATAGTACCTTTAGATTAGTTATAGAGTATATATTTTCGAATAAATATGTATGGAGACATAAATGCTAATACTATTTACTATAAATTTGGCTAAACATGAGTACTAATAATTTTGGAGGGAGTATTAATAATTGAATCCCATAACTACATTCTTTTGTGGATTGATGGAGTCCTGATAATTGAGTGGTAAAAATAAAATGCCATCTCTCCCAGCGGTTGTTCCTGTGATCTTAACCTGGATTTGGACATGATTTCCACTGTACCTGGAGAGAGTAACGAGATGCATGGCCAGGCAGCTTTAGTACTACCCATTTGTGCCGAGGCAAAAGCACTCGAACATGCATGTAGAAAATAAAAGTGCCCTAGAAAACACGCAATGAGTCAGGCTAGTACAGCAACAAATGTAAACAAAACAAGTGAGAAAAGGAAAATATGTGGAAGATACGTATCGCCGCCCATGGGAAAGCTCGTGAGGGACGCATCAGATCACCTGCAGGGCTGCATGCATGCAATTAACTTGGCACGTCGTCGTCCATCTGATCCTCATCGGCTGGGCGGTGCTTGCAAGTTGCAAGCTTACTGCCTCGATCGCATGCAATTAACTTGGCACGGTGCTCGTACAGGTCCCATGTTACCCACTCACTCTCACACGCCTGCTTTTTTCTCGTGCGCGACGAGCGAGGCGACTTTTCGATCCGACGGCCTGCATGGAAAGTGCATGCGCATGCATGGAGATCGGGAGCCTTCTTCTTCTCGCTAGTGCATGCATGCATGCAGAAAAATTTGGACTGCGTGCAAAGCCCCTTCTTCCGAATCCTAATTAGTTTAGCTTTGACGTCAAGTACATCACCCGTCGTGCTCACTTGAACGCTTTTGTTCGCAGAGGTTGAAGGTTCCCGGCCCTAACCCCCTTCGAGCAGACTACACATGCACCTTAACTATTTTTCTTGTTACTCAAAAAAAATTTTTCTTCCCAATTTCCGAATATGATGTGTTTTCACTTCCAAAATTTCAACTACATAATATTAATGTTACTAATTAGAGGCCTCGACTACGTAACAGTTTCCACATACTCCCTCTGTTCTAAATTGACTGTCGTTTTCGATTTTCGTACCACAAGTTTGACTCGATTTGTATAAAATACGTGTAACATTTAAATCTCTAAAAAAATCTGTTAAAAAACTAGATTCAAAGATCTTTCTAATGATACTAATTATGTATTATAAATATTAATATTTTTTAAAATATAGTTGTCGGCAGTTATTTCTCAGGAAGCGCAAGCGATAAACATTTTAAAACGGAGGGAGTACATGCAAATCAGGTATCTCTTAAGGGCAGAAGAAGACTCTCCCACCTCTTGTCAACCGTCATTGTCAATAATGGCACAATAACAGAGGCGGCGATATATTGTCCGTCTCTTAATAAAACACCAGTAAATATGCACGTACGACACGCACGTGCTTAGAATATACATGTTATTTTTTGTCACCTAGAATTTTCACGCTTTTTTTTCGAAGTGCCTTAGGCATGTGTTTAGTAGAAAGATTTATTCACAATCAAGTAAACATGACACAAATGCACCTACAAGGATCAAACCAAAGCCTATTAGAGCAATTTTGTTGGATTGACAAATCTAAAATCCAAATACCAAAAGAAATGTCAAGGGCATGTCATTGCATTTCTAGAGTTAAACATGTGTGATCCTAAAGGTATCGTGTGAAATTCTATAGAGAAGTCTCATATAATTGAGGCCCTCAGTTCAATATCAAGAAAATCATCTTTTTCATGGAATTTTGTACTGATTATACACAAATATAGCTATAGGTAATATACAAGTATATGTACAAGATTAAAACGCCTAGGGAAGCCTAGGCGCGATTAATCCCTGAAAGGTCGAGATGGCGGACTAGAGGGGGGTGAATAGTCCTTTTAAAAAACTTATCACACCGGCTAACCGAAACAAATGCGGAATTAAAACTATCGGTCTAGCCAAGACTTCTCCCCTCTAAACTATGACTCTAGACACACATTGAAAAAGATCCTAAACAAGAAAGCAAGGTGCCGATCTAGCTTGAGCTCTCTTAAACAAGTCTAGCTTGCAAGGTCATACAAACCTAAGCAACTAGTACTTTAGCAAACGAGGGAGCTTCTACACAATTCTAATGAGCAAAGCACAAAGCCAACCTAAGCTCACTAGATGCTCAAGGACAAGGTTACACAAACCAAACCCAAGAGCTCAAATTACTTAGCTACACAAACTAAGCAAAACAACTAATTAGACTACACAAGCTGATTAGCCACACAAGAGATACTTCTATGCTACACAAGCTAAAAGGCAACTAGATAGCTACACAAGCCAACTAATTGCAAGAGCAACAACAGAAGCACAATATATATATAAAAGTAAATACATGCTTGTGAATAGAAATGCAAACCACCGCAAAGTGTGGAATAAGATGACATGGCGATTTTTCACCATGTTCACTTGGTTGCCACCAAGCTACGTCCTGTTGTGACGATACACCCACTTGGAGTTTCACACGCTAAATGGCGTCGGCTAGCCAAACCCACAGCTTCAGGTGCATTGAAACCAACACAATATGGGGATCCTCCAAGCCACGATCTCCACTAGAGTTGCTCTTCACGATCTCCCGCGGGGTGAGCACAATACCCCTCACAAGCTCTTCTCCAAGCACCGCACAAGCTCCTTGCGTGCTTCGACGGAGTCTCTTGCCACCAAGCCATCTAGGAGGTGGCAACCTCCAAGAGTAACAAGCCCACTGGCTTGCAACACGAACACCTAGTGCCACTCGATGCAATCTCTAAATGCAACGCACTAGAATTGCTCTCTCACTCGATCGGATGAACACTATCAAGCATGAGTGAGTTAGAGGGCTCCCAAGCACTACCACACAAGCCACCAAGGCCAAAGTGTGCTCCCCTACTGGCCAAGGCTAGCCAAAGGGCTATTTATAAGCCCCACCCACGAAACTAGCCGTTACTAGCCGTTGCCAAAGATTCCTCAAAAAACGATGTTTAAAAACAGTGAACCATAACTCCAGACATGTATGAAGTCCATTTTTGGACGCACACTTCAACGTCCACACTTCACAAAACGATTCAAATGAAAACTAGCCGCTACCAACCTCCGGAAGCATCCATAGTACACCTCCGGACGCGTCCGGACCTTGCCCCATGGCGCGGGTGGCTCTGAGTAGCGTCCAGAGTGCTTCGGACGTGTCCATAGTTCACTCCGGACGCGTCCATAGTTCACTTCGGATGCGTCCACAGTCAGCGTCCGCAGCTCAGCTGGACAGCAGACCACTCCGCACTAAATTAGACATATCTCTTAGCTTCGAACTCTGTTTTTGATGATCTTGGACTTGTTGGAAATCTTACTTAGAGGGCTACACAACCCATATAGCCACTTGATCCAATTCATAATAGATCAAAACAGTTTTTCAACCCAAGAGTCATCATCTCTCTTTTCCAACACAAGAGTTCGCGAAAACATCTCCAACACCTTCTCGTTTGCAAATGTGCCAACACCACCAAGTGTACATCACCATGTGCATGTGTGTTAGCATTTTCAAAAACATTTTCAAAAGATTTTCTCTTGCTCTCACAACGCCACTCGATCCTAGCATATCGTAAAGTTAGATCGCTCAAGTGGCACTAGATGATCGTTATGCAAACAAGTTTGCCCCTCTTGATAGTACGGCTATCAATCCTAAATCCGGTCATCAACTTCTCTACACACCTCATGACCGATGAAATAAAATGCCCTAGGTTATACCTCTGCCTTGCGCATTTCTATTTCCACCGTCTTCCTCCATTGCGCCAATGCAACAAATGCACCGACATGATCACCAAATGATATGAAACACTTCATATCATCATGCAACCTTCTTGATCCATAGATCTTGACCTCACTTGCTCTTCATCGTCTCATGGTCCATCAGTGTCAAGTCTTGCCCAAACTTCACCAGCTCATGGTCCATCGCTTCAAAGCCTTGACTTGCCCTTCACACATCCACTAGTCCATCGAGCCAAGACTCATCTCGATCTTCACCATCTCGGTCACATGACTCCATGTCATGTTTCATATGCAATTAAGCTCCTTCATTGCACATAACTACATGTGGACTAATCTCCTGTGTATTCTCAATTTAACACATTAGTCCAACCTAATGTTGTCATCAATTACCAAAAAGGGGGAGATTGAAAGGTCCATATGTGGTTTTGGCAGTTGAGTGACAACTCTATAAAGATATGAAAATTAGAAATATTTGGACTTTATGCCACTTATCCAACATTTGAGCTCAATGTCATGATTTAGATAAGTACCACAAAGTCAACTTGGTAGTGATAGCTCCCCCTACATGTGTGCTCAATTGGTTTGAATTCAAGCTTGCACACATTCATAAATATGAAAAATTTGGGAGAGTTAGCACTACTAAGTGATGCTAAGGTGTATAAGATAAACCTTTGAAGCGTGATACCAATCGGAGTTGCACCATTGAATTCATCCTTAGCATCATGGTTAGCTAGATATCACATACAAAACAACTTGATACCTCATGAGATCAACATTATAAACAAGTCTCTAGTATCACGAGAATGAACACATGTACCTAGCTTACCATCCTACGCATGCTAGTTATCATATCATCAAGCAAGTTCTATGACTAGCATACACCACACAAGCATTGCATATTGAATTTAAAAACTTATGCAAATGCAAGCAAGCACATGAATATGCACATATTAAATGCAATCAACCAAGTTCATGAGCTTGCTCCCCCTACTTGTGTGCATCTCTTGTACAAAAATTTTTGACCCTCCCCTAATCTTTAATATTGCTCCCTCTTGGTCCATGTCCATTTCTTCTCCCATCTTTGTCCAAATTCTCCCTTGTAATATGCCTCTTGCATATCTTTGCACATTTCTCTCCCCTTTGTCATCAATCACCATAAAGGTATGATAGCCCAATACCACATAAAGATATCACATGGATGTGTCACTTGATGCCATGTAAATGTGATACCACGTGAAGATTAGCCTCTTCTATCACGTGTATGGTGAATCCTTTGATGCAAAGAGTCGGACTTGGATAGATGGTTGAGTCTCGATTCTTTATTTTTGATGGACAGTACCATATGTTGGAATGACACCACATGTAAGAACCACATGTAGTAGTATGAGCACCATGTGTGATTATATCATACCACGATTAATATGAATAGGGCACTCCCCCTATGTCATAGCATGGGTCAACCAACTTGTAGATGAGGGTAGCTTTCTTGATTTGAATTGATCACTTAAAGTTGAGGATCACTTGTGGAACCACCTTCTTGATGTACTAGATATCACTTGAATGAATGACATGTATACCACGTGAAGGAATGTGATATTCTAGACATATCTTGCAAGAACTACCATTGGGTCACCACTTATTGAATTTGTCAATTATGCCCAATTCTTGAACTACATTGTTTCCATGAGCTTCTTTCTCTTTGACTTGAGCTAAAGTGTTTTGCCTACAAGCTTTCAAGTCCGGTTTGAACCAATGACAAGCTTCTTCACACCTCATAAAGAATAAGGGTTATCTTGCCAATATTGTTCTTGTCACTTATATGCAATCCAAAATAGATCAAGCACTTGGGTTCACTAGCTCATGAACAAATTCACATTCATACTACTAGATCAAACAACTATTCAAGCAATAGTGGTAGACTATGAATCATAAACTTTTCATTTGCCATACATGATCCTAGTAAGTATGTACTATATGCAATAACGGCAGACTAGTAAGGGATGAAATGATCATGCACATTACAATGATACTTTGCTATGTTGGAGTAGAGGATCATTGAATTCTAATATTATTACTCTAATAGCAATGTGAAGTCCAATTGATAAGCTTGATGAAGCCAATAAATACCAATTTAAATTCCATGCTTCATCCATATGAAATGAGAACCACTAATATGATCAAGTTCACTTCTTTGTTGTGGTTAGCTTGCTTCTCCTTTTGATCTTTGCTTGCATGAGAGAATACCACTTGAATCATCATTTGATTTGACTTGTATTGCTCTCTAATTGGGTGTTTCTTGCTTTCTCGATCAACCCTTTTGATAGCTTCAACTAAGTATCTCCAATAATCCTTAGATCATCACTTCCATGTTGGCCTTCTAAGTACACCTCACTTGGTTTTCCCAACTTATTTGGGCAGCTCACCCCCATAGTGGGAGAAGTGATCTTTCTCCAAGAACTATCCTTGACACTCACTTGAGTTGCCTTTGTTTGATTGATTCTTTTATTTCTTGGTCTTGATCTTGATCTTTATCTTCAATAAACCAACATAGGTTCCTCAATCATTTATAATCATGATTCCAACTTGAGGACCTTTTAATTTGAGTGGCTCCTGAAATTTCCAATGTTAGTCACCTTTATGGCAGATTTTGTACCCTTCAAAGAAAAATTCATATCTCCAAACTTACAGCTCCAAATGCTATGAAATTTGGTGGACACAAAGTCTTATAGTATCTGTAAAAAGTTGAGCTTCATTGGACTTCTATATTGCTACCAGATTTCTCATCTTCCCACATTGTTACATGCTAAAAACTGCTGCACCATAGCTGAAAAGTACTACTCCAAAGCAATAGAAATTCTCATCCAATTATCATGAATTTTGTACATCATCTTGTATCATGATTGTAGAGCATGTATACCAAATTTCAAGTCAATTCAATAAGATTTGACCCTTCAAACTCAGACTTGAATACTGCTAGCTCAGATTTTGAATATTGGACAGATTTAAGCAATTGAGCTATGCTTCTTTAAAAGTGAATCAAACTTGATATCAACTTGTTTGAGTACTTACACAAGATATATATCAATCCACACCACTTACTAAGAGTAATCTTATGATCATATCCATCCAAAATCAAACCAAATTTGAATACTAAGCATTTAGTCTATTCAAACATCTCATAGCAAGCAACATATGCATATATATCCATTTCAATCAACTCATATGCACCCAAATGAATTAGATCAACCGAGGATATAACTTGGTAGCTCATGATCATCCAAATAGCAAGCTTCAACTAAAAAAATTTGCAAGCCATCAAATGTTTCCAATAAATCACCACAACTAGAATAATGCACTTGTATGTTGTAGCACATTTGGACTTCACTTGTCTTGACTTGGCATTGGGATGAGAATAGCACTAAGCTTCAATACTTGATTCAAACAAATGATAAACAATTTGAACTCAATTGAATCAAGCCTCCAATGCCATGGTACCTACAACAATCATCCATTTGTTGATGGTACCCAAACTTGTTTGGGTCCTCTTAAGTTAGGAGCAACATACTTAGGCATAGCCTTAGTATGGATAGCGGAATGTTTTGCAATTGCAACCATAGAGGTACCATTGCCATCCTTTCTAAGCATATTATTTGCATCAATTGAAATAGGCTTAGAAGTTGTACCTAGGGGACATGAATGAGCCATGTGTCCCCTTTTCCGGCATGAATAGCATCTTCTCTTTGATAGAGCCTTCTCTTCATTGCTCTTGTGATGCTCTTCATTGCCTTGCCTCTCAAGAGTTGCTTGAGCCTTATTCTCAAGCTTATTGGAACACTTCGAGGCAAAGTGTCCCATGTATCCACACTTGAAGCACTTGATGTGAGCCAAATATTTCTTTTCTTGATTCTTGCTCATTATCTTGTTGGCATCATGGATATGAGTTAGATGCCTTGCTCTTCCACCCCGTCTTGTTTTCTTCTTCTTCTTCTTCAAGTCATCAACATTAGCTTCATGGTTGATCTTGACTTGAATGACTTGGGGTTTTGCTTTTGGCTCAACTTGAGGCTTCTTGATTGGGCAACACTTAGCAAGGTGTCCCATTCCATGGCACCGGTAGCACATGAAATAAGCTAGCTTCTTTTCTTCTTGCTTCTTCTTTATCTTTCCCTTGCCCTTATTGAAGCCAATGCCACTCTTGTCACCATAGCTTCTCTTGTTCTTCATCATATGCTCAAAGGTGACTTGAGAGTTGTAACATCTCTCTAGCTTGTTGCTCAAATTTTTTACTTCATTCTTGAGCTCATTGTTCTCCTTTAAAAGGTTAGTCACACTAGACATAGAAGAAGAACAAGCATCCAAATGCGAAGAACATGGCATAGATAATAAATCATCACAAGAGGTGGATACATGCTTCTTGCCTACATCACAAGGGTTAGTAACAATATGTGATTGATCATTTGACCCATGTGATGAGCTCTCATCCTTTTTAAGTTTTTTTTCAAAAGCTTTAATGAAAGAATTGAATTTATCCAAAACTTTTTCATGATTCAATTTTAGCTTATCAAATGAACAAGAAGAAACATGAAGTAGATGCTTTTGTTGTTCA